>CM038464.1:45101571-46301571 GCA_021464415.1 Lonicera japonica
ATAAGTCATGTTAACGTGTGCATTAAGAGTACATATTAAGTATCAATTTTTAAAAATAATTAACTCTCAACATACATTAAATATGATACAAATTCTCATGCAAAATTTTATTATTTTCATTTACAATAATTTTAACATATGCATTAAGAACACCTGTTTTCATTTTTTATATAATATATACACATTAATTTATCTTGCAATTAAGAAACGTGTGCAATTCATATAGATTTAACTAAGAGGAAAATAATTAATAAAATTGATAATTAGCGATTTTATATGTACAACTTTTTCAGAAGTGGGACACTCCTGCACGTTATCCAACGGGACAGATGCGTTGGAGACTGCAACCAAAGACAAAAAGACGGGTGTTGACTTATTAAGAAAATGAAACCAACGTTGAAATAACACATTCCATCATGTTCCAAATGCAACTTTTCTTCCTATGTGAATTATCTATGCCTCTCTCCATCCTAATCTCCGACCCCAGTCTCTTTCCTGCGGGAACACCGCGACCGAAACAAAAATGTGATTTTAGGCTCCGTTTGATTGCAAGGTGAAAAAAAAAAAATTAAAATAATTTTGATAAAAAAATAAAAAATAAGTTGAGCGATAGAAGTAATATCCTCTTAATTTTTAAGTTTTTTTATAAAGAATTTTTTTTTACTTGGTGGTGAGTAAAAATTTTCCACCAAAAATATTGAAAAATGGAGTATACGTACTCTTAACATGAGTAACATCTCTCACCTTATTTTATATCTTTTTACACAAACTAATTAAATTTATTTTCTTTTTCCATATTTGTAATCAAACGGAGCCTTAATGATTTCTATTTTATTAAGTAGAAAGGAAAAAAAACGAAAAAACTTTATTTTCTTCTTTGATCTTCCGAAGAAAAATGATAATAGTGTTCGTACCAGTTTTATCAATTAGTTACCGATATTAGGTATATTAATATAATTTACATCTTGAATATGTATAAGCCACCACTGCATCTAAATATAAATAATCAATTTATATAGCACTACCTATAACACATGCTACGACATTTTGACCCAAACTTGTGAAATACGACTCTATTCATCACTTCACCAACGAAAATATTGGTGAAAATATTTTTTTTCCTCGTGTTAGTATTTGTACATTTTGCCTGACGATCATGATTGGCTCAAGAAATAAGGGTATATTTGGCTCCTCTCTATTATCTTATTCTCTCAATTTTAATTAACAGAATTTATTTTAAAAACTAAATCGATGATTTTTTTTCATAAGATTTGGATAAAATAATTTTTATAATGGTTTGAAAAAACGGAATATTTTGGAAAGAAAGAAAAAAAATGGAAAAAAGGTAATAAGAAAAAAAAGTGAATGAGAAAGCCACATGGCACGGCTTATTAAGTGTTACAAAATAAGAATTTAGATCTAAATTTTTAAAGCTATCAAACAATAGATCGTTTATAAAAAAATTATCAAAAGATTCAATTTATAAGTAGGTGAGAAGATCATATGAAATTTCAATGGGCAAAATGTATATATATATTTTATTACAACCATTTACGAATGAATTTCTTATTAAAATTTTGTGGGAATAATTTACTCACATTAGAGTTTATAGTTGGGCATCCAAAAAAAAGGAAAGAAAGAAAAGTGGGGGGAGGGGGGGGGGGGATTACTTTGTACACCCCAATCCTATCCCTTAAGAGGAGGAAGGAAACATCGAAGACCCCAACTCTATCCCTTAAAAAGGGTGGCGCTATTGCCACCCATGGAACATCTTTCTAACACTCCCCTACAAAAAAATGAAAATATTTACTATTGCCACACACCACATTTTTTTGAGCTACAATAATTAATAATTATTAATTAATTAATTACTTCCATTACCATTATCATTCTCTCTCTAAAATTCATCATCAACAACACTTTCAAAACCTCCATTACAAAACCCCCATTATACTTCTTTACAAAAAAAACAGAACAATGTAACTGGGCACCTTAGTTCTTGCAAGGAGGAAGGTTTGCCAAAAAAAAACAAAAAAAAATAGAGCACCTTATATTTGCTTACAATCTGAAACAAACCATCTAGTTTATTTATATGTATCACTATCAAGTTCACTTATACCACTAAAAGAAGCAATCCTTCATGGAAAAAAAGAGAGCAACTAGGTAGATTAATTTTTAGTTTGCAACCTAGAAAACATAGCACGTTTTTAATTATATTCGGCCATACGTAATCGAGTAATAGTGAACAAGCTCGGTTGTTCATAACCAAGCATACATTCTTGACTTATGAAGAATGTTTACTCGGTTCATAAGAGCCGAACTTTGTGCAACTTACTTTGTTGGATTTCAACCGATCAAGGATTGAATTTGGCTTGACTCGGCGTAGTTGAACCGATTCCTCTATTATCACACTCGGTTGTTTTAGGCCGAGCAACATGCTTCACACTCGGGGGATTACCGCCGAGCAAGGTTGAATGAAAATCTTGTTGGATTTGGCTTATTTGCACCGAGTTCTTTACTATTTAATCGGTTGCGTTAAGTCGAGTATAGCTTCATATTAAGTTTCGGAGGTCGTTAATGGCGGAGAGGTGTTAATGGAAAACGGAGTTTAAATAGTGATATAAGTGCTCAACAGTTGATTTATACCGATAATTACGTGATAGATCTTTTGATAGTACTTGTTATTGTAGGTTTGAATAAAAGAGAAGAAATGGAGGAAGAAGAAGAAGAAGAAGAAAAAGTGGGTATATTAAGTTGTTATTATTATTATTAATTAGGAGGTGGGTGCTCCTTGAATATTGGGAGTGAGAGGAAGAAAAATAATGTACTAAAGGAGTGTTTTAGAGATGGAGAGTGTTATAGAGATATTCGGAGGGTGGCAATAGCGCCACCCCTTAAAAAGAAAAAGGAAACATCGAAGAATGGAATATGCGTGCAGCCGGTAAGATAGGCCTACTCTAAAGCCACTTTGGCTCAGCCGCACCACCCAAGGTGTAAGACACCCGAGAAGCAAGCCATTACAGCGAGTGGTTAGAGCACAATACCATCCTGCAAAGGCATGGAGAAAGCTATGCCTTTGCAAAACTTACATCGTTTTGAGTACAAGCCTTGTCGTTCTACTCGTCCTTCAAACTGCGGCTAAGCGGTTTTTGAAAAAAGTTTAGAGATAGTATGATTTTCCCCAAACTTCACAAGAAAATTATATGTGTAACTTTCAAAATAGACCATTTGAAAAGAAATGAAAAGAATAGGGTAATCAAGAAAACCCAAAACCATTTTTTGCATACCATAAAGTATGCATTCGACATACTGATGCCCTTGTATAAGGTAATCAAGAAGACCCAAATCCGCCCTTTGCATACCATAAAGTACGCCTTTGACATACTGGTTGCCCCTAGAATAAGAAGAAGAAGCAGCAGCATCAGCATAAAAAATAAATTGAAAAAATATGATAAAAAAACTGGAAAAAAAAAGAAATTAGAATCCTGATTGCTGAGCCTTGCCCCGGACGACAAATTCTGACAGGGCCATAAATTTTGACTGGCCATCCCCCACCGGACCATCTTTTCTATCATTGCCGCCTCACTGTCACTGCCATCTCAAAAAATGAAACCCTAGCCATCCACCACAAAACCCTAGTTGTCTACTGCGAAATTCTTGCACCATGAAACCCTAAACTTCTACCACGAAATTCTTTCGCGTGAAATCCTTACCTCTATGAAGCAAAAAATCCCAACAAACAAGAGCACGTGTATCCTATCTAACATGGTTCTTTCTTGAATCTCTCTGTCTTGAGGGTATCTAAGTGGGCTAGCGACTCTTTCGATTTAATGAACAAATCTATCGAAATCGAAATTAAATTTGAAATTGAAATCAAATTGACCACTTTTAAAGAAAAAGATTTATTCACACGAAAGATCAATTTAAGTTTGTGAAGAAACACATACACGATTTGAAGTTGGGCATGAAGCCCGGCAATATGAACACAAGTTGAAGTATAGCATGAAGCCCAACAACATAAACACAATTTTTAATTTCCTTTTAACTCACCCCACTTTATTTTTTATTGCCGAACAAAACCTTACAACCTCATATATATTATATATATTTAAAAAAAAAAAGAGAAGAAGCCCGTATATATATATATATAATTTTTTATTCAACTCATTCCTCAGTTGAATTTTTATAAAATTCGGTGGACATGATTAGTAAATTATAGAGATTTTCTTTATCAAGTTTTATCAATTAATTCATTCATTTACGGTTGAATTAATTTATCAAAAAATTTGGCTAAAATGTTTCAAATATGTACATGCGTCGAGTTATATAGAGAATAACATATATTTCGGTTAGTAATTAAAAGCGAGCCCAAATTGCCTCGATGCAGCTTTACAACTGGCCAGCCAAAAAAACTTAAGGGACATGGTGGATTCAGTTGGACCAGATTTTTTTCAAAATAAATTAGGTTGGGTTTGGATATTCAATAGCAGCCCCAGGTGGGCTCGGGTTGTGCTAATATATTAATTGTCAATAAGAATTTGCTAGTTTGGCCCAAATTTGGTTTCGAGGCATGTATCTTTTGGTATATTTTTTGTGCATTGAAAATATTTTTTGTTTTTTGGGGAGGGGAGGGGGTGGGGGTGATGGGGGGTGATGTCGGAATATTTATATAAAGTGTTAATAACCATTAGAGTTGGGTGGTGATGTTGGCACCCCCAAAATCTCTTGAAAACACTCCTACTTTTCATTCGGTTGTGAAGGACCGAATATAAACTTGCAAAAATTTAGAAAAACTTGAAAATGCCTTACTCGATTGTCAAGAACCGAATATATAGACTTATATTCGGTCCTCAACAACCGAATAATAGACACTTTACTCGGTTGCAAATGACCGAATTAAAGTAAGAGTGTTACCAAGTATTTTTGGGGGTGCCAACATCACCACCCTTAGAGTTTGCCCATGCTTACAGTATAATGACATTTTATCAATATCAATATTTTAATTATTTGTTTAAAACTCCACTTGAACATGAGAAAAATAAATTTTGGATATTAAAAATATTTATGGTTCTTAAAAATAAAAAGTAGTTTGAAACTTTGACTTGAAATATTAGAAAAGCGAAAAAATAAAATTATAGTTATTGAATCAATATAAATAAAGGGTATGATTATTAATACTCGAACAAAGTCATGTAAATGAAGTATTCCTAATAATACATAAACAATATTACTAAGATCATATTAAGGTACTAAATAATTAAGTTAGAATACTAATATGCCATAAATAAATATTTAGAAGCCAATACATTAATCAGTTAGAGGAAACCTTTATTTTTGTAAGGCATGCATTATATAGTACTCTAAAACTGTTCGTCTCAAATTAAAATTTTTTATTGGACCTTTTTGCATTTTAAGAAAAAATAAATAAACTAAATCAATGGTTGAAAAGTAAGACCAAATTAAATCGAGTATTCTGAGAGTTTGTACATTAATAAATTTATTCCCGTTAAAAGTAAGATTAATTCAATGTTTAAAAAAACGAGCAACTCGTACGAGTCGACTCGTGAGTCTAGGCGAGGCGGAATAGTGGCAAGTCGAGTCGTACGAGTTAGGGGTAAAAGCTGAAACATACGAGTCTTTGAGGTGAGGCGTACGAGTCGACTCGTTTACAAGTCGAGGCGCTTGAGGCGGACGAGTCAGTATATAGGTGTATGTTTACCTTCTTCTTTTTTTCTATTTTTTTTTTAACTTTCTATTATTACCAATTTACCGTTAATTGTAATTTGTAAAAAACCCTATGACAAATCCATCCCTTTCTATTCTACGCCGCTCAGCTCTCAACCTCTCTCACTCGGTCATTCCTTCCTACGATGCTCACCTCCGATTGTCTCTCATCCTCAATACCTCACTAATCCAGTCGTCTCTCTCTCTTTCTCTCCATCCCTTTGCACTCGATCGTCTCTCTCTCCACCTCCTACGCCGTTCACGTCCAGTCCTCCGATTATCTCTCTCCTCCAAGTTACAGGTATTGAATCTACCTCTTGGCTATTGCTCTGGTTTTTTTTGTTGAATAAATGGTTACTCTGCTTCTTTTTTTTTTGAACAAACGATTACCCTCTCTTTTTTTTAATCGTGCGAACAAATGGTTAGTTGTTACTCTGCTCCAGCATAGACTCTGTTAATACTTAATATTGCTCTTTTTTTTAACAAATGGTTTCTCTGGTTTTTTTTTTGAACAAATGGTTACACTATTTAATTTTTTTTTAACAAATGGTTACTTAATATTGTATTATTGTTATATAAGAGTACCTTGGAGTATGCTAAGAGTTTTTTTTTTTTTGAAGAAATGGTTTCTCTGTTTTTTTTTAACAAATGGTTACTTCATATTGTATTATTGTTATATAAGAGTACCTTGGAGTATGCTAAGAGTTTTTTTTTTTTGAAGAAATGGTTACACTATTTTTTTTTGAACAAATGGTTACTTAATATTGTATTATTATTATATATGAGTACCTTGGGGTATGCTAAGATTTGTTTTTGGTATCACTTGTAGCATACTATAGTTGTTAATTGTTATATTATAGTGACTTGTGAAAATGGTGAGAGGATTGACGGGGCAAGGTGGCACGGGTAATAGAAAATACCCGGCTTGGAAGTTTTGCACAGAAGTTGTGATGCCCGAAGATAAGGGATACAAATACGTAAAGTGTATTTTTTGTTCAAAAGTTATTAATGGAGGAGTGTCAAGAATGAAAATGCATCTTGTGGGTACACGTAAAGATTCAAAACCATGTGAACAAGTACCTGAAGATGTTAAAAACAAAATTAAAGATTATTTAAAGAAAGGGGAGCAATCAAAGATCATTAGAGAAAAACAATTTGATGAAATGGTTGATAACGATACTTATTATAGTAGCCATGCATCACTAGGCAAGGGAGGTTCAAGTACATGAAGTGTTCATTCGAGGGGGATTAGGGGACCTATGGATCATTTTGTAACTAATGTCGGTGAAGATA
Organism: Lonicera japonica; assembly: GCA_021464415.1. Lineage (NCBI taxonomy): Eukaryota > Viridiplantae > Streptophyta > Magnoliopsida > Dipsacales > Caprifoliaceae > Lonicera > Lonicera japonica. Next base: position 45,108,589 of record CM038464.1, read on the forward strand.
ATGCGGAAGATACCGGCAACCAAACTAATGCAAAGGAAGCTCGAAATCATTATGCTTTAGATGTTGGGAGGTTCTTTATTGAAAATGGCATTCCTTTTAATGTTGCTAGTAGCCCCTCATTTGTGAATATGTGTAGATCCCTTGGAAACTATGGTCGTGGCTTCAAACCCCCCACTCCATACGAACTTATCACGTGGATCCTAAAAGAAGAGGAAAAGACTACTAAAGTCTTTGTTGATGAGGTGAAAAAAACATGGACACAAACATGAGTTTCAATATTATCTAATGGTTGGAAAGATATTCGAGGAAGGAGTTTGATTAATTTTCTTGTTAATAACCCCTATGGAACTGTGTTTTTTAAATCCGTTGATGCAGCTGATGCAATTAAAGATGCAAACTTATTATTTGACCGACTGAATGGAGTTGTGGAAGAAGTGGGAGAAGACATTATAATTCAAGCAGTTACAGATAATGCATCTAATTACAAGTTGGCGGAAAAAAAACTAATGGATAAGTGGCCACGCTTGTGGTGGACGCCATGCGCCGCACATTATATTGACTTGATGTTGGAAAAAATTGGGAGTTTGCCTCAATACAAAAATGCTTTGTTAAAAGCAAAGAATGTAATCATTTCATAAATATACATACATATTAAATTTAAGAATTATTTTATAATCTTTTAAATTTTTTTATATTTTGAAATTGTAGGTGAGTAAATTTATTTACAACCACGGGTGGGTTTTGGCGTTAATGAGGAAACATGCCGGTAGAGAGCTTCTTCGCCCTGCCGCTATTAGATTCGCCACCGCTTACTTAACATTGCAAAGCATGCAAAATTTGAGACAACCTTTAGAGGCTATGTTTGCTTCTGTTTAATGGTCCAGGTGTTCTTGGGCAAAAAAAACTGAGGGGAAAGACGTAAGGAAAATAATCTTTAATCGTGCTTTTTGGTTAAGTGTGGGATACGCAATCAAAACCACAAAGCCTCTTGTGGGAGTGTTGGGGATGACACACTCTAAGAAGATGTCGGGAATAGGGTTCTTGTATGGTACAATGGATAAGGCTAAAGAAGAGATAGCCAAAAATTTGGGCGGAGAAGAGGGGGCTTACAAAGAATTATGGAGTATCATTGATGAAAAATGGGAGTTTCAAATGCATCTTCATTTGCATGCTGATGTGTTCTTTCTAAATCCACATTTTCAATTTGATGAAGGTTTATCTAGCCATATAAACCATATAGAGGTGAAGGTGGGTTTGTATGCGTGCTTGGAGAAACTAATTCATAACGTTAGTGATAGAGAGAAAGCTGATCTACAAGTGGATTTTTTTCGAAAGAGAGAGGGTTTATTTGGGTGTCAACTAGCAAAATCATCTTGTAAAAAGCGTAGCCCGGGTAAGTAAATATTTTTAAGCAACTATACACTTAAATTATTATTATTTTTTTCCTAAAACTCTAGAAGTTAAAGTAAACTTGTTTTAATGTAGCCGATTGGTGAATCCAATTTGGAGATGAAACTCCGGAATTAACAAGCTTTGTAGTGAAAGTTTTAAGCCTTTCAATCAGGTAATTGAAAGTAATTAGCTACCATATTTACCGATCAATTTACTAAGTGATGGCTAATACCTTGTTACTTGTAAAATAAATAAATTATTATATCAGATACATACAAAGAAACGAAATCGATTGACCACGGCAAAGCTTAACACCTTGGTCTACATCATGTATAACAAGAAATTGAAAGATAGGCATTTGAAGAGAAAGACACTTAAGGAAGAACAAGACCCGTTGGTTATTGATCAAATACCATCGGATGATGAGTGGGTTGCCGATGACGGTGGTAATGAATTCCAAGAATATGCAATAGGCGTATATAGTGAAGTTAACGATGAGGAAGAGGAAGGTACTCAAAGGAGTAGAAGTACACAACAAGAATAAAGAGGAAAAAGAAAAAGAGGGGAATCACAATTGGACAATAGGAATAAAGGTTTATTCTCTCCTCTTTTTGATTAAATAATATAAATAAATAATTTACTTACTAGAAAAACTATATACTAATTTATAAACTTGTTCGTTTTATTATGCATAAAGGAAAGAGATTGCAATTGGTGGATGGAGAAGGTGAATGGGATGATCTCGAATCGGGAGAGGAGGAGGATGATAGGGCGATTAGATATGACGACGACTCTATGCATGATCCTTTGAATTGTGGGGAAGATGAAAATGAAGAATTTGACGAGTTTTTTAAACCATTGGACATGGATGATTCCCTATTTAAATTTGATTAGGAAAACTTGGTTATGCTACTTATTTTGTACTTGTCATGAATTTTGGTTTGAAGACATTTGTTTTGTGTTGTTTTGTAGGTGTTTGATGATGAATCATGGGATGACTTTGATGTTTTTATTTTATTTTTTGTTGAACTAGTAGTATTATTAATTATTATTGTTGAACTTTGTGTTAGTTTGTTATGTTATAATTTTTATATTTTTTTTCCTTCCAAAAAAGTTGAGGCTTACGCCTCACCTCATTCTAACAAAACACCTTGAATACGACTCGCGAATTTTAAAACATTGGATTAATTTAATAAAATGATGGCCTAAGTCTCTTCATTTTCACAAAGAGAGAGTAAACAGCATAAAACCTATTGCTGAGGGTGAGACTCGAACTCGGCTCAAGAGGGCGCCTTTTCTAACCAAAAGGAAAGAAAATGCCAGAGCCGGACCTGAGGTGAGTCGCAACAGGCTCTTATCACAGCCCCCAAATTTTTTAAAGTTTGAAGTTGGGGAAGTTCATTGATCAAAATATCTTATATGTTATCATTGATCAAAAAATAAGTAGTGATCATTTATGTAGATTAATTTTATTTATTTATTATTTTCTTTAAATTTGGATGCTTAGAAAAAAAATGACCTAAAAATTTGTGGATGGAGGGCCTCATTGATAAATTTTGCTTCAAGCCCCCGAATTCTCAGGTCCGGCCCTAGAAAATGCTTAATATAATTTGTGCCATTTGTTATTATGATCCCCTAATATCCATAATATTCATAAAGTAAAATATAATGTTGGATTATCTGTACAGTTTTACACCATTAAAAAATTAACAAAGTATTAGTTAAAATGAGATAAAATCCTAATGAAATTGATATAGATGAAGAAAAACATGGAGTAAGATTGTGATGTAGGATTTATTTATTTCTCTTATATTTTTTCTATCATATAAGGCCTCCTTCAAAAAATATAATTTAAAATTAAAATACCAAAAAAAAGAAGAAAAAAGAAACCAAGTTTATTTATTTCTCTTATGTTTTTTCTATTATATGGGTCTTATCTATGTTTTGGTGGAGGACTATAAGAGTTCTGTTAACAACATATTATGAGTACAATATATTTATCTCTACGGATATATTGGTTGTGATTCTTAGACACGACATGGTAACATTTGGTCCTATTTTATCTCTGCGGTTAGTTCTCAAACATGGCACTATACCATTCTATATTATCCCAGTGATTATGGATTTGAGGTTTCTTTAGGGTGGTGGGTTGACACAACGTCCGAGACTCATGTGATATTGCAAATGCATAGCATGCATATTAGTATAATTGATATGCCATATCGGGCCTAATACTTCGGAGTAATAATTGATAATTTTATTTTATTAGGCCTTAAGAGATGCATCGAAACTGGTTTCCTTCATGCGGAGATCGAGACAGATTCGCAAATTCTCGTTCAAGTTTTACAATGCAAGATGGTGGCCCACTGGTCGACTGTTTATATGATTCGTGAGTTTCTCATTTTGCTTCATAGATTAGATTACACAATAGTCCATATTTATAGAGAGTTTAACTTAGCAGCAGACTATATGGCTAACAAGGAATGTAGAGCGGCTAAGTTTATTTACTTTGATAGCACTTCTTGTCATATGAGATTGAGGGGCATTATTCGTATTATGAAAGACTACTATCCTAATGTTTGGTGGAATAAGGTACGTGTATTGATTATTTCTTTTCATGATCTAATAATATTTTAGGGGCATCGGCCTTTTCTGTTTAAAAAAAAATTAAAAAATAATAATAAATTAAAAAATGATATTATAATAGTTTTTATAAAATGTGCTCCTTTTACCTCCCCTATTGAGCATTAAGCTTATCCCTTTTTTTATGATAAAGATTTCAAGTGACAATGATATCGTGAAATACCGGGAGTCGGGCTTGGGAACTAGTTAAACGACCTTTGATATTGAAGTCAATATTTGTTGTATATGTTAATGTGTTTGTACTTTAGGTTTGGTGCCTGTTGTGAATTCTCAACTCATCGTAGCCAGGTTTGTGATGAGTTAGTAGCGCCTACAAGTTTTAATTGGGTGGTAAATTAACCTTAAGGTCGGGGCATTACACAAGTTCTATTGTGTCACTCAATAACAAATTGAGTTGTATATGAATTTAAAAAATATCATCTATTAGCTTGTCGAGTCAGAGTCAGAGTCAGAGTCATAATCAGGTGGAGACAAACATGACCTACAATCTATTAAGACACCATGCAAAATCGACATGAATCGATCCCTTGTCGGGTCTAAATAAAATCCACATTGAAGGATTATATATTTTTTTAAAAAGAAAAATTTAATCAGCAGTGTAACTTTTCATCAAAATAAATTTAATTATATTAGCCTATTCCACTTCATAATTTATTTACAAATTTAACAAAAATTAACGTCACTAATTAAATTATTTCAATGGCTTAATAAAAAAAATACTAAAAGTAAAATAAGAACGAATGAATACACACTTAAAAGAGAAAGGAAAAAAATATATTAATCAGATGGTCGAGTATTGAAGCCGTATTAAGAATGTTTTTATAAAATAATGTGTAAGATAAACAAAGAGGAAAAGAAAAACAGATTGGGTGCGTGACAAAATTGCAACCTTTAGACCAATATCAAGCAAGCTTTTTAGGTTTTTAGATTTTTTTTTTGTTGTTGTAGTCACATCAAAGAGTTTCAATTTGTGTTATGAAATCCTAAATATAATTGAAAGAGAAATGTGTTATGGAATCCTAAACATAATCGAAAGAGAAGTATCATTTTTGTCATAATACTATAATCGAGCTGAGTTGAGCCGAAAAAAAAGTTATTCAAATTTTATTTGTTTGGCTCACGAGCATGAAACAATACGATAATATATATAAATATCATTCCCGTCCTAAAGACGATGAATATAACGGTCTTTCTTTTAATAATTAAATGGATTGTTGAATTTTTTTCTTTTCTACCACAAGGATGTTGAAAAATTTTAATTCTAAACTTGAAAGTGCTTACTAAAGGAAAGTACCTATCGTATTTATTTGTTTATTCGGCAGTCAAATGTTTATGGTCCAGATGGAAAAATACATTTAAAAATGTATTTCTAAAATATTTATGCCCAGTAAATGATTACAAACTTTACATCTTAAGATTCCTCCTTGAAAAGAAAACGCTATGGAGCTCGATATGAGAGAGAGGATGAGGGAAGTTAAATCAAAAATCTTTCCCTAACTAAGAGTGTGTTTATTGTCATTAAAAGGAAAGAAAAAAGAAAGAGAAGATTTACCACTTGAATTACAATAAAACTTAAAATATTATTAAAGACGTGAATATTGAACAATTTAAATGTATTACGTATTTCAGCAAAAATTCCGTACTTCCAACACAATCACAATATGTTTAGTAACGATTTTTTTTGAGGTTTTATTATGTCCTTCCGTCTTAAAAGAAAGTATGATTATTAATTTTGTATACCTTGAATTTTTAACTTCAATATCTAGGTAAAAGCCATTTACTATGGAAACCACCCACTTGTTTACGATGAGTTAAAAACAGAAATATCAACACATAAAATACTTTACAAAAATTGCTCTACAAACACATGGCATTGTTTTGTCAAATTTGGATCCCTTACAAACTATATCACTTTACCTTAGACAGCGTTACATGTGTCTATAGATCAACTTTTTTCGAAATATTTTCTGTTTAGTATTCCTAAATTAAAAATAACTGTTAGATATGCTAGTTTCGAGTGTGATGGTACACTCACAAGTGCATAAGATGAGATGTCAACTTATTATTAGAAAAAGTTGGCTCACTTTATTCCCCATCAAATCCTAAGATATACTCATCTTCATTCTTCAGGGCCAGCCCTGACAATTTGGGGACTATAGGCGAAGATAAAAAATGAGGCCTTTTTGTCGTTATAATATAATTTATATATATATTTTTTCCCCAAACAAAAAACATGCAAATTCAATGAAAAAAACAATATCTCAAACACAAAATTACATACTAACCATATTGAATTTTTTCCAAACTTTTGCTTCAAGTTATCTTTATATACTTCTTAAAAATTCTCCTTCAACTCGCATGTAAACACCAGTGAGCGTTTGGTGAGCCGTTGAGCGGAGTGCGGATCGATGAGCGGAAGTGGAATCGTAATAGCAAGTGTAAGAACAGAGTAATATTTTTTTATTTTTTTACATATACTAAAAATATATTAAAGGGGTATAAAAAATTTGGGGGCCCTAGGCGCAGGCCTAGTCCGACTATGCCCAAGGCCAGGTCTACCCATCTTATGCACGTTCTTAAAGCATATAAGAGTATCTCCAATGCAAAGATAAATCGAACAAAAGTAGGTTGGAGTACAATATCGTATCTATAGACGACGACAACAACAATAATAAATAAATAAACACTCCTCAATGCAAACATGGACATTGACCATAAAAGTGACGTGGCAAAAATAAGGAAAGACATTGTGAAAGTGACCCTTACATCTAGAGGGTCTTCTAGATAATGTCTGCATGTTACGTCATCTTTTTTGTTTCCATATTTTATTTATTAAACTTCAAAATATTTTAACTTCTATTTTCAATAAAATTTATATTATTAAAAGTATCTGGTAAAGATCTATCAAACAAGATTCGTATTCTTTATAAATTTTTTGATGAATGATGTGAATGGTAATTTATTGACAACACCATTTGGATATGACTTTTTAGACCTTGATCATGAGGTAAATTGTAGAGCCACGTTGGAGCCGTACATTTAGACATGCTTATATGTTCATATTTTTAATAAATCAAATTTATGTTAGCATGTGATAATATGCTCTAATTATTCTAGTTATGAATACAATTTTGCCCCAAATAATGTACAAGCAAACATTAAGCAAAAAAAGAGAGACAAAAATTCTCCAACCATAATAACTAGTTTTTCATAAGAGGTATTTTCAGTTACAGCTGGGGTGAGAATATTAAAGACCCAAACTTATAATTTTTTGTTCGGTTTCGGTTATCGTTGTAAAGAATGTCAAATCAAGATCTTTATCCGAACTAAACTTTTCTTTTCAGATTTATCTAGATTTTAAATTGAAAAAAAAGAGAATTCAAAACATAATACTTCCTTAAAAAATTAACAACACATAAACCCCAAGAATTATGACATATTTATAATATAAGTCATAATGATGGGTCTCTATTTAATTCACCAATAAATATGATAGTGTGTAAAACCTACCAAAATTCTAAATGTAACTATATCCATTAAATTAAATTTTTATTTTTTATATTTTTTCAACTCCCCACTAAAATGAAATTTTATATATATCTCTTGAAAAAAATGCAAATTACGGATCTGAAAAGTGGACGGGGATACAATCCGTAAATCTTATCATATCATAAATATGTAAAAAATGAAATATTTATCTATATTTGATAGCACTTTATTGTATGATTATATAAAGGGAAATGATTATGACAATTTATAATATAAGTGATAATGATGGGTCATATTCACCAATAAATATAATAGCCATAGTAACTATATCCATTAAATTAAATTTTTATTTTTTATATTTTTTCAACTCCCCACTAAAATGAAATTTTATATATATCAAAAAAATGCAAATTATCTTTACAAAAATCTTATCATATCATAAATATGTAAAAAATGAAATATTTATCTATATTTGATAGCACTTTATTGTATGATTATATAAAGGGAAATAACAACATATTTAACCATACTATTGTAAACACTCCAATTTACGATTCACGCAAGAATCCTTATTTAATTACTAAATTATTTTTCATTTTTAAGCTTAAGTTTTGGTTTAGTGGAGTAGCCTTCATATGGCTTATTTTGCCTTTTCTTATTTTTACTCACTTTTTGGTCATCCCACATTGGATGGGAGCCAAAAGTGAGAATCGGCTTTCCTTATAAATAAGGGCCTAAGATTTGTTTTTTAAGAGAGAGTAAATTAAATAAGGAGGTGAAGGATCATCTAAGAGCTTTTAGCCTTTGAATCGATAGCTCTTATTAATAAGATTCTTTTACTCTTTTATTAAAGGTATTGAGGATTATGCTCTAGTTAATTTTTATTAGGTTCTTAAAAATAAGAATATTTTTAGTATAAAGTTTACATCCAGAGTGTCAGTCTTATAGTCTTATAAGAGCATTTTTAGTATAAAGTTTAGATCCAGAGTGTCAGTCTTATAGTCTTATAAGAACATTTTTAGTATAAAGTTTAGATCCAGAGTGTTAGTCTTTGTTAATGCCATGGTGAAAAATTTAATTCCTCTTTCTCTCAAATTAAGAGTATACTATTGCTTTTTCAAGACAATTTTAAAATTAATTTCTCTGAGAAATAACAAAATTAGAATAAGAACAGTTAATATAAAGTAAAAAAAGGTATTAAAATTACGAGTAGTACATATAAAAAAAATAACTATAAATATGATTTTAGATAAAGTCACCAGTTACATATAGACACAATCGAATCATGCTATAGGAATGGACATTGGCTACTATACATATAAAACAAAATCCCTTGTGAATATAAAATTGTACACAAAAATTCAAGACCAAAATTCATATATTTTATAGTGTGATTATTTATATTTTTTTTAATAAACTTATGCAAATATTTATTTTGTGCAACAATTTAGGCGTTGGATATATGTTTATCTAATGTACTTAAATTGTTATTTGTACATTTATTATTTGTCATACCATTTTATATGGAAATCTTATTTTTAACTATTACTTTTATTTTTATTTGACGATACCGTTCAGCACAAAACTGAAAGATATGTAATATAAGCACTACACTCATTGCCCAAACCAATCTAAATAAGCTACTTTTTTCAAATTTAGTTTATGTGAATTAGGGATGGCAACGGGTCGGATTCAGGTCAGGTTTACAACTTTCATCCTTATTCCTATTATCAAAAATCATTCTCATCCCCATCTCTATCCCCAATTCTAGGTATCGGACAATTCCCATTTCCATCGAGTAACGAGTCCCCGCGAAGATTCCCTGATATTTATTTTAAAAAAAAATAAGAAGAAGGAAGATAGAAATAATATAATTTTATATAATATATATACCTATATAGATGAAATTATATATACAGATTTTATATACATATGTATACACATTTTTAAGCACAAAATAAGAAAATTTAAAAAATTAAGTATATTGGGGCTGGTACGGGGTGAAGACTCCTGTACCCGAACCCAACAAATTTCAAAAATTCCTGACCAGCCCCCAGCCCCACCCCCATCCCCGCCCCGATTAGTTGTCCATGTACCCGCCCCATTTAGGTCGGCGACCCGTTGGTACCCGAACTTGCGTGTATTTTATCCCATCCCTATCGTGACTCAGCTGATGATAATTACATGATTGACCTTAAGTAGTGTTTGAATTTAGAAAACGCACGTAAGGTCCTTCTAGATCTATGATAAAAGGCTGGTTTATCGACAATAAGGCGCAAGAAAAGCACTTCGAATTCTTTGCTAAATTGGCAAAGATGGTTTAGAACCCCTAGTTCATTATCTAATGGATCTTTCCGTTCTAATACTCTATCCGCGAGTTATCAGTATTTATCAAATATGTTCCTATCTAACAAAATGCTATTGGATCAAATGAGAAATACATTGCTGAGAAAAATATAACTTTTCCCAGATGAAAATTAGATTCATGGAACAGGAGAAAGATTTAAAGATATGTGACAATGAAAAAAGGATTAAGTGAAACAAAATTGACTCAGTGGTAGGGTTGTGGAAACGCTTGTTTCTTCCATAGTTTTTACCTTAGCTTCATGGAACAATATGCTACTGCTAAAACATGGAAGAATTGAAATCTTAGGTTAAAACACTATGTATGGATGGTATGAACGGTATGAATTGCCTAAACAAAAATTCTTGAACAATATATATTTAAAAAGATTGACTCTTTTAGAATCTAAACCCTAAGTTTATATAATTATAGGATGCGATTCCTCAAAAAAAAAAAAATTTACAGGATGTAATCTTTGGAGATATTTTTTTTAGGATTAATTTTGGCAAAAATTTAAATATTATACGGTAGACACTAAATACTCCCTCCGTCCCAATTTAATTGTCCAACTTTGAAAAACTAAATATTAAGGAGACATAAGTTTTTCAAAGTTGGACAATTAAATTGCACAATTAAATTTGGATCAGGTATTAGGATCAGTGGGATTGCAGAAGAATCTAGAGCTTTCGGCAGAACATGTGGAAGCTTCTAGAATGACTTTGCATAGATTCGGCAACACGTCGTCGTCTAGCCTGTGGTATGAATTGGCATATATAGAGGCCAAAGGGAGAATGAAAAAAGGAGATAGGGTTTGGCAAATAGCGTTTGGGAGCGGATTTAAGTGTAACAGTGCTGTTTGGATAAGTAATAAGTGTGTCCAAACACCTACTAATGGCCCTTGGGATGATTGTATTGATAGCTACCCAGTGCACATCCCTGAGATTGTGAAGCTCTAAATTAATCATTTTCTGTTCTTAATTAGTCTTCATTGTTTGTTGTTATTTAGTCACAAAAAGAAAAGAAAAAAAAAATTTTGTTTTACCTTTTTTATCCAAATGTTTTTATAGAGGTAGGGACTTTGGATTTTATATTAGTTGAAGATGGTGGTGTTGTATTATAATTTTTCAGATTTATTTTTCTTTGTTGTGAAATTTAAATTTTCGATTTTTCTTTTTTTGTATAACTAGATCAATTTATAAGTATATATATATAGTAGTTTTATTTTAAAGCATGCGTGTGTAATCTGGATATTGTACATGATTTAAAAATAAATAAAGAAAATAACAAATTGTTCTACGATTAAGAGTTGTTATATATATATATATATGTTGTCTACATTTCACAAATTTCTTTTTCTTTTAGAAAAACAAACTTGCAGAAAAAAGAATGAACGGAATTCTCTTTTTATTAACGAGAAAATAAATATTCGGTACAATTATTATATACCGGCCGGGCCACTTCACTTGGTATATATTTATGTGGGGCACCAAAATCATTTAAAAATTTTAATGAAAGTACTTCATATGATTTTGTATCCTTGGCTGAGTACGTAGGGTGCTATATATAAATTAGTTTGTATAAATGCTCCATCATTAATTACATGCACATTTATTTATGTCTCTGTTATAGCTTAGCTGTAGTGCCGGCAATAGAATTTAACATAAGGTCCCATTTTCTACAAAATATTAAAATTATGTTTGGGATGCTGTAAAAGAAAAAAGGGAAAATAATTAATCTCTGAATTTTAAAAGAAAAAGTATATGACAAATTACTTATGTTTACAGTAATCTACTCCGTATCATATTTTTCTTAATAAAAATATTTAGTTTTTCTCCTTAATATTTAGTTTTTCAAAAATGAATCTCTAAGAGAAAATGTTTATTTTTAAAAATGACATTTATTTTTCTCTTAATAAAAAAAGGTGGCGGGACCCATAATAAAGAAAGTGGTGATAATTTAAAGGGTAATATTGAAAATAACAAAAAGTGCTCTAATTAATGACTTGCTAAATATAGAAAGTAAACAATTATTTTAGAACATCCAAAAATAAAATAGTAGACAATTAAATTAGGACAGATGAAATATTTTCTTTTATATATTAGTATGTCTTAGTATCTGTAATAATTTTTTGGGCTCTATACTATATCTATTTGCGTCGAGACATGAGAGATATTAAAGATACAAAAATATAAAGTATTTGCAAGAATTGTATCTAAAAATATTCGATCTCAGCTTAATTTGTCAAAGAAATATAATTTTTATTGTTGTGTTGTGATTCTCCCTCCAGTCACTTAGGCGGCGCCGGCAGTTTCCCAATTCACTAGGAAACAAAATTTGATAAAAAGATATCATTGAAAAGAGGATAATGCTGTACACTTATAAAAAAAAAAAAAAAGGATAATGCCAGCATTGAACAAATTATGTGGTTAACAACGTTTATGTAAACGTGTAGACATGGTCACCTTCGCATTTTTCCTTTTTTTTTTTTTTTTTTTGAAATATTTAAACATGGACTCGAAGATAAACATCAGTATAATTTTAGATTGATTCAATTTTACAATTTAAAATTTTTGATGTACGACTTTTACCCGCTAAGAATATTTAAACAATAGTATATGATTTCGTTTTGTGTAAAATTTACACAACTTATAAAAAATTTCATCTCTCATAGTCTTTTAAAATTGAGTTTTGTGTAAAATGCAAGTGTAAAATATACTATTAATTTACAATACCACGTTAGCTTTTTCACTCAATTTTTTTTATAAACCTTAAAATATAATAAATTTTAATACAAAAATGAATTTTAATAGAAATTATATATTTGAAATCTACTCATCAAGACCTATAAGTCAGTATCCACTGTGATTATAATATTATGTATATATAATTTCAAGAAAAAAGTAATAAAAATTTGTAGAAAATAATATATAACATTTGTTTATATCTTATTGGTTCTTTTCAATTTTACACGAAAGTTTACAAAATTTTCATTAAAGCATAATTATTTTTTTTAGAGTTCAAGTTTTGTGTAAAAATTATTTGACACATAAAATATACAAATCAATTTTTACACAATTATCAGAAATATTCTAACTAATGTGTTAATATTATATTATAAGTGTTACCTTTTTTATACTTTTGAGTCATTCAAAAATGAGAAACTCTATTATGTTATTAATTTTTTTTTTCAAAAATTAGAGTCCAAATATCCATACATCTATTTTGAAATACAAAAAAGAGAAATGATAAAGGATAATAAGCAGTAATAAGATTATTTTTAAAATGTGATTTTGTTTTTTTTCTTAGAACTTGAAGAATTATTTCTACCAGAAGAAACAACTTCACGTGAAATAGGTGGTGTTTCACGTGGGCTCCAACCAGAATGGTACAGTTTTGGGTCCAGAAAAGAAAGCAACTCCACAATCCACATACAAGGCTTCGCTAATAATAAGAATAGCTGGCACGCATTTGTTAACGCATCAAAGATTTGTACATATATATATATATATATATACATTTCCCATACAAACTAATATGTACATATCGAAACCTTTAGCGATAATTTTTTATTTCAAATATATTAGATATATATTTTTAACAATAAAAAATTATCACTAAAAGTTCTGGTCCATGCCGATTGATTTGCATGAAAAAAAATTTGGGAATCGACCATGAGAGAGGTTATCCCAGTTATTATCGCGGGCCAAGTATTATTATTATGAGAACGGTGGAAATCGAACCATAAAAACTTAAAGTTGACCGAAGGTTATATACCATTGGGACAGAGGTTTAATTTTCTGTATGTATGTGTCCTTTTTATGTATGGATTAGCTCTCATAGACTCGTATAGATATTGGGTGATTACAACGGAAAATTAATGCATTTTTTTTATAAATTTTAGTAAAAACAATTTATATAATTAATAATATATCAATTTCATTAAATTTTATCACAAAATTCAAGTAAGAAGTGGTTTAACTAAACTGTAAATATATATACGCATATTTTGATAAAAGTTGATAAAGTTAATTACATATCTCACCCCTTAAGTTTACAGTTTATCCCACCTTGGTCCATTAAGTATGAAACGGCACTCATAAAACCCACAAGTATAACCCGTGTCCCACTCTGGTCCAAAATTGGACGGGCCATCAGAAAAGAAAATGGAATCTCGCATGTGACCAACACGTGACGTATTTGGGCAATATTGGTAAGTCACCTCCATTATTCCCGCTAATACTCGATTAACCTCGATTGAAACCCGAAAACAAGAAATTATAGTTGTTTAGAAAGAAAGAGAGCTATAGAAGTTTAGAACCCTAAAATTTGTAACATCAAACCCTAGATTGAGATTCAATTGATTCTCCTAATGACTTGGAACTTACGTACGCTGGAGTTACAAGATTTTGGCACCCCAATATATGGTTTGAATTTTTACTTTATTCTTATGTTTAGACAAAAAAATTCCCCCTTTTCACTTTATTTGCAGTTTTTATAATTTTTTTGTGAATGGTGGTCCCTCCTATTGTTATTATGTTGTTTAATGCATTGTCTTTTTATCCATTACTTTAATGCAGCATCGGATGGATGTTTTACTATAAAAATGCATTACGGGGGTCAATCAAATAGCACATGCTACACAAATTACTTGGGAGGTAAGCATTCGGTTGCCTATTTAGACTATTATGATATCGATAAATTGTCAATCATTGAACTCACTGCTATGGCTAAAGAGTTGAATTTAGTTGGAGCATTAACTTTCTATGTTCAAGGATTAACCCTCGGTGAACCTACATTTGTAAATTGCATTAAGCATGATAAGGATATTTTCCAGATGCTTAGATTTATTAATAAAGAATGTGAAGTTGATGTGTATGTGGAGTGTTCTGCACCTGTGGAAGTTGTATTACCTGAGAAAGAAGTTCATACAGGGGATGAATCTGTCAATAGTGTGAAGGATGAAGATAGAAGTGAGCATAATGTTAACAGTGATTCATCAACTGACCTTGAGAGTATGCCTGATAATGAGTATGATGAAGAAGATGATGATGCCGATTTTGATGCTAATGTTGATAGAGATGCAGAATTTGCGGGTTTGAATTCAACTGGTAATGACAAAGAAGATGTGGCACCTAATTTACATGTAGATTCTGAAAATGAATTTGAAACTGAATTGATGAGTGATACAGGTTCTGCTTCTGAAGATGAAAGTAAGCCTAAGTTCCCTATTTTTAACCCTAAAACTGATATGGATAATCCCATTTTTGAGTTAGGCATGATTTTTGCAAATAATCAAGAATTTAAAGCAGCTGTCAGAGCATATTTCATAAAGAATGGGAAAAGAATTATGTTCCCAAGGAATGAATCCCTTAGGGTGCATGCAGTGTGTAGTGATGGGTGCCCATGGAATATATATGTTTCAAAGATGCAGGATTCTCCAAATATGCAAATCAAAACCTTTGTCAATGAGCATAAATGTATGAGAAAATTTAAGAACCCACATGTTAACTCCAACTGGATGTCTGAGAAATACTTAGAAACTTTTAGGTCCAACCCAAAAATCCTTGTGCAATGCTTTAAAGATACAGTAATGAGAGAACATATTGTGAGTGTATCTAGGTCTCAAGTGTATAGGGCCAAGAAAAAGGCTTTTGATCTTATTCAAGGGACTTATGTTGAACAGTTTGCTAAGTTGGGTTCTTATATGAAAGAGGTAAGGAGAAGTAATCCAGGGACTACAATTTTCTTGAAGGAAGTGGATGGGTGCTTAGAACATAAGTTTGAGAGATTATATGTGTGCTTTCAGGCTTATAAGGAGGTGTTCAAAGCAGGTTGTAGACCAGTGGTGGGTGTTGATGGGTGTCACCTAAAAAGACCACACAAGGGGATATTGTTGGCTGTTGTTGGTGTTAATGCTAATAATTGCATGTTTCCTATTGCTTATGATGTGGTTGAGAATGAAAATAAGCAAGCATGGGTATAGTTTTTGGAATCCTTTGCCCAGGATATAAAAATTAGTGACCAATGTCAATGGACCTTCATTTCAGACAAGCAAAAAGGCCTATTACCTGCATTTGAGGCTGTGCTCCCAAAAGTTCATCACATATATTGTGTGTTACATTTGTACTCCAACTTTAAGTCAAAAAGGTATAGAGGAAAGGTTTTTAAGCTGTTGTTCTGGAACGCATCCACTACTTCAAATATGGCTTATTTTGAGCATACAATGCAGAAGATGCATGAAACGTCTGAAGATGCTTTTGAATTTTTTGCAAACAAACCAGCTCTCTTTAGTCTAGGTCTCATTTCTCTACAATCCCAAAGTGTGACATACTTGTAAACAATATTTGTGAGAATTTCAACAAGTGCATATTGGAAGCTCGAGGAAATCCAATAATGTCTTTACTGAGGGTGTTAGAGCTTATATGATGAATAAAATGCAGTCTTGTAGGGAGAAAGCTAAGAAATGGCATGTCTTAATTTGTCCAAAGATCAAAGAAAGACTTGAAGTCGGCAAAAAAGAAGATGCATGATGTATATTAAAATGGAGTGGGAAAAAGAAGTTTGAAGTAAGTGGGATGTTTGGTGAACAATTCACAGTTGACTTAGATGAAAGTAGTTTGTGCATTGGAATGTGGGATTTAAGTGGTATACCTTGCGCACACAGTATAGCAGCAATAAACTTCATACAGGAAAAGCCTGAAACGTATGTACACAAGTGTTATTACATTGAGACTTTCAAGAAGATATATGAGCCCTTGATCAAGCCAATGAATGGCAGTGACATGTGGCCCAAAAGCTCATTAGCTCCTGTTTTACCACCAAACTATGAAGCACAACTAGGTAGGCTAAAGAACCATAAAAAAAGGAAGCAAGCAGATGGGTAAAGAAGAATCCAAACAAACTGAGAAGAAGGCATCAAAATTCTCTAAAGTGCAGTGTTTGTGGCATTCTTGGCCACAATAAAAGGAATTGTAAAACGCAAAAAAATAATGGAAATGGTGAAGGCAGCAGCAGTCAAAACAGAGGAAGGACTGAAGTAAGTTGTACTTAATTATGCCCATGCAATGCTCCAATGTTAACTTATATTACTTAATTATACATTTCAATTTGTTTATATTGTAGGCTTAAACTGCTGAAGGAGCTGCAGGCAAATCACCCATGCCTCAAAAGAAAGGAAATACTTCTCCAATGTTCACACCACACAAGCATGACCAATTACCTGTAAGTACCAGCTCTTTTGAATAACATTCGGATAAAGCTACTATCATTTAACTTAATGTTATATTGTATTATAGGTTACAAAACCTTTTTCATCACAGTCATTACCTCAAAGTGAAACCACTAGTGATGTGAATATGGGTCAAAGTGGAGGAAGTGGAAGTAAGGTTATGAGCACATCACAACCAAAATTCATATTTAAAGAAGAGTGGAAGTACATCACAGTAGCAGGCTTGCAGGGAGCATCTTTGAAGAAAAAGCTTTGAAGAAGCACATCACTAGCAGTGTTGTTTTATATATATGTTTTTTTTGTTTATATGTATTGGCCATATAATATAGGCTTGAACATGGGTTTTTTGTTTTGCTATATTGGCCATAGAATTTAGGCCTGATCTTGTTAACCCTTGTTTGGTATATATTGGCCAAATGATATATGTATTACATCATTTCATCAATGAATTGATGTTTTTATTAATGTACTAAAATAGAACAGAGCACATTCATTCCCACAGATTAAATTAGAGAAGAGCACATTCACTTCATTAACAACCAATACAAAATACATCCATAGACACAACAACTGCACCAACCACTACTACATACTAAAATAAACAAAGTATCCACCAACAGAGCATTCACCACTACAACTACACCAACCACTACTACATACTAAAGTTTTGTATTTTCCTCTACATTTGGCGGGTTATCCATCACTAAGAAAAAAAACTATTAGTAGTAGCACCAACAACAAGACCATCCACACCCTCTCTCTGCTCTTGTACCTCTTCATTTCATTATCTACAGCGTTAATCCTCCTCAATAGATCAGGAATTATTTCTTTAGATTTCGCACACATGGGGGGGTTAACCCAAGTGAAAAACCCACAATGGTCCTGCTGCATTTTCAACACATTCATTCAAGTATCACTTTAACAAAGAAGAAGAAGATAAATGAAATGAGATATAAACTAGGACTAATGAATAAGAAAAATATAGATGATTTTTACCCCAACATTGTCACATTTTCTGAATCTTCTACTTGGGTTTATGTCAGTCCATGAAGCTCTCAACACCGTAGGCTTCATGCAGTATCATATATAGGGAGGCCTCATCTTCTCTTTTTGTCTTTTAGGTTAATGCTATGTTATCTTCTTTCTCTCTCTAATGTTTTCAATTTTTGGGATGGATTTATTTAACCATCATCGTGATTAATTTTATAGTCAATCTCAAAAGTGATTTACCAATATTGCCCCTCTAAATACGTCACGTGTTGGTCACATGCGAGATTCTGTTTCCTTTTATGACGGCCCATCCAATTTTGAACCAGAGTGGGACACGGGTTATACTTGTGGATTTTATGAGTGCCGTTTCATACTTAATGGACCAAAGTGAGACAAATTATAAACTTAAGGGGTGAGATATGTAATTAACTCAAGTTGATAAATATAATTGATTAGGCAATGATAGAAAAAGAGAGGGCAAGTTGGATGATTGGTCCAGCCCTCCGTCCTTTTGACTTAGTCCGCACAGATTCAATATGTGCTTGATTGGCTATATATATATATATATTTGTTAAACTTATTAATCAGTTGAATTTTTTAATAAAATTTAATTAATTGATATAATTTATTAATTATAGAAATAATCACTACTAAATTTTATTAAAATATACATAAATTTGACCTTTAAATTGCCCAATCCATATAGTATGGATTGTAATAGTGATCCACACTTAAAACATGCCGTATATATATATTGTATAGTATATTGGTATATACGGGAAATTTCAAGTGCGGACTAGTCCGTACATATTGGTTCTTTCTATAATGGTTTTGTGTCATAAAAAACACAATCCAAATGTTTTTATGACTAAAAATTTCATAAAAAGACCAATCCGTAAGGATTGGTCTATACCAGAAACGAACCCTTGGTTTATATATATATGGAAAATTTGTCATATACACCAAATATATATATACCATAAATACGAATTTGGCCTTTTGAGGGCGGTAAACTTATGAAATTTTGTATAGATAATTTTCATGATTAGTAGAATATTTTCACCAAAATTCATCATAAAATTCAATAATAATAGGTTAAGTAAAGTTCTATAATTTTAAAGGCAACAAATGCTCAAATATATCAATTTTCTAGTTAACACACTTTTCGATTGAATTTTTTGATGAAATTTGGTGGAGATGATCTACTAAATACAGAGATTATTTTCACTAAGTTTCATCAAAGAATTCATCCATTTATTTTCTCAAAAATACCAATATGTATATATGGTATGTATAGCTTTGTATGATAAGAAATGTACCATATATATATATATATATATATTATAAATTTGTTAACCGACATCTAAGGAGAGTTCCGTTATGATGAGTTAGTGACTTGACATTATGATTGGTCCATATAAATCTACGTCATCGACACACTGTTTACAATAGAGTTATTGTTAAAGAGAAATGCTTTTTCTAGCGATGCATCTATACATGTGATTCTTGTGCAATATTTTAATAAATATAAAGAGATATTATTGCCAAAGAAATATATTCTTGTCATAGCAATTTTATCTCTCTACATATAATTTAAAGAAAATAATTTAGCAATTAGTAGTTAAATATGTGCCTTGATTGCCTAATGGTAAGAGTTCAAATCTTGTTAGATGAATATATATGCCATGTTGTGAAACTAAAAATTTGATACAATTGTAAGTTAAAATCTTCTCATTATTTTATAAATAGCATATGATAAAATATAATACAATTGATTAAATCAAATCTATTAAAGGGTGCATATTATTTTAAAAAAATTGAGCTTAAGAATTAGTCGATGAACAAAATCTAAAAATTTATGTTAAAAAGGATTTATGGCCATTAGAATTGTAAAGTTGGTCCACAACCAGTGATGAAGTCAGAAATTAAACTAATGAGGGGCGAAATTTGGTCGAAATTTAAAACACACTAAATCATATTTAAAGCTTTAAAATTTTATCGCAAACATAATAGTATTAATAATAATAGTTTATACAACTGAAATAGAAAATGTAAACAATTACGATAAATTACAATAACATTATACATTTTTTCATATTTTGGAACTATTGCAATACTTTCTCTTTGTCAATGTTATTGAAAAATATAACTAGAAAAATAGATCGTGGCGTAGGTGTCATGGGCAGTGAGCTGATGGACAGTGGTGGTCTGGTGCAGTGGTATGGTGTCTTGTCGTGGTGTGTTGGTGTGAGAGTTAGATGGAGATGTGAGAAACTGATAGGTGAAATGGAGAAGAAGAAGCAGCTGAGACAGAGAGATTAGGAAGAAGCTGACATAGAGATAAAGAATTAGCTGGACGATGGGGTTTTAATTTGTTAAGTTTAGCCCCTTACAGTTAGGTACCCTCAAGTTTATTTGTATGCACAAAAGTCCCTATATATATATATTTATTTATTTCTAAAAATGATTTCATATCTAATAAAAAATTGAAATCCAACAGGGGGCACAACCCCTTCGTGTGTTCACCCCAGTCCACAACAAACTTAATATATTTTATTTATTTATGTATAAAATTAGGGATTTATTCATATAAAGATGTTACGATTGATTTATTTATTTTGGATTAAGTGGTTGCGATTATTTATTATTTATTATTTTTATTTTGGTTCTGACGATTAGTAAAATTGACATTAATCTCATAACGCCTGGTACCATCCATACGTGTTTTTCATAAAGGGCACCTTTGACATGTCAATGGTGATAAAAATAAAAAAAGAGATAATGGATTATAGGGTCTCGCTTCGTAATGTTTTATAACTCTAAGGACGGACTTATGTTTAATAAAGGAAAGTAATACTAATTTCATATTTTGGTTTTACAATAAGGACATTTTTCATAATATTAATTTATTTTAAGAAAAATGATAAATATTGATGGACAAAAATACCCTGATATATCATATATTCTAATTATAAAAAACACATATTATTCTCTCTCTCTCTCTCTGTCTTACATACACATAGTTCAAAGAGAGAAATTGATACCATAGCTCCAAACTTCGATGATGCAAACTCAACGGAGAAGGCAAAAGAAAACGGTGTCGTTGTGCCTCCCAAATAGCTTGATGCCGGAGTTATGTTTGTCCTCAAATCAAGACGTAAAATCAATATCCATATATATATAAGATCCATACACATATCCGATCTTATATATTTATTTTTATTTCAATTGTTGTTTAATTCGTTATTAATAGATATCTTTCAGAACAAATCACATCATATTTGTTTATTTTTAAATTAAAATAAACTGCTTTGTTTTTATTGCATTGAATTTGTTTGAATAGTACCTTTAATTTGTTGATGGACATGTGGTGCTAAAATGATTCCTTCAATTTAGTTATGTGTTCATCTGTGGTGCTAAAACCTTTTTAGCACTATTATATTGTTGGACAATTGGTGATAAATATGTTTTAACACCTTGAATTTCGTTGTTCTGTGTTTTTTGTTTTCTATTAGTGTTAAATCTGTTTTAGTATCATGAATTCCGCTGTTCTCTGCTCTATATTGGTACTAAAACTTTTTAGTACCATTTTAGTGTCAAACAATTGATGCTAAAATTGTTTTAGCACCATGTGATTAGTTACTTTGAACAAAAATGATGATAAATATGTTTTAGTACCTTAGGCCCCGTTTGATACCAACATGAAAAATAAAAATAAAAATAATTAATTAAGATGAGAAGATGGAAAATAAGTTGAGGTATGTTGTGAGATTAACTCTTGCTTTTTGCTTTTTTCCATGACAAAATTTTCTTTGGGTGATAGTGAAGAAAATTTTTTCACAAAATATTAAAGGATGATGGAGGACATATACTCACAAAAATGAGTATGAGATAGAGATTATCTCACCATATACCTCAACATATTTTTCATCTTCTCATCCAAATTAGTTGTTTTTATTTTCATTTTTCATGTTGCTATCAAACTGAGCCTTAATGTGCAAAATTGGATGAGTGTTAAAACCTTTTTAACACCATTCTAGTGATGGACAATTGGTACTAAATTGTTTTAGCACCATGTGATTAGTTACTTTGGAAAAAAATGATGTCAAATTTGTTTTAGCACTTTTGAATTTTGTTGTTCATTGTTTTCTATTGGTGCTAAATCTATTTTAGCATCATGTAAATAGTTACTATATTTTAGAGAATCGGTGCTAAATCTTTTTTAACACCTGATGTGTAGTATTGGATGGATGTTAAATCTGTTTTAGCACCTTCAGTTTAGTCATATGTATTAACCTATAGTGCTAAAACTTTTTTAGTACTATTCTAGTGTTGAATAATTGGTGCTAAAACTGTTTTAGCACCATGTGATTAGTTACTTTAAACAAAAATAGTGTTAAATTTGTTTTAGTACATTTGAATTCCGTTATTCTTTATTTTCTATTAGTGCTAAATTTGTCTTGGCAGCATGTAAATAGTTAATATATTCTAAAGAATTGGTGTTGAATCTGTTTTAACACATTGATGTATAGCATTGGATGAGTGCTAAATCTGTTTTAGCACCTTCAATTTAGTTATATGTTTTCACCTATAGTACTAAAACATTTTTAGCACCATTCTAGTGTTGGACAATTAGTGCTAAAACTGTTTTTTGGACAAATGGTGCTAAAACTATTTTAGCACTATGTGATTAGTTACTTTGAACAAAAATGATGTTAAATCTGTTTTTGCACATTTGAATTTCGTTGTTCTTTGTTTTCTATTGTTACTAAATATATTTTAGTACCATGTAAATAATTACTTTATTCTAGATAATTTGTGTCAAATATATTTTAGCACCTTGATGTGTAGCATTGGATGTGTGCTAAATATATTTTAGCACCTTCAGTTTAGTTATACGTGTTCACTTGTGGTGCTAAAACCTTTTTAGCACCACTATAGTATTGGGCAATTGGTGCTAAAACTGTTTTAGCACCATGTGAATAGTTACTTTGAACCAAAATGGTGCTATATATGTTTTAGCACTATGTACATAGTTAATATGTTTTAGAGAATTGGTACTGATGATCGACCGTTATGGATTTTGAATTGTTTTAATTGGGATTAGTGCTAACTTTTTTTTGGAGATGTGAAATGTTATATTTAGGATTATTGTGTTATTAGGTAAATAAAGAAGGGATATTAGTTTTTTTTCCTGCAATGTCCTTAATTTACTATGATAATTTATTTATGGACCTTTGTAATTATGTTAATATTGGAATGGACCTTTAAACCCAATTGCTTCAATAAAAAATTATGAGATAACAAGATTTTTTTAATGGTACTCCAGAAATTAGGTGAATACATATACTAATTTATTATAATTTTTTGTTGCTAGTAAAATTTGAACTTAAGTTTTATAAGTATTTAATTTTTTATCAACTCAACTAATTCTTATTAAACGTAAGATTAGTATATATGTTTTTGCAAATAACAAAAAATTCATTATACACACACTCTCAAGAACTCATGAATATATATAAGTAGGTTGCCCACCACCTTCCTGGGGAATGAAATTAATGGCAAGAATAACTATATATTCATTTGTCAATACCAATGCCCTTGTCGAATGCCTAACTTAAATAAATTTCTGATTCCCCCCCTGTTGATATGGACTCAGATTAATTATATTATGGTCACATTATGTCACGGTTTTTTTTTCAGATATGTGTCGATCTTTCGATTCGTGTCAAACGTAAATGCCCCTCTAAAATTATTAATTCCTCACATCTCACCCCCTCAACTTTTCAACAACCCAAGTGCTTCAATAAAATAGATAGCCATATTGTAATATAGGTTTACTGAATATTTGAACCCACAAAAAGCCAAGAACCTTCACATTGTCCTACAAACATGGGATATGTGAATTGCAACCATCTCTTCCCGTTAAAGCACAGGGTTAAAGGTGTCACATAAACAATTTCGGCTCACTTTATATCATCCACCATAAACGACTTCGGCTCGTTCTCAACCGTACAAACACTACAATAACTACACGTGCACATGATAATTAATAAACCTGAGTTAGCTCAATAGCATATATAACAATCCGGTGAGAGCGAAAATAACTATTTCATGTAAGCAAATAATCGATCCCATTGTATTATCCATGTGAGATTTGCATAACTTAAGAGCTAATTCATTTACTTTTGTAAGTACTTAAAAAAAATTCAAAATAGTATATATATATATAAGAAAATGTCAAATTGTACAACACTCCACATTCCGTTAAAAATTAAAATAATCAATAATTAAGAATCAAGAAAATATATCGAAATGTATTTTCAGTTTAAGACTTCTAAAGAAAAGTATTTCTTCATTTAGAGTAGATATAATATTAGTTACACTAATCCTTTTTAAGACTTTTCATAGGCTATTATTGTTGCATCATATCTTCACTACAACTGGTCTAGAGGATATATGTGTTAGAAATTAAATCCATAAAAAACTTCAAGGATCGATTGCGTATCACGTCAATTACTAAGAGACCAAAAAACGGAAGCGTACCTTAATGTATTGAGACGGAGGTTAAGCGTAACAATGATTCCTCGGATGGTCTTCCAACCCTTTCCCTCTTAATTCTTAAGTTTCTCTCTTGAGAGGATATGAGAAAAAATCACATAAGGGAGGGTGACTACGCTCAAAAAGTGCGAAGTATTACGCCCAACTGCAAGCGGTCAAGTTATAATATACTTGGGAAGTCCAATGTCGAACCACAGGGAAGGGAAGGAACATATTTCTTCTAGTTATCTCTCTCAGGGGAAAGAAGGGAAAAGAAAAAAAAGGATGATTGAAATGAGGAATAGGAAACGAAAAATGAAACTAAATTAAACTATTAACTAAATTAAACTAAAACTAAAGGCAAATCTAGTCCAATGGTGCAAAATTAAATGGAATCCACAAGCGCAAGTTTTCTACCGAAAAGGCTTCCTAAATGCATTAGGGGAACATGCAACTAAACTAAAAATAAATAAATAAAATAAAACAGCGTACTAATTGAAAAAAACAGAATATTAAATGTACTTAAACCAACAAGAAACAAATGTTAGGGGTATTCGTAGCTAGGGAATACGAAACTAGTCCAATCGGGTAATCCAAATTTAAGTTTGAATAGGGTTTTTCTCTAAAGTTCAGCTCTTAATCCTTCCAACCATCCAATTTTATTGCTACTACAAATATATTATAGCCCATGCGTGACAAAGACCATATAGACTAGATTCAAGCAATAGAATTCGATAGTGAAGCTTTTTGACTTTGAAAAAGTGTAATTTGAGACTTAGTATTGCTAGTGCGTGACAAAAACAATACAAGTTGATTAAACTCTCCAAAAATTAGTAGCTTAATACTCTCTTAAGGTTTGAATATGCTTGAACATGATTCAAGTCAAATCCGTCTTAAAAAGAATGTTGAAAGTCAAAACTAGCACTTTCTCGGCACTTATGTAAATAAATGCCAAAACAGCGCCAAATCAGCCAATTCACTTATGAAAATAACTTGACTAATTAGAGGATAAATACCGTCCTCAAATCAGCCATGTTAGGGTTTTGGTGCAAAAATCCATGAATTAACAGTTTTACGGTTCTTAATCAAATAGAATTTTTGAGCTAACTTATGGAAACATGTTTCTTAGGCATGAAAAGATAATAAATTACTCATACATTCAGTAGGTGATCTATAAACAATGGAAAAATCATATTCAAACCTAAATTGGATTACATTCAAAGATTAAGTTCGCATCTTTCACTACGGACCCCTAACTAAAGATTTAGCTAGACATATTCAAATTAAACATGCAAACAAGATTTGAAATTATGAAAAACAGTATACACATACTTAATATTGAATAAAATCATTTTTGAAAACTTTTGGCTTTGGAATTTCTCAATTTTGATTTAAAACAAAGATTTTACGCTTAAAACGGTAAACAAATTCAAAACGGTCATAAACTGATGAATTTCGACTAAAACCCTAAAATTTATGGAAAATCAGATTTCTTATTATGAACAAAGAATCATATATGAATAGCATTGAAAAACGATAAACTATTTGAATATAGAACGATAAACTAGCATAAATTGATGAAAAACCGAAAAATCGACAAAACGGGTCTATAAACCCTAGAACCAGCCCTTAAAACGTGGGTTTAGGGTTAATTCCAGAATATATATGAACCCTAACAACTAATATATGAATATCTAAGCAAACAAAGGATTAAAAGCAATTAAATTGAAGAAATTAGAAAACTAGGGTTTACCCGGATGAAGAACAGCAATTGCAATGGAAACTTGATAAAATGATGAATTGAATCTTGATTACACCAATGGTATAGCCTCAATATTCCATAAACAAACTAAACTAACAATTATTTTGAAGAAAGAAAAGAAAAATCACTCTAGTTTGATCGTTAGATTCAGCGCAAAAGCTCCCAAGAACGTAAGATGCTCTCTGCCTCTCTACTAATCAATTCTAAAATATTGTCTACCCTAAAATATGAGATATATGACCTTTTATACAGTACCCAAGTGTCTTAAGTCGTGGTTTTAGTAATCCTTGAAGAAACGGGCCGAAACATGGCTTAAAATTGAATTTGGGCCTAAAATTAGGCCTATTTTCTTTATGATGCATTTTTCTTTTACTCGTAACTTTCTGCTCCGAACTCCGAATTGACGTACCGTTTTCTCCTACACATAGATAATTTAATTCTATACAACTTATATTTCTGGAGATTTTTTCAAATTCTCATTGTAGAAAAACTTTGATCAGCTACAACCTCGGGCTTATTACGGCAATTCTCAGTTTTGCTCGGAAACTTTCAGAATTGATTCGTTTGAGCTTCTTTCCTCTTGGGATCACTCTTGGACACTTGAATTCACTTCATTCATGCTTGGGGACTTTCTATTCTATTCTTTCTAGTGCTTTGGGGGTAGTTTGCGGAGTTTTCCTCGTCTCGGGCCTCGGAATAGATATTGAATTGTTCTTCGGACCTTCTTTTTGCACTTTTCCGCTTTCAACCTTCTATCTTGCATAAAAATTCAGTTGCTTAATCACTTTAAGCCTGCAAAATGGCTTAGTAACATAGAAATACAATGCAATGCCTTCTTTTCATGCTTAAACTGAATTTACATGCAATTTTCAGTTTTGGATGATAACTAGAAGCTAATTGAGCCATGTTTAAAGGATTAGAAATGCAATTTATGGGCTCAATCAGAGGGTTGGGGACCATAGCGCGCCCTTATATATATAAGTTTTCTTGGTGATTGAAAACTCTCTTAAATTATATTTATGCCCCTCATAGAAATACAATTTGCATAATAGCATCTACACATTAATTCTATGATAAACATACCCTTAAGTATACTTAAAACTTAATTAGATCATTAGGGTTAGGCTTATAGATGATAATACACACATTAATAATTTACATATGTGGTCCTAATTAGAATTAATTAGAAAATAATCCAATAATATGTGACAAAAATTACATAAAGATTTTTAAGATATATATTTACTACGGTTAATTAAAGCACTTTTGGCTTCTTTAAAGAAATAATGCATGAAGTGATTGTACATTATAATTTAAAATTAATATTGCAGGCTTTTAGGATGCAGGCCTTGAGTTGAAACATTTTTTATATGGCCCCTCACTTTTTTTCTTGAAAAGATGCAATCCTGAAGTATTCATTTTGTATTTGACAAGCATACTGTGAGAATCCAGATCTCCGACCCGCATTTTTCGATTTCTCGTTTTTTCTTGTTTTGAAGGAAAACGTGTTTTCAGAGTCGCCAGTTTGTTTTACAAGAAAACAAACAAAAGTCATACAAAAGATAATTCGAAAATGAATTGTCTTTCATACGTTTGAAATTAGAGATTAATTGAAAACTTATTTTGCTAGGGTTCGGGAACTACATTACGAATTGGGAAGGTGTTAGGCACCCAATTCGCCCTTTCGGTCTCTTTAATGGATCATGTATCCAATTTCTATTTTAGATATCTTGCAAGTAGTTTGAATCATTTCCAAAATAATCCCTTCGGGTAAATTTGATTTAAAACGATATTTTGAAATTAGACTCGAGCTTTGCGAGCGCCTACGTATTCATTCGTAGAATGAAATCAGAGTCTCATAGTTCCATATGTTTGAAACTGTTTTTATATTTTTGTTTTGTTTTAAAAACGTGTCAAAACATATTTTAATTTTCTTGTAAAATTTAGAAATGAGTTGTTTTGAAAGTAATGAACTTCTTTGCAAGTTATCTAACTTTCTGTATTAAAACTTGTATTTAAATGCAATATAAAAATTTAGGAGAGTTGTATAGAAATGTACCTGGTGTGCTTTGAAGAAGAACAAAGATTGCTTGCTTTCTCTTTTCTCTCTCTAGAACCTTCTCTCTCAAAAACTTTCTCTCTCTAGAACTTTTCTCTCTCTAAAAATTCTCTCTAAAACTTTCTCTCTCTAGAAATTCTCTCTCTAGAACTTTTCTCTCTAAGACTTTCTCTAAAAAGGCTCTCTAGTAATTTTGACAGAGTTTCTCCTTATTAAAAACTCTATTGAGTGTTCTTTCCCCCAAATGAGAGCCCAAGGGTCCTATTTATAGGAAAAATTCTGCCAAAAATGCTCCAAAATAGGCCAGTTGCAAGGGGGTAGCCGCAGGGGGTGCGGCTAAGACCTGCAGCTAGGCGTGCGGTTGGTACATAAGGTTAGGGCGTGCGGTTGGGGCATGCAGCCAGGGCCTACAGTTGGATCCCAACTGTACGGTTGGCAGGTAACCGTACGGTTGGAGGGTTGCAGCTGGCACTCTAAAAAACTCAAATTTCTAACGAGGCGCTGCCCCGTACCCCGCTACCTAACTGGGCATGGTCGATCCCCGTCCTAGTAAGTGAAGAGACAACAAAGGTCGTATCATACTCTCATCGGATCCAAACTTAAAGTCTTTCCTATCAGTCTTCTATATGCATGATGACTCAGGACCTAATGTGAAATGCTTATTTTATGAGAAACCAGTATTCACACGAGAGTCGTAGATTGGGGTGTTCACACATACAGATACATAGATAGTGATTTTCACGACACATATAGTAATATCTCTCAACACAAATACTAATTTTTTCAGCACATATACTAATATATGCACTAAGAGATACTAGAGTTGAGATACCAAAAAAGAGTATCTCGAGGAATCACATTCTTTTTTTTAGAAAAAAAAAAAAGAAGGTAGAGACAACATCCAAAAAGTAATCAAAACTCAAGTACGAGATCCTAATGTTTTTCATGTTTCAAAATCCAAAATTTTCATGTTTCAGAATCCAAAATTACTTTGTCAATGGAGTTGTACGTAATAACAGGGGTGGAGGCAGTGTAGGTCCCCGGGGGTAGGGGGGGGGGGTTCATTGCTTCACCTAAGTTTTGGACCATTTTTCACTAGTGTGGTATGTCAAGGGGTAAGGCGCAATTACATGGATGAATACAGGGAAATGTTGAGAGTGGTTGCAAGGTTATTGGTGGAGGGGGCATATGCTATTAAAGGAAAAAGTACAGGGTGAATTTTTGTATTTTTAAAATATTAATCTAATTAAAGCCCAATTTCTCCTTTATTTTCTATTTATAGTAGTTTTGTTTCGTACTTCAATCTCTATCCACTAGCTCTTAATTACCAAATTGTTCAATTTCTGAAATCAGTTGGGAGATGATTTCATAAATGATTGATTGGTAACATATGTCAAAAAATATGACTTTGAAGCTATTAACAATGAAGATTTCATTTAACGTTTTCAAAATATAAAGTCTCGAAGAAGAATATTGTAACTAAATATGTAATTTTAATTTTTGACTTATAAGATGTCAAATACTTTAATTTTGGCATTATTACTGTATATGCAAAAAAAAAAAATTGAAGTTGATTACTTTGACCCCTCTTGAATTTAATTTATGTTTGAAAATTAAGCATCGTGCAACAATCTTATATGAGTCCTTGGTGGGAATTACGAGACCCAACATTTCAACTTCAAACCCCTATAAATAGAAGCCACCAGCACCCACTAATATTCGACTTCAGAAAAAGAGATCGAGAAAATATAACTCTACATATTTAGTTTGTGTTTGTAATATTTATTTGTCGGTCTCCAATCTAAATGAGTTTTTTCTCTCAAGACATGCAATGGAGGGACAGATCTCTACCATATGATCATGGTGGAACTCAAGATCAGGTAAAACTAAATAAATTGTGTGTTCGACTCTTAAACAGCAAGATTATAATTTGCTTTACGCTGTCTGAAGCAAACCAACTACCTATTAAAGGCACGGCGTGTGATTTTTCACTTTCTATCACTGCAAACCAAATTACTGCCACAACACCCCCTTTTTTTCATGAAAACTCTTTTAATAGTTTACACTTTATCTACTATATTATAAAGGAAAGACCAATTTCAACCACTATAGAAACTACGTCATATTTTTTGATTTTCAATTTTACCCTTACAATCCTTGTTCTACCCTAAAAAATATAATTACAACATGACTCAAACCCTGATACTATGCATGATATATAAGTTCACGTTTAACTACTAATTCATCTATTAGTATTGTTAAAAGGAATTATTCAAATTAAAATTATATACACACTAGCCACACACCCACTGCTTGTGCAAGGTAATCTTAGTTTAACCAAGTTAAACTTAAAGACGATAAATAATGATAAATAATGTTAAAACCAAAATAAAAATATTCACATTACAATATTATTATTTTTCTTGTTTATTTTTTTGGCAGGAATGGGAACCATAGAGTTGATATTGGAATATTCATTTGAGCAAGAGATTAAGAGTAGTTATATTTGTGGAAGGACCTCGAGGTTTGATGGTCTTAAAACCTCGACCTCGAACCTTCAGCAAGATTACCCGTGGGCCTGTTCGAACACGAAAAGGCAAGACCGGTCCTAAAATATTATGGCTCCAATAAAGTTTTGAAGACCACAGAAGATACTGAGTTTGAAGCCACATTAGCTAGTGTCTTTAACTATTTATCAATTTGAAAATTAGGATTAGTTGCAAAAAGATGGTTGGTTTGAACCCGGCCCAACCAGACTATAACATTGTCAAGTAAGGCCCATTCATTTGTTGATTTAATAAATACTAGACATTATTATATTTGTGAAAATATATAAGCATATATATAATATATATATACACATTAGTTTGCCTTGCAATTAAGATACGTGTGCAACTTGTATATGTTTAATTGAGAATAAAATAATTAATAAAATTAATAATTAGCCAATTAGATTTAGCTTTTTCAG
This sequence comes from Lonicera japonica, assembly GCA_021464415.1. Taxonomy (NCBI): domain Eukaryota; kingdom Viridiplantae; phylum Streptophyta; class Magnoliopsida; order Dipsacales; family Caprifoliaceae; genus Lonicera; species Lonicera japonica. The sequence goes on from CM038464.1 coordinate 45,140,004, forward strand.
AAGGGGGGATAAAATTGAAAATTAATCTCAATAAAATTCATATTTACATAAAAATATAAAAAATCCATAAAGCGGGACACTGCTGACGTTATCCAGCGGGACAGATGTGTGTTGGAGACTGCAATCAAACACAAAAAGATGGGAGGTAACTACACTAACTTATTAAGAAAAAAAAAAACCAACGTTAAAATAACACAAGCAAGCTCATTCCGCACGCAACTTTTTCTTCCTCTGCGAATATCTATGCCGCTCTCCCCAACCCAATCTGCGGCCTCAGCTTCTTTCCTGCGGGACCACCGTGACAGAAACAAATACGTGTTTTTAATGATTTCATTTTTATAAAGCAGAGAAAAAAATAATTCACTTTCTCCCTTGATTTTATGAAGAAAAATGATAATTGTGCTTGTACAGCTTTATCAACTAGTTACATATATATATATATATATATATCTTTAATAATATGTATAAGTTACCAATGCATTTAAATATAAATAATTAATTTAGATAGTACTTCATATAACACATGCTTACGACAAATTATTGATTTTACATCAGATCACCAATGAAAGTATTCTGCCTGACGACCATGACGTGCTTAAGAAAAATGTCAATTGGCTTGTTTTAGATTTGACTCCTCTCTATTATTTTATTCTTTTAATTTTAATTACCAGGGTCTATTTTCAGAACTAAATCGATTAATTTTTTTATGAGATTTGAAGAAAATGATCTTTATCATGGGTTGAAAAAACAGAATATTTGGGAAAGAAAGAACAAAAAAAGGGAAAATAATAATAATAATAATAATAAATAACTAAAAAATTGAATGGGAAAGCCACGTGGCACGGCTTATTAAGTGTTAAGGGGGAGGAAAGCCTCTTAATTTTTAAGAGGCTAATGCTGAAGCCACTCTGGCTCAGCCGCGCACCACCCAAGGTACAAGCCACCCGAGAAGCAAGTTATTACGGCAAGCGGCTAGAGAGCAATACCATCCTGGAAATGCAAGGGGAAATGTTTAGAGTTATCGTTCCTTTGCAACAGTTACCTGGTTTTGAGTGCAAGCCTTATCGTTCCACTCCTTCAAACCACGACTAAATGGCTTTTAAAAATGTTTAGAGATGATCTGCCCCAAACTTCATGTGAAAACTTAGGGGGGTGTATTCAATTGAGATTTTAAAAGATTGTTTAAATTTAGTCCAGTGGATTTTAAAAGACTATTGAAGAATGTAATGACCTATAAGATTTTTTAAAAGATTTTTTAATGATTTTTTATGTTTGGATTTTAGAATGTCAAGGTAATCAACCTTCTATGTTTGGATTTTATGATGAGTAATGTTTAGTTCAATGATGCCAATTCTCCAGCATCCTTCTACAACCCAAGTTTCCAAATTTGAATTTTTCACCAAAGGTAAAAACCCGCTACCATTTCTTAATAAAAGAAACGAAAAAAAATTTAAACATTATGTTCTTGTGAAAGCATAGTGCCGATTTTGGTGTTTATGCATCAATGAAATTTATTTAAAATATCAATAAAATTATGAAGCAATCTTCAAAATGTGGTTCAATGAAGAGCCCCACTCTAATGGCAAAGCATTAATGGAAAAAAATAAATTAAAATACATAAAATTAAATAGTTCTTTAAAGAATATGAAAATGTATACATACATACATATATGAATATATATATAAAGAGAGAGATGATATATACATACACTTCAAATAGAAGTTGGTGAAGTTGAAAAGGGAAATGGGTGAAAGGAAGAGGTAAATGTAGAGAAGAGATATGAGAGAATTGATAAATCTCTAGCAGAAAATAAAAGTCTCACGTGAAAAGTTCAGGATATGGTGGGATTCTTTAAGGGTGTATTTAATTTTCCACTAAAAAGTCAACAAATCCATTTAAAAAAATCCATTAAAATTAGAATTTTTGAATACCAAAAGACTTTTTGTTACTTGTTTAAAGTCTTGATTGAATACACTAGATTTTGACACCCTCTTTAAAATATCCGCAATCCTGATTGAATCCACAAGACTATTTATATTTAAAAGTCTTAATTGAATACACAAGACTTATTTATCTCAAAATAGTCTTTTAAAATCTTAATTGAATACACCCCCCTTAGCTTTGGAAATAAACCCTATTAAAAGAAATGAGAAGAATAAGGTAATCAAGAGAACCCAAATCCGTTTTTTGCATAATACGCTTTAGTTAAAGCATAGTACATGTATTAAGATGTAATGTCTAAAAAGCCCTTGCGAACCACCATTTACATTGTTTCAGTACAATGTAAAAGAATCCATGAATAATTCCAACAACTAGCAATATTTCTAATATTCTCACACACTTAACAGAGTAAAAATAAAAGAATACTACTACTAGGTCAACTCAAGGAATAATAACACCGAAAAATGTACACCAGCACTCATATCTGCTATTTTCCTACATTTTCCCGGAAAATGAAAACACACACAACAATACTCCTCGTGTTTAATACAAATTAGATGCAGGCGCACAACAAAGAAAAATTACAGCACGCCCCAAATGTAAAATCTCACGTGCTACGTAAGTTACACTCCCCATGGTACCCATAGCAGTAACAAGGCTGTCCTTAAGAGAGGGGGGGGGGGGGGGGGGACGCGTCCCTATACCAAATGTAATAAATTTTATTGGTCCATTTCTGGCTTTCCACTATCCGATGAACTCCAAATGATATCATTCTCTTTAGCCGAGCTACTTCTCTCATTATATTTAACTTATCCTACTTGCTCCTCTCTATCTTTATTAGATTCATGCGGGGAGGAACCCGAAGAACCTTCAGTGTAGTCACGGTTTGTCACTGTGTTTTCTTTCTCACTGGATTGAAAATAAGACATAACTTCACGGTTGTCACTGTCTGTAACTGTAATTTCTCTCTCCTGATTGTGACAGCGTAATAGTTCAGTATGTCCTCCGGCAACTTCAACAGATTGAAGATCAGATAAGGCCTCAACATTTTCTTGGCTCGGTCCGGCTCCAATTTTCTCATCACTGAACCCTTCAGCAAATTCAACAAATTGAAAATCAGATAAGGCGTGAACATTTTCTTGGCTCAGTCCCACTCCAATTTTCTCATCACCGTGATCATCAGGTGGGCCACTGAACCCTTCAGCAACTTCAACAGATTGAACATCAGATGAGGCTTGACGATTTTCTTGGCTCGGGCTGGTTTGAATTTTCTCCTCATGAGAATCACTTAGCTGACTGCTACTTACCTCGTTTAGCTGACCGCTATCTTGGGAACCATGGAATTCTTTCATCTGATTTTCCGCTTCAGAAGCCTCTTGACCTACATTCTTGCTTTCAATAGCGTTGTTAGGTTCTTGAGTGGTACTCTTTACCTCTAAACTTGGAGTAACTTCATTTGTAGAGGCAGGAAAAGACTGGAAAGCATCCCAATCATCATCCTCCTCTTCCTCAGTATCATGGTCAGTTTGTTTCATGGGAATTGGAGGAAGAGGGATTTTCGGTCCGGTTTCCTCTGTTTGGGTTGGTAACTTGATAACCATCGGTGGTGCTCCAGATTTCGTTTGCGTTGGATTCTGTTCTTGTGTCACAGAAGCACGAATGATGTCCTGAAATTCCAAATCAATAGTTAAATTATGAGTGGCATTTTCTGTTTTGGGACATACCAAATTTCGGCCACCCCTAATAAGATGAATTACATTATATAACCTAAATTATAAAGTAATAAGCATTGTCCTAAAATCTCAATACATAAAAAGTACAATTATAATGAAATCACTTTAGTTGAAAATGAAAAAGGGCACCTGAAGTTGTTGCCGGTGAGACACAGGCATTGCTAACAAGGCATCCTTGAAATAAACTGCTGAAGAAGGGATTTGAGCAAGTTGAGAAACAAGCCTTATGGTTGTGCCTCTTAAATCATCGACTTCCTGTCATTAATACATACAACAAAGATAAAGTAAACACAAACAAAACAAAAAATAAGCTAAGGGTTTAGAATTAAATTAAATTTGGAGGGGCCTGGGATTACCCGAGAATGGTCATCATCTGATACTGAAAAAACAAGAACAGTTGCTTCCAAAAGCAGGTTCATCAGACTTTTTTGACATTCTGCATCTTTTGACAGTGTTTGCAGAAGCATTAAGATTCTCAAACACTCCCCAACAACAGCCACGCCCTCCCTAGTTATTGGTTTCTGTTAGCACCATACAAAGTGATAAAAATTGAAGTTAGAAGTGAGAAATTTAGTTTTGTTTTGCTTTGGCCTCAGTTTTTAATGTGAAATTAGACTTGCCCCTTCTAATACCCCGTGTTACATTTCCATGCTAATCCTTCCCTTAAACTTGGTTAAGGCTTAATCTCTATTAAGGCGTGAACATTTGGTTCCGACCCCTTCTTATTTGAACCGACACTTTTATCATGTCATATTAGGTATTTTAAGGCTTAATCTCCGTTAGGGTGTGAACAATTGTTTCGTTATTCGGGTGGTCCAAATTGGAATCGAGGTAATAATCGTGTGTTTTGACTTTATGCGAAATCTGAATTTTTGGTAACTTTGAGAGGTCATAACTTTTTCATTAGATATCCAAATGAGTCCTCGTCTACACCAAAAGTTCCTTATCATTCCCCTCTACAACTTTCGTGTTTGACCCGGGATGAGATTCCAACATCTCGGGGGTCAGGGAGACCAAAATGCAGCAGAAGTTAGTGCAGAGGATCCAAGTTTAACCAACTTAGACCCGATTTTCTTCCCCTTTTATCGCCCTAAACACCACCATTTTACCCATACACCATAAGAAACATACTTTTTTTTTTTTGATCAGAAACAAAACTTATAAAAAACATACTAGACTCTAGAGAAAGATTGGTAAGGAGATTTAGGGGGGATTCTTGAAGGACTTCATCAACTAATCCAAGATTTGACTATTATTGGTCACTATTTATCATCTCCATCATCTTCTTCAACCTTTCATACACCATGGGAGCTCAAAGTGGAGCTAGGGCTTGAAGAGTTCTTGGTGGCTAAGCTTCATCATCTTATTCATAAACTAATACACTAGATTACACATCAAATTTCACATGCATGGTAGTACATTTGAGAAATTGTACTAAACCTATTTTCTAGTGAATTTATAACCTAGAATTGGGGTTGGGGGGGGACTTATACTTGAAATTGGTGATTAATTATGGCATATAATCAATAGACATACATATTTATACAACTAATTCAACATATGACTCATTATTCTTGAGTATTGCACTAAAACCCATCAAGGCGGAAATGTATACGACATATTTGGGTCTAAGGTCATATGTTCATCGTTATTCGAGCTATTAGTGGAAGTATTACCACAATAAAGCATAGGAAACATATTATAATGAACCTAGTAGGATGTAGTGCCAATAAACTTGGTTTGGGGATGACACAAATAGCCCGTAAATACCTAGTCAGGTGGAATTTTGGGTAAAGCATTATATTACAAGTTTTATGACCCTTAAATAACATATGTGATTTGTTATGCTATTCATTAGCAATTGACATACATCTTTGGCACGAATCGATCAGATGTGAACGGTTTATTTATAAATATTAATCACATATGAGTGATGGCATGTATGAACCGCGTTGGAACCTATGGTTTACCAAGACTCTTAGTTTATCCAGACATTACTAAACATAAAGTGATAGAGCCATGAAATAAATAATTAGTTTGGTATTAAAAGATGCGGATATATTTCATTACATTATTCTATGATTGTTGTTGGTAGGCCCAAAACCGTGCACAGAAACTAACGTGAGGTCCTGCTGTCCGTGTAGGTGAAAAACCGCGAAAATGTAGACCTGGTTAGATGCTTGTACAATTATAGAGATTATTAAGAGTATTTAAGACTTGCGTCTTGGATGAGATCACGGTGATACGTTTATTGTATTTTGCCTTCCCATGGATGAGGACGGAGTTCAAGAGACCAATTTCTGGAATGAGGACCGAGTCTAATAGACTAGGGAGTACGAGTTTTCCTAGCAGCGGAGTAGTTTCATGTGACACTACCAACAAGACTGTGTCTCTTGGAAAGTAGTTGCATTACAACTGGGTAACCACCCTATTGGGTGGATGTATCCTAGTGTAGTTCCATCCTTGGAGGAATTTGCTTATACAAGTGTTCTTCTTGTTAACTACGTTGTGTTATCCTCGAAAAAATGTCTTGCGTGGATTTTAACTCCAAATGAATTACAAGTTAGGATCTAGTCCTTGAGTAGTTCACTCACTTGGAAGAGACATGAGTAGTTTAAAGTTTGGGATCCGTTGGGGACCTTTACTCTAAGCTTAGTTGACTGTGGGGTGAAACTAAGGCATTATATTAAAGATAATACACGAGGACCAACATGGCATTGATTATCATAATAGTGTTATTAATACCATTACATCATATCTTGTATTGTTATCTATGTCGCCTCGGATATCATTGTGGAAACTTATGTATGAACACACGTAGATATAATTTGACTAGTTGACCGAATAATAATAAACATAAGAGATTAATAATTAAGGTGGTAGTCATATTCAAGAGCATAGCTAGGTATCATATAACTTAGTATAATGCTTGGGATAAGATAATCATTGGCCTTAGATGTAGTATATGGGAAGGTGCGCACGTAATAAATGGTGAGTTCCTTAGTGGCAATGTCTTTTTAGTAAACCAAGTATGGAATTCATAAAGGATTATAAACAAAGTGGAAATAATAAATAATTGGGTTATAGTTACAGACCTTCAGTACACGTATGGGATAGCTGTGGGATAGCATTGATATACAATGTAGTGTGTTGATTCACGCATTAGAACATATACACCTTAGCATGATGAACCATAGGAAGCTAGAAGATCAAGTAAGATAATTTTAGAATAGTATCCCTTAGAAAGATGTAACTTAATAGAGCTTAATAGAGAGGGTTGTATTCATGGAACTTTAAGGGCAGGATTAGTTAGTAAGTGGATAGCTTCCGATGTCTAAGATAGGAATCCTATGGGGTTCGGCATGCATGTGTGTGTTGCATTTGCACTGTTTTCATATTACTATATTATACTACAATACTTACTTTTTATAAAAGCCGCACATGCATGCATTTGCTAGTTGTACTTTCTATACAAACTTATATAGTTCCCACTGAACCCGGATTTGGCTCATTCTTTCTTTCCAACAATTTTGTAGGTTAGGCATTCGTGGGTAATGCGTGGTATATTTCTCTACAAGCCTCTGATGTCCATTACCATTTTGCAGTTCTTCACAAAGACTAAAATTGTATAATTATTTTGTATTCCCGGTGTACTTTGTATTTGTAATAACTCTTTGTTTAAGAACCGGATTGAATTTCTAATGTCAAAATTGTATTTCAAGTAAACTTGTATTAAGGACATTGTGTAAATAATTTAAATGTGGAGTGGTTTTTATACATGTTTGGATATGGATTTGATCCATGGTGAAAAGGTTTAAAAAAAATAAAAATTTACATGTTTGTTTATTAATTATACAAACTCCACATGCCAAAATTTTCTAAATAAGGTTTTCAAAACGAGATATATTTTTATTTCTTGTAATTTTTCACCTACCGTCGGTGTACAGCATTGTGATTAACCGGGTCCTGGAGATCTAATCTTCTTAACAGGATTCGGGGAATCACACCCCTACTTTTCATTATCATTTTGCTTCGTCCCATGCATGGGGTATCTCAAAGAATTACAAAAAAAGAGTAGAGGAGAGGAGTGGAGTAAAGAAACACAAAAAAAAACAAAAAAAATTACACTTTTCCCCCTAGGTTTAGGTAAAACTTTGAGATACTATCTAATGCAAGGGGTCAAAGTTGAAGCATTATGAAAACAGGAGGAATTTTGCATTAAAAAGAGGAGGAAAATTAAAAATAAAATAAAATAAAAAACCCTTATTTTTTATTAGAAATGATACCTTTAACATCTGCTGGATGATGACGAGAACATCTCTAAGAAGCTCTCCGATAAAGAATATTACAAAAGAGTTGCTCTCTGCGTTACTGCATCTCTGTACCATGCTTTTTAGGACTTGCAAAGCAATTGCTCGAACCTGTGCATGACAAAAAAACCCACCAAATGTCAGTATATGCTAGTTGATGATGGCAAGAAACTACATTGCGCTTTTTTTACTTTCACGGCTTCACCCCTTCTTTTTATATCTAAATTAAACTTTCCCCAATGTTTGATAGTTTAGACTTGTGCTACCTGACTAAGGGGTAGATCAAAGGATTATGTAAAAATAGGGGTCCATGTCCAATTATTGTTTAGGTGGTCCTTTAGGGCTCATCCGGTTTGAATTTTAGGAAAGGATAAGGCATTTTTCATTCCAGGAAAGTCCATGTTTTAAAAGGCGCTCAAGGCAAGGCGAAGGAAAAACGCTACGAGGCATGATTTTTAGGGTAAAATATGAGGTTTACACCTCTCTAGTTTGAGGCGTACGCCTCAAGGTGTGAGGTGATTTTTACTAATACTACGTCGTTTTGAGGCTTTTTACAAAAAATAAAAAATATAAAAACAAGTGAAATAAACCCCAAACCCTATCATCTAAATCATAATCACCAAAGAGAGGAGATTGTTTTCTGGAGTGGTTTTTATACATGTTTGTATTTGTTCTGTTTTTTCCCTAATTTTTATATTTTTATGGTGTATAACTGTATATAATATATATATATATTATTTGTGTCGATGATTAATGAATAAATATTATTGCAGTGTAAACTTGTAGTAAATTGTGTCAATGTTATTATATTATTGTCATTTTATTAGATAAAAATAAAATAAAAAATGAGGCTTATGCCTCAAGGCCTACGCCTCGCCACACCTGGGCAAAAACGCCTCAAACCCGCATCGCACTTTTTAAAACGTTGCTTGGCATTTGAGATTCTTGCAAATGTTTGGTTAAGACTGGGACTCCACTTCCCTCATTTTGAGAATAACTTACAAATATGTTACTAAACATAAAAAAACTTTAATTAAAATCAGTTACCGGACTATAATATTTTGTAAAAATGTAACTGTATTGCATTGCAAAGGAAAATATTTAGTTATTTGTTAACATCGGGAGTAATTTTTCAAAAAAAAAAAAAAAGAGAAAATTATCAAAAGATTCCCAGGAATCCTCTTAGCTTTCCCTCCGTTGAAGATGCAAGGAATTCTCATTTCCTTGAAATCCTGGATTCCTTTCCAAAATTCCAACCAAACATTGTAATCTTGCATGATCCAGAATTTAAGATTACAGGAACAATACAAAGAACAAACGAGACGGAACCCTTAAGATTACCCTTCATGCACTGGGGGAAAATCTAAGGATTCATTTTACCAAACAGGGGAGAGGAGGTAGGTCTAATACGGCATAAATAACAGGGGGTAAAGTCAAAATACTCCTTGAAAAATATTTACCTGAATGACGGGATCAGTGAGAAGAGCCTGAATAAATTGAGCAGAATAATGTAACACGGTAAATAAGATGGGTTTATTTTCTTGGTTGTCTTCAAGGCATTCAAATTCGTAAGCCAGCTTAGCAAATGAAAAAATTTGTTCAAGAGAGAAAGCGAGCTTCATTTGCAGCAGTTTACTTGAACTTAACCTCTTATTATCCAATAGATGCATGCTCCTAATGCAGTCCTTTCCTAGTCTTGCAACCACATCTAGACAAGCTCCAACAATTGTTCTCAAGTCGCAAATATCATCATCACTGAGTTTTGATTTCTCTACAGCAAAATACTTAATCAGTTAGCAAGCATTACTTGTTAGTAATTCAACAGTATTACAGATTAAGTTGTTAATTAATCATTTTTGCTTAATGAACTTCTTCAATGCCTGTGAGATATCAATATCAAAACCAAGCATCAGTAATTGGTTTTAAATTAGACCCTGATGCTTGGGGGATAATCAAACAATAATAAGACCATACCAGGTGGAGCATCAGATGAGAAAAACCCCTTGGGAGATTTTAATTTTGAAAATGAAAATGAATACTACAAAGAACACTAGAGACGAGAAGTCATATCCAAAAAGTGGCTAAAAGAAAATCCAACAAAAGACTGATAAACTGGACAAATTCACTGATTTTTGAGAAGCACAAATGAGTATTTGGCATGAGAAAGGATTGAGTATTGCTTAAATCAGTTTTAAATGCTTACCATCGACGTGTTTCTTCAACGAAAGACCGACAAACTGGATAAATTCAATGATTTTTGAGAAGTATAAATCAGTTGATGCCCCTCCAATACACTTGTAACCAATTAAAAGAAATGGCAACACCAATTGTAATTGCTTCTGCATGAACATAGATTCATATTAGACAAGATGTTACTGAAAAGGTAATAAAGCATTTCTGAAAACAGAATCTCATGATAGAACTAAATTAAAATAATCATCATACTAGACAGGCACTAGAAATAAAGGATTGAAAATATATTTAATCTACCTTCGATTCAAAACGTCTCAGAAGAGTCTTTGCGGCAGTAAGTGACACAGAAATCATATCCTCCCACTTTGGGCGACATGCAGAATTTTGGTCAGCACTGGAACAAAAGAGTGACAATCTGTTAGACGATAATCAGTCATTGACTACCGAATGAACTCTGATATTCAAGTACATAACACGACTTGTTGGAAATAATATTTATTATTAATATTATTACGTGTTATTAGGTGACATTTGTACATCCCATATTTGGGGATCTAATAGATTTAGTCTTTGATTAGGATTTGTTCACATAGGTTACTCTGCCCTTTTTTGTCTTTTTACTTACTTTTGCTTCCACATTGTAACACCAATTTATTTATATAGCACTCAGTTTAAGTAAGCCAAACAATTACGTTTTACAATTGGAGTAGATGGGGGAGAATGGGAAAAGTTTGAAGTGTTGCTTAATAAAATGGGGGTGTCACTGGTTCCTATTAAAAAGAAAGATAGGAATAGAAAAACAGGGGGAAAAGGGGTCGAGCAGGAAGGGTCTGAGGGAATTGAAAATTTTGGAAGTTTGACATTAATTATGAGAAGGAAAGAGGAGTGAGTGCCACTAACAGGGTCAATAACGTTAATCAATCAAGATAATGTCATGGAAAGTGCGGGGGTTAGGGTCTAAAAGGAAAAGAAGAAACATAAAAGAGATTGTGTGTAGAGATAGACCCGATGTCGTTAGTTTCCAAGAAACCAAAAAAGAAATGATAAATTGGGCTTTGGTAGGTGCAGTATGGAGTGTTAGATTTAAGGACTGGGCTTTTCTTCCTTCAATAGGCAGCTCAGGGGGCATTCTAATAATTTGGGATGTTATGATTTTGAGGGCAAAAGAGTGTGTATCTAGCTACACCCTGTCAATTCAGTCTGCACCAAATGCAGATGAAAAGTTGGTCGCTATCCGGAGTTTACGGGCCATGTAAGTATAGGGAATGTAAAGCTTTTTGGGAGGAATTGGCAGGTTTATATGGGCTTTGTAGAGATAAATGGTGTCTCAGGGGAGACTTTAATGTAGTTAGATTTTCATCTGAGAAAAACGGGGGTGGGGTGGGGATGGTAGAAGGACAAGGAGTATGAAAGACTTTGATATCTTCATTTAATGATACTGGTTTAAGGGATCCAACCATTGGTAGTGTTGATTACACATGGTCAAATAGGAGGTCGTCGCAATCGAGAATTGATAGGTTTTTATTCACAACGGGTTAGGAGGATTCATTTCAGACGGCGAGACAAGAGGCACTCATTAGAATAGAATCGGATCTGTAAGTTTATGAGAGATTGTGAAAAGAATTGTTATTAATTATTGAAAAATAGGGGTACATCAATATATACAAGAGAGACCCTAAAAATAAAGATATTTCCTTCTAATAAGGATTTCCTAATTATCTCCTAAATATACTCATTCTATAAATAGCATATATACAAATCTCAACACTCCCCCTCAAGCTGAAGCATACAAGTTGTATGTTCCAAGCTTGTTACAAATATAATTGACTCGAGGTCCACTTAGAGACTTAGTACAGATATCAGCTACTTGATCATTTGATTTCCCGTAGTTAGTAGCGATTTCCCTTGAAAGAATTTTCGCTAATAAAGTGACAATCAATCTCGATATGTTTGGTCCTTTCGTGAAAGACCAGATTAGACGAGATTAGACGCAATGTGGAGAGCTGCTTGGTTATCGCATATCAACTTCATTTGTTGAATCTTCGTGAACTTCTTCAGCTCATGGAGTAACTGTTTCATCCATATGAGCTCACACGTCGCTTTTGTTGTGGCCCGATATTCTGCCTCAATGGTGGACAAGGAAACAACTAATTGTTTCTTGCTCTTCTAAAAACTAGATTTCCTCCATTAAAGATACAATACTCACTGGGCGAATGTCTATCATATGGGCAACCTGCCCAATCAACGTCAGAATAGCAAACAATCTCAGTGTGGCCTCTACTTTCATACAGAAGGCCTTTGCCCGATGCCTTCTTTATGTATTTCAAAATACAAACAGCTGCCTTTCAATGACTATCACACGAAACACTTAGGAACTAAGTACACTCATCGAGAATATTATGTCAGGATGTATCACGGTGAGGTAGTTGAGTATCCCAACAACTCTCCGGTACTTACTAGGGTCTAATAACGGCTCCCCCTGATTAGGTAGGAGTTTGATCTTTGGATCCATCGGAATCATTGCGGGTTTGCAATTCATCATGCCAATTTCTTCTAAGATATCTAAGGCATACTTCCACTGGGAGATGATGATACCCTGTCGAGATTGAGCAACTTTTATTCTTAGAAAATATTTGAGTTTCCCTAAATCTTTCGTCTGAAAGTGGTGAAATAAATGATGCTTGAGTTTCCGTATGCCTTATTGATCATTTCCCGTAATCACAATATCGTCCACATAAACGACAAAGTAGATACATCTGTCAGGAAATGAATAGGAGTAAAAAATGGGGTGACTAGCCTCACTACAAGTCATACCAAATTAACAAACAACCGAACTAAAGGGTCTAAACCAAGCCCGTGGGAACTTTTTTAGTCCATAAAGAGAGCGACGGAAGGGGCACACCAGATTAGACTCCCCTAAGCAACGAACCCAAGAGGTTGCTCCATATATACCTCTTCATGTAATTCACCACGCAGAAAAGTATTCTTGATGTCCAATTGATAAAGGGGCCAGTGACGAATGGCTGCCATATAGAGAAATAGGCAAACAAGGACATCTTAGCCACTAGAGAGAACGTATCACCATAATCAAGCCCATAGATTTGAGTATACCCTTTCGCAACTAGCCGGGCTTTCAGACAATTAACGTTTCCATCGGGCCCAACTTTAACCGTGTAAATCCAACGACAACCCATTAGAGACTTGCAGTATAAGCCAAAACACCACCAAACTAATACTGGGAATAGACCAGACCAGAAATATGTTGGAACACAGATCTTAGAGAGACAATCTGGAAAAACAGGAGTGGTGAACAGTGCCGGTGAATAGTAACGGTGAACATTGCCGATGAATAATAATGGTGAACAGTGTCTGCGAACAGTAACTTTTTTTTTGTGACACGCGACAACTAGGGTTTATACGCTAGGATAGAAACACAGCGACTAGGGTTTACACACTGGGATAAAAACAGAGCGGTTAGGGTTTACATGCTGGGATAGAAACACAGCAGCTAGAGTTTGGTTACTAGGTGAGAATTGAATCGCTCTGATACCATGTAAGTTTACGAGAGATTGTGAAAAGAATTGTTCTTAATTATTGAAAAAAAAAAAAGGTACATCAATATATACAAGAAATACCCTAAAAATAAGGATATTTCCTTCTAATAAGGATTTCCTAATTATCTCCTAAATATAGACATTCTATAAATAACATATAAACAAATCTCAACAGGATCATTTTTTGATTTTGCTAGATACAAATCCATTCACCGTTTAGGTTAGAGAATATGTGTCTTTCACATAAGGAATTCTTAGAGAATTTCAAAAAATGGTGGGTCAAGTGTGAAGTTTAAAGGTGGGAGGGTTATAAATTTTTAAAGAAACTTGAGCAAGTGAAACATAAAATCAAAAAGTGGAATATAGAGGTCTTTAAGGACGTGAGAGTGGAGAAGGGTAAGATATTGGAGAGGATTCAAAAAATAGATGAAGAGGAGTAAGAGGGATAGTTAGTGACGAGATGAGAGCGGAAAAACAAGAGTTGAGAAACAATTTTGAGGATCTCATCTAAAGGAAGATTACTTGGAACCACAAAGCGAAGGTGAGAGGGGTTAGAGAGTGGGACAGTAAATTCCAAACTTTTTCATAAAATTGTCAATAGTAAGAAAATAAAATGATTTGCAAACTAGAAATGGGGGATGGTTCAATGGTTGAGAGTGAAGATGAAATTGTTAGGGAAGTTGTGAGTTACTTTCAAAATCTTTATTCTAAGAAGGATATGACGAACATGGAGTTAGACGGATTGGATTGGGCTCTAATTGCTGCCAACAGTAGGTCGTGGCTTGAAAAACATTTTAATGAAGGGAAATCAAAGCGACAATAAATGAGTGCGAGGGACAAGGCACCGGGCCCGAATGGGTTCATATTAGAAATTCTTAAGAAGGGGTGGGATGCCATCAAAAGTGATATTTTAGGAGTATTTAATGAATTTTTTTAGAAAGGAATTGTGAATGCTTGTACTAACTCTACGTACATATGCTTAGTTCCAAAAAAATGTCCTCTTTGAAACTTAAAGATTATAGACCAATTAGCCTTATTATGAGTCTCTACAAAATCTTGGCTAAGGTATTATCTTCAAGGTTTGAGGGAGGTGTTGGGGGAAACAATTGGGTTAGCACAAGGAGCCTTTGTAAAAGGGTGACAAATTTTGGACCTTGTGTTAATAGCTAATGAAACCGTTAAAGAATATAGGGAAGTAAGAAAGGGGGTTGTGTTTAAAATTGATTTTGAGAAAGTGTGTGATCATGTGGAGTTGGACTTCATTGATCATGTTTTTGAAAAAAAGGGTTTGGTGATGGATGGAGGAAATGGATTAGAGGTTGTCTTTCTTCCTCTAGTTTTTCGATTATGATTAACAAGAGGCCACGGGGAGTCTTTAATGCATCTAGGGGAATTAGGCACAGCGATCCATTATCACCTTTTCTTTTTGTCCTAGTAGTGAATGTTTTAAGTAGACTCATGGATAAGGCAAGAGAAGCTAACTTAATCAAGGGATTTGAAATCGGTAGAGAGAGGGTCAATCTATTTCATTTACAATGTGCGATGACACAATTTTCTTCCTTTCTAAGAATGAGGAAAAACTAAAGAATTTATTCGATATATTAAGTATTTCTGGCCATGTTTCAGGCCTTAAAATCAATATGGCAAAGTGTGCGCTTGTTGGCATTAATGTGGGCCAAGAGGAAATGATATCATTGGCAAATGTGATTGAGTGTGAGGTCGGTTCATGGCCGTTGTCTTATTTGGGAATGCCGTTGGGGGATAATCCGGGCCGAATAGGATTTTTGGAACCGGTTATTGAAAAGGTATCAAAGAGGCATGAAGGATGGTTGAAATGATGCCTATCAAGAGGGGGAAGATTGATACTAATTCAATCGGTTCTTGAAAGCATTTCTATTTATGTCCCTCTTCAAAATGCCCATCTCAATTTCCAATATGATTGAAAAAGCGATGAGGGTTTTCTTATGGGAAGGGGTTGATGAGAAAAACAGCGACCATTTAATTAATTGGAAAACCGTGTCCAAAAGTAAAATCAAAAGGGCTTGGGGATCGGTAATCTTGTCAAGAAAAAGGAGGCTCTTCTAAGAAAGTGGATTTGGAGATTCCCATTGGAACAAAACTCGCTTTGGTGCTCAATAATTAGAAGCAAATACCGTATTCATAATAACGGATGGGATTCCAATAGAGTGGTTAGAGGCTCTCACCAAAACCCATGGAAGGCCATTTCTAACGGTCTTGAATCATTTAAATCCTATATCCGGCACAAAGTGGGGATGGGGGATAAAACTCGTTTTTGGGAAGATAGGTGGATTAGAGGAGATTCACTATCATCTCTTTTTCCTCGTCTATATAGAATTTCTTGCAATACTAATTCTTCAATCATCTCACTCGCTTGTTAGAATTCTTCCAATACGATCTCATGGAATTTTTCATTCCGTACGAGTCTCAATGATAGGGAAATAGATGAATTCTCGGGGTTGGTTAGCATAGTGGGAAAAGCGCATCTTTCTTGGGTGGGGTGGGAGGGTGATAAATTAGGTCATTTCTCTTATAAGTCCTCCTTTGATTTGCTTATCAATTTGTCAGAAGAAGTTATTTGGAAAGTTGGTGTTCCTCCGAAGGTAAAAAATTTTGCTTGGTTGGCCTCTTGGAAAAAAGTCAACAATTGCGATATGCGCCAAAGAAGGAGGCCGAATCTAACTATTTTTCCCTCCTGGTGTATCTTATGCAAATGCGATAATGAATCTATTGATCGAGTTGTATGGCTATGGCATGACAATTATGGCTGGACCGAAATGCCAGAGTATAAATTTGCAGAAGCTGGTGAGGTGCAGAGTCAAATTCACAGCTTCACTTTGGGCCTTTGCCTCTAATTGGGATTTTATCTATTAATGAGATATATAGCAAATGGGGCACAGCTATGAGTTCGTTAGCTGTGATCTATGTATAGTTGTGAGCAGTATGGAAGTGTTTTTCTTGTCAATTCTGTTTTGCTTTTTTGCTGTTTTGCGCTATGCTTGTTGGAGGATTTCTGGTCCACCATCTTTGTATCTTTGTACCCTTGCTTGTTATTAATAAAAGCATTTGTTTCTGATAAAAAAAAAATTTGGAGTAAGTAGAAGATTTGGCTGAATTATTTTTCTATTCATCACATAGAGAATAAATATTCATACAGAATTACATAATAACCTATTTTAGGAAATACAGCTATACAATCTCACAGCTATGCAATCTCACAGCTATACAGTCTCACAGCTATACCAATTTATTCCTGTCCAATAAATACAAAATATTCTACAGCTATACGCCAACTCTCCCCCTCAAGTTGGTGCATAGATATCGCACATGCCCAACTTGGATAATTCTGTATAGAATGGACCACTAGGGATGGCATGTGTCATCACATCAGCTAGTTGGTCAGCCCTTTTTATGTAAGGAATCTTTATCTTCCCAGAGTCTAGGTTATCTTTAATGTAGTTCCTATCCAGCTCAACATGTTTGGTCCGATCATGCTGTACTGGGTTCTTTGCAATTTCAATGGCTGCCGTGTTATCACAGAAGAGGGTAATGGGCCCCTCTGAACTGAACCCAAGTTCATTGAGAAGAATATTTAGCCATGTAAGCTCCGTGGTTGCATGATGAAGGGCACGATATTCAGCTTCGGCACTAGACAATGATACCACATTCTGCTTCTTGCTTCTCCATGACACTAGATTGCCCCCAACAAATGATACGTAACCTGATGTAGACTTTCTATCTAATTTTGATCCGGCAAAATCAGAATCAGTATACCCCACAATGTTAAGGTGATCATGCTTGGTGAACATAATACCTTTGCCCGGAGAAGACTTGAGATAAGCTAAAATACGATTCACCGCTTCCATGTGACGCTCACTTGGATTGTGCATGAATTGACTCACCACACTAACTGCATAAGATAAATCAGGTCTAGTGTGAGTTAGATAAATCAATTTTCCCACCAACTTTTGATATCTCTCTTTGTTAGCCGGGGTCTGATCTGGATAGATACTCATACCATGATTCATCTCAATGGGTGTATCCACAGGTTGACAAGTTGAATTCCCAGTTTCAGACAAAAGATCTAGCACATATTTCCGTTGAGAAAGGAACAAACCATGCTTAGACCGAGATACTTCAATGCCCAAAAAATATTTTAGAGCTCCCAAGTCCTTCATTTCGAACTCCTTAGATAAGTGGTCTCGAAGCTCTTCCATTTTATTGAGGTTACTACCTGTGACTATAATATCATCAACATAAACAATGAGCAAGGTGATGTCATCCCCATCTCTCTTATAAAACAGGGTGTGATCTGCTGCAGCTTGTTTAAACCCATACTCTTTCATAGAGAGACTTAATCTGCCAAACCAAGCCCTGGGCGACTGTTTCAGCCCGTACAACGCCTTCTTCAACTTGCACACTTCACCTTCTTTTGATGTAAACCCAGGAGGGGGATCCATATATACCTCTTCCAAATGATCACCGTGTAAAAAGGCGTTCTTCACATCAAATTGTCTTAGTGGCCAATCTAAATTAACTGCAAGAGACAATATAACTCTAACGGTATTCATTTTTGCCACAGGAGCAAAGGTCTCTTGATAATCGATCCCATAAGTTTGGGTGTATCCCTTGGCAACTAGTCTAGCCTTGTACCTGTCGATTGTCCCATCTGACTTGTACTTAATAGAGTACACCCACTTACATCCGACTGTCTTCTTATCCCTAGGAAGCTCGGTCATCTCCCAAGTAGAATTTTTTTGGAGAGCCTTCATTTCTTCTATCATGGCTAATTTCCACTTTGGATTTTCAAGGGCTTCCTGAAAATGACTAGGAATAGGTACAGAGGATAACTGAAGGGCAAATGCAAGGTTAGTCTTAGATAGGCGATGATATGACACGAAATCAGTGATAGGATAGATAATGTTAGAGTATGATGTTGAGAATCCAAACTTATCAACTGGTTTCCGATCACGAAGTGGGTATCTCCTACCTTGATCTTCAATTTGAGGATTTAAAGTAGGAATTTCTTTAACTAAAGATGGGGAAGGAGAATGTACCTCAAGATTTGTCTCGGAAGAGTCATCCGATGGCACGGTAGCATCATTAAGAGGAGTATCAGAACTTGGAGGAGATATAACAGCAACATCCTTATTCCTTCTTGTATAAACATGCTTGAAGAACAAATCATCCGATCTTTCCCTAGTTTCAGGTTCAACCATGCCCTCCCCCTGATTTCCAGAAACCCAAACCCTCTTTTCCTCTAGCCATAATTTTTCCTCTTCCTTACTACTAATCTCCCGCTGAAGAGGAATTAAGGACACGTCCTCAGAAAAATACGACTCATGTTCACAAAATTGAGTATCCATGGAAACGTAGTATTTCCCGGTAGGAGGATGGTAGCATTTATAACCTTTTTGAGAGGAAGAATAGCCTAGAAAGACACATTTAAGAGCACGAGGATCAAGTTTATCTCGTTGATGTGAGTGAGCATGAACATAACAAACACAACCAAAGACTTTGGGGCAAAGATTTAAGGCCGAGGGGATAGAGTGAAACTGAGATAACATACGCAGAGGGGTTATATAGTTGATGACTCGAGTAGGCATACGGTTGATGAGAAAGACAGCAGTCATAACACCATCAGCCCAGAACATTTTTGGAACACGCATAGTAAAGCATAAAGCTCGTGCCACCTCAAGAATGTGGCGATTTTTACGTTCTGCTATGCCGTTTTGTTGTGGTGTATAAGTACACGTTGTCTGGTGCAGGATGCCATTCTCATTGAAAAACTTAGTAAGGGAATGATTAAGAAACTCACGACCATTGTCAGAATGAAAAACCTTAACTTGTGTGTTAAATTGAGTGGCAATCAATTTTGAAAATTGAGGGATAATTTTAATTACCTCGTCCTTGGTTTTCAACAAGTAAACCCAACATACTCGAGTGCAATCATCAATAAAAGACACAAAGTATCTATGACCCAAAGTAGGAGTAGAGAAAGGACCCCACACATCTGTAAAAACTCTGGCAAATGGAATTTGACTTTTATTGAAACTTATTTTAAAGGGTACACGATGACTCTTAGCATAAATGCATTGCTCACAACATAAGCTAGAAACTGAAACATCTTGAAATAACCTAGGAAACAATCGTTCTAAATACGGAAAAGACGGATGACCTAACCGACAATGCCATAAAAGAATTTTCTCTTTATTAGATGTTGGCTCATTTGACACCTTAAAAACACGACCAGATTTATATTGTATCTCCCTTGTCCCCTCCAAGTAGTAAAGTCCTCCTCTCTCCTTACCAATGCCAATCGTCGTCTTCGTAAGATTGTCCTGAAACACACAATGTGTAGAGTGAAAGGTTACAGAACAATTTAGATGTTTAGTAATCTTGCTAATGGAAAGGAGATTATTAGAGAGACTAGGTGAAAGTAAAACTGAGGACAGAGAAAGAACAGGGGAAAATGAGACAATCCCAGCCCCATAGATAGGCATAGGAGCTCCGTTAGCAACCTGGACAGATTTAACATTCGAAGGCATTATAGTTGCAAGAGAAGAAGAATTATTAGTCATATGGTCAGTAGCCCCTGAATCAATAATCCAAGCGTTAGAAATAGTTGAAACAAAGGCCGAACCTAAATTACCTGCTTGAGGAGATATACGAGAAACCTGAGACGCAGAAGCAGTAGTAGATAAAGTGTCATTATGAGTAACCTGGGCTGTTTTCTTGTTCTTTTTCTCAGCTTGTTTTAGTTTGAACCATTCTGGATAGCCATGTTTTTTCCAGCAAACATCAACCGTGTGCTTTGGACTATTGCAGTGAGTGCAGAAGAGTGTAGGTCGTGTATTGTTCTTGTGGACAGCCATGGCTGAAGCCTCGAGATGATCTTCTAGCCCCATAGTGGCCTGCCTTTGTGCCTCACGACGAACCTGTGCATATGCTTCCTCTAGGCTTGGCATGGGAGAAGCAGCCAAGACCCGAGCACTCACCTGATCCAGATTATGATCCAGACCTGCGAGGAACACATAAACACGTTCCTCACCCGTACGTTTCCTTTGTTTCTCAATATCCGCAGGACAGTCCATATCATTTGGCCTGCGATAATCAAGTTCCAAAAATATGGAGTTCAATTCGTTGTAGTAATCTGCTAGAGGACGACCTCCTTGCCTTGATTGGAACGATTTCTTCATTAATTCATAAACTTGAGAAGAATCTGAGATATCGAGGTAGCTTCTCCTTATTGCATCCCAAACCTCCTTAGCTGTTCCATATTGCACAAAGTGTGCCATCAGCGTTTGGTTCATGGAATTAATGAGCCATGACTTGACTGTTTTGTCTTCAGCTTCCCATTCCTCGTAGCTTGGATCGTCCTCCTTAGGTACAATCTTTCGTCCGGTGAGATATCCCTTCTTTTTCTTCCCAGCAATATACATCTCCATGATTTGTGCCCAAACACGATAATTAGTACCGTCCAACTTAACAGAGATCGTTGGAAAGGAAGTATCGTGAATAGTCACCATGGGTGATTTATTGCTGGCAGGAACAGCTGCATCTGACATCTCACTCATGATGTAGACAAAGAGATGAAGGGAAAAGAAGGGGAAGAAAGCGTCTAGGGTTAGGGTTAGGCGTCTAGGGTTTCAGCCAAGAAAGACAGCAGCGGAATTGTCTTTCCCTCCTCTGATACCAAGTAGAAGATTTGGCTGAATTATTTTTCTATTCATCACATAGAGAATAAATATTCATACAGAATTACATAATAACCTATTTTAGGAAATACAGCTATACAATCTCACAGCTATGCAATCTCACAGCTATACAGTCTCACAGCTATACCAATTTATTCCTGTCCAATAAATACAAAATATTCTACAGCTATACGCCAACTGAGTACCTTTGGAAGAATTTGAAAAGGAAAGCCAGACAAAGTTCCGCCGCCAGATTTGCATAATTTTCTGTTTCAAGGAAATCTTTGGGGCAGTTCTTCACAATCTGTAAAGCAAGAAACATGAGAGAGAGAGGGGGGGGGGAGTTTTACAAGTTCAAATCTTGATTCAATGCTTCACAATACTTGTAGGAAACTAGGAATACAATAAGTATCGCAAAAAGAACTTCAAGCTAGCCAATAATAGTTTTACCAAGAAAGTTTTGTAATAAGAAATCTATGGCAGGAGTAAAGAGCTCATGAATCAGCAGAAGATAAGGGCCAACCAAAACGAGCTTCTTTCATAAAATAAACCTAATATAAAAATATATCATGTACAATAACCTGTATTGTTTTAGAGAAATATATCGTACTTCTAGAATTGGAAAAGATAATTACACATATATATTAATACAAAAATGGGTTATATATGCTCAATTTACCTGTGATAGAACAGAGACTGCAAGACTATCCCATGTATCTTCCATGAAAATGGAGTATGAGAAAACCTGTACCCGTTAAGTGGAACATTGAATAAAAACGTGGTTCACCATATGAATATTAAAAATAAAGAGAGAAGCATCCTAACATGGTCCCAGAAATTCAGTTGGATTCCTATATAACGTTACAGTGACTGGCGTTAGCTTAATTATAGCCAATGTAATAAAAGGTAATTTTGTCATATCACACTATTTTATGGCCTATTTTCAGAAGTGCAATTCTTAATTTGAGATTACCAAAAAGGAAAGTGGGAGTCTAATTCGACGAGAGTATTAAGGAACAGATGTTCCTTCCACAGTCCCACCTAGCACTCTATATGGCGGGTTATAATTAATCCAGAAACTCAGAACAACCACCTCATAGACTGACAAGGTAAGAGGTTGGATCATTAACAGAAGTTATGAAACAAAAACGAATAGATAGAGCCACAAAATTAAACGAATAGATAGAGGCTAGTACCTGCAGCAATTCTCTACAAAGATCTATTTTAAGATATCCCACGCCGAAAAAACTTTCTGTGGAGAGGAACTGGAATACTGGTAGAACAATCTCATATGACTTCAAAGCTAAAGAATGCGTATCTTCAGCGTTAAGGGCAGTACCAAATTTGGATTTAACAGAACCCACAGGTATTATACTTTCATCAAGAGTTGCATCTCCTCCCTGAAATAGAATAAGTAGTGCAAAGCCCCACAGAAACAGATAGTCTTCTGATTCCAATTCCACCATGCTGTATCCGGAGAAAGAGGAACTTTTCGTTGAATCATCCATTGTTGCAGAAGATCCTTTCAAATCAAAATTTACAGGAACTGCATCAAGTGCAACTGCTTGCAGGACAACTGGCCAGGCTTCTTCTAAACATTGCTGCAACTTTGAGGACACCAGCGGTGACTGAATTCCATCAAGAAACGGTTTCCACTACAAGAGCAAACAAAATTTAAACCGAAGTTGTTCCACACATGCTATGCTAAGAGTTATGTTAAGATGAAAAAGGGTAGCTACAAGAATAATATGAAATAAAATTGAGCTTACATTTCTTTTGGGATAGTGGAAACAGACATAACTGTAGTCCTTCAAGATCGAAATCCAGTACTTCCCAAGTATACTAGCATTTTTTGAAAATAATGGTAATAGCGCTAGATACTCATCGGGAATATCAGTATGTTGTCTCCTCAAGAATGCATACGTGTAACATTTGAGGGAGGCATGGGCAGTGAGAAGTCTTATCTTGATCTACAGAAAAGAAAAAGGGAAAAAAACTGATTTAGGAGGGCCTCTTTAAATATTTTCATTTTTCAAAAAACCTGCATCAATTTATACCTTGCATGAAACCCACTCAGCAAATGATGGATAATAAAGGTCTTTAAATTCATCCAGAGGACGTGAAATAAGTGAAAATATCCGCTTAACAGCAATCTGATCTCCGCTGATTATTCCGCTTGTTAATATCTGAAGATTTCACATAACATCATTCTCACATTAATTTATATTTTATTACAAGAAATAAGCATAAGTATGCAACTATTCTGAACCTTAGTCGCCAGCTGCAGGCCTGCCTCCAAAAGAATAGGACCAGAAGATGCATCTAATGCAGTGCGAATAGCAGACACAAGTTGGGCCTGAGTTCCATAAAAACACTTAATTGATATTTTAGCAAAGATAAAAGCCATGCAGGTAGTAGTCACTGGATGTTGTAATGCTAAATATCTAATGTTAATGCTAATGAGAAAGCAGCTTTTTCCTTTGCCAAATAGGCCCTGCTGAGAAAGATTGTAACATGTACTTTTACCAGTTGTACTTTGCTTTAAGTACAACTTTCGAAGAACTTCTAAAGGAATTAAGGATATTTAGCCAATGGTAAATTTAACTCTTTAGTACCTGATACTGTTCCAGTAAAAAGTGTCCAGGAAGCTCGGGATCTGATACCATTCCAAACTGAAATCACAAATAAAAGATATCAACAAAGATGAAAATTATTTATTACCTCTGAATGAACCTGATTGGAGAGAAAAAGATAACACACACTCCTGCTGTTAAAAACAACCAAGCATGTGACGGCATTGTAAATGATATCAGTATCACCAAGATGTCAAATTTTACAGAATTCTGTTGATCCTCCAAGATACACTAGCTCTTAAGTTGCTCCATTATCGTACATAGTAATTAGCAAACCGTAACTTAGACAAAATACGTGACGAACTTTCTTCTTGTCAACTTGATAATAAGTGCAAAATATATAGTGGTGTGAATAGGCAGCAATTCCTCCACCCTGGAACACTTCAATCGTAAATCTTTTTCTTTTCTTAATCTTCCTTCCTCTCATCCTTATATTTCTTCTTTTTGTTTTTTTAGTTCCTCAGCATGTTTCTTAACAGTAAAATAGAATCAGTCCCCAGTTTTCTTACGAAATGATTTGTGTCTATTTTTTCATGATTTATTAGTCTTCTTTGTCTATTTTTCCTACAAATGAGTTTTCTTAAATAATTATGCCCAAAACATCAGTAAACAATTAAGAATAGAGAATACAGCCAATAAGAATCACAGGTACAACATTTGTGTCACAACGTATCCATTAAATAGACAAGTTCTACAAGAACTGTAGAATGGAGGTATTCCCGAGAGTACCTTGTCCAAAACAATACTTAGAAGTCCGACACCAATGGGCCGCATGTTCTCAAACTGGATTGTGCTTATCTATAACAAGTTAATTAAAGAAATCAACTTCATCAGCAAGTTCACTGCTCGGGCATTATTCAGAGCATTTTTAGTAATAGAATAGTAACTCATTCATATTTCGCACCTGATAAGCAAGTGATATTAGCTCTTGCACTTGGAGAACTAGCCAGTCTCCAGAAGCCAGTCCATTAGCTGGTTGGTTTCTTGCTAAAGATAGGTCAAAATGAGCAAGATTCGTTCCAACAGCTGCAGGTACATGACTCAAGCACCTAAACACCAATTAAATATTTGGATAAGATAATAGAATTGTGAAATTCAAGTCTTAAAACTGATGCTTATGTTCAAGAAAGTATGTACTAAATTCCAACTTGGCTTAAGGCAAGGCTAAACTCATCGCGTAGCAAATGAAAGATGGTGATGCACCCAACCCTCACAATTGTGGGCTTCTTTTTTCCCTTTTTTTTTCTGAAACTCCAGTCAAGGACCATTGTGAAATTTTACTACAAAATGATAATACCACCTTCATTGTTGTAAGGCTAAACTCATCATTTTCTTTTTATCTATTATCTAATATCTACTGGGGAGGCAAAGATGACCAATGTTACATGGAAAAAATCCATAGCAAGTATAAATGGGAAGTTAGCTCTCATTATAGGCTAAAGCAGGCTCACATACTCAGCTGCAAAAACTCTGGTCCGATATCTGAGGTGCTTGCCTCTTCTAGGGTTAACACTAGGAGAGCCTTCAGAGCTAGAAACCATGTTCTCATCATCTTCTCCGACGTTTATTGAGTCAGCATCAAGATTGTTTAAATGATCATGCTCCAAATTGTTATTGGTACTGGAATCCCTTAATATTGATGTGGCAAGAACCTGAACAAAAAAAGGAAAAAAGAATGAAACATTCCTCAACACGCTTTCCCTCATATAAGTAACTCAAATCTCTGTTAATTAACAACAAAAGAAATAAGAAACTGTACTTGCAATAACAAAAGAACGCATCTGTTATGAAACTAGCATACTTCTTGTGCGCCATGTAATGTGTGTATACAACAAAAATACATATTATCAAGTGGCTACAATCAAATGGCTGGCTGAGGCAGATCAAAACATACTTCTTGTACGCCATGTAATGTAAGTGTTCACCTCAAGATGTTAAGGCGTAAGAATTTTGTGGACACATTTTAAATAAACAAATAAGAAACAACAGAAAAGCATGTCTAAAACCAAAAATAAATAATAGCAGTCGGTCCTATTTCAAATTAACGAAAAAACATCAAATTCAGAAACAAAATAACATATAATAGCAATATGTAAACCTCCTTGATCATGAGAATATACAGTAGCAACTAACATGAAAGTGGCAACAATTTAATTAGCATGAAAGAACATCTTGAACAACAAGTGTACGGACGGGGAGAATATATTACCATGTTACGGCATATTGATAGCCAATGGGACGGAACGAACGGGCATGATGCATAGAGCAATCGCATGATTGTCGTACGCACCAAATCCCCAATCCTACAAGAATGAGGAATTCAACCTGTAAGTGCTGGAGTAAAAAAATCCATATAATATTATACAACACATTGAGTCTCCCTACAAATGTGTTGGTTTCAAGCTATGATCCACATTTATTTGCCTACTAACAATGGTTCACATCTTCCAAAATGCATCTCAAATAACAAACATGAAAACTCGTACCAATACCACAATATGCAACCATCATTAACAAAATTTGTCAGTACCACAATTTATGTTTTATGTGCTAAATTATTCATTTTATTTTTCAAATCAAAAGATTAATATGCTTATTTGTGCATTAGTACAATATTAATAATAATAGTTGTCATAGGCACCAATCATTAGCAAGCAGGATTTTGAAGTTGGATTTTGAAGTTGGATAAATTGCCTTTTGTCTTATGGTGGACTTCTTGTTCCCATCTTTTACAATTCCATCATTAAAAGTTTTGTTTCTTATTTTATTTTTTATTTTTATCAGAAACAAAACGCTTTTATTAAGGACTAATCAAAGCGTTACAAAGAAGATTACATCCTTAGTCCACAAGCAGTCCACCAAAGCCCCTCATGACATAACAATAGTATACAAACAAACAAAAATATTACAAAAAAAAACCATTAAACAGTGAAGTGACAAATCCACAGCCAGCTCCGCTACTGGATAATAGTAACTCGCTAGTTTAGTCCACATAGCCTAAAGGTCTAACAACCACTAGTGACTTTCAATCTTACAAGTACGCCTAAAAAAAGCACGCACAACCATATTCAGATAGATTTAGAACTAATAAATTAATAATTTAAAAAAAGAACGAAATAGCATGCTTCAATAACTGGAACTGACATGCTTCATTGAAGTCAATATAAATTATACTCCCTCCATTCCAAATTAAGAGACTATGTTTGACTTTCACATTTTTATAAAGATATACTACTTCCAACATGGTCAAGGTAAGACTTAAAATCG
The DNA here is from genome assembly GCA_021464415.1 of Lonicera japonica. Classification (NCBI taxonomy): domain Eukaryota; kingdom Viridiplantae; phylum Streptophyta; class Magnoliopsida; order Dipsacales; family Caprifoliaceae; genus Lonicera; species Lonicera japonica. The sequence continues at coordinate 45,167,351 of CM038464.1, forward strand.
TGACATTTGGAACATTGATTATGTCCCAAAAGAAAACTACTCTTAATTAGGAATGTCCCCAGAAAGAATGTTGGAGTCTTAATTTGGATGAAGGGATTCCAACAAATGCACAAGCAAACCATAAAACTATCCAAAATTGGTCCAAGCAACTTGAGCTCCATGTGCCGCGGTTCAGTATTAGACTAAGGGGAGCAAAGCAGACTAGCTTGGGCTAGAATAGCCAGTTTACCTAACACAATCTCAAATTATGCTTTTCATTCGGAGTATGAGGCAATAACAACATAATCTTATTCATGGAAGAAAGATAAGATCATAGATACAAATGGACAAAGATCCACATTTTTGTACAACCAGCTAACTGTACAAAAGAAGTGCACTGTCAACATACTTGGTATCAGTTTCCTCGTCAAGCATATGAAACAAGGTATCTTCAATTTGTTCATCAACAACAGAAGCCTGAAAACAACACCATTAGCAAATGGATCTGAAAAATCTTGGACAGAATAGAATAAACTCAGAATTCAATTGGAAAGATAGACTAAAAATAAATGCAAATGTCTAATTCCTCGGGGATAAGTTTCCTAAACATGAAAGACAAGTGGTTCAGAATATGTAGACAAAACCTTCTAAAACCATCACCAAAGTGGCAACAATTCTGAAAAATAAGCCTTAAATATCATAAATAAGACGGAAAAATTAGTAGCAAAATATAAGAACAAAATGGATAATCAGAGCAGAACTGTGAAAAAAGCCAGACCCAAACTGAGAGAACAACTAGTCTAACAACTGTGAATGCTTGGATGAAAATGACTAGAATTAGGTGAAGCAAGGTGGAGGAGAAATAAAATTTGTAACTAACCGGGTCCTTTTCTATGAGATGTCGTAGAGTAGACACAGCTAAATGCCTCAAAGTTGGCTGTCAAAAAGAAGAAAAATGCAATTTAACCCAAAAGTAAATATAAAAACATAAACATCCAATTAACAGGTACAATACCTGTCTTGAGGACAGGGTTGGGAGGAGAGTTTGCACATGAGAATGCACAGTAACAGCTTGCGGCGCAAAAAGAACAAGTTGCTGCGTAAATCGGACACTCCTACCAAATTTGCAGGTAGAAATTATTGAAAAGAAGAAAAGCAAAGTAACAACCACAATTACAAAAATTGTAACCAGAACAAGAGAAGGGATGTGCAATAAATTTCTTATAATGTTGTGAACTTCATGAGAGAAGAGTAGTGCTAGACTCGCAAAAAATGTGCACAAAATGAGTTGTCACTTCATGATTCGAGGACAAGCATGAATGGATCCCATGACATACACACGGAACCCACTCTTCATCCGATCATAAGGTGACACTTCATCTTAGGTAAAACTTCTATTGCACATTTTGAGCAAATCTAGCCATTTGTATGTGAGAGAATAATAATAATAATACAATTAGGTGAGCAGACATACTCAAGAAGTGTGGCCGTTTCTCGCTGGAAGCTTATCTCTGCAACAACAGACTGGATAAAAACAGTGTTACTATGATATTTGATAACTAAACAGCCAACTATGAAAAATAAAGGATCAAACAAATAGTCACAGGAAATATGTCTCTGAATTGAAAGCCATAATAAGCTAATCTGATTATCAAGTTTCTTCAATAAAAAGCGAGCTTTCTTTACGTTGCCCCCTGTCCCCCCCCCCCCTTCCCTTTTTGGTAAGAAACAAATATTGTTGATACTCCAAAAGAATGAATACAAAATGAAGGAGGACAAGGAGTTCACCAACAGTACATAGCAAAACTAACAGAGAAGTACATGTGAAATTAGACTTACCCCTTGTTTTCTTATTGCCCCTGCACGCAGGGAGGATCTCAAAGATTAACATAAAAAAAGGGGGCAATGTCTAGTTTTTTCAAAGTAATCCTTTGATTTAACCCCTGTTTCTATGTAATACTTTGAGATTCCCCTGCATGCAGGGGACACGGTTGAAACAAGGGGGTAAGTCTAATTTCATATATAAAATGGAAGCAAGGTCAAAAAAGCCCATAAAAAGTTAGTCTAGCTATATAAGTTAAGGAAAGAGACAGAAAATATTGCTAATGAGACCTTGCAGCGTGAAAAGAATATGCTTCCAGGGGAAAGTTCAGGACCAAGAACAGCAACAATAGCATTTATAAGACGACCGACTCCCTGCTGAAGCTCAACACATCCACTCTCCTCAGACAACAGAATATCCATAGCAAGACCAAGTGTTGCCTGCAGAAAAAGGGAAGTGGAAAAAGGGAAACTTTGACAATCAAAAAACAAATAAAATTCTAGTTTGGTGGTGCAAAATCACTACTGCAAAATGTTAACATATGTTATGCTAAATTAAGCATTTTGCCATGTAATAGACACTGGATACAGGTACAGTAATAGTCTATGAAGCACAGACACAATACGCGATTCGCAATTTTTCCAAGATGTAGGATACGATACGTGGAGATACGTTCTTAATTATATATATATGCAATAAACATTATAAATATTTAAGAATTCAACAAAATGAAACTAGATTGCATTAATAATCCAAGTACTCAAAACATGATCACTGACACCACTCACCACATAATTAAAGCATCAAAAAGCATAAATAGACTAAATTGTTCCATGGAATGATAGAAAACAAAAGCAGAGTATAGAGAATTAGAGATAACAATCACTAATCGACTCAACGGCAACCGCTTCAACATCTTCAAGAACATCCCCAAATACCACCAACTCCAACTCTGCCTCATCAAGAGAGAGACTTGCCATTTGAAGTTCTCTAAAATCTTCAAGTGTCACAAGAGTCACCGGCAATATCCCAATATTTAGTATCTCCCATTGTGTAGGCCGGGAAGTCGAACAAGGTTGGGGTGATCTAGGGTTACAGTAGAGAAAGCGAGAAACCGATGTCTTAAATCCTTTTTAAGTTATTTTATTTTATTGTTTGAAACCTCAATATTTTAAGTTATTTCAGATTTGACCCATTTTGAAGTTTTAAAATTTAAACAAACCCCCTGGCGTATCGGGACATATTGAGATTTCAATATAATAATAAAAAACACTATAATCTCCAATTCACGTGTTGGCCACGTATCGGAGCGTATCACCTGACTGACTTGTGTCAGGAGCAATTTGTGGCCTCCCGTGAAGTGTCCATGCTTCATTGGTAATAGTATCAAAACTGCTACCACCTCTAGCTTATTTTCCTCATTATTTTTATATCAATTGCATCAACTAACATATGTTGACAAGGCACACATTTGCTATGTATTGGGGGAACAAAAAGAAGTGATTGTTGGATAATGCCACATATTCTGATTGTATGGAAAATTGCTCAATGCTGATGCATTTCTCCTTGTAAAGTACCACATTAACTCTCGCAGTCTCACACATTTGCTCCCTTTAGTCCAAAATATTTATCAAGACATCTGAGTACCTTGCAGAGTTTAATTATGTACAGAAACTTAAAAGATGAAAGAAACAATTCATATATCAAATGATGTCATTTTTAAACAGTTCTTGTTCTAACATGAGCTGCCTTGTGAACTATTATCAAAATTGTAAACACCGCAAAAACTCTTTCCTGAACTTAGTGCACCACAATATTAGATCAACATCTCACCCAAAATCTAAGCTTTTAGGTAGTGAGCAAACAATGTAAACCATAATCTTAACACTCCCAAGACCTTGCAGAATATTAGCTCAATGACCCAAGATTAGGATATACCTGAACATGCGACACATAGGACAACCCAGCAGATTCAATGGTCAAAAGAAGTCCATGTAAAGACCAGATCTGCAAAGCAGCTACTGAACTTTTTGCCAGTGAAGAGATAGAGTTCACAGTTGCAGGTACTAAACTTGATAATGCCATTCCTCCTGCACTGCAGGCAAGATTGGATAAGATAAGATAAATTCTTCCGCACATAAGAACAACCATGAACAAACTATAAAAGTCAGCATAGTGTTCACGAGATTTTCACAACTTTGGACGACTTTAGCATGAAGTTTAGATTTAAAAAGTGCTTCACACAAAATTTTTTTGCCACAGTGAATGAACAGCTATGATCTTTATACTTGTTTATGGAGACGATCGAAGAAAATTTAGTATTGGAGGATTGCCATCAAGAAGGTAATATTAAAGATAAAAAAATGGGATTACAGTAATACTACTTTATCTATAACAACTGATTTGACCAAAAATTACAATATGCATATTATTATTTTTTGATAAGAAACAAGATTCCATTCATAATAAAGATTAAAAGTACAAATATAGAGGGGACAAGGAGTCCACCAACCAAACATATAACCCACAAAAAGAAAATAAAGGAAATATAATCCTGCCAAAACCCATAGCCAACAATGCACCCTTAGAATAGAACCCAAATATAATACATTGGAACACTATTCAAGAATCCAAGCTCTCCAATTGTTCTTGATGTCTTCCACTCTATAATTTTTGAAAGGCTTGGTGTTGGAAGCCCACAACGAAGCCATGAATTTGACTCTTTCCCACAGCCACTCCTTTTCTTCTATCTTTCCTTCAAAAATTCTATAATTCCTCTCCATCCATAATAGCCAAAATGAAGCGACTTTGACACATCTCCAAAGCTCCCTGCCTTTAGATTTGTCTCTATAGCTATTGATTTCCAGCATAAGAAGACTCGTGCCATCTTTGGGAATGGCCCAACTAAACCCAAATTCTGCACAAGCTTTGTTCCATATGAAATATGAAAAAGGGCAATGTAACAACAAGTAGTTCAAAGATTCTGCATCGCTCTTGCACAGTACACACCAAGATGGGGAGAGGCAACAATTCGGTCTTCTCTTTTGCAACAGATCATAGGTATTAACCCTCCCGTGAGCAACTAACCAAGAGAACACCTTCACTTTAGTGGGAATACCAGCTGCCCAAATGACTTTTGAAGGAGCAAATTGTGGATGCGTTGGAGAATCGATAAGAGATTTGTAAAAAGAAGAGCACGAGAAACCCTCCCCTTTCAACAACCATCGCCTATAGTCCATACTCCCTAGAAACAATCTAACACCCTCAATGACTCTCAACAAAGAAAGATACTCCTCCAACTCTCTCTCATTCAAGTTTCTGGAAAAAGATAAATTCCAAGACACAATACAGTTCGAATTTAAAGAGGCTAAAGAAGCAATGGAATCTCCTTTGTTCACGGAGAGTCTATACAAACGCGGAAACAAAGAATCAAAGGTTGTCTCACCCCTCCATTTATCCTCCCAAAATCTAACTGTGGAACCCCCACCCACTTCAAGTTTTGTGTGCTCCAAGAATGATTCAAGACCATGAGAAATATATTTCCAAGGGTTTCTATAAGTCCCACTACTCACAACTTTGGAGTCCCACCCATTGTCGCTTAATCCATATTTGCTTCTAATGATGGAATACCATAGGGAATTTTGACTACGGGGGAATCTCCACAACCATTTTCCCAACAAAGCTTTATTTCGATTCACCAAATTACCAATGCCCAACCCCCCTTTATTTTTTTCTTTAGACACTATATCCCAATTTATTAAATGATCTTTTCTATTATTATCGCACCCATCCCACAGGAAGTCTCTCATTCTTTTTTCCAAAACATTTTTAACCTTCATAGGAATACGAAAAATGGACAAAAAATAAGTTGGAAGGCTTGCTAGAACAGATTCAATCAAGATAAGTCTCCCACCTCTTGACAAGCAACCACCTTTCCATCCATCAAGTTTCTTCTTAACTTTTTCCAACACCGGATTCCAAAATTCCAAAGAATTTGGATTACCTCCAAGAGGCAACCCCAAGTACTTTACTGGCCAATTCTCAATCTCACAACCTGATCTAGTAGCCCACTCCTCTAACTTCTCCACCTCCATGTTAACACCGGCAAGTTTACTCTTAGTCAAATTTAGTTTCAATCCTAATATTGAGCAGAAAACCGATAACAACTTCACCAAATTGTTAAATTTGCATTCATCACCCGATAAGAAGAAAATCGTGTCGTCTGCAAATTGTAAGTGTGACACTTCCACCATATCTCTCCCAATCCTAAACCCATCAATCACACCTTGTCGACTAGCCTTCTCCACCAATCTACCCAGACAGTCCACAACTAATGTAAACAAAAAAGGAGAGAGTGGATCACCTTGTCTCAATCCCCTTGTTGCCCCAAACTTCCCTCTAGGACGCCCATTTACCAAAATCGAAAAGTTAACTGAAGACAAACAACCTCTAATCCACCTTCTCCATCTATCTTTAAACCCTTTTCTCTCCAAAACCTCATCCACAAAGTTCCAATTTACATGGTCATAAGCTTTCTCGAAATCAATTTTAAACACCACACCTTCTTTCTTTTTTGTTCTATACTCCTCCACCACTTCGTTGGCTACCAGAACTACATCTAGGATTTGTCTACCTTTAACAAATGCCCCTTGACACTCTAAAATTGTTCCCTCCATGACTTCTCTTAACCTTAATGAGAGTACTTTTGCCAATATCTTATATAAACTTGTTACTAAGCTTATTGGCCTAAAGTCCTTTATTTTGCACGAATTCACCTTTTTGGAATTAAACAGATGTATGTCTCGTTCACACACCTATTAACAACCCCATTCTCATAAAATTCCTTAAAGAAACTCATTAGATCGCCTTTCAGGACATCCCAAAGTTCATGAAAAACAGCCATAGTGTACCCATCGGGACCCGGAGCTTTCTCACCATCGCATTCTATAATTGCACTTCTAACTTCCTCTTCCTCAAAGGGTCTTTCAAGCCATTCTGCCTTGGTTTCTTCTATTGGCGCCCACTCCAAACCTTCCAATTTCCACTTTGATTTCATATCATTCGAATACAATTTCCCAAAAAAAGTGATTATTTCGTTCACTATCAAATCTTCCTCTTCCAAAATTTCCCCATTGTCTTTTTCCAATTTGTTTATTAAATTGTTGCCTTTTTTTCATATTAACGATTTTATGAAATAATTTTGAATTGTTATCCCATTCTCTAACCCATTTAATTCTAGCTTTTTGTCTCCAAGAAATTTCCTCTTTCAAGATTACTTTTTCCAAATTATCTTTCAACTCACATCTATCTTTTCTAAAGTTATCATTAATGTTGCCAACTTCTTCTTTCAGGTCAATCTCTTTTATTTTCTCCATTATTGCTATCTTTTCCAATCTAGAATCCCCAAAACATTCAATATTCCACTTTTTAATAATAGATTTCAAAGTTTTCAATTTATTCATGAACTTGAACCCTTCCCACCCTAGTTTCTCTGTCTCCTCCCATCCTTGCGAAAAAATCTTCTTGAAATCCTTATGTTTAAGCCACATGTTCTCGAATCTAAATGGTGTCGAAAGAGGGTTGATTAGATAGGCCTTTTGAGGGTTTAGTGGATGGATATGTTAATAGATGATAATTAGTTGCCCCTCACTGTAGGCGATGAGGTTCTTTGTTTCTAAATGGAGTTACATGATTGAGGGTTTGGACTAGAGTTCCAGCATCTCCCAAGAGGGTTGATTAGATAGGCCTTTTGAGAGGAGAAAGTTGGAAGGGCATTTTGAGACTTGGGAAGAGGATAAGGCTCCGGATTATTTTCCAGAATATTGGTGAGTGGCGACACAGTAAAGGGTGATTTTACTTTATGAAGGTTTCTTCAGAGATTCATGCAAATGAAGTGCTGAGCAAAGAACCAGATTGCAGTTGTATTTCACTTGTACCAAGAATGATCCATGCCTATCAACTTGGTCACTATTATTTAAGATTCTAAGTCAAGTGATATCAGGAAAATTGAGTATGGTCTTTAATGATACCATTTCTGCTTATTCTAACAGCTGTTGTTTGGAGGAGAAAAACCTTCAATACTGCCTTACTGGCTAATGTGGCAGATGTTAGCATAGGGAAACAGAAGCCATTAGTGTTGCATGTGGACTATAAGAAGGCGTATAGCCACAGATTATAATACTCCAATGAAAAATATAATAGTAGCTGACTTGTTGAATATTCAAGAGGGACCACTTCTTGAACTACTTTTATTAGGATGACATTCTATAGGAACTGTAGAGAGATAAGACTGGAAATATAAAAAAGAATAGTTATGTTTCCAACTCAATAAAAAGCAATTGAAACGCATATGATTTATAGTTCAAATGACAGTGCACCACATGCTCAACAAATTCAAACAGAAAGAAACTGCCATGCCAAAATAAGACTGCCCCAGCAATGAAAACCTCCAGGACAATGGGCAAGCTACAACTCAGTTCTTTATAGAGTTTGGGAGAGAGGAGGGTGGTACATGCCAGTACCCTCATATTTGTCATAGGCTCACCTTTAGAGATACAGAACCACAACATTCTTACTCCAGTGGAACCCACAACAATTTACCAAACAAATAATTGTTTCTTTCAAATAAATTTGCAGGCTATTAACCCTCTCTTCTCCATCGATTTTACCATTTAACGTTTTAGCCAGATGAACTTTCCTAGCACACCACTCTATTCCTGCAAAAATGTCTCTCACAAGTTCCTTCTAAAATCCTAGCTATGAGAAGCGTCATTTAACACTTGCGCTTTAGTAAAATGTTGACAACGCCGAGATTCCAGATATACCTCATTGCTCACCATCTAGTTGCTACGTAGACCCCACAGCAACACAGCTTTTACACTTGTGTACAACTTATGTGCAAAATTTATGGGAAACTACAAATCTTACTCCCAGAAATATAATCATTCAAGCAGAACGAATTGTTGTTACTCGACTTGCTTTTTATGTTTCAAGAATTTCTAAAATTAAACTACACTCAAAACGCAGTATGAAGGAAAAGACAACACCTGCAAAAATATTTCAGAAAAATAATGAAAATTACCTGCGGTGGATACAACCAAGCGCAAGGGCAATTGATCCGGCATAGTGTGAGTCTGTTGCCCCAGTTGCATCACCAAGCAGCAATCTTGTCTGTTTATCATGATGAATAATTAAATATTAGCTATAGTATATATATATAGAGAGAGAGAGAGGGTCCATAACCAAACAAAAGCCAGTGTGATAGAACCGGAAACGGCGGGATTATGAACATTGGCACCAGTCAATGGGTTGGACCTTTACCAAAATTCGGTGCGAATCTGGTGTGGTTAGTTGGATATGGTAAGGGATCCTTAATCCATTTATAGAAATCTGATCTGAATCCGTTAAAACTTTTGATTAACAAATTGGATATGGATATATCTCAATCCAATCCGACCCAACATATATGTTCATTTACACATACATACTTTATAAATATAAGGGTCATTTGTACTTTGGCACCCAAAGTTTATAGCGAAATTGAGTTTGACACCCAACGTTTTTAAAAATTGAAGTTTAACAACCATTTTTACTGTGCCATTTGTTCAACCTATTTGACCGTTAGGTCAATAAAACAAATGGACAAAGTGCCAAACTACCCTTGAGACGTGGACTTGCACCCATTCCACGCCAAAGTACACGCTGAACCCTCCTTTTCCCTCCATTGTACCCAAATCAGTTTTCCTCCATTTTCGCCAATGTTACGGCTTTCTTCTCTGTGTGCAAGGATCAATGGGTATAATTATTGATACTTGAATTTAGAGTTTTATTTTATTTTGAACTTACAGATGCCCTAATTATATATATATAAGGTTAAAAAAAGAAGGAAGCAATCAGGCATCAAAGGAAGCAATCATCGACCAACTACACAAAATAACATATCCATCTACGTTTATCAAATGACCCACCTCTGCCAGTGTTTACCAAAAAATCCACATCTGAGAGAGAAATATAGATGGGTTTCTACAATCCCATCTTGTATCCTCAAATATTTAAGCCAACCTCGGAGGAAAAAAGAAAGAGGATTTACGGGTTGTTGAATCGACTTTGTTCTCAGCTTTGATCCTATCAAATTGGAGTATGCTTTGTATCTAGGTATCCTCCCAACAATCAAGCTCTTTACTGCGAGTTTCACAAGATTGGGTTTTCGATGATTTGGGGTTAAGGGCGTCATTTGTTTTGCAAAGGGTGGGTTATTGCAACTAGGTAGGGAGAGAGAGAAGAGAGAGGTGTTACAGCAAACTGTGAGAGAGGTGTTCTCGTGAGAATATTTCTAGAGAGAGGGGACATATTAGTTGGTGTTGGTGGCTTAACTTTGATGGCGGTAGCATGGGAGGGAGGTGGTGTGCGCCAATTGTGGCTCAATGTCGCCAGAAAAGATGAGAGGAGTCCGGCTGGGGTGGGGTGGGGGGAGCAAAGATAGAGTAAAATGGGTTAGGAGAGAGAAGACCAGGTCTCAAATTTGATATGGCTGAGTATTGTGTGAAGTGTTTGATTTAGGGGTTTGAGAGATGCTTCGGTGGGAAAGGGTTGTACAATCAGGGGAATTTGGGTACTTTGCCTACTTATATCATTGGCCTAATGGTCAAACAGGTTCAACAGACTGCACAGTTTGTTTGTTTTTTTAACAAAAATGAGTGTCAAACCTCAATTTTTAAAAACAATTGAATGTTAAACTCAGATTCGCTATAAACTTTGGGTGCAAAGCACAAATGACCCCAAATATAATATACCAAAAATTGTGCAATTTTTTTGGTCCAGCAAAAAATGTTGTTCAAACTTGTGCTGTGGTCAATAATTCTTCAATTTTTGGACAGCATCTGATAAAAGGATTGTATATCTGTTTGCCTACAAATTAGACAAACTTGGATATGGATTAGTATTGTGTATATACATCAGATTAACGGATTGGATTGGATTTGATATGTTGTGAGACAGATCAGATTGGGATACAGCATGACCAGTCCATATCCGATCCATTGACAGGCCTAGGTGCAGTACAAATATTAAACGATGAATACCTTTAACAAAAAAGTAATCCTGGTATTAGATATATAGGAGTACGAGAAGCAAAATACTGCAAAAGAACAATATAGAACTCACCAATCTGGCTGTAAAAATATCGTTTCCCAAGCGAGCTACCAGCCCAAGCCCTTCCGATGATGCTCTACGTTGTGATGCACAAATGTCACCTTCAGCCAGGATACTCTGTCAAGGTATAAAGGTAAAACTAGGACCTCAAAAATAAAACCATGATTAACTTCTTGAGCAATCACGTGATAAACACAGAGATTCTAATAGCCAAATCGAAACCTGAAAGATTGCTTGCGCTGCATTTAATATCTCCATTCCTAACGGTTGGGAACGTGAAGCAAGCAAAGCCTACATAGAAGGATGGAACAATGAGCTTCACATTAGACAGTAAGGGTGTATTGATATAAAAAAAAAGAGTTGGAAAATGATTGAACACGCTACTAAATTTAAGAGATGAGTGATTTGGTGAGATGTTCTATTACTTTTTCAGTTTTTTTCCTTGGAATCAAATTCTTTGGGCGATGAGTAAGAAAAGTTTTCCATGATATAAGAGAAAAAGAAGGATAATTTTATTTTTTTATCAGAAACAAACTGAACTTTATTAAAGCTAAAAAAGATCAAAAACAAGAGCTGAAAGGGACTAGGAATCCACCTAAAGAAAGCAAGAAGTACAACAAAAGGAAAGGACAAAAATAACTAGAAACAAAAAGAGAAATTAACGCGACGGCGCAGCCCAATTCTTGTGAATATCTGAAATGGACAAAAAACCCAAATAAATGAGAGGAGTGAGCCCACAGAGTCGCTGAAAACTTGATCTTGCACCACACTTCCGATGCTTCCAAATAGCGGTCTTCAACAATTCTAACGTTTCACTCCAACCAAATATGTCGAGCCACTGCTAAACAACATCTCCAAAGCAACTTGGCCTTTTTCCCCTACCTTTAAAACACCAGTCAACACTCAAAAAGCCATACCAAGATTTTGGAAAATCCCTAACAATATCAAATTCCTTAATCACTTTTGCCCAAATGATTTGAGAAAACTTGCAATGAAGAAGCATGTGATTATTAGATTCATTATCATTCTTACAAATGACACACCTGAAGCAGAAATCGAAAGGTTTAGTCTCTTTTTCTGGAACAAATCGCAAGTGTTTGCCCTATTCCAAGCAGCTAGCCATGAAAACAACTTCACTTTTGAAGGTATGCCAACTTTCCATATCATTTTGTGGGGTACAAAGACATTAACATTCGGAGAATCTATCAATAATTCGGAAAAAGATTTGCCCAAGAAGAATCCCGACTTATCCCCAACCCAAACTCTCTTATCCGGATCATTTCTAGAAATAGGAACTTCACTCAAAAATGGATAACAAATTTGAGAAATCAGCCACCTCACAATCGTTGAGACGTCTCCGGAAAGATAAATCCCAAGATAAAGAGTTAAGAGGAATTCCAAAGAACTAAAGACAATATCAGACAATTTTTGTCGCGAGAGATTCTATATAACCACAGAAAGATCAAAGATAATGGTAAATCACCAGACCAAGCATCTTCCCAAAAACAAGTTCTATCCCCCATCCCAACTTGAGGCCAGATAAATGTATTAAATAAGTCAAGGTTGGCAATAGCCATCCAAGGGTTATGGTATGTACCTATATCTGCTTCATTGGAATCCCACTCATTGATTTGAAATCCATAATTACTTCTTATAATTGAGCACCAAAGAGAATTTTGTTCTAGAGGGAATCTCCAAAGCCATTTCCCTAGAAGAACCAAATTTCTCTTGACAAGGTTTCCAATCCCCAAACGCCCTTTAATTTTTATTTTATTTTGACAACCATGGGTATAGGGGCCCCGCCCCCACTAAACCCATGAGGCCCTAGTTGCTCAACCGGGAGACGCCCCCAGTGGCACAAGAAAGGTTTCACATAGTGGGGAATCAAACCTGAGACCATACGCCTACCCACATAGTCCCAAGTTCGCCCTTACCGCTGTGGCAACCCCTTGGGTTAAAAACCCCCTTTAATTTTACTTCTAGAAACTATGTCCCAATTATTAAATGATCCCTTCTAGAATCCCCATACTATTCCCAAAGGTAATAACTCGTCTCTTTTTCCAACTTCTCATATATTTATTGGTGTTTGCAATCATTTTCCAACATTTTTATTCAAACGGGCCTTGTAACTACATTAAGTAAAGTTTATGAAGATCAAGAAGAAAATGAGCACCTTCAGCCCAGCAAGTAACCCAACGCATATGTTGGTGACAGAGGAGGCATGCCACGGTTGTTTTTTTCCAGCTCTCAAACAATGGTCAATCACGCCAAGTAGTGATAACATCCCACCACTATCCTGGGATAAATTTCAGAATAGGTTGACTCCAGTTAGACATTCCAACCATAAATATACCAAATTTAATAAAAAAATTACAATGCCGTCTTCAGACATCTCACCTGAGAAGCAAACACGGTTCCAAAGCAAAGAAGCATCTGGTTCACCAACATCTTGCTAATTGACTCTAGCTTCACGATCAAATCCATATATTAGCATTTATAGTGAAACAAGACAAAAGGGACAACGCACAGCAATTTAGAAAAAAATAATCCCGTCTAGTATTGAGACAAAATTATGTGCATTTTACATTTTTGCTTTCTAGTGTCACTTGATAAGAAAACCAATATATTAAAAATAAAGAAACCAGAAATTCCATTGCACAAAAGGTACTGGAGTTAGTTTTTATGTGAAAAGGAAGTGGAGAAGATCACAAGAAAGATCATAAGTAAAAGTGAATGCTAGTTAATTTTTCCAAGAGAAAGAAAAGCACCGGAAAGAATAATGTTTTACCTGAGGGAAACTATGAGGCTCATTATCCCATACACAGGGCAAAACACCATCTTTTCCACCTTGAAACGCACGAAGCTCATCTTCAAACCAATCACTACATAATCACAATCAACAAGAACAATTACTGCGTACGTTTTCCAGAGGGGAAGAGTAGAAACTTGCATAAAGGACGATGCAAAAAATTGGTGCAACATCAGAAAACTCGTCATAAGAAGAAAACTTTCATTTTAAGAAGAAAACAATTTATTGGACTAATTTTTAAGACTAAATTGACTAATAAAACTTTCATTCGAAAAATGGCAACATTTTAATGAATTAAAAAGCTAGACACCTTCCAGGTATCAAAGGACCCAACCAAGCATCTCTCTTGTCTAATAGCATCCTAAGGCATGAGCTTTCCTCGCACCCAGATGCATCACTGCTTTGTCAATTCAACATACAAAAACAGAAAAAATACAACGTCAGTCTTCCATTTCAACTCATCAAATTTCCTTATCAAATTTTATCCATTGGAAAAGCAACACATATAAATGTACACATTGTTACCTAAAAGGAGTTGTGCATATCTGAATAATCTTGTGGTGGTCACTCTTATATGACATCGGATCAGAAAGCGACTGATAAGCTATCAACGTTCTGATAATGAATATATCCACCGCAGGCTTTATAGTTGGTTGTTCTTTGGCCATTAGAAAGGATATATAGGATAATGCCCTGCTTTCCATTATATATTGTATTATTATATTTATATAAACAAACTCTTTAATGAAAGTGAACCAATATATAACGAGATCATAAAATTGACAGCGACATAATACTCAATAAGGAGGAGTAAGGGAGGGAGGGGGGGTGAATCTCAACTTACATACCGACTAAGGTATAGTAGCACTGGTTGAAGTAAAATCCCAATATTCCCAGCATCAGGGGAAACGAAGCATCTTATAAATGAAGTAAGTGCATCAACTGCAGCAGACCACACACTACAAAAGAGCGTCGTTGAACTCTTATCACAAGGCATTTAACTGAACTGAGGTTTGCAAGAGTGAACAACATACATAATCACAAAATACAAACACAAATACATATGCAGTCTCAATTAGGGTTTTATCTATATCTATACTATATATAAAAGTACGAATCTATATCTATACTATATATTTAAGTACGAATAACATAAGTATTTTTCCCCTTTTTTTGTGAAGACAAATTTGCCCCTTGATTTTCGCAAAATTTTAAGATTTACCTTAAATAAAATAGTATAACTCTATATTTTTATATCAGTATTTGTGTTTCAAATAAATTTAAACTTTACTTTATTTGGCTAAAATAATTAACAAAGATTTTAAGATTTACATTAAATAAAACAATATATAATAATAATGATAATAAAATTCACTAATGTATCTACAATAGTTTTCTATAATAGACTGATTCCATTATTTTTTTATAATTATAATTGAATTTACACTTGATACTGTGTTTTTTTTTATAATTTTTATTCCACACTTCATACTAATTATTCAATTATTAATATGTACGTATTCATTAATGGTCTTAATGACCTTTGTCAAACAATAAAATCACGTGCACAAAAACTAGTTATATAAAAAATATATAAAATCTCAAGTAGGTTATTAGCTAATAGGAAACAAAATATGGCCAATTGGAGTGTACCATGTGTAACCCGAGCCTATGTCCCTATGCACCTCATAGAGAATTTGTCGTGCCGATGGCACTTTCTACCCACGTTACAAACGACCCGTGACTACCGCACTATCCATGTTTATCTAGATAACTCCTAACCAGGGCAATATTTACTTTACTATCCAAATTACGAAGTAGCCATTCCAATGGCATATTATTCATGCAATCGTACCTATTTGCAACTATCAAATAGATTAGTTTCACTTATCTATACTCCCCCCCCCCCTTTCTTATCTATACTAATTATAGAAGTGCAAATAATCTCAAGTGATTTACACTAAAGTGCTTTAAAAACATTTATGTATGGGCAGCCCTTTAAGATTTTCTAATTTATTTTTACAACTGAGTAGGATTTGTATCAGATTCTTGAGTATAAACTGATCCTTTAGAACTTTGAAGTAGAGAATGAAAAAGAATTAAACAACGATCAGGATTTGTTTGCGCGATGGAAGCATGCCAAGAAAAGGAAAAGCACAAAACCAACTGTGAAAACCAGCTCAAGCATCGGTTAAGGAGATGTATTGAGCAGGCCTTCTAACTTAGGACTTCAACATGGATTTATGTTCCAATAGACAATGACAAAAGCCAAGAAACCAATTGATTGTAAGTGGTATTTTTTATTTTCTTTTATAAGTTGAAATCGTGCACCTGTTTTGTGCCTTGTGCCTAGACTCAAAAGCCTGGGTGAGGCTCCTAAGGTGCACCTTACACCTAGGCAGGCCTTTGACAACTATGAACCTACTACCTAATAACCTTAGTTTTGGGTGATATGGTAGTGTAACATTGTATCAGAGGTCCAGATTTGGGTATCCCCTCTTCCGGTTGGACTCCTTGTGTTTTTGCAAAATATATCTATGAGAGCAGGACTTCTGGTTTGCACTTGAAATTACAAAATTACCCTTAATACTTTTGAAATAAAAATTGTGCTTGAACTAGGATTTGAACCCATGACCTTAAATATGAAGAACACATATTATCACCACTTAACCAAATGCCATCACATGCTTGATGTGTTCTAAAAAGCCACCTAATGTCAAAAATTACTAGGTGTAAAATTGCACATTCATCTAGTATTCTATTATTGTTGTACACCTTGGTTTGTCT
This sequence comes from Lonicera japonica, assembly GCA_021464415.1. Classification (NCBI taxonomy): domain Eukaryota; kingdom Viridiplantae; phylum Streptophyta; class Magnoliopsida; order Dipsacales; family Caprifoliaceae; genus Lonicera; species Lonicera japonica. Next base: position 45,183,898 of record CM038464.1, read on the forward strand.
CCCGACAAGCAAATGGATCGCATGTGAAAGCATGATAAAATTGCTGTCCCACTAACTAATAGCTTAAGTTTTTGAATGAGATAGTGATCTTACACAGGTACAAGCTGCAAAACTCAATGTTAAATGAACACGGCTTATGAATTAGCTAACCTTATAGTAGATTTTAGGTCTTCAGTTTGGTTAATTTGAGAGTCTGGATTTTTTGTGAACAAGGCAGCCCATAAAGAAAGAATATCAAAAACCTGGTCTTCCATCTCCTGCATTCATTGAAAGACCTTAAGAAACAAGAATTATTAAGAATACAAAGAAAAAAAATATACATAGATGCATACCTCCTTTGGCATGGAAGCCAATAACGATGATAAAAGTAACCATCCAGCCTCTTTCTCAACGGTGGCCACCATAGGATTCCGACTAGATTCTATCAGCATTTTCTTAGAAACTTCTAGCACTGATCGGGGTAATCTGTGTAAAAGAACAAAAAGATATATTTGGTTATAACCTCAGCGACAGGCACCAATGACACAACATTCCAAATGGCCAACTTAAACAAATTCCAAGAAATATACAGGAAAAAGGTCCATTCAAAAGGGAAATAAAAAGGTAATATATGTAAAATGCTCTTGACTATGTATGGAAGTATGGAACAAACTCAAAGCCCTTGGCAAAATCCATAAATTACAACAAAAAGCAATTGTAAGTTTATCGAGCCAGGGCAGGATCTTTTTCTTAGAAACACTAGATTTAAGGTTGGTCGCGAAGAAATGCTCACTTCTATCTCCAAATTCGTGCCTCGTGTAGGCAATGGGAAAATCAGTGGAACGTATTTTTCTCCATTGTAAAAATTGAATCCATTGGTAGAGTAACACCTTCTCAAAGTATGACACAGTAGGTTGACTGCCAAAACAATGGGAAGATTCTGTGGTGATAGATTGGATGGCTTTTAGGAACATGAAAAGAGCTAGAATTCAACGAAAAATATTAAAAATGGATGCAATATAGGGCTATAGGCAAGGAACCGGTGAATCCTCTATGATGGAGAAAGAGATATTGAGGATTTTTTGGTGAATTCAAGACCCCATGTTTGGCAGCTTCATCAAATGCATTTCCTGATTTGGGTCAATCTCTTCATCCATAGTTGGGCAGAACTGTGTTTTGAAAATGGGGGGACAGATTGGTACTCTGCTAGGATGATTATTGTTCTCTTTCTTGTTTTCCCTACCTTCTAATCTTTCTTTGTTCTTCTCAGGTGGTAGTCTCCTGGTCGACTAGTCTGTCTTGTAGCTTTCTTTCTTTCTAATAGTATGTCCTGTTTCCAATTAAAAATTAATAATTTGGTGGAAGCTACTCCAATTCAATTTTATTGTACTGAAGATCTTCAAACCCAAGAAAAGAATTGTAATTTGGCTTATTGGCATACTCGAACTAAAGGACAGAGCTTATATTCATATACAAAACTTAGGGTTACAAGAATGAAGCAAAAATAAATAAAAAGACTAAAAAGGACATAATATCGTATGTGATAAAATCCTAATTGGACAGATGCATGTTATTTAGCCATGAAACTTTGATCTCATATATATTCCCAAACCTAAACTTCTGAGTTGCAAAACTGAAGCACTGCTATCCTATGAAAAGTTGAAAACCACCACTTCCAGGAACAGGGAGAGGTGGTTTCGTAACGCAAGTAGAACATGAGATCCAATGGCGCCACAAACAATAAAAACACATCAGAAGCAGTTTTAAACTCATACTAATTGAGGAAAGGAAAATCAGACGAGAAAACATGAGCAAGATAATGCTAGGTAACTTCAGAAAATTAAATAAGGCAACCTTTCTGAAGAATGTAACAATTCGGAATCGTGAGAAAGAAAATATAAAATACAAGGCAAGACAACATTAATACCTAGCTGGATAACCAAGAGGTAACTTTGGCGAAATGGACACTAGTGCTGCCAAAACAGTAGCTTGCCCATGCAAAGAATCAAGCTCAATCTTTAGATTGCCTCCCTAGACACAACATACACAAATGACATCACAAACAAAGTGGCATGTGACAAGGAAGAACTTCAGCAAGACCAACAATGAAAGTTCAATATTTTAACGTCTATGCAGCAGCAGAAGATGAACTTTGCTTTAGTTAAGGGAACACCAAAAGCAAAACAACGTGAAGAGAAAATAAGCAAAAATATTAGCAAATTGAACATGTGAGATCAGTGTTAAGAGGAAACTTTATGAGGCTAAATGTTCATCAAATCTTACCTTCTCAAATGCAAGATTTTCTCTTAATGCTCTAAGTGTAGTCACCCCATAAGAAATTAAACCACCGACACTGGTGGGATCAACCTCAGCCAGTGAACGCACCGCCAAAGCCGCCTCAACACGTACCTACCAACAAGATTTTGCTCATCTTGTGTTAGCAGAGGACAGCACACGACAGAAGAAATTTGATGGACAGCATAACAGTTACAAGACAAAATCAGGGGAAGAATTTTGAATTACTCTATCTCATTTACCAGGTAACATATAACATTCAGAGAAACTACAGGTACACCATTAAACATATCAGAGTTCCCAACCTCATTTCACCATGGTTATTCAGAAGTTGAAACCAATAAATAGGCAGAAAAGGAGAAGAATAAAACCGAAAATGGATATAGAGATATCAAGATTGCGATCCGAAAATCCCCCAAAGAAAACCATCTCCATATCTTTCAGCTAATTTTTAGTTTTTGCGCGGGCCATATGAATGCGTCACCTCCTGTTGCCATGTAAATTCTCATTGAATCACAAAATTAAAGTAGACAGGACGATTTTGTTGAACACGCAAAGGGGATTTAAACACTAGAGAAACCCTCAAAGTGGGAGTTCAATGCATCCACAAACAACTGGCTACAACAGAGAGCAAAGGCCTTTATTCATATCTAAAATATTCTAGGAGGCCAAAAAGTCCTAGTGTTAATATCCTAGGAGGCCTCATTTCACAAAATTAAACTAGGAACTTCATAAACGGGAAACTAACCCCATAATCTTTAAGAATCTTCTTCCTTTCTCCACCTATTCTCAATTTTTCTTAAAAGAAAAAGGCCTACTTTCTAATACATTCATAGGAAAAGCCTGAACTTAAAGTAGCTAAAACCTGCCAATGCTAATGTTGAGATATGTATATATGTTATTTATAGAATGTGTATATTTAGGAGATAATTAGGAAATCGTTATTAGAAGGAAATATCCCTATTTTTTGGGTTGGTCTCTCTCTTGTATATATTGATGTACTCCTTTTCTCAATAATCAATAACAATTCTTCTCACAATCTCTCGTGGTATGAGAGGGATTCGATTCTCACCTAATAACCAAACCCTAGCCACTGTGTTTCTATCCCAGCGTGTCGTGTCCCAAAAAAAAAAACGATTACTGTTCAACCCGATTACTGTTCATGTGCTGCCACCGATTCCGAAAGTTTTTGTTAACCATGATATTCATTACAGTTCCTTCTCCTAACAGCTTAAGCTTTTGGGAGAGATGGTTCATAACATGGTATCAGATGTTGGTTTTCTAGGGGATCCAAGGTTCAAGCCTTGGCACCTCCATTCTCCATTTGTTAATCCAAAATTCAAAATTCGAAATTTGTTTGCTCTCCACGTGCGAGTATGGGGTTGCACGTGAAGTGGGTGGGTGTTAACCATGATATTCATTACGGTTCCTTCTCCTAACAGCTTAAACTTTTTGGAGCGATGGTTCATTAACAGTTTCTAGCCTCATTCTGGTACTCTTTTCCTTTCTCTTAAAAGTTTACTTATGTTCTCTTCTAAATAGCTATTCCAAGTAACGTAGTCTCCAATAAATTTCTTGTCAGCTTCGCAAATACACCTATTATATGTCCTGAAAAATTGAAGGGTCCCAACAATTATATGTCACGGTCTACCTCTATTGAGTTATGGTTTATGGGTCAGGGTTACGAAGAACATTTAATAAAACGTGTTACTGATATTATTGAAAAAGAACAGTCACAGTGGAAGCAAATTGATGCCTTTTTATGCAATGTTCTATGACAATTTATTGATCAAACACTTGTTGGCCAATACTGACCTTATCGTACTTGCTATGAGATATGGCAAAAGGCGAAGAAACTTTACTCGAATGACAAAAATCGTCTTTATACTGTTGTCTCTTGTACGAAGACGATTAAGAAACAGAATCATGATATGCAAGAGTACCTAGGCCAAATTGAGACTCTTCGGCAAGAATTTAATGAGATAATGCCTCTCTCAACTGATGTTACACAACAAGAAGCCGATCGTGGAAAATTATTCATGGTTCTTGCACTGGCGAGCTTGCCTATTGAACTCGATTCCATCCGTAATCAACTTCTGCCCAATCATGGGGTTCCTACTATGAATACGATATTTAAGCAGTTAATTCGTATTTCTGCACCTCTAAGCATCCCAAGCGATACTACCACTTCTACTAGTTCTGCTATCCTAGCCTTTCAAGTGACTCATAGAAGGCATTCTAAATGCAGGCAGCCCAAGTGTACTCATTGCAATAATCTGGGTCATACAGTAGATCGTTACTACAAGCTTCATGGGCTATCGACCTAAGGTTGCCAAAATTTCACAATATGATTCATCCTCTAGGGATACACCTAGGACTATAACCGTATTTGCTGCTGAGTATGCTACATTTCAAAATTTTCAAGAGAGTAATCAATCATCAGCCTCTCTCTTGTACGCTCCAGCTTGAGGGGAAGTGTTGAGATTTGTATATTCTATTTATAGCATGTGTATATTTAGGATATATTTAGAGAATCCTTATTAGAAGGAAACTCCTTAATATACTAGGCCTCTCTCTTGTATATATATATTTTGTACCTTTCTACTCAATGAGAATATAATTCTCACATTCTCACAAGGGTTATCGTTGTTTTTCGCCAAACCTCAAACGATACCTTATTTCTGCGGACGTCCCTTATTTGAAACGACTCCCTTCTTTCCGTCTTTAGAGCTTGCTACATGTTCTCTTGCTAATAATGAGCCCCCCATATCATACGCTAATCCTATTCCACATGTTGTGTGCACTCCTGACCCTGTGGCTCCTATCTCAAACTCACCACCTCCTCTACTCACCTACCATCACCAATCTTGACCTATATATGTTGAGAACCCCACTACCAAGTCTACCACTGAGACTATATCTGATCCCATCACCGGATCCACTGGCCTCTTCTCTTACTCCGATTACGCCTCCAGTTGCGGCTCCAAACTTAGATCTTCCCGTTGCCGGACGCAAAGGTATTCGTTCTACTCGTAACCCTCACACTTGGCTCCTCTCCATTACCTTTTAGTCCAATTCCATCCAAGGGAGTCTAGTTTGAGGACTAAATGAATGAATTTTTTCATGAAACTTAGTAAAGATCATCTCTATGATGAGCAGATCATCTCCACAAAATTTCATTAGAAGATTCAATCTAGAAATGGGTGAGATGATAAGCTAAAATTTGAATGGACGAAAATGAACAAATGCGTCAAATTTTTATTATGCCCACTTCCTGTTTGAATTTCTTGATAAAATTTTGTAGACATGATCTACTCATTATAAATATCACCTCTACTAAGTTTCCTGAAAAAATTCATCCACTTAACCCTCAAATTAGACCCTCTTGGACTGAATTAGACCCTATTGGAGAGGAGCCAAATCCGTAACCCTCATCCCATTTATAATTTTGAGTTATCATCGTTTACCTCCACAATATGCTGCATTTGTATCATCTTTGTCTCCTATTTCTACAACTAAAAATGCAGGTGCCACTCTTTTTGATCCGGGCTGGCGCCAAGCTATGGTTGATAAGATGTTCGCCTTGCATTTAAGTGGCACATAGGACTTCGTGCCTCTTCCTCCTTGTAAATCAACAGTGGGTTGTTGGATTTACGCTGTCAAAGTTGGGCCCGATGGAAATGTTGATCGTCTGAAAGCCCGGCAAGTTGCGAAAGGGTATGCCCAGATCTATGGGCTTGATTATGCTGATATGTTTTCTCCGATGGCTAAGATATCATATGTTCGCCTATTTCTCTATGGAGGCCATTCGTCACTGGCCCCCCTTATCAGTTGGACATTAAGGATGTTTTTCTTCATGGTGAATTACAGGAAGAGTTATATATAGAGCAACCTACTGGGTTTGTTGCTTAGGTGAGTCTAATCTGGTGTGCCGCCTCCGTCGCTCTCTTTATGGATTAAAGTAATCCCCACGGGCTTGGTTTGGATGCTTTAGTTCGGTTGTTTGTCAGTTTGGTATGACTCGCATTGAGGCTGATCACTGACATTAAGGATGTTTTTCTTCATGGTGAATTACAGGAAGAGTTATATATGGAGCAACTTACTGGGTTTGTTGCTCAGGTGAGTCTAATCTGGTGTGCCGCCTCCGTCGCTCTCTTTATGGATTAAAGTATTCCCCACGGGCTTGGTTTGGATGCTTTAGTTCGGTTATTTGTCAGTTTGGTATGACTCGCATTAAGGTTGATCACTCTGTCTTTTACTCCCATTCATCTCCTGACAAATGCATCTACTTTGTCGTTTATGTGGACAATATTGTGATTATGGAAAATGATCAAGAGGGCATACAGAAACTCAAACATCTATTTCACCATTTTCAAACGAAAGATTTAGAGAAACTCAAATACTTTCTGGGAATAGAAGTTGCTCAATCTCGACAGGGTATCATCATCTCCCAACAGAAGTATGCCTTATATATCTTAGAAGAAATAAGCATGACGAAATGCAAACCGGTAGAGACAATGGATCCAAACGTCAAACTCTTACCTAATCAGGGGGAGCTATTATCAGACCCTAGTAAGTACCGGAGACTTATTGAGAAACTCAATTATCTCACCATGACACGTCCTGACATAGCATTCTCGATGAGTGTACTTAGCCAGCTCTTAAGTGCTCCGGGTGAAAGTCATTGGGAGGTAGATGTTCGTATTTTGAGATACATAAAAAAAGGCACCAGGCAAAGGCCTTATGTATGAAAGTAGAGGCCACACTGAGATTGTTGGCTATTGTGATGCTGATTGGGCAGGCTACGCATATGATAAACATTCGACCAATGGGTATTGTATCTTCGTTGGAGGAAATATGATCTCATAAAAGAGCAAGAAACAATCAATTGTTTCCTTGTCCACCGCTGAGGTTGAATATTGGGTCATGGCAAAAGCGACATGTAAGCTCATATGGATGAAACAATTACTCCAAAAGTTGAAGTTAACTAAGATTCAAGTTGATATGCGACAACCAAGTAACTCTCCACATTGCAATAATCCGGTCTTTCACGAAAGGACCAACATATCAAGATTGATTGTCACTTTATTAGACAAAAAATTCTTTCAAGGCAGATCGCTACTAACTACGTGAAATTGAACGATCAACTAGCTGATATCTTTACTAAGTCTCTCAGTGGTCCTCGAGTCAATTATATTTGTAACAAGCTTGGAGCATACAATTTGTACGCTCCAGCTTAAGGGGTAGTGTTGAGATTTATATATATGTTATTTATAAAAAGTGTATATTTAGGAGATAATTAGGAAATCCTTATTAGAAGGAAATGTCCTTATTTTTAGGGTCTCTCTCTTGTACGTATTGATGTACACCTTTTCTCAATAATCAATAACAATTCTTCTCACAATCTCTCGTAATCTCACTGTTAGCTTCAACCAATAATCCAACTTCTCATGCTAAGAACAGGCAATAGACTCTGCCTAAATCTAAAATGTAACACTCACCAGAGAATTATCGATCTCCAAATCACGCACATACGGATCAAAAGTTGCCAAAGGAGGGCAAAAATGAGGATAAGTCTGTCACCTAAGCCAACTTAAAAAACATCAGTAAGGGGTGTTAGGAAGAATGATATGCATCAGGGTTTCTCTTCCTAATAGCTTAAGATTTTGGGAGAGATAGTGTCCTAACATGGTATTAGAGCTACGGTTTCTGCAAGGTCTTGGGTTAAGTCCTAGCGCTTGCATCTGTTCCCTCTCTATTTGTGCAATATGCACTTTGTTGTTGTGCACTTTGGTTTACCTCTCCACATACAAGAAGGGGCCGCACGTGAAGGGGAGTGTTGGAAAGTGTGATATCCATCACTGTTCCTCTTCCCAATAGCTTAAGCTTTTGGGAAAGACGGTGTTCTAAGAATGGGTTTGCAAATAAACATCCATAGCAAGATGGTTCATTCCTAAAAAAGCAAAACAAAATTTCCTTGTAAAAGCAAGGGCAGCTACTGCAAAATTCTCGTATCGCTTCCTTTAGGAGCCTCTATAGAAAGAACAGGTTTGGTCCACCAAATAACAAGAAGGAACAAGCTCCTCAGTTTTGAACAATCCCAAAGCCAGCTCCACCCATTCTTCCACATTCCCTAAGCCTTAACTGCCCCTAGCGAACAGGCATTTAGAAAGTTGAAGAACGGAAAATATAGAACAAGAAGGCATGGAAAATAACATAAATGACAAAAAAGTGGGATACAGACAAGTGTTTTTATGTCAACAAAAAAACTGTGACAAGATTATTTTGCAACAGGATAACCTCCTTGAGGCTTCCAGATTTTGCAGGTAATTTCTCATGTAGATTTTCCAAACACTTCTTTTCTTCGTTTTTTTTTGTCCTTTTTTGTCTTCCCTATATCTTTTATAATCGACCAACTCTATTCCTTTCCTTCCTCACTTCAACTTCTTCTTTAATTATTATTCTATTCTTAGTTCTTTTTTTTATTACCTGCTTACATTAAGAACAAATTTTAATTTCTGGTTTATTTATTTATTTTTAATTATTTTCAGTTTATACATACAATTTTTTTTCCTTTTTCCCTGTTTTTGTTCTTTTTCCCTTCCAACCAACTCTTCCACAACTCCACTTTAATGTTACTCGTTATCCATCAAAAAGAAAGGTGGAGAAAATGGCAGAATAACGAAAAGTATGAAGAATTTTGATGAGTTTATTAGGGAAACGGGGTTAAGTGATCCAGAAATCAATGTAAATTACACATGGTCAAATGACAATGTTCAATCTCGATTAGACAGATTTCTTTTTTCAAATAATTGGGAGGCATTCTCTTTGGCTAAGCAAGAGGTTCTTATCAGAGTCGTGTCGGATCATTTCCCTTTGATTCTCGATTCAAACCCTATTAAATGTGGTCCGACACCCTTTCGTTTTGAAAACATGTGGTTGCAACATAAGGCGTTCTTGAGTAATTTTAAAAAGTGGTGGGAGGAGTGTAGAGTGGAAGGGTGGGAGGGCTATAAATTTATGAAGAAGTTAGCTCTTGCCAAGCACAATATTAAGAGATGGAATAAGGATGTTTTTAGGGATTTGCGTATTCGTAAGGGGCTGATTTTAAGAAGAATACAAGAGATCAAGGGGTCGAGTACGAGAGATCCTTTACTAAAAGAGCTGATTATGGAGAGGGGTAATTTAAGGGCGGAGCTTAATGAGGTATTACTGAAGGAAGAAATCTCATGGTTCCAAAAATCGAAGGTGAAAGGGGTCATTGAATGGGACGCAAATTCTAAATTATTCCATCCAATTGCAAACCAAATGAAGGTGAACAAGCTTGATTGTAAATTGGAGAAAGATGGTGGTTCGGTTATAAAAAAGGAAAGCGATATTGAGAGGGAAATAATTAATTTCTTCAAAACTCTATATTCTAAGAAGGAGGGTCCGTGTATGGAGTTCAAAGGCTTTGATTTGGGCGCCTATCAGTGATGAAAGTAGTAAATGGTTATAAAGACCTTTTGAAGAAAGTGAAATCAAGAAAGCAATTGATGAATGTAAGGGAGACAAGGCGCCGGGTCCGGACAGCTATACTATCGAGTTGTTTAAAAAGAGATGGGAAGTGATTAAGGGAGAAGTAATGGGAGTATTCAAGTAGTTCTTTGAGAATGGTGTTGTGAATGCGAGTACGAACTCTACTTATATTTGTCTTATTCCTAAGAAGGTGGCTTCTCTTAAACTTAAAGTTTTTAGACCTATTAGTCTTGTTACTAATCTCTATAAGATTTTGTCTAAGGTCTTGTCCTTGAAGTTGAGGGAAGTTTTGAGTGATACAGTTGGGAAGTGGCAAGGAGCTTTCGTGAAAGGGAGACAAATTCTTGATTTAGTCTTGGTGGCTAACGAAGGAGTGGAGGAATACCGAAGGAAGAAAAAGGAAGGGGGTTTTCTCAAAATTGACTTTGAAAAAGCGTTTGATCACGTGGAATGGAACTTTGTAGATCATGTATTAGAAAAGAAAGGGTTTGGGTCAATATGGAGGAGATGGATCAATGGTAGTTTAGCTTCTGCCAATTTTTCGATAATACATAATGGGAGACCTAGAGAAATTTTTAAGGCGTCCTGTGGTCTCAAACGAGGGGATCCATTATCACCGTTTCTTTTCATGCTAGTAGTGGATGTACTCCATCAGTTGATTGAAAAAGCCAAAGAAAAAGAGTTAGTGGAGGGTTTTTGCATTGGTCGGGAAAAGGTTAGTTTGTCTCACTTACAATTCGCTAATGATACAATTTTTTTTCTATAAAATGATGAGGAGAAATTGGCAAATCTTATGGGGATTCTGGGCATTTTTGGGTATGCTTCGAGCTTGAACATTAATCTTGACAAGAGTGTGATTGTTGGTATTAATGTGAGTGAAAATGAGGTATTTCATTTGGGGAGAAGTCTTGGTTGCGTGGTGGGTGAGTGGCCCTTCTCGTATCTAGGGCTGCCATTGGAAGATAATCCTAGAAGAGTAGGTTTTTGGAGTCCCGTGATTGAAAAGGTGGGAAACGGCTTGACGGATGGTTTAAAGGTTGCTTATCAAGAGGAGGTAGATTAACTTTGATACAATCAGTTCTTGAAAGCATTCCCATATATTACCTTTCTCTTTTCAAAATCCCTGTGGCGGTTGCTAAAGTACTTGAGAAAATGATGAGGAACTTTCTTTGGGAAGGCTATGATAAAGGGAGGGCTGATCATTTGTTGAATTGGGAAAAGGTGTGTTTGAGCAAAAAACAAGGAAGGTTGGGCATCGGCAACATTTTAAAAAGGAATGAAGCTCTTCTTGGCAAATGGATTTGAAGGTTCTCTATTGAACAAGATTCACTTTGGTGTGCAATTATCAGAAGGACTCCAAAAAAATGGTTGGGATTCTAATGTAGTGGTATAAAGTTCGCATCGAAATCCTTGGAAAGCTATATCCGCGAATATTGAAAACTTTGTTAAATTCACTCATCTCAAGGTGGGAAACGGAGAACGAATCAAATTCAGGTCTGACTTTTGGGGTGAGGAACGAGTCTCTAGCCTCTTTATTTCCTTGCCTTCACAGATTACCAAGTCATCCCAATTCATCTATTGCTTCATGTCTGTCACGAGAAGTAGGATCTACAGCTAATTGGAATCTCAATTTTCGAAGGAACTTCTATGACAGGGAGACTAACGATTTTTTAAGGCTTATAAATATGGTGGAGAGGGAATTTTCGGGTAGCCTTGAAGCAGATTGCAGAATTTGGGTGGGAGAGAAGCCTGGGTTGTTTTCAACAAAGTCATAGTTTGAGATTTTAACTTCCTCTTCTAATGACAGCTCCTTTGCAATTTATCATTCGATTTGGAAGGCGAGTATCCCTCCTAAGGTGAAAGTCCTGGCTTGGTTGGCTGCATGGAAAAAAGTCAATACGTATGATATACTCCAAATTAAAAAGCCCTATATGGTTTTATCTTCATCATGGTGTGTGATGTGCAAATGCAATGGCGAGTCGATTGATCATTTACTTGTTCACTGCTCTTTTGTTTATTCTATTTGGAATAATCTTCGTAGAGAGTTGGGTATTATCTCCGTGTTTCCTATGTCGTGGCTTGATCTTCTATTAATTGGATGGAGCTTTAGAGGCAACAACAACAAGAAGACAAAAATTTTATGGAGGTCATGCTCTATGGCTATTTTATGGTGTGTTTGGGGGGAAAGAAATATAAGAATATTCGAAGGCAAATCAGAGCTCGTCGATGAAGTCTGGGAGAGGGTTAAGTCGTACACATCTCTATGGGCCTATATGTCCAATTAGTTCAGTTCGTTATCTCTTGATGATCTTAGGAGGGATTGGCGTGCAGCTATGGTTTGAAGGATTTGTCCGTAACTTGGGCTCTGGGTTTTTTGTGGGGAGTCATTTTGTTGTTTGTTTTTCTGCTTATTTCTTTATCTCCATGTTTAGTTATTGTTGGTTTTTTTGTGCTTTCTTTTTCTTTGGTGCTTTTGGTTGACTTCTAGTGAACCATCAGTCCCTCTTTGCTTGTATTGATTCTCTTTTCTCAATATAAGTCTTGTTTCTGATCAAAAAAAAGTATGGGTTCACGTAAATGGATGAGATACAAACACGGTTACTAGAAGCACTCATAGAAATCCTTGGAAAGCTATCTCTATCGGTATTGAAAAAATTTAAATCATTCACTCGACTTAAGGTGGGAATGGGCAACTCCATAAGATTTTGGGAAGACAATTGGGTCGAAATTCTTCTCTTGCCTCTCTCTACCCTCAGTTGTACAGCATTTCTAGTAATCTAAATAATTCAATTGCATCAGTTATTCGTTGGCATCATTAGGATTCTTTCTTATGGGATCTAGAATTTTGTATAAATTTATATGAGAGGGAAATTGGGGAATTCTTAGAATTGTTGGGTTTTATTTCTCATTTAAAGGTGTCTAGAACAAAACGAGATTCTAGATATTGGGTGGGGGGAAAATTGGGTATATTCTCTTGCAAATCCTTCTTTCATCTGCATATCAATTCACTATAGGATCCCATCTTTGTGCCCCACAATTTTATATGAAAAACTGGTATATCCCTCCGAAGGTGAAAATTTTTGCTTGGTTGGCCTCTTGGAAGAGAGTAAACGCATGTGATATTCTCCAAAAAGAAGGCCTAATTTAGTGATTTCCCCTTCTTGGTGTATTTTGTGTAAACAAAAAGGAGAGAACATTGATCACATTCTCTTACATTGTAATTTCACTAGTTATATGTGGAACAAGGTGGGAGAGGAATTTGGTTCAATTGGTGCCAAGCCCAGTTCATGGCATGATTTCTTGTGTTTGAAATGGCAATTTGCAGGGAATAAAAAGAAGACCAAATTGCTGTGGCGATGTTGTTGTTTGGCATTAGCACGGTGCATTTGGCAAGAGAGAAATACTAGGGTATTCAAAGACAAATCCAATGAAGCTGCTGAAGTTTGGTTTAAAATCAAGTTGTTATCATCTATTTGGGCTAGCTCTTCTAATCTATTTGTCAACCTTTCCATCTCAGATTTTTATTCGAATTGGGGTGCAGCTATCCAATGATGGAGTTGTTTTGTTGATATTTTCTAGTTTTCCCTCAGTTAGCTTGATATTATTAGGGGTTTGGTGGACTCCTAGTTCACCAATAATGTACTCATCTTTGTAACGCTTTGATTATTTAATTTTAATAAAAGCGTTTGGTTTCGGATCAAAAGAAAAAAACATTGGGTATAACCTTAGGCAATGTCAGTATTTTCTCATACACCATTCTTCATAGTCCAACAAGATTTAGACAATGTTGCTTAATTTCATTATAATGTCTTCATTTTGTCAAACATCAGAATTAAGAGAAATATGGTTCTTTTCAGATCGAGGAGCTTGAAGGAAAAACCAAAACGGTTGTAGAGATGAAGGAAACTAAATAGAACCACAAGTTACAGCAAGAACCTTTTGTATCCCCCTCCTTTTGTATCGTTTTTGTTATTTATGCAATCTCTCTAATGCCCTTCATTGGGCAAAGAGGACTTAAAAAAAAAAACTCAAATAACTAACTTAAATATTAATGCTTTAACAAAGACAAACAAATCATAAACTTACAAGAGGTGAAGGATGAGACAATGCTGCGACAACTGTGTCGTCAAGAACTTCTTTAAATTCAAGTGGAACCTGCAAATGATTGATTCTACTTAATATGAGAATGTAGGACTATAATCAGGTATGCAAGTGTTAGGTCCACCTGCAACTCCTGTGGCAATGATGATGCCAAACTTTCATGTATCTAACAAGATGCATAGTGCAAAAAAGAGGTGGATGCTTGACTGCTCATAGAAGAACTTACAAATAAATAAAACATCAAGAACAAGATACGACAGATTGATTGTGTGGTGCCTCGGTCAAGATAATGACCATGTTTGAGAGCATGATATACGATGTTGGCCCACTACCTCACCCCTTAAGCTTTTGGGAGAGATGGTTTCTAACACGGTATAAGAGCTCAAGTTTTGCAAGGTATCGGGTTTCAATCCTCCCGTTTGCATTTGTTGCCCCCTTTGTGGTGGTGCAATATGCACCCTTTGTCGTTTGTGCACTGAATGCAATGTGGTTTTGATTTCTCTCCACATGTGAGGGGAAGTGTTGGATAGCATGATATGCATAGTAGGCTCACTACCTAGCAGTTTAAGCTGCTTCTTTTTTTCTTGATAAGAAACTGAAACTTTTTGGAGAGATGGTTTCTAACAACTTCAAATTAAACCTTGATATAAAGCAATTATGAAACATGTTCTCATGAATTCTCATTAGAGCTATTTCAGCCAAAAAGATTGCCTCGCCAAATTTGGGACAAGGGAATCCATGCAAAACTAAATGACCAGATATAATGCTTAATAGGCAGCGGTTCGTTCAATGAATTTGCACCACCTACATATCTCCTGGTTCCTATCTATCCAGGGCAACCGCTTTTTTTCATCAATAAGATTTTCTTTATGATTTACCTCAAAATGAGTACCTATATTATGATTGGGTCATGACCCTAAGGGCATATCTTAAGCACCTATATATGAAAGAAAAAGATCCCAGCATGCATTGAATACAGAAGAAGTTTATTCTTTCTATTCATAGTACCTTTAACATGTATTAGGGCACAAGTTAACATTTTCTATTATAAATTATAATAAAGTTAGGTTCTATATTCTCTATATAGAAGATTGTGTAGTCTTAGCCAGTAAGTACATGAGAGATTGTAACAGAACGATAGATACAGAAGATCTGGCAAACAACACACTCATGGCTCACCTCTCCAAGTGTTTTTAGCGTATACGACAAAGTACGTAAAGCAGCAATTTTCATTGAAGGACTGGCATTGGGAGACTGAAGCTGCACCACAAAATTTTGTTGTGTCACCAAAGATGGTACATCAAAGGAAGAGACAAGTCAGTACAGTATCAACATCATATTTAACAACTAAGGCCTGACTTAAGTTAGTGTAGCATACCTGCTCCCCTAGAAGAACTAAGAAGCCCCTTTGAGTGGGTTCAGTCATTTGATCAGTTACACCAACACGAAGAATATAAAGAACGCATGCCTTCAAACCATCATAGGGATACATTAGTACGTAAAATAACTTTCCAAAATGGTAGAACTATGAGATTGTCTAATTAAGGAAAAAAGACAGGCAGACTAGTATCACTCCAACTATAGATAATGAGAACACAGCAAATCACTTCCAAATACACAACATTTAGGGTGCATTTGATAAAAAAAAGGGTTGGAAAATGATTGGAAACACTACTAATTTTTATGAGAATTTGGAAAATGAGATGAGTGATTTGGCGAAACAAAACTATTTCCATGGAAAACAAGAAAATGATGGAGAACATCACACCAAATCACTCATCTTTTTTCAAATTCTCGCACAAAATAGTAGTGTCTTAAATCATTTTCCAACTTTTTATCAAACCTTAGTTTCAGAATTCTGAAATAAATCAAATTCTTCAACTGGCTATCAAGAGAGCCTTGCGTGGTAAACTCCTAATTCTATTACCAGGAACAGCCATGAAACACTGAAAATACAGAAAGTAATCATAGATATTGCCAATTTATTCGCATTTAGATATCCTCTGCGAAGATCATGTTCAAGTCCAATTAAAAGCCCACTGATTTGAAGCAAAGAAATCATCACCGAGCCTGCTCATGACAATTTCCATTAAAAATATAACTCATACACCAGGCCTTCACCCAACAAAGAACTTTCCACTTAACCAGCCTCCTACTCCTTCCTTTTCTTTCTCCCTTTTCTAACAAGTATTAATCACTCCCGTATGTGCTATTCTAGCACTTTGACCTCTTAGTGCATCTCAAAGCATATATTCGGTACGAAAAAACATTCATGCATGGATTTCTGTATGTCAACATTAAATTACATGAGCAATTTTTTGCTATCTTAATCCTGTAATTTCCCTATGGATTTCTTTTCCCAAATGTTCCTATTCATCCATCTCTCCGCTTTCTTTTGTCCAATGATTCTTTAGATCACCGAAAGTAACAACTTCTCACCAAATCAAGGAGAACAAACACATTTGACACTGAAGATGTAGTAAGTACCAGTGCTTGTGCATCAACAGAAGAATCCACACGAAGCATGTCCATTATATGCCCTAGAAAGTTTTGAAGTTCGTTATCTGGATGCAGATACTTTAAACGCATTGCCTGCAAGAAAAAAATTCAGAGAACAGTTAAGAATATTATGGCCATAACACAATGTGACACTTGTAAATTGTAAACCCAGGTTGATAGGTTGAAAAACAAGAAATTGAGCAACAATAATTAATAAACTGCTAAATCATATCTGATAAAGGTAAAGTGGAAACTTTAAAGATGTTCATAAGCAAATTACCAGCCAAAACCAATGCCTTTCTTGCCACAATAATCATTCAAGGCAAAACATTTGATCATAATGGAAAACTCTTGATTACAAAAATAAAATAGAAGAACAATTTAAGTTTCGGAGAGGAAGATGTCGCAAACAGTA
Organism: Lonicera japonica; assembly: GCA_021464415.1. Classification (NCBI taxonomy): domain Eukaryota; kingdom Viridiplantae; phylum Streptophyta; class Magnoliopsida; order Dipsacales; family Caprifoliaceae; genus Lonicera; species Lonicera japonica. Next base: position 45,200,705 of record CM038464.1, read on the forward strand.
CTCACTAAGGAGCAACATGAAAGCATTTGAAGCAAATAAACCAACTTAAACTTGGCTAATATTTCTCATATCGAACTATGTATTGCAAAAGGTTTAACAAATTCACTTGCAAGTTTGAGCCAAAACTAAGTACATGTCCAACCATAATAGAACTTGAATAGGAGAAAAAGTACTAGAAAAAAAAAGAGGAGGAGAAGGCAACAGTTTAGGCCTTTGAACACTAGAACAGGAAAGAAAAAAAGAGATCTGTTGGAAACATTAACCGATAAAGGTAAGATAGTATGAGATACCTGTAAAAAGAACACCCATGAGAAGGTTACACCAATTCTCAAGTCCTTAGACCGCGATCCACTTGCTGCACATTTGTACTACGTATCAGAGATAAGCATACGCCAAGAAAAACTTGCAGGAAATTACAGGAACAATGAAATAATAGGAACGCTAATTTTGTATTAGCAAGGAATGCATGTTACTTAAACGGAAACACGAGGAAACAGAACTTATGGTGAGGAAGAATAGTAACACATGCTTCAGTATGCACCAGCCCATAAATTAATGTCCTGGGACCTGGATTCTCAACCTACAACAACAATTAAGTAAATGCTAATATTTAGAGTCTACTTCTCTCTCTAGAAGATGAAAAGTCGTCTTCCACTCCACCATCCTAACCTTCGTTTCCCCCATCCCTAACCTTCGTTTATCATCTTCTCCATTTCCAAGTTCTTTCGTCCACAGTCAAACCTAACCTCGTCAAACCCTAACATTGTCCCCGCCGTCAAACCCTAACCCCTCAACTCGTCACCACAGATCATCAATAACCCCAACCCTAACCATCGTCTACCACCATCTTCGCCATCACCCATAAGTTCCGAGCATCACCTTCTTCATCCATACCAAAAAACGATCATCATCCTACCATCGACCACCACCACCACCATTTTCTTAAATACCAAAAGTCGACCATCTCTCTCCAGTAAACGACCATCACACTATCTAACGACCAACACCATTTTCTTCATCACCAGCAGTCGACCATCATCACTGTTTAACACCATTTCTGTCATCACCTTTAAGTACCTATCATCATCATCTTCACCATCAACTAAAACAGAGCATAGAAGTTCAAGGGTCAAAAACATGGAGTGCGTTTCTTCCTCTCAGTTGCACCTTTCAAAGTTATCGTTTGTGTACTAAAAGGCAGCTCTAATCAACAAGCAACTAATTTCTGCAGCATTTCTATTGAATAGTGGGTCAATTCTGAGTTTCAGTAAGTTACTATGGCTCTTAACCAAAGCTTTGATTCTGTCTCATTGAAAATAGAACAGAAGTTTTTTCTATTGAAGATCGAAGAAAAGAAATCCAGAAGCATTCAAATTAGTGAGAGTCACAAAAGAGGAAGGAATGTCATTTCCTTAAGTTTTGAAGGGGCATTCTGGGTGGCTGTTCAACTGAAGGAGCAGTTAAGGGGTTAGAAGAACATTCGTTTTTCAGGAAGAACAAGGTATTTGATCAAATCATTTGGGTCAATAAGCATAAAAAATGGAAAGGGCCAATTCATGGAAATCTACAAGAACACGAACGGACAAGGGGGAAAATATAGTGGTTCCATCAGGGCCAAATGGGAGGAAATGGATAGAGTTTGCAGGATACATTGAATTAATTCTGAATGGGGGGTTGAAAGAAAGAAGGAAGAATGTCAACAGTCTTAATGTTCAAAAAAGAGGGTTCGGGAGGAAGAAAGGTTTTGAATTGTACCAATATCCACGCAATAGCAATGGGGTCAAACAGGGTAAGGTACTACAAAGTACTATGTCATATGCCGATACACTCAGGAAGAACATTATATACAGCAAAAAACAGAGTTTCAGATCCGTTCAGAGGAAAGGTATGGAGGAAGTAGAGAGATTACCAGAATTCAAGGAAGAAAAAGCATTTGTGTGCATTAGAGAGAAAGTAGAAGACGCCTGGAGTAGTATTGAATCAGCAATTAATGAGCTTTTCAAATGTAGAATCAGACTTAGACCTTTTCAGGCTGATAGGGCATTCTTTATTTGCTGTAATGATAAGGAGGTTAATTTATTTAGTAACAGAAATTTTGCTTTTCTTAGAGGATCAATTGCAGTGAGTTTTAAAAATTGGGAAGAGGATGAAGGTAGCAAGTGCAGAATGATTACTTTCACTGGGGGATGGGTATCGGTAGCAGGGTTACCAATTAGTATGTGGAATCAAAGCTATTTCGAACAGATTGCAGAATATTGTGGGGGATTATTGGAAATTCATCAAGATACATTGAGCATGAGAAATTGTTTTGAAGCAAAATTTAAGGCCAAGGGCAACCTAAGTGTTTTTATGCCAGCTGGTATACAGATCACAAGAAAAAGAAGTGTTTTTCTTTGAAACTCAAGAATGCTTCGAAGCTGGAAATTGGGTTTAGAAGATTTATTCTCCAAAAATCGGTCACAGCAATGGATTTTGCGTATACGGGTGTTTGTGGAGACGAAAATGAGGTGGAGTATGAGGATATGGAGGAAGGGGGGGTAAATAATGAATGTTTGACTGGGAGTGTGAATGAAGATGTGGGGAAAATGAGGGAAGGAGTGGAGGATTTAGGAGAGCCAGAAGAGGATGATTTAGATGGGAACTTGGCAGTATTAACGAGGGTTAGGCAGAAAATATTGCAAAAGGAAAACCCGGATCCGATAGGAGTGGGAAGGATTTTTGATAGAATACAGAAACACTTGGACCCCATTGACATGTGTGGAATTAATCAGCAGATAGTTAGAACTAACCACGCAGGTCTTCAAATCACAAAGTTTGAAAATCAAAGTGGAGTGAAATTGAATAAGCATAATAGAGTGTTGAAGTGGCTATCTAAGGGAAGTATAGAACTAAGAAGGTTAAGCTGGATTCCAAAATTATTCTCTTACGAATTTGAGCACAGGAATAGGTTGAAAAGATTAATTCTCAGTTTTGAAGAAGAAGACACAACGGCAGTTCATGGTGATGAGAGGGTGGCTCCGTTTAGTAATATAATACTCACTCGTCCTGCAGCAAATAACCCCATTCATGTGATGGAGATTGAAGATGTGGGTGATGATGGAGGGGCATGGGAAGCAAGTAGTGTATGGCAGGATGCAAGGGAGGGTGTTATTTTTAGTTTGGAAGAAGGGAATGATGTAATCTCAGAAGATCAATTATCCTCCGAAGATGAGCAAGAGTCAAACTATGCATTTGATAAAGATGCAAATACGAGTGAATGGTTGGTTAGATTATTTGAGGAAGCAGGAGAAAACCGTGAAGGGTGTATGTCACCAAGTAATTCTGACCTTGAGACCACAGCCAAGTTTTCAACGGAGGTAAACACTAAATTACCTAGTAAATTGCTGGGCACAAAGGTACATTCTGAACTTTCTCATAAAAATCTTTCGTATTCACTCTCTCGTATTAATGCTTCAACATCAAATTCATATTGTTCATCTCCTTCTACTCTTTCTTCTCCAACGTCGGGGTCGGATATCGTAGTGTATCATAGGAGAAACCCATTATTTTCTGAAAAAATAGTGGAACCTCATGAATCACCTAAGTTGTATAAATGCATAAAAAATCCAAGGTTGGAGGAGGGGTTAGAGGGTCTAAGTAACTGTTGTTTGGTACCCACTTGTTGCAATGGTCTAAATACACAAAGTCAATTAATTGTTGAGCACCATAATGATTTAAATAAATATGTTTCTGGAATTAGGACAACTCCTCAGTCAGTCCCTAATTTAGCCTCAGAAAACAGAAGGATGATGGGTTTGAGTGAGGAGGAGTGGCAGAAATTCAATGCAATACTTAGCAAAATGGGTATGACGCTGGTACCCATTAAGAATAGGACTAATAGAAGAGAAGTGGGGGAGAAAAATTCTAGTAGAAAGGGGGTGAGAGAACTAAAAAATTTGAGATGCGATATTAACTATGAAAAGGGGAGAGGGTCGAGTTATAAAAGTAGGGTAATGGCTGGTAATAAATGAAGATATTATCATGGAACGTGCGGGGGTTGGGGTCGAGGAGTAAAAGAAGAAATATAAAGGAAAGTATTTGTAGAGAAAAACCAGATGTGGTTATTCTCCAAGAAACAAAAAAAGAAAAAAAATCAATTGGGCAGTGTGGGAGCTGTATGGGGAGTTAGATTTAAAGATTGGGCGTTTCTACCTTTGGTAGGTAGATCGGGAGGTATTTTAATCATTTGGGATGTAAGAGAACTTAAGGCTGAGGAATGTATCCTGGGAAATTTCTCAATATCAATTAGGTTCTCACCATCTCACGGGGAGAATTGGTGGCTAACAGGAGTGTATGGTCCATGTAGATATAGAGAACGTGGGGAATTTTGGGAAGAGTTGGCGAGTCTATATGGTTATGTGGGGATAATTGGTGTCTTGGAGGGGATTTAAATGTAGTTAGATTTCCTTCGGAAAAGAAAGGGGAGGGGGTTAATAGAATATCGAAAAGCATGAGGGATTTTGATGCCTTCATTAACGAAATAAATCTGAGAGATCCAAGATTATGCAACGTTGAGTTTACATGGTCAAATGGGAGATCTCACTCTAGATTAGATCGTTTTCTTTTCACTACAGGGTGGGAGGATTCATATATGTCGGTGAGGCAGGAGGCCTTATTAGAATTGAATCGGATCATTTTTCCATTAGTGCTTGACACTAATCCTTTCAAATGGGGGCCATCGCCGTTAGGTTTGAAAATATGTGGTTGACAAATAAGGAGTTTTTAGGAAAATTAAGGAAATGGTGGGAGGATAGTGAGGTACATGGGTGGGCGGGTCACAAATTCATCAAAAAATTAGAGCAAGTGAAACATAAGGTTAAGAAGTGGAATATAGAAGTGTTTGGGGATGTGAGAATGCAGAAAGGTAGAATTTTGGATAGGATTCAAGAAATTGATAAAGAGGAAACAAGAGGAAGTCTAGGAGAAGGCTTGATTAGGGAGAGGAGGGAGTTGAGAGAAAAATTTGGGGATTTAGTTTTGAAAGAGGAAATTTTGTGGAACCAAAAAGCTAAAGTGCGAGGAGTGAGAGAGTGGGATGGCAATTCTAAACTCTTTCATAGAGTGGTAAATAGTAAGAAAGTGAACAAAATCATTTCTAAACTTGAAAGAGATGATGGTTCCATTGTGGATTCTGAAAATGAAATCGTGAATGAGATTGTAAACTACTTTAAAAAGTTGTACACCAAGAGAGATAGATGTAGTATGGGACTTGTAGGAATTGATTGGAACGCAATCGGACTGGAGAGCAAGGGTTGGCTCGAAAGACCGTTCGAAGAAAATGAGATTAAGGCTGCAATTGATGCCTGTGAGGGAGACAAAGCACCGGGCCCAGATGGTTTCACCATTGAGGTTTTCAAAAAGGGGTGGGAGATTATTAAGGAAGATATTCTTGGGGTTTTTAATGAATTTTTTGAAAATGGAATAGTGAATGTGTACACCAACTCCACATATATTTGTCTAATCCCAAAGAAGCTATCTTCTCTCAAACTTAAAGACTATAGACCGATTAGCCTTGTCACAAGTTTATACAAAATCCTGGCTAAAGTCTTGGCATTGAGATTGAAAGAGGTAATAGGTGATACGGTAGGATTATCACAAGAGGCATTTGTTAAAGGACGTCAAATCCTTGATCTTGTATTGGTTGCTAATGAAAGTGTAGAGGAGTACCGGGTCAAGAAGAAAGAAGGTGTGGTCTTTAAAATAGATTTTGAAAAAGCATACGATCACGTGGAATGGGATTTCATAGATCATGTGCTTGAAAATAAGGGCTTTGGGTTTAGATGGAGGAAATGGATTAAGGGCTGCCTTTCCTCTGCTAATTTTTCGGTTATGGTTAATGGTAAACCGAGGGTATTTTCAATGCATCGAGGGGCATTAGGCAAGGTGATCCGCTTTCACCTTTTATTTTTGTCTTAGTAGCAGACGTTCTTAATAGGTTAGTGGTGAAAGCAAGGGAGTGGGTATTATTGAGGGTTTCGAGATAGGTAGGGATAGAGTTAAACTTTCACACCTACAGTTCGCCGATGATACCATTTTCTTCCTTTCAAAAGATGAAAGAAAGCTTAAAAATTTGATTGACATTTTGGATATATTTGGGCTAGTTTCGGGGCTTAACATCAATTTATCCAAAAGTGTGTTAGCAGGTATCAATGTGAAGGAAGTAGATATGATGTCGTTGGCGAGAACAGCGGGTTGTGAATTGGGGTCGTGGCCAATGTCCTATCTTGGGATGCCTCTTGGAGACAACCCTTGTCGAGTCGAGTTTTGGGGTCCGATAGTTGAAAAAATTTCAAATAGATTACAGGGTTGGATAAAAGGATGTCTTTCGAGGGGAGGTAGGTTAACTTTGATTCAGTCGGTCCTTGAAAGCATTCCAATTTATTACCTATCTCTTTTCAAAATGCCAATTACGGTGTGTAATACTATGAAAAACTAATGAGGAATTTTTTTTGGAAGGATTCGGGGAGGGAACTTGTGATCATTTATTGAATTGGGATTTGGTGTCTAAAAGTAGGGATAAAGGGGGATTGGGCATCGGTAACATTGCTAAGAAAAATGAAGCTTTATTAGGGAAATGGCTTTGGAGATTTCCCATTGAACAAAATTCATTGTGGTGCTCAATAATTAAAAGTAAGTATGGACTCCATGAAAATGGGTGGGATGCAAACATGGTTACTAATGGCACTCATAGGAATCCTTGGAAAGCCATTTCTAGTGGCATGGTTAAATTTAAATCATTTATTCAACTTAAAGTGGGTATGGGTAATTCCATTAGGTTTTGGGAAGATATATGGGTTGGGGATTCTACTCTTGCTTCTCTTTTTACCCGGTTATATAGAATTTCTCGAAACACAAATAGTGTCATAGCATCAATCATTCGTTGGAATTCTATTGATTCTTTCTCATGGGACTTAGAATTTCACATAAATTTAAATGATAGGGAAATTGGGGACTTTTTGGAATTGTTAGATTTGGTTTCTAATTTCTCAAGTTTCTAGATTCGAAAGAGATTATAGATTGTGGATGGGGGAAAAGTCAGGTATATTCTCTTGCAAATCGTTCTTTCACTTGCTCACCAATTCGCCATTGGATCCTATCTTTGTGCCTCATAATTTTATTGGAAAGTTGGTATTCCTCCGAAGGTGAAAGTTTTTGCTTGGCTGGCCTCTTGGAAAAGAGTAATACTTGTGACTTACTCCAAAAAAAGAGGCCAAATCTGGTCATTTCTTTCCCATCTTGGTGTACTCTTTGCAAAAAGGGAGGTGAGAGCATCGATCATATGTTAGTTCACTGCAGTTTCTCCAGTTATATGTGGAGTAAGGCGAGGGAGGAATTCGGAGTTATTGGAGCCTTGCCTGGATCATGGCATGATTTTTTAGGCTTGGATTGGCAGTTTAGTGAAATAAGAAGAAATCAAAATTGTTATGGAGATGTTGTTGCTTGGCATTAGCTTGGGGAATTTGGCATGAAAGAAACGCTAGAATATTTGAAGATAAATATTGCGAAGCACGTGAAGTATGGTTTTAATATCAAGCAGTTAGCATCATTTTGGGCCATCTCTTCGAAACTGTTCGGAATCTTTATCGGTCTCAGATTTTATATGTGGGAATTGGAACGCAGCTATCCTGTAGTAGCCTTGTTTATGGCTTCATCTTTTCACTGTTGTTTGGTTTTTTGTAACGTTTGGATTTTTGTAGCCTTTTCATATTTCTTGAGGGGCTTTGGTGGACTACTGGTTCACTAAAGATGTAATCTATGTTGTATTGCTTTATTTAGTTTTTAATAAAAGCGTTTTGTTTCTGATCAAAAAAAATTAAGTAAATGCTACATGGTTTTTATCATGCAAATTTCTACCCATGTGTATTCTTTTTTTTTTGATCAGAAACAAAACACTTTTATTAAGAACTGATTAAAGTGATACAACATGGATTACATCTTTAGTGAACCAGTAGTCCACCAAATCCCCTCAAGAAATATCCAAAGGCTACAACATACCAAGCATTACAAAAAACCAAACAACAATGAAAAGATGAAGCCATAAACAAGGCTACTACAGGATAGCTGCGTTCCAATTCCCACATAAATCTGAGACTGATAACGGTCTGAACAGGTTTGAAGAGATGGCCCAAAATGATGCTAACTGTTTTATTTTAAACCATACTTCACCGGCTTCACAATATTTATCTTCAAAAGTCCTAGCGTTCCTTTCATGCCAAATAACATGTGTATTCTGATTCACTTGTTATGCAATTGTATTAATGGCAGATATCTTGTCCTCACAAATTTTGTAATCATTTTGTCATTAACGGAATTTCTCGTTTCCTATAAAAAGGTACCCAAAATTAAGAATTTATCATTAACTTATGGATGCGTACAAGTAAATGTCAAATATGTCCACCAGTATCCACAAAGAATTGGCATCCAATATCTTTTTCACACTCTCCACAACATTACTGCACCTATAACGAGAACAACGTTACTGCTCAATATTAAAAGCATACGTTTCCATAGCACTTACCAAACCATCTCAAATAACTTAATCATGTGTTCTTATCAAACGGATCATGAAATCATTTCTTTCTTTCAAACTCGACATTGCGTCATGAACCACCCATCCATCATAAAATACTGAATTAAGTTGCAGATTCTCTAAACTTCCTCCCAGAAGCACCCACTCACTCAAACCCTAGCTTCCCTACTAACTACCCACCCATCCTCCTATACAACACTTCAAATTGCAAGCTTCACTAAAACAATAACCCCATAAAGATGGTTATTTTCAAAATTCCAACTTATGAAGGAGACATAAAAGTTTAATGCATTCGCATTTCGATATATTGATAGAGAATGCATGCAGCTTGCGTACATCTCCACAGTGTTTCAAATATACAACTTATCAGAGATAAATAAATGACTTGTGAAACAAGTCATTAAGTCCCACTCTGGACTGTATCAGTGGACCAAATCTTTGTCATGTGCTTCTTTTCTACCTTTAGACTTAGCATTCTCAGTACCCAAGCATTTAAAATTTTGCTTTCGTGTTTTGTGAATTCTCAGAATGCAGTGTAACCATATGGCACTCAAAAGAAGTTACTATAGAAGTTAGCCGTGATTAAAACCTTAAGTAATGAACTCCAAGCTATTATATAACTACTCTCATCCTCCAACATCATGAGTTAGATGTTGTGTAGACGTCCAGCCTCCCTGAAGAATATACCTTTCGTGAAGGGCATTGATAAATGTTTTTGCAGACCCGCTTCATGTTTCTTTGGAGTAGATGGACCTTTTCCCTTTGGTTGTACCTAGTAAGAATACTAAACAATGAGATGAAAGACCTGTGCCTCACTTCTCAAGAAAAAAGGCTTCATTTGCTCCCAACCACCCCCAAATAAAAAAAAAAATTTAAAAAAGGATATGTATATATGAAACTAATTTTTGTGCACGTGCGTTGCACGTGGTTTTAGTACTTGACAAAGGTCATTAAGTCCATTAATAGATATAAACATACTAAGAATTAAATAAGTAGTATGAATTAAAAATAATAATAAATAAACAAAACAATTGAATAATTAGGATGAAATAAAAATATTAACAAATAAACAAACCATAGTATCAAATATAAAATTCATTTGATTTTCTTTTACCGACCTAAAAGCCCTGTTTAATGATTTTAGCCAAATAAAGTAGAGTTTGAATTCATTTGGAATATTAATACTAATATAAAAATATATAGAGTTATACACTTAGGCCTCGTTTGATTCGGGTATTAAAAAGTGGGATGGGATTGTTAATACCACTTTTTTTATAATACCTTGTTTGATTCGCACAAATGTGCTGGGATTACTCATACCGGTACTAACTTAATACCACTCTTTGTGGTATAATTTAATACCAGGGGGGGTGGTATTGTTTATCTAGGATTAAGAAAAATGAATCATGTATTTTCAAAAATGCCATTACTACTATATTATTATTATTTTAACTTAATTTTTTAAAAAAAAAATAAAATTTTTATTTTTAAATTTTTTTTTATTTTTAAAAAAAAAAAATTGAATTTTTTTTTATTTTGTTAGTCCAAAATATAATCCCGTATACAAGTTACAGAATCAAACATGGTATTAACGTCAACATGAGATATCCCAATATTAATACTGCATGAATCAAACAAGGTATTAATATTAAATTAATACCAGGATTAATAGTCCAGTACTATTAATAATGGTATTATTAATCCCACTTACCCTAATACCTGAATCAAACGAGGCCTTATAGTCTTATACTATTTTATTTAAGGTAAATTAAGCTTAAAATCTTTGTTTAATTATTTTAGCAAAATAAAGTAGAGTTTGAATTTCTTTGGAATACTAATGCTAATATAAAAATATAGTCTTATACTATTTTATTTAATGTAAATCTAGCTTAAAATCTTTGTTTAATTATTTTAGCAAAATAAAGTAGAGTTTGAATTTCTTTGGAATACTAATACTAATATAAAAATATATGGAGCTATGCAATTTTATGTAATGTAAATCTTAAAATCTTTTGTTTAAAATCAAGGGGCATCCTTGTCTTCACAAAAAAAGGGAAAAACACTTAAGTTATTCGTACTTTTATATATAGTATAGATATAGATTTAGACTTGCCCCCTGTTTTAATAATTGTTAGACTTTGCCCCTTGCATGCAGGGGAATCTCAAAGAAGTACAAAAAAACGGGGACTTAAGTCAAAGGATTGCTAAAAAATAGACATTGCCCCCAATTTTTACTTGAGTTTTTGAGATTCACCCGCACGCATGCAGGGGGCAAGTCTAACAATTATGAAAATGAAGGGGTGAGTCTAAATTCGCATTAAGAATGGGCTAAAGGCAAAAAAGCCCAAAAAATCAAAGATGGGATACCTGTGCCTCAGGATTCATTCCTAGAGCAAGCAATGCTCCCAAAGCTTCAGCAAAGGCATCCCGAACAGATGAAACAGGATCTTCAAGTGCCTACATATGTGGCATTGAAAGTTTAAGTGTAATACTTTAAAATGAGCAAGAAAAGAAAAGAAGAATACCTTGACGCAAAACGAGGCAGAGCTGTCCAGCTCTCCAACTCCTAAACCTGGACCTCCAATGTTTGCAAATGCCTTCAGACATCTTGCAGCAGCTATTCTAACAATAAAGGATTTATCCCCAACAGCCAACCGCATTACTATACGATAGGCCTCCGCGTATGCTGATAAGGCAGCATTACCACCGGAACCTTCCAAAGCGTTCCGAAGCATATGTAAAGCTTCTTGCCGCACATAATCCTGTAGTTGACAGTGGTTAATATTGATGTGTGCGTGAGAGATAGAGAGAGAGAGAGCTATGCTTGACAACAATTGTATTTCAAGCAAACATATTTCTAACATAAAAGCATTCACTTCAAAGTTCAAATCCCTATATTCAGCTATTTAGCACCAACATGCTGCTACGTATCAAAGCCGCTAAGGCCTAATTATCCATTATTTTATCTTGGCAAGCAGAACAAAATAAAATATGGCTTGGGCCTGATTGTAAACGTAAATTCACTATTTTTAGAAATGAAGATTTAGAGAGAACAATAATATTATTCCATAATGATAAATACTGAATACAAGGCACCTTATACAGGAGACAGACACGACTCCTAAGTCCTAACTAACCTAAAATACCTATCAAGGTGGGACACTCCCCACAAAACTCTCTAACTAGCATATATAAAATAAAATACCATAAATAAATAATACGGATTTCTCAATAAGAAACAAAAAGTTTGTAAGTGAATAGCATTGTCCTGATAGAAAATTAGAAATGTCACTTCAGTGTGTGCACTAAAGTCTGGGGTTGTCCTTTGTGAGGGTATATATAAGTTTTTTTGATGTATCTTTTCTTGCAGTTGTAACTCTACAGTTTCTATAAACTGATGGGACCTGTAATCCCTTACCACTTTGAAATCCAAACAGATATCCAGAGCCAAATATGTAATGATTCCACAAAAAGCTTTTGGGAGAAAAATCCAACTTTCAACAGAGAGGTTGGTGTATCCAAGAACCAACATGTCACATAAACCGTAAACAGAATTGAACTGAGTAATGATATTCTAAAGACAACATTGCTTCATAAAGCTCAAGCTAAAAGAAAGAAAAAATTTCTCCTATTCAGCAATAATAGACCTAACAACTACAGACAAATTTTTGGTTAAGCCTTGCGAAGAAAATTTATTTTCTTCACAACAGAACAAGATACCAGCATCTTTATTTATTGTTCAATGGATCATCTGGATTCCAAATATCTTATTTTTTGGGGGAAAGGAATTTTAGAAAAATAAGTGTGGAATACAAGAGTTAACTAGAAAAAATGAAATCCACAGAGGCTACCTCACTAAACTTCATCAGCTTTGACACGATAGCAGTTGTTTCTAGTAAACCAGAAGTAATTCTTCTCCCAAAATGGCGATATAGTTCTGCCAAGCATAGCACAGCACCTAGAAAAAATGACAAAACGAATATTATCCATAGGAGAAAAAATATTATTAATAAGAGAAAATGGAATACAAGAAACAGTTAAGACAAAAGTACTTCCCTTAAATACCTGATGATTATGGCAAATTTAACTAATGGAAAAGCAGACAGGATTCCCAAAATAATAAACTAGTAGAAGTCGACCACATCATATTAAACAAGAAGGATGAGAATATTGTTTTAAAACACTAAGGGGTTGTTTGGTGGATGTTTTGAGTTGAGTTTTTAAGTTGAGTTTTTAAAATATGGTGTTTGGTAGAATTTAGAAGTATGTTGAAAAGTGAATTTGATTTCTGTTTGAGATTTTTTCAACCAACTAAAATTCTCATAAAAAAATTTCAAAAAATAGTCACAATGGATCTTATGTTATAGATCTCGACGAGTATGTTTTAAATATATATTTTTTATTTAATTTTGATTTTTGAATTTAAAGTTGTGGTGTTTTAAAAGTTTTTTTAGAGAGAGAAAATAAAGTGAAATAAATTTTGGGAAGTGTAAAAGTAGAGTTGATTTTGAGTTGAGTTTTTAAAATTTAGGGAAAAAAAATAGATAGATACCAAACAGGGGCTAATTTCCAGAAAAGAAACTCAAAATTCATCAGACAGAGGTTTCCACTTTCCCGGGATTAGGGTTTATTCTGTGTTTGTGAATATTCCCTTTGGGAGTCTGTGCAAGCTTACAATTATCAATATAATTTCATTCCACTGCTTCAAAAGAACCCAAACTTATCGTTTGTGGGCTTTCATGATCTAAAAGATGTGTGTCATGTGACCAAGAATGAGAATATATGACATGACATGTGGTACGATAGGGCTCTCTGACCCATCAAATTGAGCTGACAATTAGACGCCATGACATGCAATACAATGGCCTGTTTGGGACATGCGAGTTCATCGTTTTCAAGCTGCACAACTGATATAAGTTCGAAGACTGTTGTACAACCCACGAGTACTAATTTCTAAAGGGTAATACTCAAGAGCAGTAGGCTTGCAAACAAGACTAAGTTTCACTGGAAATAGATTTGCAGGTAATTTGATAGTTATAAGACACACCCCGCTCTATAGGCTTCTTAAATGAGTAACTAACTTGGTTCGAGTCACCAGCCTCAGCGATAAGCAAAAACACTAATGATTTTATTCTTCTTTTTCCTTTCCAAGTTTCTGTTGGTAGGTATAACTCCAACAAATTCAGAAACTGGTTATTAAGATGATTAGCAATAGTATGCAGGAAAGCAAAACATTATAAGCACTACAATACAATCTTCTACGACTGACAAGGGATTTCTAGTGAACAATTTTATGCAAAAATAAACATATAAAAAGCAACTAGCATGGTGTAAATGTATGTATCAACCTACAAACTATAATATTTTTGACTCACCAGCAACTTGGAGAGGCTCATTCTTCTTCCCATCAGATAGAAATCCTTGAAGACTGCTTGCTCTTGAGTATATTGAAATACTGTCCCCCTTTAATATAATCCTCGCCATTGCCGTGGATGCCAAACGCCGCACAGGCCGCCGTGCACCAAGAACAAGTAAAGAATAAAGCGCATCCTCGCATTTCCTTTGCCACAAAAGTAGGGATTCCTGTGATTTTCCAATCAAATATTATAACTTCACTCCACAATAATTTGCTAAGTTTAGAACTAGTTCACTTTCCATTAATGAATTGTATGTTTGTGCATTTATAAATAGTTACATTCTAAATCATGGAGTGTTGGGAAGACCTAAATGAGAATTTAGGAATGTTAGAATAAAACATGTTCTAAATTTCTACATTTGTACATTATCTAAACTTTTGTCTAGAGGTGTCAACATCAAGTGTAGACACCAGTACACCTCAAAGTATAGATTTGGAGCGAGTTACCTAGTTCTAGAATTTTGCAATTTCAAGTTCTACTTGAAATTTGACTTAATTCAAGTTTTTGAGAAATCGATAATCAACTAGAATTATCATATTTACAATCATTCAATTCTAACAACCAAACACAAATAAATGTTAAATTGTAAATTGACTAATTTTAAATTGTTTAATTCACAATTTGACGGGGAACCAAACAGGCCTTGACCTTGAAGAAATGAAACTACAAAACTCAACACAAATGTTGTAAATTTGGATTTGATTGTACGTAAACAAAACAAAACAAAACAAAACGGCGTCGACAAACATAATAGCTTACTGAAATTAACCCATTTACAATCCAACCTATTGAATAAACTCCAAATAGATGCACAACTGTGTATGATTCACGAAATGATCGAGCTATTGAAGCAAATTATATAAAACATTGAAGAAATGAAACTACATAACTCAAAACAAAAATGTCTGTAAATTTTGATTGGAGTGGACATAAACAAAACAAAGCAACGTCCGTAAACATGACAGCTTACTGCGAGCAACGAATTTACAATCCAAAGTCCAAACAACTGAAATAAACTCCATACAAACAAATGCATAACTGTGAATGAGTCCCATAATGAACAAAACTATGAAAGAAATGTGAAGAAAATTAGGGCGAGATCAGAATGAAAGATGGAGAGATAAAAGTAAGAACCTTAGGCTCTTCGTCAATGGCATTGATGAGATCGGAGAGAAGATCGAAGCAGAGGAGTGGATCGGGACGTTTGTGTGCTGCGGATGTAACTATAGACTCTAGCTGTGCAACCAATACGCCGAATCTTGAGAGAGGCACTTGATCTCTCACATAACCACTCTTCGCCATCGACGTTACGGAGAGAGAAACAACAGAACCACTTTAGAGAGAGACAAGTAGCGAGTGTCGAGTTTATGGTTTGGTGCGAATGCGAAAGACAGGCCCCCGCCCCAACGGATGCGATAATAAATTTCTGAGACTACAATACTCGGACGTGTTTATGTCGACCGGTCGTCTATTAATTTTTTATTTCACTCTAGTTCCTAAACACAACATAATATTTATGTCATTGATGATTGATATCTATAAAATTTTACAAGAAAACGGTGAATGATGGTTTAGTTCTAAAATTTATAGTAAATTATTTAGATTGCGTTTGATACGTATAATAAAAAAATAAGATAAGATAATTTTATCATATCTCATAATTTATGTTATTGATGATTGATTTTTATAAAATTTTACAAGAAAACACTCAATAGTGGTTTAGTCGTAAATTTTACGGTAAATTACTTAGGCTGCGTTTTATGCGTAGAATAAAAAGGTGAGATACGATAATTTTATCCTATCTCGTATTTAGTGTTCGTTGGAATTTAATATATTAGCGTATTATTTGTCCCACTTAGAGAGAAGTGGGATTATTTTACCTTAATATGATGAGATTAAATAATCATATCCAACTCTTTAATTCGAAACGTCAAACACACCTTTAAGGGTAAAAGTTTGGTGGAGATATTGGCACCTAAAAAATACTTATTAACATTCTCACTTTTATATTTGAATAAAGTTTATGTTATTCGGCCGAATATAAGCCTACAAATTAGGTCATTGATAACCAAATAAAATATTGTCAAGTTTATACTTGATCATTCACAATTGAATAACATACACCTTATTCGATTGTTAATGACCAAATAAAAAGTGGAAGTGTTTCAAAGAGATATCAGAGGTGCTAATATCTCCACCATAAGAGTTTTTTATATAAAAAAAGTTAAAAATTAAAAGATTAAAATAGGCAAAACAAGAGCTTGGCATAGTTGAAATTGGTACGGACTTTATATGTACAATATTTTTTACAAAGAATGATATGTGCTATTATAAACCAGAGTTGTTCTTAATGACCCGAAAGACTAAGTTTAATAGTTTTTCTCGGGATTAAAATATATATATATATAAAACCTGAAGTTTGCCCCCACTTGCAATGTAAGACCCAATGTTTTCAACTTGAAATATAAGACCTTAAGTTTTATTCAGTCAATAATTTGAGAGCTCCATCCGTTAAGTGTTGAATGGCTACTTATGTGGCATTAAAACAATGACATGGATATAATTTTGGCGTGGAAATTAAAACAATGACATGAAAATAAGAGTGAATTAATAAGAGGGTATTTTTATAAGAGAGAGATAGAGAACAAGAAAAATCAGCCAAAAGAATAACAATCAAAAATTAGCAAAATAAGAAATTAGGTCTATATATGGAGAAAGTGAGAACACGAAGGGAATTCTTCGATTAGGGCTTCGATTGGTGGACGATTGTAAAGAAATGTACAAATTAGTGCATAATGTGTTCTATTGTGCGCTATTTGAGATGCAAAGACTGTGTTGATGGCCCATTTTATGGTTAGTAATATACTATGTTTATATATATACGATGTTAATGGCCCCTTTTGATATGTACATGCATTGGAACACTCATTATATATGTGTGTGTGTGTGATGTAATGCATTGAAAAACACATTCTTAATGCTAGAGTTTTGAATAAAAAACGGACAAGTTGTGTTAAAAGTAATCCAACTTGTTGTTTGTGTTTTATCTTTGTTTATTACTTTTTTTAAGGAAAAAATGACGGGTACTTCTCTATTAAACTTCATCATAAGGGTGGGTTAAGAGTGAGTCAAATAGGGAATATGTGAATGGGAAAGTTAATTTATTTGATTATTGTAATGTTGATTTAATATCTTTATTAGAATTTAAGGATATGGTAGAAATATTAGGCTACACTGGGAAGTTTGACTACTATTGTGAAGTAAAGGATGGGAACTTGAAAAATATAGAAAATGACATTGAGTTGATGAATTTCTTGGGTACATCACTATAATCAAATGGTAATAGGACTGTTAGCATATTTTATAGCCATCTATATGTACCTTATGTAACTAAAGGCCAAGTACGATCATGTGAGCCACTTGTCAATGAGACACTTATAAATGAAATATGTGACTTTCAGTCCCTAGAACTTTTCAAGGGTAGTATTATTTTCCAGATAGTGATTATAATGTAAATGAGGATGATAAGTTGTATGAAAACACAGATAGAGATGCTGAGTAGGAATGGGTGGGGCATAAACGTGATGTAAATGATGGGATAAAGGCAGCTAATGTAGATACTGATAGTAATTATGGGCAATATAGTATTTATACATCTAGTGATAGTGATGAAGAAGTAGCCAAAAGAAAGAAGAAGAAAAATGCATCATTTCCCTACTTTTAATAATGATAGAAACATAAAGGACCCACAGTTTGAACTTAGGATGTTATTTAGCTCATCTGAGCAATTAAGGGTGGCTGTTAGACAGCATTCAATAAAAGAGGGTAGGGAAATAAAAATCAGCAGGTCTTTGAAAAAGATAGTGAGGGCTAAGTGTAAGGAGGGTTGGAAGTGGACTCTATTTGCTTCAAGTATGCAAGGAGAATTTACTTTGCAAATCAAAACTTTAATCCAGGAACACATATGCTCTAGATCTTTAACCAATCAAAATGTGAGTGCAAGGTGGCTAGCCAAGAAATACCTAGAGATGATTAGGTCCAACCCCCAAATGCCAATTGTGTCCTTACAAGATTAAATTAGGGTTGACTTAAAAGTTAGTGTGTCATTTCACAAATTGTTTAGGGCAAAAATGTTAGCATTTGACATGTTATTTGGTTGTTTTAGGGAGCAATACATCAAGGTGCATGACTATGGGGCAGAACTTTTTAAGAACTAATACAGGGTCCACTGTTATAATACAAAGTGATGATGGTAAGTTCAATATGATGTATATCTGCTTTAGGGCTCTAAAGATGGGGTTTTTGAAGCACTGTAAGCCATCAATAGGGATGGATGGGGCTCATTTGAAGGGGATTGCAAATTGTATTCTGCTATCTGCAATTGGGGTGGATCCTAATTAACAACTCATTCTATGCACTTGCTTATGTAGTGGTTGAGAGTGAGAACAAGCATTTTTGGATGTGGTTCATAGAGTTGCTTAAGGAAGACATTGGGTTCACCGATAGTCATCATTAGTGTTTTATCAATGACAAACAAAAAGGTCTTGTACCTGCATTGTAAGAGCTTTGTCCAAATTTAGAGCATAGGTTCAGTGTTAGGCATTTGTACAACAATTTTAACGGGTATCACAAGGGTTTAATTTTGAAATATCAGTTAATGCATGTGTTAGGGCAACAACAGTTAAAGAGTTTGGGGAAAAAATGAAAGAGTTTAAGGACTTAGATGCTGCAGCTGTCAATTGGTTGGCTGATAAGCCTCCTACACATGATCCAAATCCCACTTTCAAATATTTCCAAAACCAGATATGCTTCTTAACAACCTATAGGAGAGTTTCAACAGCACGATCCTCGATGCTAGAGATAAGCCTATTATTTTTATGCTAAATAGGATTAGTTCAAAGCTAATGAAGAGAATAACATTGAATAGAGCAAGATGTTGCAACAAAATTTATTAATGTGTCCAAATATTGAGTCAATTTTAGGGAAAATTATAGAAAAAGCAACCCGTTATGTTCCAGAATGGTCAAGCACTCATAAGTTTGAGGTGAATGGACTTGGGGGGTAAATTTGTATTTGAGTTGGATGCAGGCACTTGTGCTTGTAGAATATGAGATTTGACAAGTATCCCATGTAAGCATGCAATGGTAGCTATTTATTTATTTGGACTTGATCCGCAGTTATTTGTAGACAAATGCTATCATAGGGAAACATACTTAAGCTGTTATGAGAATTCCATTTTCCCTTTGAATGGTCCTCAATTGTCGCCTAAGAAGGGTATGGACCATATTAATCCTCATATTTATAAACCACTGAAAGGAATGGCACACAAAGGAGCAAAGAGGTCTAAAGAGGATGAGAAGAAAAAAAAACAAGTGTTGATTCATTCAAGTTAAGCAAAAAATATCAGCAATCATTGAAGTGTACAAACTGTGGGACAAATGGGCACAACAAGAGAAGCTGCAAACAACCACTGAAATAAGAAACTAGTAATGTAAGTATTTAAGTGTTTACATTTACATTTTATGCAAACTATGATAGGAATTTATGTGATTCTACTTATGTATTTGTCAGGTTAAGAGGGGAAGAATGAAACCAAATGAAGAAAATTCTGAAGGATATCAAGCTCTAAAGAATAAAATGAAGTATACTAAATCCACAAAACCAAAAGTAAGTGGTATTGAATGCAAACTGTGTATATTAAATGCAGATTGTGTTATGTAATAGGTGAAGCACGCTTTCAAAGCATAAGTGAGTACTCAAGCAAGTGAGGGAAAGGTAGAAACTCGAGAAAATATAACAAGTGAAAGGAATGTAGCAACTCAAGAAGCTCAAGGGAATATAGCAACTCAAGGCTCTCAAATCTACAATAACTCAAGCCTCGTTGTTTGCAATGAACTCAATAATGTTTCATGGGAAGAAGGTGTACTTTAGGAGTGGGTTGCAGCCTAATAAGCAGAAGACACCTCCACACAGTAGTTGGAAAAATGTAGTTTTAGTGCTATGTTTCATGGGAAAGCATAAGTGAGTACTGTTTTTTGTAAACTCTGTTTTTTATAAACTATTTTTTTTGGAAAATGATATGTTTCGATGCTCCGTTGAATGCTCTATTTTTTCTAAGCTATGCTGGAATGTAATGAATATGGTTTGTTTCAATGTTTCATTGCTCTATTTCAATGCTTCAATGCTCTATTAAAATGCTCTAGTATTGCTCTGTTTTTGCTAAGCTACGCTGGAATGTAATGAATATGGTTTGTTTCAATGCTTTTGTATTGCTTTGTTTTTTGTAAATAACATCATTCATAAAAAAGTGGATTTCTTCATTCCATTAACTTAAGATCATACATACATAATAACATTATAAAAAACCTTACATAACATTAAAGTAGTGTTAGTACCAAATATATATCACATATAAGATCAATGCAAATAGAATAATGAAATGCATTTCGTGAAAAACATTAGCTCATCCATTGTAACATCGAATTTCATCCATTCTCAGATTCAATTTTTTTTCCATTTCAGTGTTTAAAACCTTCACCCTTCAACCACAACCCTCAAGTCTTCTTTGGCAACCTTGAAATTATTCATCTGCATGTACATATCTCTTTCTTTTGAAGTAACACTTGTATCCTTCTCCACCCAATCAAAAAAGCCATAGTCTCTTTTTTCGGGATGGCAAAAATTTTTGGCACCCAAAAAATCTTCTCCCCAAGTTCAAACTGGTAATGAAAACCCTAATTACAGCCATTTATCCACAATAGAAAGTTACATATGATGTTCCAAAGCAAGAAGATTCCACTATTCTATATGTGAAGATAAAAAATGGAGAATAGAGAGATAATATAGAGAGAGAGAAGTGATTTTCGATGAATATGGATAAGAATGGGGGAGAGAAGTGAATATATATATAGAGAAGTTATTTTCCCGCCAAAATTATATTAATGTCATTGTTTTAATTCCACATAAGCAGCCACTCAGCACTTAACGGACGGAGGTCTCAAATTGTTGACGGAATAAAACTTGAGATCTTACACTGTAAGTTGAAAAACATTGGGTATTACATTGCATGTGGGGGAAAACTACAGGTTTATATATTGCGAGCACAGCTCGGTGTAGTTCACACACACAATAATTTGCTTATTGGAAAAACATAAACGCCAGATTAATATTTACAAATAGGCTTGTAAGGAGAATTTAGAAGATATGTCCCAACAGAAAGGGAAAAAAGAAGAAGAAACATTCTTGTGGCTGTTTAAAAAAACTTAAATTAAACTACCTTAACGGCCACTGAACAATTGGTATTGTCCCACTTTGGCCCTTAAACGAAATTTTACCTCATTTAAATACTTAAACTATTTATCGAGTTTCAAATTGGCCCTTCTGTCCAATTTGGATGTTAACTTGGACAAAATTGAAGGCAAAATTGTCATTTCAATTAGATATTTTTTCAAGAAAAAAATTAATTATATTTAAAAAATATTATAAAGGAAAAAAAGGAAAGAAGAGGAAAAGAGTGACCCACCTCCAACCTTCTTCATCCCATCACTATCACAATATTCTTCATCCCATCCAACACCAAAATGATTGTTTGATTCATTATAAAACCCTAACCCCCAATTATCTCCATAAAAAATTTATGTGTATATCTATGTGTTGAATTTGGTGGTGATGTTTGATTCATTATAAAACCCTAACCCTCAATATATATATATATATATATATTATGTGTTGTATATATATATGCCCCAATCAAACATCTTCGCCGGTTTCCTCCACTCATTATATCCAGCACCGGTCTCCTCCAAGCATACACGGCCTCCTCCACACACACACAATGGCAGCTAGTTACTATCCGCCTCCAACTCTACTTGCAATAACTTACAGGTTCTTAATTTTTGGCATAATATATTTACTGGAAATTTCCCTTAATTCATAACTATGTTTCATGGTCTTAAAGAACTTGATCTTGCTAGTAATTTGCTTCTAGGTTCAATTCCGGTGGAAATAGCTTCATTTAACTTGGATAAATTGAATATTCCTACAATAACTTAACTGGGTTGTTGCCAAATTTTGGGAAGTCCAAGTTTAGTCCTTAGAATTTTGAAAGTAACAATGTTGCACTTTGTGGGTTACCTTTAAGGAACTGTAATGGGGAGTAACTCCAGGGTAAGCCCCCGAGCAACTACCGGAATAGTGATTGGATTGATGGCCGGTAGTTGGAAGAACCGTTAACCAAACCATTTATATCATAATGGCTCGGTTCTAAGTATAAAAAAGTGAAGAACCGAATCGGTTTTAACGGTTCGGTTCTTCCGATTTATTGGTTAACCGTTAACAAAAGAAAAACCAATATATTAACGGTTATTCGGTTCTTCCGATTTATTGGTTAACCGTTAACAAGAGAAAAACCGAAATATTAACGATTATTAGAAAAAAATAACGGTTCTAATGGTTCTAACGGTTCGGTTCCTAAGCATTGCAATAGAGCTTAGAAGAAAAAATTCAATAACGGTTCTTTAACAGTTATTGGAAAGAAATTATATTAAGAATTATTAACGGAACCATTAATAAATAGACAAGAATCGAACCGTTAAAAAAATAGCAAATTTTCAAGAACCGAACCGAACCGGTTCTATTTTCCCAGCCTTACTGTTAATTGGGTATGTGCAGGGGGGAATGTGGAAGGGGAGGAGGAAGGTGGTGGTGATGATCGTTTTGGTTTATTTCTCTGTTCATTTTCCTTCATTTTTAGTTTTCTTTTTTTCAATTTTTCCTTCGTAATATTTTTTAATCTAATTAAAATTATATCTAATTGAAATGACAATTTTACCTTTGATTATGTCCAAGTTAACGTCTAAATTGGACAGAATGGTCAATTTCAAACTCGGTCAATAGTTTAAGTATTTAAATGAGGTAAAATTTTGTTTAATGGTAAAAGTTGGACAATACCAATAATTCAAGGGTTGTCAGGATAGTTTACTCAAAATCTTATTATCAATTAAAGGGTGTACCTTACTAGTAGTAAAACAGCATAGTAAAATTTAAAATTTAAACTAAGGGGGTGTGTTCAATTTAGATTATATAGGATTTTTTGGGATTTTGAAAGTCCATGGTTATTCAATTGAGATTTAAAAAAAAATAAAAAAATCTTATAGTATTTAATTAGGATTTTAAAAAATCTTTTAAAATCTTGTGATATTCAATCAGTATTAAAAATAATCTTTCAAAATCTTATGGTATTCAAAAGTCAATAAACTTTGAAGGATTTTATAAGTGGATAAATTTTGATGGATTTTGGAGTGTTTTTATGAATAATAAATCTTCTCTTCAAGTGAAAGAGTGGGATCATGAAGTGTGTATGTTTTGAAAAAGTTTTTGTAATCTTTTTTATTGTCAATTTGGTTGTAACCCAAACCGGCTTTGTTAAATACACACCTTTGTATTCCTAATAGTTTGTCAAAATTATCCCTTCCATTAATGAACTTGGTTAAACTATTAGTTAAGTCATCCACTTGATCTTTCAGCTTGGCATTTTCCACTACAAGTGTGTTTGGAATTTCCTTCTCGTTTCCTTTCTTTAAAGTTTTAATTTCATTTTTCAAAACAACATTTTCCTTTTTAAAAGTTTCGTACTTGCTATAAATCAAGTTGTCCTTTTTGAGGCTTGCATACTTCTTAGATAAATTTTCAAATTTACTATTCAATTCTTCAAACATCTCATATAATTCATCATAGTCATTCTCATCATGTACATCGTCATTAATAGAAGCATCATTACCACTAAATGAATCATAGTTAGAGTTTACCTCATCATCCTTTGCCATGAGGCAAAGATTTGCCATTTCCTCGTCACTAGAGTCGGCGTCGGACTCCTCTCATTCGGAGTCGCTACATGTACCTTTGAGGGTGTGTTTCACTTGCTTGAACACTTTATCCTTCTTGTCTCTCTTTTTCTTTCTAGTCGGAGAATTGGTTTTGAAATGTCCCGGTTCATGGCAATGAAAAAACTTCTCCACTTCTTCATTCCCAACTCTTGGTTGAGTTGATCGATCATTGTTCCTCTTTGATGAATAACCATAATTATTTCCTTTTCCTTTATAGCTTTTATTCTTAGCTAAAAATTTCATGAATTTTCTAGATATAAGAGCCATGTCTTCATCTCCTTCCATTGATTCCTCGGCATCCTCTCATTGACTTGTTTTGAGAGCTAAAGTCTTTTTAGCCCTGGAATTAGCCTATTCTTCTCTTTCCAATTATTTCTAATGGGTTTTGAGAAAACCTAAGAGTTCGCCCATGCTAAGAGTCTTGAGGTTCTTGGTTTCTTGAATGGCCATCACCTTTGGTCTCCATTTCTTGGGAAGAATTATAAGGATCTTTCGAGTTTTGTCTTCATTAGAATAAACCTTTCCAAGAAGATCTAAAGTATTAGTGATAATAGAGAATTTACTATACATAGAAGCAAGAGATTCATTGGGCTCCATTTTAAACAATTCATAGTCATGAACAAGCATATTAATATTATCATCCTTAACTTGTGAGGTTCCCTCATGGGCAACTTCAAATTTATCCCATATCTCTTTGGCGGTTTTGCAATTAGAGATTTTGCTGTATTCATTCATGCTTAAGGCACAATGTAAAAAATTTAAAGCTTTAGCATTGAATTGGATTTTCTTAATGTCATACTCATCATATTCGAAAATTGATTTAGGGAGAACATTACCCCCTTTATCGATTTTGGTAATCTCCTATGGTCCAATAAGTGTGACCCATCCATTGTTCAAAATCATTGACTTATAAAAAGTACACATGCGATTTTTTCAATAATTATAATTCTTACCATCAAACAATGGTGGCCTAGTGATGGAAGCACATTCGTTAAGGCCAGTTCCTTGATATATAGACATGATCGTAAACTCTAAGATTATTAAATCAAAACAAGAGTACAACTTCTGATACCAATTGTAGGTCGAAAAATACCCTAGATGGGAGTGAATAGGATTTTTGAAACTTAATCCAATTTTTGAAAACGTTTCAAAAATATTTAAAGTCTATATCAAGCAATCATGCTAAACAAGCAAGCAATCTCAATTACATACAATAATATATCAATAAATAAAAGAGCTAGAGATAAAAAGATTGAACCGATTGAAGTCCAAAATTTTTTGTCCACACGATTCGGTTTGTTAGACCATACGTCCACGCTCGGATAGTTTCCCGAGAACTTTCACTAATATCAATTTTCTTCCGGGTAAAGATCAAACCGCTATAAGTGTATCATTCTCACACACTTTACAAATGTTGATTGCTTACAATACTCACACAAGAACAATTTCTTGCTAATCTAAGAGTTAAACCTCTCTTAATGTTTGAAGAATAAGATTTTTGTGACAAACACCAATGTACAATAGCTCTCAAGTGTTTGAAGATTACATATTAAGCTCACACTAAGAGATATCAAGATTGATCACAATTTATAGCTCAAAAAAATAATGATCGATCAAAACTAAGTTCTTGAATCTTGAATATTGAGTATAGATGAAGAGAATAAAGTTAGAATGATTCAAGTGTGTTTGAAAAGTGTCTAGAATGAGTAAATATAGTATATGACATTATATGGCCGTTTGGAGGGAGTGAGTAAAAGTTTGGTGCCAAAAATGACAAAACATCATATCTCCAACAACTAGTTTCTAGGCCATCAGTCGACTGAGCCATGCCTATTAGTCGACTGATAGACCACACTGGTTTGCTGCCAAAAAGTTAAAAAAAAATATTTTTTTACACTATTGCAATTTAGCTCAAAAAT
This sequence comes from Lonicera japonica, assembly GCA_021464415.1. Lineage (NCBI taxonomy): Eukaryota > Viridiplantae > Streptophyta > Magnoliopsida > Dipsacales > Caprifoliaceae > Lonicera > Lonicera japonica. The sequence goes on from CM038464.1 coordinate 45,226,494, forward strand.
CAAATTTGATGATTGGGAATGTCAAAAGTAGGTTCCTAAAACACCTATTTTCGGGAGAGCTCAAAATAAGGTCGTTTGAATTTAAAATGAATTTATTTAAAAATTGGTTTTTGCTAGAATGATGATTTTGAAGTAATTTAGAATCAAATTTCTTTTGATCAAACTAAGAAAGATATTATAATGTGTATGAGCTATAATAGTCATCAAATAAGAAACTTTTCACATATTCTAAAGTGCTAACTCAAATATTGAATAAACGAGTATTTGATTGTTTTAGGAAGTTTCTTTAATTCTTCACTTGCTTTGGTTTTTGATCGTCATTGATTTGTAATGATGCATGAGCTTTGATCAAGTTGTGTGTATGATGCATGTTGAGAATATACTACAACATTAGTTTGTCGGTTTGTCCACGTATGGTAGTATTGATTGTGACTATACCTAAAAACATCAACTTAGTTAAATAACACATGATTAATGTTATTGTTATCATTAAAACAAGATTAATGACTTTTAGGTCAACAGTCTCTATAATCTATTTAAATCCCTTTAATTCATTCACTATATCTAAAGCCTTTTTTTCAATTTAGATATTGCTAGTTTTAAAGTTTTAATTATCCAATTAGTCATATTCTTAAGAAACTATAGAGATATGGCCCCTTTTATTTTTTTTCTCCTATTTTATGAATTTTTTTAGATAGAAGATAAAGATTGAATAAAAAACGAAAAAAAAAATACATTGGGTTTTTAGACTTGATCCAAACCGTTTGCGGCGGATTTATAATTTGTTTATTACTTTAAAGTAATGATCAAATTTTTTTTATTATTTATCCATTGATTTTTTATTATAACTAGTTTTGATGTACGTGCGTTGCACGTGATTATAGTGCTTGACAAATGTCATTAACTCCATTAATGAATACTTATATACTAAGAATTGAATAATTAGTATGAAATAAAAATAATAACATAGTATCAATTGTAAAATTCAATTAATGATTATTAGAAAATCGTAAAAAAAATTGTCACTTTGATTTTTTTTAGTAAATAGGTGGCCATAAAATAATGATAATAGAAATCAAGAGAACAACAATGAGAATGGAGAAGGTGATAATCATAATGATGGTTGAATGGAGCAGTATGAATTTTTATAATGTATTTCATTAACTGTCTTAACATTTTTGATAATTTTACTTTAAACTCATAATTAATTTATTTTATTGTTTATCTTTTGATTTTTTTATGAACTTATTAAAATCTGCAGAAATCAATGGATTTTTTAAAATCTTTATAAATCCAAAAGAATATATGCATTCAAATATGTCAGATTCTATAAGAATTTAAAACAATCCATGGATTTAACATAATCCACTGATTTTAAAAAGTCAGTTATAATCATTTAAAATATGAATTGAAAATACACCCCTCTAAAATGGTTTTTTTTAGTTATATCCTATTGTTAATAAATTAGAGTTGCCCAGCTATTTTGTTAATCCTTTGACTTAAATCCTTGTGAATTGACAGACTGTTAACTTCATTTTTATTTTTGTTGTGAACGAAAATACTGTCATTTTTTTTATTAGATGAATGCTTATGAACAATAACCCTAGTTTCATTTATTTATATTTCTAAACACAAAACCCAAACAATTTATCTATATCTCTAATATTAGTCGGAAATATCACTTCATGGTAGCATTTAATCTTATTATTTCTCCTCTCAACCTTCAATGTACCAATTTCATAATTTCACCAAAAAATTTCATCTTCGCTCACAAACCTAAAAAATCCCAAAAACTAATTAAATTCATCTAAATTTGGTACACCTCTGGCAATGAACTCCCACTCCGAATTGCGTCTTTTTAGCTCACAACCTTGGATGGGGAGGGCTATAGCAGGTTAGGTTAAGGATCTGAGTATGGTTAAGTTTTCAACGAGGCATTTGACTACAAATTTAGAGTGAATTAGATATGTCAGTGAGGGATTGGTGGTCTTTAATTGTTGGCTAGAAAATGATAAATTTGTGAAATGTATTTTTATGGTATGTTGTGAAAAGGCTGGGGCGCGCGGATGTGAATCAAACAAATTAACCTTAGGTTTGTTATTCAGCAGATGTATTATCAAAACTCAATTTTAATCGAATAATAAGGTAAACTTATAATTATATCGATTTTAATTCCATAAAACCTGTTTATTCTTTTATAGTACGCATCAATTAATAAAGCAACTAAACAGATAAGGAAACACCAGAATTAACTAGGTATCCCTGCAGTGCAGGACTAATCCGCAACAATTCACTATATGCACAAAGGTTTACAGACTCGATTAATCACAAATCAGACAAACTTACAAAACTTGCATCGCATAAGCCACCTGCAAAAGTCTTCACTTTTTGCGCGTACAGTCCCTCTAATCGAATCGCACGAACATGTTCAAAACGAATCACTCGCCACGGTATCGCACTGTTGTTCAACTCTATTTGCAAATCACACACACTTTGGAATTTAATTTGTTCTTTATTAAAAGAACGCTTACTTTGGCATGGATAAAAAGCCCTAAGTGGTTTTATGTTTTGAGGTTTCAATCTCTATCTAAGGTTAAAAAATATTTCTCAAAACATGTGTTAAAATTTGTTAAAATGTGTGTTTTTAACACAAGGTAATGGGTTTTATTTATAGGAAAAGGGTTAAGTGAGAAACCTTTTAGGATTAGGAAAATACCTTTAAAAATTAAATTTTACGATAAAAAAATCGATGCCCAGAAACCTTGACGGATCGTACACATTAGCTATGTGCGTACCGGTCCACCTTTAAGCGTCGGACCGATCCATTAAGTCCCATATGTACCGGTCCACCATTCAGAAAACAAAATCCATGGAAATTTAGAGGATATAGCCGGACCGATACATATTAGCATTGTGTGTATCGGTCCACCTTATTAAAGGTGGAAATTTGAGATTTTAAAATACAAACTTCAATGAATTTTTAATCACCACCAAGGAAATTGTAATTCAAATGCCAATGTTCGCCGTATCTTTCTCGATGTAATTCTTCAGTGCATCGCTTCGGTAGCTTGGCTTGCTTGTAATTCTTTAGATGTAATCTCAAATGACTCAAATAACTTACAAGCAAACGTGTTTTTATTGAAAGAATAAAGCCAATCAAAATATATACTTTATATGTTGATGTTTTGATAAACCAGTTGATGTTTTGATTTTGTATAGATCAAGTGGACGCACTTGAACACTATATTTTTTATGTTATCATTATCTTTATAGGAATCTAACTTTTCTACAAGTTCTACTTCATTCTTAAGATGATTCTACATACAGTCGAAAGACTCACTTCCACTCTGGTATTGCAGAGAAATTAAAAGATATCTTTTTTTCTCTGTTTTAAACTAATTTAAAATATAATTACGTATAATTTACTTTCAGTTTTAGCACTTGTTATTGAGGGATATTGTTTTAATTTTAGTAATAATGATTTGGATATTACTTTTGATGATGTTTTAATTGGACATGGATCCCTTTTGGATGATTTATTTAAATTGGATTTAGATAATGGTTTTCTTTCTTCTTATTCATTATCATGTGTTACTAATGCAAATATTAATTCAGTTACTTAACATGCAAGATTATGACATATTGGAAAGGAAAAAATGACACGATTTGCTAAAGAAGGCCTCTTCGGTCCACTCGCTAATGTCATTCCACCTTTATGTGAGCCTTGTGTAGCAGGCAATGCATACATAAAGCCTATTGGTAAGGCTCGCAGAGCTAGTGAGCCGCTAGAGCTAGTGAGCCGCTAGAGCTAGTTCACTCAGACATATGTGGACCTATGATCGTGAAGGCGCGTCATAGCACCTTTTATTTTTGAACTTTTATAGACGATCAATCGCGATATGGACATATCTATCTGATCGCTAATTGCTATAAAGCCTTGGATTGTTTCAAATGCTATACAGTTGAGGTTGAGAATCATCTATCAAAGAGCCTTAAAACTCTTTGAGTTAACAAATGATGCAAATATCTATCTGACCAGTTCATGAACTTGTGTGAAGAAAAGGGAATACGCAGAAAACTCACTATTCCTTACATTTCGCAATAAAATAGTTTAGCAAAAAGAATGAATATAACACTTTAGATATGATTAGATCTATGATGGTGCAGGCCAACCTCCCAATATCATTTTGGGGGGGGTGCACTATTGTAACTTACATATTAAACCGTGTGCCTTCGCAATCAATCATTTCAATGCCTTATGAAGGCGAAAAAGCCTAATCTGGAGCATTTGTGCCCTTAGGGTTCAGCTGGTTATGTTCACAATACATCCCATATATATGGAAAGCTTGGCCTAAAAGCCAATAAGAGTATCTTTGTAAAATACATAGAGAGCTCAAAAAGCTATGTTATGTATAGTAAATATGTTGATTGAACAATGACTAAAATAGAGTATCGAGATGTAGATTTCATCGAGAATGATTTTTATAGCATAAGCGAATCTAAAGAGAATCTTGATCTCTATAAGTTAGAGAACGATGGAGAAGTCCTACTATCTACCAGCAAGGGTGGGGAAATATTGCCTCGTCCTGTAATCACTGAAGAAGATGGAAATATTTGTGTTCTTCCTAATGGGAGTACATCTAATAGAAGTGTACTAATGGTACCACCTGAATTACAAGATACTACATTTCGCCGAAGCAATCGAGGAAATATTCCATGTTGTCATTTTGAGATTGAAGGGAATGCTTTCTTGTGTGCTGCTATTAATGAGGATGAGTCTGGTGGTTCTTTTATATAAACAACTACCTCTAAAGCTAAGGACGGGTGGATGGCTGCTATGTAGGAGGAAATGAACTCCATGGCTAAGAATAATGTCTGTGAGTAGTTAACCTTCCGTAAGAACATAAGACTATAGGAAATAAATGGGTCATAAAAGTCAAACGTAAAGTAGACGATTCAATTGACAAGTATAAGACACGTCTTGCGGCGAAAGACTATACCCAATGAGAGGGAGTAGACTATGAGGACACATTATCCCAAGTGGTGAGAATGGCCTCAATTCGCCTAATACTAGCTATTGTCGCACATTTGGATTTATAACTTTTTTAAATGGATGTTAAGACTGCATTTATCAACGGAGAATCAGACGAAGAGATCTATATGAATCAACCAAATTGGTTTGAGTGCAAAGGACATGATTGCAAAGTTTGTTATCTCAAACATTATATATATGGTCTAAAACAATCGTCAATGTAGTGGTATTTTTTATTTCAATCTGTCATAACCTTTGCGGGTTTTCAGATGGTTGAAAAAGATCACCGCGTGTATCTTAAACGATCCAAGAAAAATATTCTTATCCTTTCATTGTATGTTAACGACATACTATTAGCTATAAATGACATGAGTTCCATTGTTGCCACTAAAGAGTGGCTATCATTCAATTTTAAAATGAAGGACATGGGAGAAGTAAATTATGTGCTATGAGTTCAAATTATGAGAGATCGACCTAATAGGCTGCTTGGTTTTTCTCAAAAGACTTACACAAAGAAGGTCTTAGAACGTTTTTGCATGCATAACTCCAGACCCATAGACACTCCAATGGAGAAGGGATGTGCCTTAACCCTATATAGTTGTCCTAAAACTAATGAAGAAATAAATCAAATGTCCAAAGTGCCGTATACGGCTGCAATAGGGAGTCTGATGTACATTATATTGTGTACCCGTCCAGATATATATTATGCGGTTGGCATGTTAGTCGTTATCAAAGTATCCCTGGGTAAGCTCGTTGGAAAACAGTTAATAGGAATATTTAGGTACCTACGTGGGACCGCTAATCTCGCCCTTTGTTACCATGGTGGGGACTTGAGGCTGACATGTTACAGCGATGTTGATTGAGCCAGTGATCGAGATGAAAAAAATCCACTTCTGAATATGCTTTCATACTTGGAGGTGGAACTATTACTTGGTGTAGTAAGAAACAAACAGGTGTTGCCTTATCCACAATGAAAGCAGAATATGTGGCTGGCTTTGCAGTAGTACAGTAAGCTGTCTGGCTGAGAAAGTTTTTATGTGGGCTAAGTCTTACGGACCATGCTGAAAATGTCGTAGGCGTTTATAGTGACATCACAGCGGCCTTAACTTATGCTGAAGATCCCAAATATCATGGAAAAATCAAACACATAGAGATTAAATACCACTACATTCGAAATATAGTAGCTGATTCATTAACTAAACCCATAGGAAGAAATGTTTTCAGATCTCATATTAGGAGTACGGGGCTACGTAGGATATAGTATGTAACAAAATCTCATTTGTTTTTATTAAAAATATTATTAAATAAAATGATATTCAATTATTGTGTTTAAATGATTATTATTAGATCCACTTCTTGTGATATGACGACATGCACGAATCGACCTACTCACACATGTGATTCGCCTTGACGCTTAGATGGCGTGTAAGATAAGACATTCATGTATGTGGCGCTTTGATAGCAAGTTAAGACATTTATATTATTATGCCTGGAGGCTAGCATGATATATAACTTTAACATTAATATGTTATTTGTTGCCTTTAAGTAAGATGAGACATTCTATGAAAGGTCGATTATTGAGAGTTTCCACGACTTTATGAAGCCTGGATTAGCCGAATGTGAGATTTTCAGGCGTGTGCTAAGAAAATGATTGGGTTGAAAACTCAGGTTAGGCGCTTAATTAGCGACTAAACTGTTAAATTATTTTTATTGGCTTTATTCTCTCAACAAAATCACATTTTTATTTTGTTCGTGTTTACACTCGATGGAATGCAAAAATCTAGAAGATACATTCTCAAGATTATGTTCGCATTGGCTTTGGTAAGTGTGAGATCTTTTATTTTAGGTGGTGTGTTTTTATTGGTCCATGAAAAGTTTTTCAAAAAATTAACTTTGAAAATTCAAATTGGATTTTTCTTCTTTTTTTATATCATGTAGACCTTTCTTGAAAAACTCAAAATAAATTAAGTTCAATGTTTTTAGACAAGCTTTTAACCATCTTAAGTGTTATGAATTCTCCTAATCGAGTACAAAAAATAGCAAAATTAAAATAACAGTTTTTGAATATTGCGGACTGGTATGCCCATATTCAAATACCGGTCCGACAGTAAAAATTAGGTGAAAACCGCAGTTGCAGACCGGTATGCTGTTTTGCCAATACTGGTTCGGCGTATAAAATTTTCCTATTTTTTCAACTGCGAACCGGCATGCTGATTTGCCAATACCAGTCCGGCGGTTAACTTTTGCTGAGTTGTCTTTTTCATCCACTTGCCTACTTGTTTTTCTTTACAACTTGCATCATGATTTTCAAGACACGAAATACATTGAACCAAGGCATCTTTTTCAGATATTTTCAAGCAAGTTGCATAGCCTTTGAACCTTGAATCTTCTATATAAACCAGGCTATGCTACATCATTTTAATAAATTTTTCCTTTAAAGAAAAATTCCATATTTCATATATTTGAAAAGTAAAAATCCTCCACCACTAGGATTTGATTTTACATGCCAATATTTTAAGTTCTTCATAAAAAGAACAACAAATCCCTTAAATTGTGAGAACGGTGTGATACCATGACGACTGATTCGTTGTGAGGCTATTCGTGTGATTCGAATAGAAGGACTATAAGCACTGGAGGTGGGGACTACAACTATTCTTGTGTTTTACAGTGTAAAGTTCTTGAGGATTAGTTATACGTAAGTAGGAATACCTCGTTAATTCTGGTGTTGTTTGATTGTTTTTTGTGTGAATGAATTTGTGCATGCTAGACAAGATCAAACAATCTTTTCATAATTAAAATTGTTAGAAACCTAGAGTTTACTTTTACAGTTTTTTATTTGTCGGTCATTTTTTTTCAAGTAACCAGAAAATAACATTTTTAGGTAATTTTCGTTTCCACACACGCTAGCCTACTGGTTTTTTTATAAACTCATATTCGTATGGTGTTCTTTTATATTCTCTACAAAATAACACAACCCATTCGCGTGGGATAACACTATAATGATGCATTTAATACTGCATGTACTGTAGCTGGCCGATAGTGGGAGCGATGCTTGGATCTGAAGAGATCATTCTTTTACATATATTTGAGCTTAGACTATTTCATGAAAATGATGCTCAATGTTCATTACTTTAGCACATAACCTAGGGCGATGCATAATACCGTATAAGGGGTGTGACTAGGAAAGCAGTTATGAATATTCGGATTGACACAAGGACCTTGGAAAGACTATTTGATATTACACCATGTTTTGTTACTCATTAGCTGCCCTGCGACCATATCGAGTTTGTCTCGAATATAGGGTCATGAGTGCATCACAAAATAAAGGGCGATGCACATCTTTTTGATAAAGGATTATATGTAGTCTGATTGTCTGGGTGTATACGAAAATCTTTTGAGTGATTTATTTATTGCTAGTACGGTGATAGCTTAGCAATTACAATTATGAAACTATTTTTGTTTTCTCGTGAGGTCGCATGTCCCATTTCTTGTATGAAAATAATAGATACTAAGAATTTTGAGGAAAATGATATTTAGCCGCTCTGCGTGGGCGAGTAAGAGATATTAATAAATTGTATGGGTTTGGCCTAAATACAATAAGGTCGCCCATTTGGTGTCGGCTTGACCGGGTTAATGTGTTTATACCTAACCTTAGAGAGACATATATATACTCGATATTTTGCCTTTCTAGGGTACGCACATATTGTGAGTGCCTCCCACACCTCTCTTAGAATAATAACTCTCTCTTTAAGGTTATTACCTTAGAACTCAAGGATTTGTGACTCGAAGACGAAGGGGCAACTTTAGTGGCTAACCTGACACTTCGTTGAGAAAGATGTTACGTTAAGGAATAAGCAAATAGGTGACGTTCATCGAGGCTCGTCATCAATAATTGATTCAACTATCCGATTTACTTCTGCACGATCCACAAAGAATGTAACCCGCTTATCTTCGCGTGTTTACACCCACAAACCAACTAGATTCCTCTAAATTCAGCACATCGCTAGCATGCACTTCTTCTTCGAATAGCGTCCCTCCAGCTCACAACCTTGGAAGGGGATGGCTATAGCAAGTTAGGTTAAGGATCTGAGCATGTTTAAGTTTTCAACGAGGCCTTTGAATACAATTTTGGAGTGGACTGGATCTATCGGTGGGGGATTGATGGTCTTTAGTTGTTGGCTAAAAAATGATAAATATGTGAAATGCATTTTTATGGTATGTTGATGTTTTGATAAACCAGTGGATGTTTTGATTTTGTATAGATCAAGTGGATGCACTTTAACACTCTATTTTTCATGTTATCATTATCTTTATAGGAATCTAACTTTTCTACAAGTTCTATTTCCTTTTTATGATGATTCTAGATATAGTCGAAAGACTCACTTCCACTATGGTATTGTAGAGAAATTAAAAGAGATATTTTTTTCTCTGTTTTGAACTAATTTAAGATGCAATTGATATTGTTTTATACAAGGATAAAAGATTATATGAGGTTTTGAAATGTGTTTGTTGTTTATTGGGTTGCTCTAATTGTATCTCCCATTGTTATCCTTCAAATTTTCATGATTATATATGTTAAGTGGATGAGAAATAAAAAAAGAGAGGATTTGAATTTTCATTTGATCGCTTATATTTAGGTTTAGATAAGAGAGATAGAGATGGGTTGATTTGTTGTAGGCTTATATAGAGAAAGTAAAGTATCATTTTTGGAAGAGGATAAACAATTTCAATAAAGAGGACCATGGGTATATTGGTGAAAGGCAACAGGTTTTTGGACAAAGTTAAAGATAACTAATTAGTTAAGTCAAATGATTAATAATAAAAAAAGTAACTATAATTTCAATTAATAATAAAGAAGTAACTAAAAAAAGTATAAATTGAAAAGATGTGCATGTGCTTGTACTTTTAGCCTTAGAAATATACTATACTTGGGATAAGATGAAACAAACACTTTTATTTCATGTAACACAAATCCGACTTAATTCGAGACATAATTTAATTTAAAAGTTCCAAACCCAAAAAAATATCATTTGCATTGGGACAATTAAAAGCCCAATGGATTGGGACTACACATGTTAAATCTCAAGGATAACATTATCCTATTTTATATTTGTTGTTTGTTATAATTAAATATTTGAGGGGGTTTTTTATCACACTAATTTTTTTTATCTCACCAAAAAAAAGATTAACGAATTTCATAAAAAAAAAGTGATTATTTTAGGGTGGTGCTATTACCACCCCACAAACTTCTTGTTTCCACTTCTACTAAAAAAATGTCTAAATTTTTATTTCCACCCCATCCAATTAATTATTTTCAACCAACTAATCACTCATTAACATTAATTACTATTCATCATTATCATCATCATCATCTTCTTCTTCTTTTCTATGGTTTTTATTCAATGGTTAATAATTAACAAAAATTCAGATCTAATTAACCCATTCTATTTTATTCAGTTAATTTCAAAAGTCAACAAAAATTCAAAAGCAACCCACAAAAATATACAAAATCTCCATTGATGTAACACAAAAAAAACTTTAAGTTGTAGAGAATGGTAGGGAAAAGCGAATAAAGGATTATCAAGGTAGAAAAACATAATGAAATAGAGATATGTTTGTTTTTATTATGTTTAATGTTTATTTTCTTTAGTTAATATCAAAAAAATAAATTGTACCAACCAAACGAATTAGAGCATCAGAACAGGTTACCTCGGTTACGGGAAACCGAAATTGGAGCACCTGTTCAGTTTTCAGTGACCGAATGTGTCATATGAAGACGTGAAGGAGAATGATATTTCGGTTCTACAGAACCGACATTTATCATTTTTCTTGGCCCGTAATGGTCGAATACATGCCTATTACTTGTCTCTTAAGGGCCGAGGTAGTGAAATTTTTTTTAAAGGGTTATGTTATTCTCCAAATACCTCAGTAAAGGGTTATATAACTGATGTATCGATACATATCAGCTATATATTAGTCAGGTGGAAATTTACTATATTTTTTTATGTCCAGGAATATCTCAAAATCCAAAATGTGTTCACATGTTTAACAAGCATATAATTGAATTAGAGCTTTCGAATTAAAAGTTCGAATGATGTAATTTTTTGCATATAAATGACAACAATTTTTAGTAACTTGATTAAATTCGATCACAGGGAACCGACCATTATCCATTTTTTTTTATTAAATTCATTTTTTTTGAATAATTTGATTATATTCCAGACAACTTCAGTCCTAAGAGTCCGAGTAATTTGATGAATTTCGGTCATAAGAAACCAAAATTATTCAAAATACTCGGTTGTTAGTGACCGATGTAAGATCCTGAGAGCTAAAAATATAATCCAAAATACCTCGGTTGTGAGGGACCGAGGAAGTGAATAAACTCCAGTCATAAGGAATCGAAATTATTCTCAATACTTGGTTGTTAGAGGCCAACGTAAGGTCCCGAGAGCTAAAATATGATACAATAAAGCCTTGGTTGTAAGGGACCGAGGAGTTTGATGAACTTCGGTCATAGGGAATGAACATTAGCCAAAATAGTGTAGTTTCTCTCTCTAAACCCTTTTTGCTTAGTCTTCAACAAATATCAGTGTTGAACAAAAAAAAAGTCACAAAAAAGCTGAGTCAATTGTTGAATAATTTTATTAACTCTCCAATGTGTTAAGAAAATAAAATGAATAAGAACCTTCAATTCTTTTTTTCTACCATTCTCTATGACTTATAATTTCTTTATGTTGTATTAAGGGTAGATAGATGCAAAAATTTAAAAATCATTGTTGAGAAAAAGAAGAAGAATTAATAATTAATTATAATTAGTTTGTGTTGCATTAAGAGTAAATGAATGTAAAATTTTAAAAATCATTATTGAGAAGAAGAAGAAAAAGAAGGAGGAGGAGGAAGAGAAAGAAGAAGATTAATGATTATTGGTTAATTATTAATCTATATATATTAAAATGAGAGGGGTAAAAAAAAATAATGAAAGTGTGAATAAATAAAAAAGAATTGATAGAAATAATAGTGAAAATAAAAATAATACCAAATATATATTAAAATAAAAATAACATCACCCTTACTTTATTATATTTAAATAAAATTAAATAATCGTATCGTAGTGTCTAATCCCACGAGTCAAAAACCATTAGTGGCCGTCGGTTTCCAAATTTGCGAGGGATTAGTTGTGGGGGTACGAAAATTTAACCTTCTGGAAAAACGACACCGTGTAACTCACTTAAAAATCGGACAAAAACTCTAAAATCACAAAGCCCTAAAACCCACCATTCAACTGTCTGTATTGCTCTCCGGCACTCTTCCCGCTTCTCCGAGAGCTCAATATTCCATCTCCCGATCTACTCTGTTATACATCCTCCCAGGTAATATATGTATATATATATAATAATATCCACACGCTTACATATATACGTATATATATTCTCCTTGGAAATGCGTATATGCGAGTATATTTATCTTATACTGCTGTTATCTACGTGTTGATGTTGCATTACAGAAGCAAAGATGTCTGTGCGAGTTTTGAATCCGAATGCGGAGGTTATGAACAAATCGGCGGCTCTTCACATGAACATCAATGCGGCCAAGGGCTTGCAAGACGTTCTCAAGAGCAACCTCGGACCTAAAGGCACCATTAAGATGTGAGCTTCTTTTTTTTTTCCCTCATAATATTCGTCATTTTTGTTCTATTTTTTTTTTTTTTTTTTACCTTGTTGATCAGTTTCTGTAATTTTCTCTGTGCTGTATAGGCTTGTTGGTGGAGCTGGTGATATTAAACTCACAAAAGATGGTAACACTCTGCTAAAAGAGATGGTTAGCCCGCTAAAAAAACTCTCCTTTTTGTTCCGGAAACCCTAGATTTTAACTACATTGAATTGATGACTATTTTTAACTATTTAATGTTTTAATATTGCTACTCCTTTATATTGAACACAACAATTATGTGAATTTTAGGCGCATGCACTCCTATCGATTCTCAATTCTGATTAGAACAATATGAGGTTTTGTAATTGAAGCTTGGTGGATTAAATCCATACAATTACTAGCTACTTCAGGATAGGAATGGCAACGGGGCAGTTTCGCTTAAACCCGAAATCGAATTGCATTTTTTTGTCCCGAACCGAAACCGAACTGAAACACAATTTTTTTTTTAAAACCGAAACCGCCCCAAGTTAATTTGCGGTTAACGAATCCGAACCACCCCACCCCGAATATATGGATTTACGGGTCGGGTAGCCCCGCCCTGCCCCGCCCCGAATAACCATTATTTTAAACATTAAATCGGGATAAATGCAAATTGTTAATAAATATCCCCATATATATTTTTTATATAAAATAAATATTTTTATATTATATATATAGTGGGGGTGGTTCGGTGCGGTTTTTAGAAGATAAAAACCGAAACCGAACCCGCAATGTTTTTTTTAAACCTGAAACCGGACCGGTTCTAAATAACCCGCCCCAAAACTGCTCCAATCGGATCGGTTCGGTAACCCGGCGGGTTGATTTTTTTTGCCACCCCTACTTTAGGATGGATAATGGATATGAATAAGTTGTGATGAGTGCTTCCTCCTGTGTTTTAGAAGCATACGTCCCTGTTAATTTTAGTTGCATGGAGTGACGTACTAGGGTGTTTCTAGATATATTCTCCAAATCTCACAATAAAAATTATTGCCTTAGTGGGGTTACTTCCTAAAGAAAATGCTCATTATCTTATAAACAAGAGGGTCTAAGAGAAATGCTATTCATCTTATTATTATCTTAAAAAATAAGAGAATACGTTCTGAATAAGAAAACAAGTCACGAAAGTTGCCCTGATTTGTGGTTTGAATGTGAAATTAGTCATTTTTTTCAGTGACCAGGGAACATGAAAAGGAGTGTGTTAGATAAGAGGACAAGGGATCCAATATAAAAACAGAAACTTAGGTTACCCCACACTAGAGCTAATTTCTTTTGGTTCATACTTGTTGATGGTTCTGTTTTATGTTATACATAGGAAGTTCCTTTATGGTGTCCACTTACTGTTATTTTGTGGTTGCAGCAAATTCAAAACCCTACCGCAATTATGATTGCTAGGACTGCGGTTGCACAAGATGATATAAGTGGGGATGGTACAACTTCTACAGTGATCTTTATTGGTGAGCTCATGAAGCAGTCTGAGCGTTGCATAGATGAAGGTTCGTTGTGCTCATACAACTATTGATATTTATTTCATATTCTACAAATTTTTATGTTTTATCTTTGATACATCACGGATATTAGTATAATTTTGTTGGCTTGCAGATCCTCGTCACATTGGGACCCACTGGGTGTGTTTTATATTTTTTCATTCACTATTTATTTTGAAATAAAGGGTTCTTATCCAAAAAAAAGGGTATTTTGAATGAAGGGGTTGTTTTCATGTCATCAAACGGTAGTGGCACTTTGTTTTTCACCATATTTGGTGATAATACCATATGGTCAGTTATCTATACTGCACGGCTTGGGTCATTAAAGAAATGAAATATTTGTGGTTGTGTTCATATATGGCGGCTCACCGTTTTCTCATTGCCTCCATTTACATGCACTGAGGCATATTTTATTTTTTTAGTCCTTGCTTCTTTGGCTAAATTTGCCTTCTTCGTCTTCTTCCAGGGATGCATCCTCGTGTTTTAGTTGATGGTTTTGACATAGCCAAAAGAGCCACATTGCAATTTCTTGAAAAATTTAAGACTCCCGTGGTGATGGGCGACGAGCCTGATAAAGAGATATTGAAGATGGTAGCAAGAACAACAATAAGAACCAAGGTTTTTCATCTTACCTTCTATTTTGTGCTCTCATATTTTGTTCCACTCCACGGTACTTGACTAATGATTATATTTCTTGTGCAGCTATATGAAGCATTAGCAGATCAATTAACTGACATTACTGTGAATGCTGTGAGTGCTTTTAACTTTATAACAAACATGATAATATTTGTCTATATATGACTTCATTTTACATATAACATCAATTAGATCCAGAATGGTGTCCTTATGCATTTTTGGTACCTTTCCTTTTACATAAAGGTCACCTTTTTATTTACTCTGCACAAAAAAAATATTTTTGCAATTACTTTTTCTGATTTGGATTTCGGATGTTCAAATTTCTTGTATTGGACATGATAGGTGCTCTGTGTTCGCAAGCCTGAGGAAGCTATTGATCTTTTTATGGTTGAGATTATGCACATGCGCCACAAGTTTGATGTAGACACGCGTTTGGTATGTGAGATGTTACTAATTTTATACTTGAATATCCTCTCTATCTATCTGTTTTTATATCAAATCTAGTGGTTATTCGCTGTGGTAGAACCCTTGGATGAAAAGACGATCAACCTCCATTTGAGCAATTTGACTAACACATCTCTCCTACCATGTAAAAGGAATTTTGAGTTTCCTTTTCCTTTTTGGTCTTTTTTTTTTGGGGTGGGGGGTGCTGAGACGCGATCGTAGTTATGCGATCTTTGCTTTTTTGTGAACTGAATTTTAGAAATGCATTCATGGTAAATCAACTGCAACTGAGACTTATAGTTAGGAAATCTTTGCTGTTTTGTTTCTCATGGCGTGATTCTCGTGTTATAGGTTGAGGGTCTTGTTCTTGACCATGGTTCAAGACATCCGGACATGAAACGTCGAGCAGAGAATTGTTACATTTTGACTTGCAATGTATCATTGGAGTACGAGAAAAGGTTTGTATTTGAATAATACGTTAATAGATTACGGCCATAAATCAAAGTTGATGTACAATTTTGTTCCCTAAAGCTTATTTTTATATTTGTATACATATGCTTTTGTGTTATTTCTTAAAGATTAAATGTTTTAGTTTCACACCCATGCTTTCTCTTTGCTGTATTGAATTGCTTAACCAATACATTGATTTAAGATTTGGATATCCAATTTATAAGATATATAAAAATGATTCGAGACAGAGAACAAATTTTTATAGCCGCTGACATACTCCTAGCATAATATTTGAAAATTTTATAACAAATAATCGTCTAAAAGAACTGCAATTTATCCTCCAATTTGGAATTGTGAGGAAAATAGGAAATTTTGGAATCAATAGAACTGATGGTGCTTTGGAAATTGAAGGCTTTGAATCAGACTGATTTGCATTTAACTGCAGTTTACTTGATATTCCTTAGTTTGTAAAATTAAACTTTTTCCTTCTCAGTGAAATAAATGCAGGTTTTTTCTACTCAAATGCAGAGCAGCGAGAAGCGATGGTTGCAGCAGAGAGGCGTTCAGTTGATGAGAGAGTTAAAAAAATTATTGAACTTAAAAATAAGGTATATATCAAGGAGCCATCATCCTGCCTAGTGATATTTGTGTTGAGTGCACCATATGTTTTTATATTTCTTTAGTGATTAGTCTCGACTCATATGTATGGTTTACCTGTAGGTTTGCTCTGGTAACGATAACAATTTTGTTGTTATCAATCAAAAAGGAATTGATCCTCCATCATTGGACCTTCTTGCTAGGGCGGGGGTAAGTAACGTGTACTTCTATAGTGCTTTTTGGGCATTCCCTGCTGTCAATAAGTATGTGTTAATCTAAATTTGTTAAGTCCTCTTGAAGGTCGTTAGATCTCTTCTATTGTTGTTTTTGTTAATTGCAAAATGCAATAATTTGAAGCCAGCATGTTAGTAATCAATTGCGGTTGCATAATGCCATTGAGACAATGAGACTATGAATATGCTGTAAGCATCTTTTATGGATGTATGGTATTCAGTTTCTGTTATTTGACTTGCTTACAAATATGCCTTTTTGTAAAGCAATGTATGTTTAGATGACGTACACCAGGGTTTCTTCCATTAGGAAGGAAAACTGGAGAAGTACCAAAGCACGAATTCATTATATGAACAACCACCCTGAAAAAAATCAGATCACGTTGGGTCAGTTTGATAAAAAAGTTGGAAAATCATTGAAAACGCTAGTAGTTTTTATGAGAAGATGGAAAAAGAGATTAGTAATATGGTGAGATGTTTTCTATCTTTTCCTTATTTTCCGTGGATTTTTTTTCTTACCTACCGCCTAAAGAATTTTATTCCATTGAAAACCCAAGGAAATAATAGAGTATTTAACCAACCCACATATCTTTTTCAGACTCATACAAATTAATAGGGTTTTCTATCATTTTCCAACTCTCTCTCTCTCTCTCTCTCTTATTTTATTTATCAAATGCACCCTTCACTAAAACATCATTTTGAAAAGCACCGATGCACAACCACAAAAATTCAGCCTTACTTCACTTGCAGAACATAATAGGAGACTTTCTGCAATATTGTTATGTATGCATTAATGGATTAACATTACTTTTGTGATTGAAGGTGCATTGTAAAGAATGTTTAATTACAACTACAGTTTTTGTGAACATGTCACGCTAACTATTTATATTGTTCTTTCTTGTTGCTTCTTATATGCAACTTGACTATTTGGTGATACTTCAGATAATTGCCCTTCGAAGGGCAAAAAGGAGAAATATGGAGCGATTGATTTTGGCTTGTGGGGGCGATGCTGTTAATTCTGTTGATGATTTAACTCCTGAATGCCTTGGTTGGGCTGGACTGGTGTATGAGCATGTTCTTGGAGAAGAGAAGTATACGTTTGTGGAAAATGTGAAGAATCCCCACTCTTGCACAATCCTTATCAAAGGTACTTTTAAATGCTTTCTTTTATTTAGCGGATTTTTTAGTTTTTTTATGCTGTTAAATCATTTGGCTAGTTGACTTGAGGAATTGGTTTATTTTGACTGTTGCTTATTTCTCTAATGGTACAGGACCTAATGATCATACAATTGCCCAAATAAAGGATGCTGTTCGTGATGGCCTGAGAGCAGTGAAAAACACTATAGAGGATGGATCAGTTGTACTAGTAAGTTTTCCCCCCTTAGATTATTTATTACCACAGTGACTTTCTTGATTCTGGTTACGAAGTGTCAGTGTCAGCAGTATTTGACTGTTGTATTAGCCGTTTGAGCAACAGTTGGTCAGTGTTTGAAAGCTGCGATTGACTCATGCGAGGGTAACAAGGCGCCAGGGCCGGATGGATATACGATGGAGGCTTTTAGAAAGGGGTGGGATGCGATTAAAAGAGATTTAATGAAGGTGATGAGGGATTTTTTTTGACAACGGGGTGGTGAATGCATGCACAAATTCAACATTTATATGTCTCATCCCGAAGAAGATTGCTTCTCTAAAGTTAAAGGATTTTAGGCCAATTAGTTTAGTTTCTAGTCTTTACAAAGTCTTGGCCAAAGTGCTATCCCTTAGATTGAAGGAAGTGTTGGGTGAAACGGTGGGGCTAGCGCAAGGAGCGTTTGTAAAGGGTAGACAAATTCTTGATTTGGCTCTTATTGCTAATGAGGGGGTTGAAGAGTATAGGGAAAAGAAGAAAGAGGGAGTTCTTTTAAAGATTGACTTTGACCAGGCATATGACCATATTGAATGGGATTTTGTGGATCATGTTTTGGAGAGGCAGGGGTTTGGTAGTTGATGGAGGAAGTGGATTCGGGGGTGTTTGTCGACAGTTAATTTCTCAATTATGATGAACGGAAAGCCAAGGGGTAACTTCAAAGCTTCGCGAGGTTTAAGGCAAGGGGATCCTCTTTCACCCTTCCTCTTTGTAATGGTTGCGGATGTGCTGAATTTACTGGTCGAAAAAGCGAAAAGTAGAGGGTTGGTGGAAGGTTTTTCGATAGGAAAAGAGAGAGTTAGTTTGTCGCACTTGCAATTTGCCGATGATACTATTTTCTTTCTTTCTAAAAATGAGGGGAAAATCGGGAATCTCATTAGTATATTAGATATTTTTGGGTACGCCTCAGGGTTGAAAATAAATATGGCAAAAAGTGAAGTGGTGGGCATCAATGTGGAGGAGGAGGAGCTAAGGATGCTTGCTAGTAGGGTAGGTTGCGCGGTGGGTAGTTGGCCGATGTCTTATTTGGATTTGCCTTTGGGTGATAATCTGAAGAGGTTAGGTTTCTGGAGCCCGGTTATTGAAAAAGTGGGTAGAAGGCTTCAGGGGTGGTCGAGGGGATGCATTTCGAGGGGAGGAAAATTGACTCTTATACAGTCCGTATTAGAGGGTATTTCAACTTATTTTCTATCTCTTTTCAAGGTTCCTGTATTAGTTGCAAAAACCATTGAAAAATTTATGAGGAATTTTCTTTGGGAAGGGTTTGGGGAAGGGAAGGGTGAACACTTGGTATGTTGGGAAAGGGTGTCTAGAAGCAAGAGAACGGGGGGTTGGGTATAGGGCAGCTGATTAAAAGGAATGAGGCGCTGTTGGGAAAGTGGC
The DNA here is from genome assembly GCA_021464415.1 of Lonicera japonica. Classification (NCBI taxonomy): domain Eukaryota; kingdom Viridiplantae; phylum Streptophyta; class Magnoliopsida; order Dipsacales; family Caprifoliaceae; genus Lonicera; species Lonicera japonica. The sequence continues at coordinate 45,245,844 of CM038464.1, forward strand.
TATGGCGGTTTCCGGGAGAGATAGAAGCTTTCTGGAATAAGATTATCGAAAGTAAATATGGATTACATGACAATGGGTGCGATTCCAAGAAAGTAGTTAGAGGGACGTATCGTAATCCCTGGAAGGCAATTTCAGGTGGACTTGTTGAGTTCCAGAAACACATTCGGTTTAAGGTCGGTAATGGTTCTAAAATTCGTTTCTGGGGTGATCTTTGGGTGGGTGACAAAGAACTTAAATATCAGTTTCCTCGGTTATTTAGGATGGTAGATGATAAAAATGCAACAATAGAGAATTATATAAACTGGGGAGTGAATGATAATTGTGGGTGGGGCATTATATTTAGTAGGAACTTTACGGAAGAGGAGGAAAATGATTATATGGAGTTGCTGCACAGAATTAACAGTTGGGAGATAGCACGAAACGGACCAGACTCTAGAATATGGAAGGGGGATGTATCGGGAATATTTTCAGTCAAGTCTTTCTTCGAAACAATTACGAGTTCGGATGAAGATAGAATATTTGAGCCGTGTAATATGATATGGAAGACAGGTATTCCTACAAAGGTTAGAGTGTTGGCTTGGCTAGCAGCACTTAGGAAGATTAACACAGCAGATTTATTGCAAGTTAGAAGGCCGTTTCAACAATTGTCTCCGTCTTGGTGGATTATGTGCAAAGGTAGTAATGAGAGTTTAGATCATTTGATGATCCATTGCCCGTTTGTTCACTCCATTTGGTCCAACATTAGGAGGGAATTCAACCTGATTTCAGTATTCCCAGGTTTGTGGTATGATTTGTTGATAGGAAAGTGGTGCTTGAGAGGAGATAAGAAGAAATCGAAAGTGTTATGGAGGTGTAATTCCATGGCGGTGTTGTGGTGTGTCTGGAAAGAAATGCTAGGATATTTGAAGATAAGGAGGAAAATGAGGAGAAGGTGTGGCAAAGAGTCAAGTCGTTAGCTTCGTTGTGGGCATTCTCGTCTAAGAAATTTGGTATTCTTTCAATGTCAGATATTTTACGTGACTGGGCAGCAGCTATGGCGTGAAAGAAACAGCTTTTGGGTTTCTCTCGGTGAAAGAGATTTGCAGGGGATATGTAGCTACAGTTTTTTAGGGAGGTTTCTAGTTGGGCCGTTTTGTGTTTGAGCTGGGCTATTTTGTGTTTTGTTTTCTCTTGTTTGTTGTTTGTGGACCTCTCGTTCACTTTTTTCTTTTTTCTGCTTGTATTTGGTTTTTTAATCAATATAAGCTTTGTTTCTGATCAAAAAAAAAAAAGATGGTGGTAACATGAATTAAAAACTCTATGAAAAACTCATTTGTAAAAGGAGCAAACGACACAACTATCACTGTCTATAGTTGGGTATGTCACTTTCCACATTTATATTAGTAGGCATATAACTTACTGTTCACGTTTGTATAATGTAGACGCAATCTATGTTGCTATTGGGCCCTTGTAATTACTAGTTTACTACTACTGCTACTACTACTAGGATTTGAGTTAATATAACTTTATTGGCCCTTGATTGTGTTTGATATGAACTTTTTAGTGATTCAATTTGCATTCTCCAACTGCTCAAACTGATGTTCGCAAGTCCAAGCTAGAGATCTTCACACAACACAAGTTCGGTATAATTACTGTGAGAATACAAGAGATTGTGAGAAGAATTGTTATTTATTATTGAGAAAAGGAGTACATCAATATATACAAGAGAGAGTCCCTAAAAATAAGGATATTTCCTTCTAATAAGGATTTCCTAATTATCTTCTAAATATACACATGCTATAAATAAAATATATACAAATCTTAACATTACGAATCCACCAACACATAAGTCAGTAAGCAGACAAGCTTATTAAAGCATCCGACTTGGCTAAAATTATACTTTCAACTTGAATTAAGCAAATTCAGCAATGCCCTCTGCCAATAGGAAGGCCTGTGAGTCAAGCAATGAAATTCAAAAAAGTTAGATGCTAGCTTATATCTACAAAAATTGTCCGTATTCAATTTTCTTTCTCTAGAATCTGATCTCCCTATCTGTTTCTATATCAACTCCATCATTGGGTATTAGACCATAATCCTTCTGTCTGCAATTTCAGAGGGAAAGTCCTTTCTTTGCAGGATTAATGTATATAACATGGTCTTGCGTTTTCCTATCAAAAAAACAAACAAACATGGTCTTGCGTTTTACATGTTCCTGGCCAATAACCTTGTACTTGTTTGTGTTTCAGGGGGCAGGGGCCTTTGAAGTGGCAGCCAGACAATACCTAATCAATGAAGTGAAGAAAACTGTTCAAGGGGTATAAAAATACTTTAATCCCCTTGCAAATTTCAAATTAATAGTATATGTGTTTTCGTGTATGAGTCATCTATATTGTATGAACATATTCTGGTGTCTGCAAACTTTGGACAGCGTGCTCAACTTGGTGTTGAAGCCTTTGCTAATGCCCTTCTTGTGGTGCCCAAGACACTTGCCGAAAACTCTGGCCTTGACACGCAAGATGTGATCATTTCTCTTACGGTACTTCTATGCTCTACAAATGAATGTTGAACGCATTTGGTTGTCCTTATAGTAAAGTGCAAGAAGATTTTGTCTTGTATTTGAAAATAAAGCTTAGACAATGGCACAATTCGGTAGACTGATATTTGACTCTTTTTTTTTTTTGGTTAATGAATAATATTGATTATTAGAATCAAATGCTTTCATTAAAATTCAAATAGGATGTGTAATGCACATAGACCGATAAATGAAGAAAATATAATTCATGCATCTGTAGGAACAACTAAATTTATTTATTTTCATAGCAAGTGAATAATAGATTCATTTTGAGTGTTCTCATGCATTCTGGCTGTTTAGGGTGAGCACGACAAGGGAAATGTTGTAGGACTAAACCAGCATACAGGAGAACCTATTGACCCTCAAATGGAGGGTATTTTTGACAACTACTCCGTGAAGCGCCAAATCATAAACTCTGGGTATGTGCTGTGCTCTCTCTCTCTCTCTGTCTCTCTCCTCTCTCTGTCTCGCTCTTCTCTTATATATATACCTACACACACAAGGTATAGTGTCATGGCGTTAACCATGTTTATAGAGATTACTCTTGCCTACAATGTTAATAAATTACTTGTACCTACATCACATCCATGTAAATTTTAAAAAGTTCTTGGCAGCAGGGGAGGGGGCTAGCGCCTATGTGGGGACTAGTTTGCTCGGGATGGGCGGCTGCTTATTTATTTATACTTTCTTATAAAGTATATCGTACAGAAATTCCAGGCTTCCAGCTTTACTTGTGAAAGGGCATTAAGGGTTCATTAATTGAACATTTCTCATACTTCAAACATGAAAAAAGTGAAAATTCCACCGATCCTGAGGCCACCGCCTAGCACCTAGGCAATTGGGCCTAGGCTGGGATTTTTAGAACACCGCATCTATGTTTATTGAAAGTTACGTGTGTCTACTAGACCATCAATGTTACAAATGACTGGTGCATACTTCATTACCCTTGCTAACAAACACCTCCTTATTCATAATTCGGTAATTCCTGCAAACCGTATCCAGGGTTCCTATGCGCTAGATTTGCATGAGAGAATGACGCATTAAATTTGCGTGTGATTAGCTTGGGGTGAGGTCCACACCAGGCCCTTCACATTATATATACAAACATACGTATATGTATATATACCTTACAAATTTGCTATATTGTTATGCAGCCCAGTAATTGCATCCCAGTTGCTACTCGTGGATGAAGTAATTCGTGCAGGACGTAACATGCGGAAGCCCACTTAGGTCTTCAGTGTATACTTTCAGAAAGGGGAGCCTTTTGTTTTTATTTGCATGTGTTGCGAATTATTGATTCTAACTTCGAGCTGCCGTATTGTATACGAGATTAGGATTTTTTGTAGAGTGATTCTGAAAGTTGTCAAGAATGAATTACACCTATGATGTTACTATCAAGTGGATCTTTCTCACTGTTTTGTTTCCGTTTTCATTTGTGTTTGGATGTGCACTATTGCTTGTTAAAAAATATTTTGCTGGTGAAACATTTAAAATAATTGCGATGTTTTTATGTTTTCTTATATAATTGCCTCGAGAATGCATTATTTTTTGAGTGTCAGAATGGCACTAATCAAGCAATTCAAGGATTCCAGTTTCACAATGTGAAGAGCTTGAAAACTCCCTGCCTTTTTCTTTTTCATCAAGGAGTTGTGCGTGCTGTGTTGCACCCCTTTGGTTGGAGCACTTTGCTTGACCTGATTGTTGTGCAAGGGCCGGTGAGTTCTGCCCTATAGCCGATTGTGCAACTTTCAATCCTTAGTATTAGTAGCGGTTATAAGCGACTCAGGTTGTAATAGATAAACATTTTATTATTATTATTATTATTATTATTATTATTATTATTATCTAACAATGCTGGAATTCTTTGAAGCTGTCATACCAATTTTGAGGGCGACCCAAAAGGTGCTTTCGCAGGCGCCAGATCCAATGTCAAACAATAGAGGACTTTCTACCGCCGCCTAAGATCCTGATCCTTGAGATATGAAGTTTGGTTATGACAAAGTAGATGAGTTTCTAGAAAAGCAATGCCGATCAATAGAGGACTTTCTTCCGCCGCCTAAGATCCTGATCCTCGAGATATGAAGTTTGGTTATGACAAAGTAGATTGGTTTATAGAGAAGCAATGCTGATCATTCCGTGTTCATAAAAAGGAGACAAGAGGGAACTGCTGTTCTCCTACTGTACTCGGTTTAGAACTCTAAATTCACAAGTCGTTGAAAATAAGGCCAATCAAACATGTTTTAAGAGCCTTGATAACGAAAACGGAAAATCAATTGCCTGCAGTTTAATTGTTTTCTAGCCAGGTTTGCCATCAACCAGACCCTAATTTTTGGTTTTTGACAGGCCTTTCCTTTTCCCATAGAAAATGAATATGTTCGTGTACTTTTCTATCTTTTATGGCCCATGGAAGCATATTCCCTCCTTGAAAAAATTGAATTATTTTCTATCCTCATTCTATGCGTACAAATCCAATGCAGCAGCCCTAAACAAAATTAGCCGGACACTACCTGCATTCAATTCCCATTTTTCCCTCCAAATAAATCATGCAGTTATATATATATATATTCTAGGCCAATATGCAAGAGAAATCAACTCCCAGAAAGAATGAAAAGGTTCCCTTTCGGAGGGAAAATATCCAAACAGTATTATTAGAAAATTGACATTAAATAATCAGTCCATACTAATTTAATCTCTTTTGCAACAGATACTGTAAAAGAGGAATGAAGAATAAGAATATGAAATCAAGCTCTTAAAGGTCCTTTCCCCTCTTGCTGAAGCATGTAATCTTTCTTCATTTCTTCCAAAACAGATTCATTGGTACTGCAGGTAAGACCACCACAACAGTTTAGGATATCCCATCATATTGAACAAGAGGAATGACGTACATACCAACTTAAATAACGAAATTAATGAAGCCTAAATGATATGTCAGAAAGTACATTGATTACCATGTGAGCTCTATTTAAGACACTGATTAATAAACTTTGTGAGACATCATTTGGTCCGTTAACTTAGTCATTTAAGTTGGTACATGCATCAATGCTCTTTGGGTTGGAAAATCATGAAGTCATATACTTACTAAAGGCCATGAATGCAAACACAAAATCTCATCCGCTAATGAAATTTTCTGGCAAGTCAGTTGAGTGATTAACTTGGCCATTTAAGTTGGTAACGTATCATTGTCCAGAGATAAATAGTGAACCTCGGCACTAATACTTACTAACTACGTGTACCACAAGTCATCATTGTCCAGAGATAAATAGTGAACCTCGGCACTAATACTTACTACCTACCTGTACCACAAGTCCACAACCATTACTTGTTCAACCAAGACTCGCTTGCTTCATGATTATGGATTGTGCCTGTTAACATGCACCTGCCCAACTCCACCCCCCCCCCCACCCCCCCCAAACACACACACACACTAAAAAAAAACCAAGCATCCTAGTAAGTGTTCCGGTTCCAGAATCTTATAGGGGAAAACGAGGAACTTATCCTAAGCACAAACTCTGAAGCCTTCAACTGCCTGACAATTACAAGCTTTAGATTTAGTTTTCCAAGTTTGGTTGAGGACAGAGTTTTGTGTTGTCTTATTTTAGCCACATAAGTGTACTGATAATATGATGAAGATCAAGCTTACTTCCCTACATACATTTATATCAATTTTTTATGTACTTACAATTGATGGAGGCACTCGTTTAATTCCTTAGCTTGTTTGCGACATTGCCAAATAACAGATATTGTTTTTCCTGCAGCACACTCAGCATATTTTGCAGTGTAGAGATCACACTCTTTTAGTGCCTTCTGCTTCATTTTGCTGCGTAAAGCTGTTATTCTGATAGATTAATATATTTATTCTGTGCAGCTAAAGTATATAAACAGAGAGAAGTGAGTTCAACACATCCAAAACTGTATAATGCTACAATAAGTATCACTTAAATTACTGGAAAGGATATCAATAATACTGAATCAATAGGAAAAAGGATATCAATAATACGGAATCAAACCCAAGGGGTTGCCACAGCGGTAAGGGCGAACTTTGGACTGTGTGGGTAGGGGCAAGATCTCAAGTTCGATTTCCCGTTGCGTGAAACCTTTCTTGGGCCATTGGGGTGTCTCCTGGTCGAGCAACCAGGGCCTCATGGGATTAGTGAGGGTGGGGCCCCGCTACCCATGGTTATAAAAAATAATACAAAATCAATTGGAGATGCTGTTTGCTTTGTAAGAATAATACTGTCTGTATCCTAAATTAAGAGCCCAACATTCCTTTTTGGAATGTCACGAATTTCGAGACAAATTTCCTTTTTAGGACATAATCAATGTACCAAATTTCATGATACCAAACAAGTAGTGTTCTCAATCATTGATTAATTTGAATGTAGTGCATTCCTAAAAAGATGAAAAGGTCAAAATGGACTCATAATTTGGGACGGAGGGAGTATTTCACTTCTATAAAATGAAAGTTATTCTTCAAACACATATCCCTTAGTGGGCGTCGGATAAGAAAACGAACTTCTAGTATTCATTTAACATGCACTAGAGATAGATCAAGAGAAAGCTTAAAGGATAAATGCGCACTGCATGATTATTAAAAAAAAAACATTTCATGATCTTCTCCCGTCAAAGAAACGCGGGTTATATCCAAATATATCGAATATTGCTAGGAGAGAAAATTCACAAAGCAAAAATGTAAATATAGATCCTGAACTCTCAAGTCTTACCAACCAACAAGGCTGACCAATTCCACATAACTTATGCAAGCTCAAAAAACTAAAAGGAACCAATAGCGCTAATAAAAGATTTTTAAGCTCTGAACTATACTTTAATGTTCCACATCCCAATTCCCACATCGGTACGGAAATTGGGACGTCATGGGACATTATAGGTTGGCATAATGTACCCAATTGATAACTTGGGCTAGCTGGTATCCGAAGTCTCTTACACTGTGATCCTCAACTAGAAGTGGTTCGAGTGAGCTAGCCTAGTTGGAAAAGCACCCACCCAAATTCAAGAGAGGTCCTAAGTTTGAGTATCATCCGGGGTGGGAGGGGGATTTTCGTTATTATTGTAGTAAAGGGAAGAGACTTAGACCTTCCCTTAAAAGGAAAAAAAAAATGGTTTGAAGTTACTGTTTGGCTCATTGAACCAACCATATTTACCTCCCTTTGAATTGGTTGCACCTGTGAAGCTTAGTTTCTCTTTTACTGACCCCAACTGTTTTGGGCTAGTTGTTCTCGTTCAAAAACAACCATATACATCCAGGACCTCCATATTACACCACCAATGTCGAGATGAGATATATGATGGGCTATGTATGTTGAAGTCTGATCTACACAACAGATATCTAATCCTCAAAATCATATGACCCCTTTGACTTTCAAGATACTTAAAAGAACAGCCATGTCCTTCTATAATCTATCGTACTAGTTCAACACTTCAACAAACGGTTTCCCTCGAAGCACTAAAAGATTTTCAAATCAAATTTCTCGTCTATACTTGAAAGAACATTATAACAAGTAATTTTCTATATTGTTCCAATTCAAACCCCTTCATAATAACCATCCAAACATAAATGGTAACTCAGACAAATATCAATATTTGAAGAAGATTAATACATCTTCCTTCTCGTACACCACCAAACTGTAAGTGTACTATCTTCACGCGCTAGTTAACGCTAGACAAAACTCCAAAGCTACAAATAGGTCATAATGCTCTATATGTTTCGTCAAAATCATAACACTGAAACTTTTAGAAGCACTGCAATGATGAACATCTTCAAATTTTCAATTTTGCTAAAGGTGGGTATGGCTATTGGCACTCCAAAATCCATCCCAAATGTAAAGAAAGTGCCCCTAAAAATAAATGAAAGGTGCCGCTAAATATCATATTTGGAGTGCTAACATTCATATCCTTAAAAAATTAGTACGTTCTTCTTACAAGCTAAAATTATGATCGATTACCTATAGAAATTCGCTTAAATGTGTAATTTGACTGAAATGTTTGTAAGCTGTAATTACAATAACTAAACCCCTAAAAAGCAATAAATCATTGCAGCCGTAACATATCAGCAAACGGTGTAAGTTAGGGTTTATGCGAGGGTTTAAGGGACATTTGTACCTTCTTCGACTTTCTTCTTGACATGATTTTCCCTTGCTTCTTGTACGAAACCCATTGAATCACAGCTAAACCCAACAAGCCTTTCTTACTGATCACTCGTCGATCGACTCAACGTGTGCCTTCGAACTCAACGTGCGTACCAAGTGAATATATGTTGAACTCTTTTATCAAGACTATCCTTACAAATTCTACAAAATTTTAAACGTGTTAATCAGATAAATAATTATGTACAAAAATTAAGACAAGTACTTTTATTTGGCATTTTCTAAGTGGTAAGTTTTTTCACCAAATTTTATTAGGAAAACACTTGAAAGATAAATGAGATGATTATCTCAAATTTTAACCATTTTAATTTTTAATCATCCACATAGAACCTATACATTCTTACGAATCTCTTGTAAAAAAAAAAGTATTGGGTATCTGTAAAATACCATGTCAATAAATTACTATTCCATTAAAGCAAGTTCAGTGTCACTTCACATTTTTTGAACGCCTAACAATGTATTTGTAAGGGTGGTGCTATTTTCACTCTCAAAACTATTTGATTATACTCTCACTAAAAATAAAAATGTAAAGTCCTATTTTCACCCCAATTCAATTAATCGCATTCACTCAATTAATGACTCATTAACCATTAATTACTCTTTTTTTTCTTTTTCCTTTTCTTCCACATATATATATCTTATTTTCTACTATGGCAAAACACACACTAATATTTAGATTTGGAATTCAAATTTAAAAGTGATAATACAAAAGTTGTCATATAACAAATTTTGGGTTTATATGAATAAAAATTAACTACTTCACTTTATAAATAAAATTTACTTTAATACTTAAGACCATTATTGAGGACGGGGATGGCAAAAGTTCTTTCAAATATGTGTTATTCTTCTTTCTTTTAGATTTATGCAATATGAAGAAATGAAAATGGCTACACGAAAAAGGTTCCCTCGGCTATGAGAAACCGAATTTGTAGTATATATTCGGTTTTTAAAAATCGAGTGTAACATTTAGGTCGTATAAAAAATAATGTTTAACGACAATGCTTTACTCAACCCATAAGTATCGAATAATAGACTTATACTCGTCTCTTAATAACCGAATAACATGCACTTTACTCGGTTCTCAAGGACCGAATGGTCTTACTTCTATAGGTCTGCACAAATGTTCACACATGGTCTTCATGAACTGAATATAAACTACAAATTTGGTTCTTCGTAACCTAGGGAACTTTTTTCATGTGCCCATATTCGTTTTTGCTTGTTATTGTGTATGTTAAGAAAACAAGATAAATGTGAACCTTTCAATTCACTCTTCTTTACCATTCTCTATAATTTAGGGTTTCTTTGTTGCATTAAGAGTAAGCGAATGCAAGAATTTATAAACTATTATCGAGAAGAAGAAGAAGAAAAAGAATTATTGATTAATTATAATTAATTTGTGTTGCATCAAGGTAGATGAATGTAAGAATTTAGATTTCATTGTTGAGAAGAAGAAGAAAAAGGAAGATGATTAATGATTAATTATAATTGCGTCAATGATAGATGAATGTAAGAATTTGTGTTGCATTGTTGAGAAAAATAAAAAGAAAAAAAGGGAAAAGGATGAATAATGATTAATGATTAATTATAATTAATCATTAATCTATGTGTATTAAAGTTGGAGTGCTAAAGGAGTTAGTGGGACTATGAAAGAGTAAAAGGGAGTTGGTGGGAGTAGTAATAAGAGTGTGAGTAATACCAAGCATTTATGGAGGTGGAAATATCACCTCCCATTTTTAATTGACAATATATAATGATTTCATTTAAATGTCATGAATAAGTCCATTTACAACACGCAAAGTAAAACTTAAACACAAATTTACAAATATGTCAATAAGTTTCTTGAATTGCTATAGTGGGTATAGTTAAAAATGCAAGTGACCTTACATTTTTCAAATACACCAAATGATTTTGATATTGACAAAATGCATCCAAAAATGTAAGTGACCTTACATTTTTCAAATACACCAAATGATTTTTGATATTGACAAAATGCATCTGTATGGGTTGTCTTTAATTGTTTTCAAATTTTGTTTTGGTTTATCAGTATGCATGCATTCTTAGCATTCAACATAATTTATTTTTTTGACATATCCATTGTTAGCATTCTTCCACTTATCTTCAATTACAATATTTTTTCAATATTTCAAGTAAGTTTTGTTAAAGTTATAAACTTTTCGTTTAGTCTAGTTGTTTTCTAAATTGTTCTTATAATAAATTGTTATTTTAATAGTAATTACCACGAATGTTTGCTAAACAGACTACAAATCAAAGAAAAAAAAAATAAGGCATCTACATCTATAGTTATGGAAAGGTGTAAACTGTCAAGAGCGAGTACTGGTGAAGGTTGTTAATTATGTAGAAGGAGAGTCTCAAGTCCACATCGGCTAGAGCGAAGTTCTTCGGAGACATTAAAAAAAAAACCTTCAACGACTAATCTAAAATTAGAGAGATCTCGTACAACCTTCAAATTATTGTTGATGATACTGGGAAATGTATCACGAGACTATACAATTGTATAGCAAATGATGTGTCCATAGACATGTCACTTAAAATAATAATAATAATAAAAAATGGCATGAAATTTCAAAATTTGAAACTAATTTGTAAATTGGCTAGTATAGTGTCATTAACATAAACTAACAGATATATGATATATGAAAAAGTAGAAAAAAAATGGTCCATATGAGTATCTTACTCGAATGGGTGGCACACCCTTATTTATTTTTTATTTTTTTCATATGGGTAAAGCACATTATTTTAACCCATACAAGTAAAGTAGACTGGTAGGAGTAAAATTTGAATGTATGGTAAGTTTGGCCAGTCTCTAAGATACAAATTAAGTTTATCTATCAACTTTGTTCCAGTGTGAAAGCAAGTATGCTAAATTTGCAAATTTAACATACCCATTGTAGATACTCTTATAGGCACCATTAAAGACAAAGTGATAGTGTGTTGTCTCAGTGATAAAGCCATTTTCTTCTGTCCAATTATAAATTATAAATTTTGACTAAATATAAGTAAAAAAATGGTTAGAGCATGTACAAATACCGTATATGCATACATAATACCAATGTTCTAAAAGGCGCTAGGTGGATTTAGAGCGGTCATAGAGAGCCTAGTGTCCAAAGCACCTAGGCGGTTAGGCGCTAGGCTTTTTTTTTAATATAAATATATATACTAATGACTATGTTTCGCTTGTTTGTGTTTTATACAAGTACTGGGGTATACCCGTGCCATCTGGCATATCATAATATTTGTATCATAGTGTAAGTAACAAAATTTGAATCTTTGCTGCCAGCGAGAGTAGCATGATTTTTAACCACTGCATTACTTTTTAAACTATTTATATTAATTTGAACACCACACATATCACATGCGCACATAAATTTAATAGTAATTAAAAGGGAAAAAATGGTCAAACTTATATAGATTATAACTATATAAATATCTATAAATATAATTTTTATTTGGTCACTCACAACACAATAATATCTCTTAGACGGGGGAAGTCCAAATCGCCCCACATAATAGAAAAAAAAATCTCAACAAAATTTAAATATAATTTAAGGAAAAAAGAAGAAAAATAAATGTGATGTCTCGTATATCAATTGCTTTTAAAATAACGTATAAAAAAATATGCATATAGTAGCTATTTCTCTCTATCAAACTAAACCAATCAACACCCCCCCTAGGTTTCTCTTAATTTTTAAAAATAAAAAAATTGTAGTACTAATTTTAAACCTCGAACTGCACCCCTTATGTCCGATTCAACCCCTACTCTTGCTTTTCAGGATTCACATGCCAAACACCTTACCATGTATTTAATTTTCACTGTAATTAGGATTTTATTTTCATTATTTTATTTGCTTCAAATCCTAAAAAATGCTACCAAGTCTAAAAAAATATTTTGAAATGTTAAGATATTAGGTTATTCCACACCCGCGGGATAAAAATGTTGAGTGTTTATGCAATTTTTTTAGAAGCATTTAATTTCATGTTTCTAAATTATAATTTAAGTTTGATAGCTCTAATGTTAGTGCTCATTTGTGTTGGGGGTTAGGAGGAGAGCTCCAATTTTATTTTTTCCTTTAAATGATCTACCAAAGAAGAAATTATTTTCAATATGTAAAGAAAAAATTTTTTGGGAGGTGTGGTAAATAAAAAGGTTGAGGTAGAGTGATGTTGAGAGAGAAAATGAGTGTGGTGAAATAAATAAGAATGAGATAGAAGAATATAAAAAGTACGTTAAAAAACACTATATTGACTAATATTATTTAAGTAATGATATTAGCACTCCATAAAAAATACTTTTGCAATCTTAAATCATCTTCTGTGACATTTCATATGGATCTTTTGTGACACTTTTTATGTCACTAAAGATAATTTTGGAGCGTTATAATACTTTTGTAGAGGGCTATTATCGTTACTTATATTTAATACTTAAACTAAGGACCCAAATTTAAAATCTTCCGGGGCATCAAAATTTTTATAATAATTTCTAGTGAAAATAAAGTCACATTGATTATACTACATTATTTCAAAAAGAATGCACCTAAAATACATTTGGAGAATTTTTATTAATTTTTTTTAGATAAATATGTGAAAAAGATAGTTTGAAAAGAAATTGGAAACTTAGTTCGAAAATAAGAAGATATCTATACTAATCTAAAAAGATAAGAGGCCCTCCTATAAATATTAAAGGTAATTATTTCCCAAAGTTTGAAGTTTGAACTCTAAAACAACCGTAATCATTTTTTTTTCATTTTAGAATAGATGATGCACGTGTAAAGAAAATAAATATACACATGCATTGCGTGTACTTCGGTGTTTAGTTGAGAGAAAATTGACATAGATAAAAAGGAATAAATTTTTAAATAAGGTGAGATAAAGAGGCGAGGGGCCAATTTTATCCCTAATTTGATTATTTTTACTAAAAATGTAAGTCCTAAGGTTTGAACTATAAAACAATTGCAATATTTTTTTTGATGCGTGTGTAAAGAAAATAAACATACACACGCATCGCGTATACTTCAGTGTCTAGTTGAGAGGGATTGGCATAGATAAAAAATACTATATTTCCAAATAAGGTGAGAGAAATAGGTGTGAAGCCTATTGCATTTTTAGATATAAATACATATATTAACTCTTGATCACTCTACACTCTTGAATTTATTAAATGCATTGTAGACCAATGAATTATCCCCTTAGGACAATAGTCAAATCAACTACCTTGATTTGTATTATAGATTATATATATAATACTTGTATAAATCACAAACAAGCAAAACATAGTCATTGGGTTTACTGTCCAAAACAAAATTGAATACGGAGTCACATCTATATGAAATTATCAATTTATTTTAAACACAACAATAATAATTAGTGAAAGAAACTGCAACAATAAAAGAAAAATAAGAAAAATTCAAGATAAGATTGAAGAAGTAAGGTAACTTGATGTATTTGTAACTAGTCAAAGCGACCTCTTTTTAAATGTCTTTTAGTGATTGCAGTTGTTGGTTAGAGTTTCATTTCAATTGGAGGAATGAAAAATGAATTTACTTATGATAGTTGATAGATTGTATCCATTTTTTTAATTGGTAATTTTTAAACAAAAAGAAGAATATGTAGCTCTTTAAAAATAAGAAAAAAAAAGTCTATTCGCCTAGCTCACCTAAACCCGCCCAGTCTGTTTTGGAATCGACCCAATTTATCTTCGCGTCTACTCACCGGCCTAGGTACTAATTGAGGCATCTGGGCATTGCTTAGATGGGCGCAAACACTATGTAATACTTATGTTTGGTAGGCTAAAATTGAATACTGCTAATTTTTTTTACCATCTATATTATAAGGGAAATAATCATCACATCACTAAATTATTTAATCAATGGTCCACATTAATTTGCAAAAAAGAATAAATTATCCCTTCAGGACAATAGTCAAATCAACTACCTTGATTTGTATTATAGATTATATATAATATATATATATATATATATAATACTTGTATAAAGCACAAACAAGCAAAACATAATCATTGGGTTTACTGTCCAAAACAAAATTGAATACGGAGTCACATTTATATGAAATTATCAATTTATTTTAAACACAACAATAACAATAATAATTAGTGAAAGAAACTGCAACAATAAAAGAAAAATAAGAAAAATTTAAGATAAGATTGAAGAAGTAAGGTAACTTGATGTGTTTGTAACTAGTCAAAAGTGACCTCTTTTTAAATGTATTTTAGTGATTGCAGTTGTTGGTTAGGGTTTCGTTTCAATTGGAGGAATGAAAAATGAATTTACTTATGATAGTTGATAGATTGTATCCATTTTTTTAATTGGTAATTTTTAAACAAAAATAAGAATAGGTAGCTCTTTAAAAATAAGAAAAAAAAAGTCTATTCACCTAGTTCACCTAAACCCGCCCAGTCTGTCTTGGAATCGATCCAATTTATCTTTGCGTCTACTCACCGGCCTAGGTACTAATTGAGGCATCTGGCCACCGCTTAGATGGCCGCGAACACTGTGTAATACTTATGTTTGGTAGGCTAAAATTGAATACCGCTGTTTTTTTTACCTAATCAATGATCCACATTAATTTGCAAAAAAGAAGAAAAAATTTGGACCATTAGATTTGTTTTCAAACCATCAAATCAAGAAAGTCAACAACTTTTTATCTTTCTTATTCCACCAATTTTAATCTCTTATCTTTTTTCTCAATCTATTTTTATGAAATTCAAAATACATTAAATTTCAAACAAATACCATGTAAGAGTTTGTATATTTAAAATTTACCAATAAAAATTTGTATATTTAAAATTGCAAATATAAAGTTACGTGTAAGACAAAAATTATAGAAAACTTTTATAATATACTTTTCTTACTCTTATTATAAAATTTTCACATTACTCTTAAAACTATTTCATTTTTTCTAGCGACAATTTTCTATTTATATTATAAGATGTATTTTTTTCTTTATTTTGTTATTATTAACTAATGATCAAAATTTGTTTTCAAACCAAAAAAAAAATGTAAACCTTTTAGATTTGTTTTTAAGATATCAAATTACCTAATTACATAATACTTTTTTATTATATTTTTTCACCTTAATATAATAATCAAAATATACAATTTGAAATTTGACATTCAAATGTCAAAATTTTCTCACTTTTTTTCCTCACAATTTTTTTATAAATACAAGAACAGTCTTTCTCTCTTTATACATTCTCTCTTTCTTAATATTTTCATGGCTAAACACCCATCAAAATACTTGAGATTTTCTACTTTTTTTACTTTTTACTCTTTTGAAGAATGTAATATTTTATGGTTTATTTTGTTATTTTTTTGAAGAAGGTATATACATGGGTTTATATAACTCATTTAGTTGGAGATCGCAACTTTATTTTATGATATTATTTAGTTGAGAATCCGATAATTATTTGTTTTAGTGGCAGCCTAGGTTAAGAATAGTACATATGATTTTGAATTTTTCCCCTTATGTGTGTTGAATATCCATTTTATAGTCAATAGGAATATGAATAAAAAAGTTTTCATGCATGCATGTGAGTTTTATACTTTTTTGATATCCCTGTATAATATTATTTTGTTCGGTTTTTATTCCCCCCTCTTTTCATGTATGTGAGTTTTGTTAACCTCCCGTAGTGTTGTCTACTATTTTATCACTCAAGCTAACAATTTTATACTCAAATTAATATGCTTTTTCATTTACGATTTAAGATTTAGCAAAAAAACCTGTAAACCCCACCTAATGCCATTCTATATTATAAGGGAAAGAACCATCACATCACTAAATTATTTAATCAATGGTCCACATTAATTTGCAAAAAAGAAGAAAAAATTTGGACTATTAGATGTGTTTTCAATCCATCAAATCAAAAAAGTCAACCACTTTTTATATCTCTTATTCCACCAATTTTAATCTCTTATCTTTTTTCTCTATCTATTTTTATGAAATTCAAAATACATTAAATTTAAAATAACATACCATATAAGAGTTTGTATATTTAAAATTTACCAATAAAAGTTTGTATATTTAAAATTGCAAATATAAAGTTACGTGTAAGACAAAAATTATAGAAAACTATTATAATTCACTTTTCTTACTCTTATTATAAAATTTTCACATTACTCTTAAAACTATTTTATTTTTTCTAGTGGCAATTTTCTATATATATTATAAGATGTATTTTTTTCTTTATTTTGTTATTATTAACTAATGGTCAAAATTTGTTTTCAAACCAAAAAGAAATGTAAACCCTTTAGATTTGTTTTTAAGATATCAAATTATCCAATTACATAATACGTTTTTATTGTCTTTTTTCACCTTAATATAATAATAAAAATATAAAATTTGAAATTTAAGATTCAAATTTCAAAATTTTCTCACTTTTTCCCTCACAATTTTTTTATAAACATAAGAACACTCTTTCTCTCTTTATATATATATATTCTCTATTTCTTAAGATTTTCATGGCTAAACACCCATAAAAATACTTGAGATTTTCTACTCTTTTGAAGAATGTAATATTTTGTGGTTTATTTTTTTTGAACAAGGTATATATATGGGTTTATGTAATTCATTTAGTTGGAGATTGCATCTTTATTTTAAGATATGCATATTCAGTTGAGGATCTGATAATTATTTGTTTTAGTAGCAGCTTAGGTTAAGAATAATGCATATGCTTTTGAATTTTTCCCTTTTTGTGTGTTGAATATCCATTTTATAGTTAATAAGAATAGGAATAAAAAAGCTTCTATGCATGCATGTGAGTTTTATACTTTTTTGATATCCCTGTATAATATTATTTTGTTCAGTTTTTATCCCCCCTCTCTTCATGTATGTGAGTTTTGTTAATCTCCCGTAGCGTTGTTTACCATTTTATCACTCAAGCTAACAATTTTATACTTAAATTAATATGCTTTTTCAATTACGATTCAAGATTTAGCAAAAAAATCCGTAAGTCCCGCCTAATGCCATTCTTATCTATGATAGTTTATTATGTGAATTTAGTAAAGTTGACATGTATAATTCAAATATACATGAGGTTTCTTTATTTATATTTAATATTTTTTTATTTTACTGTGCCGAACGACACGGACAATACATAGAGCTCTATAAAAAATACGGCTGGCTTGGCTATGAGCCGCACAAAATGAAATGAGATAGGGGAGAACCAGAAAAGTAGCTGCGTAGAGCCCATAACACTTCGTGATCAAATTCCAAAATACCGCACAATGATTTTGGTTCCACGTGGCTGTCTTTAAGCTTGGACATTGTTTATTTACTATATATTTTATATTAAATATGGGTGTTATTTGTACTAAAAATAATATAGATATTATTTAATAGGTCTAAGCTAACTTTAAGAATACAAACTTTAATTTATGATAATTCTATCATAATTAAAATAGTTTAATGTTTGAAAATAAATTGCATTGGATAGTATTGTGTTAGAGACTATCATATCATACATAAAAAGTTACATTATCTTCTTTTATTTTTTACTTTATCATTAGTCTTTTATAATTGTATTAAAGAGCCATTTTCAAATCTAATTAGTAGACGCATCTACTTAAACCATTAGATTTAAGCTTCATGATCGAGATCTAAAAAATTATATAAGTATAATAGTGTAGATTGTGAACTATATTTTAGAGTTATTTTTGTCGCCATAGTCTGCATAGAAGCCACATCACCAATTCTTTCTACTTTATGAAGAAACGTTAAATAGTCTAAAAAAATGTGTCATGAAAATCGTAGCCAAAATATGTTTAAATTGCTCATTTGCACTATTTTAAAAAAAAATAATAAATAAAATGCTTTTACACTTCCTTGAGAGATGAAAATTTTCCTTTCTCGGGCTCGCCTCTAATAAGTTAGGGTAATTGATACAGTAAACTTTAAAAATTCACTCAAGTTTCAAGGGTACCCTTAAAGTTTTAAAAGTGATAAATTAAACCTAAAATACATTAAGTGATATATATTTTAAACCTTGCAAGTAACTCCACTAATTTTTATTAACGGAATGCTTAACTGACTTCACACTTGGATCCAACTTGCAAAAACAATTAATAAATGAAAAAGACATAACATACATTAGAAAAAGAGGAAATTAAAAGAGAGAAGAGAGAAAGTTAATTACCCTTCCACACACACTCATCAAAAAACACACGATCACAAACACCCAAAGGCGAGCAAATGTTTTAGTTGCGGGGGTTGATGTGGCAGAAGCCATTTCGATTTCTGTGGCCGTTGAAGAAGCAATTTTAATTTGCATGAAAAATTTGAAAGCCACACGTTGTTCAACTTTTTAATAGTTCAAGTTTTTCTATCAATGAGATGGGCTTAATTAGTTGTGAGATTAGACGCCGATGTTTGAATATAAATTTTACTTTTCGGCACACTCTAAGGTTAGCTAACAAAGTGACTCATGCCATTGCTTATTATGTTTTATAAGTAAATGATGTGAAAAACTGAGATTCCATGTTACCAGAGTAACTTTATACTTTAAGGGCGTGTTTATTGTGCCGGATAGCAAAAGGGGATAAGATTATATTTTCCTATCCGGTGTTTGGCGTCAAATTGGATTGCATAAATTGGGGGATTCTTAATCCGGTTGGAACTTCTTATTCTACAACTTACGGGATTACGCAATCCTACCTTGAAAGGTGGTATTGCATTGTACGGTTGTTATAGGATAATGAAAGAAACAAAACAATAATTTACTTTGCTCTCGTACGTGTCTCATACCCTAGCTACAGGAGGGAGAGAGAGAGAGAGAGAGAGAGAGAGAGAGAGAGAGAGAGAGAGAGAGAGAGAGACGATGCAGAGAAGAGGACAGAGACCATAGCAGGTGTATATATATATAAAGCTGTGTGTACGTTTCAATATTTTTTTTAGCGTGTGTTTCAATATTCTTGTTTACTTTGGCTTTGGAAGTGGTTCATAATTTAATATAAAGCCAAGTGACTTGCTTTGTGTTTTGTTTTTGTTTGTATTTGAGAAAGTGGATCACATGTGTGAATTGTTGCTAACTGGGATGTGCGAGTATCATTGAAGCCATGACATTTATCTGATTTAGTTTTTTTTTTTTTTGTTGAAGCACTAGAATTTGGACTTCGACAATTTTTTTACCTGTCAGAGAATATTAGATGTATCTTGTGTAGATTTTGTGTGAGATCTTTTCCGCCGAAAATCCCGATTTTGTGTATATTTGTTCCACCGAAAATCCCAACAAATTTGGTTGATTGATTGCCAGTTCCTACATTTTCCCTAACCCATTGTACTATAAATTAGACCATCTATTATTGTATAAAACACATCAATCGAATAATAATACATTAATTATATACAATACCCTTTCATCTCCCTTTAGTTTTCTACATGGTATCAGAGCGAGATTAGCCCTCATTACCTCAATCTTACCGCCGCCGGTGAAGTCTTCAATCTCACCACCGCCGGCGAGCTCAACCTCACTGCCGATCCCCTCACCGGGCCTCAATCTCGTCGTCGCTAGTGACTTTCTACGCTCTCTGTTTCTCCGACCGCCGCCGCTTAGCCTTATCCTCCTCAGCTCTGCCGCCGCATTCTCACGATCTCTCTGTCTCCTTCCATCAAACACCGCTGCCTCGCCGCTTCGCCGGTCAAAATAACAGGGATAGAGCGAAAGAGAGAAAGGGGGTATTTATTTCTTTTCTTTTTTTTGGAGCAAGTTTGACTCAACAGCATTTTGTTGAGTTAGATTTGTAAGGAATTTTGTTTTAAAAAAAATAAAAAAAAATCCATCAATCGCCACGTACAGTGGCAATTACTGCCACATCACCCTCTCCACAATAATCTACCATCTTCCAAAAATAAATAAATAAATAAATAAATCAATCAGTTTTGATGGACCCTCACTTTCTTATTTTCAAATCTACCCTAACTTTTCAAATATTTTCAAATTAGCCCAAACTTTATATTATTCTCAAAATCCACCCTAATTTTTTATTCTTTTCAAAATTAACCACGAACTTTTCATAAAATATCATGGATTGTTCAGAAATTTCTCGGCCCATTTCCATTACTCTTAATGGACCGAACGATATCCATTGGGCTCAGGCAATGACCAGATTTCTTCAGGCTCGTCGCGTTTGGCAAATTGTTATGGGCGAAGTCAAGGCCCCTATCCAAAAAGAAGGTGAATCTGACGAAAAAATTGCAGATCGACAAGACGAATGGATCGGAAAGAATGGTGATATCATTACTTGGTGTCGTAATACCTCAATTCATACCATCAGTCAACAATTCGGGCAATTTTCTACCGGAAAGGAGGTCTAGGACTTTCTACAAACCCGGTACACCACCAAAGATCTTGCTCATCAATATCAACTTTTGACTGTTCTTCACTCCAATAGGCAACAATCTGATCAATCCATTGATGATTTTTTATCCGAGATGCAAGCCTTATGGGATCAGTTAGCTCTTTCCGAACCTATCTGGTTATGTTCAGATGATGTTGCCAAATTTGATATGTACAAGATTCAACAACAAGTGATGACACTTCTCATGGGTCTTCATGATCGCTTTGAGCCTGTCCGGGCTTCACTCCTACATCGCTATCCTCTCCCAACCTTTGATGATGTCGTCACTGCACTTTATTTCGAAGAAACACGACTTGGTCCAAAGTCTAAAAATTCTGATGCAGTTCTTGCCGTCACTTACCCTAAATCTGAAAAGCCATCAAATGATAAATATAAGAAATCATCAAACAAGTGTGCATATTGCCATGAGATTACTCATACACTGCTCTACTATCCCAAATGAGTTTGCAAGTACTGTCACAAGCGCGGCCCAAAACATTATGGCTCTGATTGCTACAAGAATCCTGCAAGACACCACAATACCAAGCCCATCACTGCTGCTGCCACTGAACAACCATCCAACCAACTCTCATCCGTTAGTAACAATGATATTGTTGATATTTTAAAACAAGTTTTATCTGGATCATCCTCTGCGATGTCTGCCACCCCAGGTACCCCTTGGTATTTTGATTCCGGTTGTTGTAATCACATGACTTCCGACTCTACACTCTTTCTCTCTAAATCTCATACCACACACACATATTCGATTAAGACTGCAGATGGATCTCAATTGAATGTCACTCACATCGGACCAGTATCTACAGCCCATTTATCCCTTCCCTCTACTTTCATATACCTAAATTGACAATTAATCTTATATCTGTTAATCAATTATGTGATCTTGGATTAAATGTTGTCTTCTCCTCATCTGGTTGTCATGTACAGGATCCGCGAACGAGATAAGTTATTGGGATAGGCCGTAAAGTTGATTATTTGTTTGAGCTAGTTCATCTTCTCACCCTACCAAATATACCTACTAAAACCCTTACCACTGGTCCAACTCTCTCCACCTCTCCTCTGAAACTTTGGCATTCTCGGTTGGGTCATGTATCTGTTGATATGCTTAAATCTCTTATTTCTATGGGTCGATTAGAAAATGTTCGATCAGAAAATATCCCATGTTTGTCGTGTCAACTTAGAAAATAACCCACATTATCTTTTAATACAAGTGATTCTATTTCTTCTGCACCTTTTGATCTTATTCACTATGATGTTTGGGGACCTTCTCCTTATAACACTATGGGAGGATTCAAATACTTTGTTATTTTCATAGACGATTATACCCGTTTTACCTGGATATATCTCATGAAAAATCGTTCTGAATTGTCGCAAATATATTATAACTTTGCACAAATGATTCAAACCCAATTTTCCAAACCAATCAAGATACTTCATGCTGATAATGCTATGGAATACAAAGAAACCAAATTCCTCCATTTTTTGCGTCAACAAGGAATTGTTTCTCAATATTCATGTCCAGGTACATCTCAACAAAATGGTCGTGCTGAACGCAAACATCGTCACATTTTGGATACTGTTCGAACCTTTCTCATATCTAGTGGGTGTCCTGAACGTGTCTGGGGTGAAGCAGCTCTTACTGTTGTTTATACCATAAATCGACATCCTATTCCCGCATTCCAAAATCAATCACCATACGAAAGACTGTACAGTAACCCCCCTAATTATAATCTTTTAAAAGTTTTTGGGTGTGTCTGTTTTGTCTTACTTCAGCCTCATGAACATTCCAAACTCGAACCTCGTTCCCGCCTTTGCTGCTTCTTAGGGTATGGCATAGAACATAAATGATACCGATGTTGGGACCCCATCTCAAAAAGACTTCGTGTGTCTAGACATGTCATATTTTGGGAACACAAAATGTTCTCCTCAATTTCCAAATTCCAAGTCCACATTGATACACCTCTTCCATGTTTTACTAACCCTTCTGATACGTCATATTCCTCTACTTCACCTGTTTCATCTCCAACAGAAGCTTATGAGCCCAATACTGACGCTAATCAATCCAATGAACCCCTCTTCATACCATCAAATCCTTCTACTACTGCTCAATCAAATTATCCCATACCAGCAACGGACTATTCTGATAACGCTGAATCGCCCAATGATCTTGTCAACTTGTCCAATATCCCTCGCCATTCTACCAGGGTAAGCCATTTACCTCATCATCTTCGTGATTATCATTGTTATTCTACTATATTTTCCCATCATGAACCATCTTCATATAAAGAAGCAGGTACTAATCCATTGTGGCAGCAAGCTATGTCTGAAGAATTGCAGACCTTAGAAAAAGCTCAAACTTAGGAATTAGTCACTCTTCCTCCAGGAAAGAATGCAGTTGGCTCTAAATGGGTTTACAAAATCAAAACAAAATCAGATGGATCTATTGATCAATATAAAGTTCGCCTTGTAGAAAAATGTCTTAATCAAGAATATGGCATTAATTACGAGAAAACATTTGCTCCTGTTGCTCAATTAACCTTTGTCAGGAGTCTTCTTGCTATTGTAGCTATCAGAAAATGGGACTTATTTCAAATGGATGTGAAAAATGCGTTTCTTAATGGTGATCTTTCTGAAGAAGTTTATATGAAACCACTTCCCGGGGTTCCACACTCTCCATCACAAGTTTGTAAATTGCGTCGAGCCTTATATGATCTTAAGCAAGCCCCTCGTGCTTGGTTTGAAAAATTCAGCTTCACCATTCGACAATTGTGTTTCATCTCTAGCATTCATGATTACAGACTTTTTATTCGAAAATCAGATAACGGCATTACGCTTCTTATTCTTTATGTGGATGATATGATTATTACTGGGAATGATGTTTCTGACATTTTTGAACTTAAACGATCTCTCAGCCACCATTTTGAAATGAAGGATCTTCGTTCTCTGAACTATTTCTTGGGTCTTGAAGTCCTCTCTGACTCTGCCGGGTATTATCTCTCACATGCTATGTATGCTTTTGACATTTTCACTCGTGCTGGTCTCACCGATTGTAAAATTGCTCCAACACCACTAGAAACGAATCTACGGCTTACACATCTTGATGGTACTCCTTTAAATGATGCCACTTTGTATCAACAAATAGTTGGTAGTCTGGTTTACCTGACCGTCACTCGATCAGATATTGCACATGCTGTTCACATCGTTAGCCAATTCATGTCCGCACCACGTTCTACACATTATACAGTTGTTCTTTGCATTCTTCGCTATTTCAAAGGGACCATGTTCCATAGTCTACACTTTCCTTTTACATCATTTTTGGAGTTACGTGCTTATTCTAATTCCGACTGGGCAGGAGATCCAACTGATCGACGGTCAACCACCGGGTACTGCATTTTCTTAGGAGACTTCCTCATATCCTGGCGTAGCAAAAAACAATCCCTTGTTTCTCGCTTTAGTACATAAGCAGAATATCGTACTCTTGCTGACACTGTTCAGGAAATCATCTGGCTACGCTAGCTACTGTCAGACATGGGAGTTCTTCAACATCTGCCCACTACAATTGGTTATAATAATTGAGTACTATTCAAATTGCTCATAATGATATTTTTCATGAACGAACAAAGCATATTGAGCTTGACTGTCATTTTGTTCGTCAACATTTAGCTAGCAACTATATTCGCTTTTTGTTTGTATCTTCTGAAGAACAACCTGTCGATCTATTCACCAAAATCTATCCACTTCTCCGTTTTCAAGATCTTTTGTCCAAACTTAAGTTGGTTCCTCATCTACCACTTTAAGTTTGCCGGGGGGGGGGGGGGTGTCAGAGAATATTAGATGTATCTTGTGTAAATTTTGTGTGAGAACTTTTCCGCAGAAAATCCCGATTTTGTGTATATTTGTTCCACCGAAAATTTCGACAAATTTGGTTGATTGATTGCCAGTTCCTACATTTTTCCTAACCCATTGTACTATAAATTAGATCATCTATTGTTGTACAAAACACATCAATCGAATAATAATACATTAATTATATACAATACTCTTTCATCTCTCTTTAGTTTTCTACATTACCAAAGAATATAAACAACAACATCGCAATATAAGTTTTGAGTCGACTTGAAAAGTTTGGTTAATATCATGAAGTGATAGTTTTATAGCATTTTTCATATGTGAATAAAAATGACAAGTTGAAAAAGTATGTTAAGAAATTAAATAAATATCATTTAAAATGATTATCAATAAAAGAATATATTAGGAAAATTGAACACAAAATTCTCTTATTTGATACACGCCAAACGCTTATTTAGGATAGTTTTTCTTATCTGACCATTTAATCCGAGTAGCTCCAAACGCATGAAAGGATTATAACTTATCTAGAAGACTCTTATTATATTATATTCTATCCTTATTTTATTTTATCCAACTTTCTTATTTAGTGCGAAAAACGCAAACTTGATATCTGATGATATTGTTTGTGTGTTTTTCCTATTTTTGAAAGGACGAAAAAAGAAAAATGAGAGAGAGAGAGAGGAGCGCCCTAATTAGTCAGCGCCAGCGTGGCAGAAAGGGAATCGTGCTGGCCTTCAAAAATTCCCCTATATAGCACTCTCCGTCTACCACTCACCAATTGCCCTGACTCTCTCCTCTATTCAGACCTTGACGCGACCACCAATTTTTCAATCAGAGGTACTATTTGCTCTTTAATTCCCCCTATAAACATTTAGGTTTAGATCTTTGATTTTTTATTTAATACTTCATATCATGGACTTTGTAGATCTGTAATCCTTGACCTTGAATTTGAATTGATTGCTTCGTCATATTTCAGTTTTACTAGTTCGAGATGCTCTTATCTATAATGATTTTAACAGTATTTTTATTTTGGATCTGTTGAGTTCATGAGATTTATATTGATATAGTACTTCGTTCGGTTGACTTGACGAATGATAATGTAAAGCTAGTATTTTATATATATTGGAATGTTGTTTTTTCTTATCCTTGTTTTTCTTATCCGGTTTATGAAGTTATTAGTGGAGCAACAACAATCTGGTTCAGGAACTACAGAAACAGTAGGCTTTGTTGCTTAATTTTTGAAAATCTAAAAGTGAAGAAATGAGAAACTTGGTTATTGGATGTTAAAGTATTAGGGATCTTCTTAACTATTTGGATTAGTTCCGTGGATTCAATTGCTTCATCATATTAAATTTTACTAGTCGAACATACTCGTATGTACAATGATTTTTACAGTATTTTTTACTCGATCTGTTGAGTTCATGACATATATATTGATGTACTGCTTCGTTGGTTTGGTTGACTTGACAAATGATAAGGTAAAGTTTATCGAGTTATTAGGAGCACAATAAGAACGCAGGACAATTTGGTCAGTAACTACAGAAACAGTTGAATTTATTGCTTAATTTTTTAAAATCTAAGAAGGAAGCAATGAGAAACTAGATCATTATATCTTGAGTAAATATCACATTTGATCACTAAACTATTATGAAATTTTTAAAAAGGTCACCCAAGTAAGGTTGGTTCCATTAACGGAAGCAGGGGCATTTTTGTCCAACCAAGTTATTTCTATCCATCTTCTTCCTCTCCGGCCATCTTCATCTTCTTCGGCCATCTTTTGACGAACTATCTTCCCTTTCTCTCTTTCTCAACCCAATTCGGTCTCTATATGGGTATTTTCTTTGGTCTCTATATATATATTTTCGCCAGAATTATATCGGTATTTTTGCTGGAATCAATGGTCAATATATGGGTATTCTTCACAAAAATCCCTTCTCTCTCTCTCTCTCTCTCTTACCAATTCCAACACCTCCTCCTTCGATTACTCGTCTCCTTCTCCATCATCATAATCTAGGCTTCGATTTTCACCCTTCAAACTAAATCCAAGGAGTAGCTCTCTCAGATCGCTACCTCTTTATTACATTCCTTCCCAATTTCGATTCCCAAAGCTCGTCGGAAGATGGCCGAGATAATGAAGGTGGGTAGAAATAACTTGGTTGGACGAAAATGCCCCTTATTCCGTTAATGGCTGACGGACTTTTTTAACGGAGGGGGCAAATTGGAACAAAAATAATCAATTTAATGGGCTAGATGGAACCAACCTTAGTTAGGTGACCATTTTTAAAATTTCGTAATAGTTTAGTGACCAAATGTGATATTTACTCTTATATCTTAAAAGTATTAGGGATACTCTCAGTTATTTCATTTTACTTATTGAAGATACTCTTGTGTTAGTTTGTGTATGAAAATGATGTATAATGAATTTACACTATTTTTTATTCGATCTGTTGAGTGATAAGATATAAAACTTAGTTGGCTTGGTTGACTTGGCAAATGATAAAGGAGGTTAGTACTTAGTATATATGGTCATGTTACTTTTTGTACTTGATCCATGGAGTTATTAGGAGACTTATAACAATGTAGAAGTGTAGAACATTTTGGTTCAGTAACCACAGAAACAGTTGGATTTATTGCTTAATTTTTTGAAAATCTGAAAGTAAAGAAACAAGAAGCTTGATTATTGGATGTTAAAGTATTAGCGATTCTCTTAAAAAATTTGGATTAGGTGATGCTCTAACTCTTGATTCGCATTTTTTTCTTTTGGAATTTACCCAAGCAATCAAGTCAATGATTAATTAGTTCATAGTGAAATGCGAGTTTGTAGATATGACAACCACAAAATTAGTTTTTTTCAGTCTACTGGTTTAATTTATGGATTTTTTTTTTAATTTCTGCAGAGTTAGGTGTTAGTTAGCATTAACAAAGATGTCTCGTGAGGAAAATGTGTACATGGCTAAGCTTGCCGAGCAGGCTGAGCGGTACGAGGAAATGGTAGAGTTCATGGAGAAAGTTGCAAAGACCGTGGATATTGAGGAGCTGACTGTGGAGGAGAGGAACCTCCTTTCTGTTGCTTACAAGAATGTGATTGGTGCTCGGAGGGCGTCGTGGAGGATCATATCTTCCATAGAGCAGAAAGAAGAGAGCCGCGGGAACGAAGATCATGTTAGTCTCATCAAGGACTATAGGGGTAAGATCGAGACTGAACTCAGCAAGATATGTGATGGGATATTGAACCTTCTCGATTCCCACCTCGTTCCATCGGCCTCGTCTGCTGAGTCCAAGGTGTTTTACTTGAAGATGAAGGGTGACTACCATAGGTACCTGGCTGAGTTTAAGACGGGGGCTGAGAGGAAAGAGGCGGCCGAAAGTACTTTGTTAGCTTACAAGTCTGCTCAGGTGTGTGATTATTGTGCCACTGTCACTTTTGCACTTATTAACATGTTGCTGTTATTAGATTTTATGAGTTGTTTGTTTTCAATTATGTTTGTAGGATATTGCTTTGGCTGAATTGGCTCCCACTCACCCGATAAGGCTGGGGCTTGCACTTAACTTCTCTGTCTTCTATTATGAAATCCTTAACTCACCTGATCGTGCTTGCAACCTTGCAAAGCAGGTATTGTGTTAATTGTTACTTCTTTTTCTTGATAATATATATTTATCTTTTTCATTGTGTATCGCGGTAGTTTATTGGTGGTCGCTTGTGTATATCACAGTAGTATACTTGTGGTGTGATGTAAGGCATGAATTTTTGAAAAACAAAGATCAACCAAACATAGGCAAATCTTACCCAGATAGAGTAGTGCGTTGGGAACAAGCTGCCTTCTAGTTTTGATAGGTTGATTAGAAAACCTGGAAATCGATTAATTTACAAGAGAAATGGAATGCAAAATTTGTATTCATTCCTTGTGTACACAATGGAAGGCGTTTGTTAGGCTTTTAGTTCATTATAGAGCATCATGAGGAAACTCTTTTGTTCCGTATAAAATATGAAGTTTAGTTGTGGTTTTGTTGATTTGTTGAATTCCACTGTTGTTTGCTGTCCAAGATGGATGAAAGTGGGTACTGCTATCCTAGAATACACTTTAATATACAATGGGGTGTTGTTTGGTCAGGATTTAAAAAAAAAAAAAATTGGGTGCTTTTTTCACAAAAATCGTGTTTGGTTCACCCATTTCAAAAACTTCATTCAAGTAAAAAGAATCTTTTTTGTTTATTTTTTCCTTTGTATTTTAGAAAAACTTTAAGAAATGAAAAAAAACAAAGTTTATATTTTTTTTTAAAAAATTAAAAATAGTGTAACAATCACAAATCGAATTGAAACGTGGTTTTAAAGAACTCAAATTAAAAATAAATTTTAAATTAAACATTCAAAAATTCAAAAATTCCAACCAAACAGAACCTTAATGTCTATAAGCAACGCCTTTTTCCTCTATGGTGTAGTTAGATATGTGGTCTGAGAGATGGATGTGAGTGGATACTGAGATGTTAAGAGTTGACGTTTTGATCAACATTTACTGTCAGTTGAGATCTGTGATCTTAGACTTGATGTTTTGGTCATCTTCAAAAGAGGTAGAATTGTTAAACATGCAACTTGCATTATTGTTTCTTTTGTGTAAGACATCTTCTGGATATGTTTCATTAGCATATGGAAAAATAAGAAGAAATTGAATTAGCAGCTATGCTAATGTATCAAATAATCAGTAAAAGTACATAACGTTCAACCTTTCCTCAAAGGTGGTTGTGCTATTGCAATTTTCCAGGTTTTTTTTGCTTCATTAATATTCTCTAGTGAGCACTAAGCATTATAAAAGACTTTTTTTTCCAATGATCAGTGCTATTTGCTTGGGACCTTTTAGGTTTCAACTTTATTCAGCTTCTGTATGGGGTATGTGGATATAATTAAAGTTCAGCTATCAATTGGTCCAGCATTGCTAATGGTTCTTTTTAAGTAAAAGGCTTCTGTTAAGTCACACCTTGGGCCTGGTGCCTAGGAAAACAAGGCAATTTGTTTTGTTGCATCTCAACTTAAAACCGATTCATCAATGTTTGTTGTTTTGCTGCTTCTTGGCTATTCCCTTCATCTTTATTTTTTTCTATCTTATAGTAATTAAACGAAGAACCACTTTTATGTTTATGCGGCAGGCTTTTGATGAAGCCATATCTGAGCTGGATACATTGGGCGAGGAATCATACAAGGACAGCACATTGATCATGCAACTTCTCCGAGACAATCTGACATTGTGGACTTCTGATCTCACGGTATCTCTCTCTCTCCCTCCCTCTTCCCCCCCCCCCCACACACACACAAAAAAAAACACCCACCGACACGCATCTAGTACTTGCATTGCTGGTACTGCATCTTGTGTTGGCTTCGATTTTGAACAGAAGTTTGGCATTTCCCGTTAAATTGGGAACAAACTGAACTCAACACAGTTTTCATTTAACCCTAGCCAACTCAAGAATATGTATCAGACCAGGAAAAATAACTCGAATACTGATGACATTCCATACAAAACAAGGTTTGAAATGGGTCTAATTGGAATATCTGAAGTTTTGAATCCAAAATGATCTGGGCTTTTGACTTTTTCCTTATTTTGTTAGCCATTAGCGGATGAATTTGCATGAACTAATGAACTTACTTGAAGTGGGGTTATCGAGGCCCCAAACACCTCAAAGCCCTAGCCCATCTTTCTCAGTATTTCTCGTTATGGCATGTGTTGATTTTTTTCCCTTTGGTGTATAATCTTTATTTCAGGATGAGGCTGGGGACGAAATAAAGGAAACTTCGAAGCCAGACTCGGGCGAGGGGCAGTGACGACGAGCTCGTAGATTTGGAGTCATTATAGATCTCGTTTGGGAGGTAAAATAGCAAAAAGACTTGATGGACTTGGAGATATTCTTCGGTCTTAGTAGTGGTTGGGGGTTGAAATATTGATGAAAAAAGTAAGATTTGGTGATTAGTGTTCTATGTTATTTAAGGCAGTGATTAAACTAAGTGTTTGTCTTGTTTAATTATTACACTCTTGAGGTGATTACAACTTGCAAGTGCTTGGTTTGATTTAATTTGTTCAGATCATGTTCTCTAAAATATGAAGTTAATCCACCATCGTTTCACTTAATTGGTTTGACAGGTGGACTAAGCAAATGTTTTCTTTTGTGATATTTGATAGTATTGTTCTCCTAACAGAGACAGGACACTTGATTTGGGAGTTCATAGAAACGAATACTGCCCTCTGAGTCCGTCTTAATACCTTTTGTCTAAAGTATACGTTTGACTTTTGCAAATGTCAAGTAAACACTTGTTTACTGTCGCTAAAAATGGACGCATAGATGCAATTTTAAATTGGAAAAATAAAACATAACATCATGTTGCCTCAATGGTTAGTGGAGTCTACATTCAACCTTGAGGTTGCGTGTTGTGTTTTCTAACATAATAATGTGAATGACAAAATAAAAAATAAAACACTAAGGGCTTGTTTGGTAGCTCTCTTTTTTTTTTTTTCTAGATAAGTTTTTAAAAATGTGGTGTTTGGTTGAATGTTTTGAGTTAAAGTTGGTTTTTTGAAAAGTGAATTTGGTTTTGTTTGATTTTTTTTCAAACAAAGAAAAAAATGCATAAAAAATTTCAAAAAATAGTCACAATGGATCTTATTTTATAGATCTCGATGAGTAGGTTTCAAATATATATTTTTTATTATTTTTGAATTTTTGGATTTAAAGTTATGGCGTTTTAAAAGTTTTTTTAGAGAGAGAAAGTAAAGTTAAAGTTTTTTTGGGAAGTGTAAAAGTAGAGATGTTTGTGAGTTGAGTTTTTAAAATTTGTAGAAAAAAAAAAAAAAGAGAGCTACCAAACAGGGGCTAAGGGGTTGTTTAGTTGATGTTTTGAGTTGAGTTTTTAAAATACGGTGTTTGGTAGAATTTAGAAGTATGTCGAAAGGCGGATTTAGTTTTTTTTTTGAGTTTTTTTCAACCAGCAAAAATCTCATAATTTTTTTTCTAAAAATAGTCACAATGGATCTTATTTTATAGATCTCGACGAGTATGTTTTAAATATATATTTTTTATTTAATTTTGATTTTTGAATTTAAAGTTACGGTGTTTTAAAAGTTTTTTTAGAGAGAGAAAGTAAAGTGAAATAAATTTTGGGAAGCGTAAAAGTATAGTTGATTTTGAGTTGAGTTTTTAAAATTTGAAAAAAAAAATATATGGACCAAACAGGCCCTAAAAGTTTAGTGCCGTGACCATTCAAATATTGGACTCTTGATTGAGAAAAGGGGAATATTGCCTACCGAAATTTGAGGTCAAAACAAATACGAAGTATTGGACTCATTTAATTTATAAGAGAGGGAATATTGTTGATCAAAATTTGAGGTCAATTGTTTGGAAATTTAGAAGAGATGGAATATTGCTAATCAAAATTTGAAGTCAATTGTTTGGGTTACGTGGCCTCTCTCCTAAATTTTTTCAAAGTTGATAACGAGGTGTGTTTATTCATAATAACTTTATGTATTCTTTGATACTTTTGATACATTAATTAGTTGAAAATAAAAGGGAGAGACTTTGTCTTTATGATTATTAGAATTGATACGGAGGGACTTTTATATCTATAATGAGAGATCGATCAGAATATCGAGAAAACTTAATATATAATTAATATATTCTAACACTCTCCTTCAAGTTAGTATGTAAATATTGAATATGACAAACTTACTAATTAACCTAAAAAGTATTTTGTTAGAAACAACCTTAGTGAATACATCGGTTAGTTGATCTTCTGAGCGTATATGCGGTACTGCAATTATGTTTTCCTCCAATTTCTCTTTAATAAATAATATATCCACTTCCACATGTTTGTAACTATCATGTTGAACTAGATTTTGAGCAATATTGCACGCTGCCTTGTTATCACAGTATAACATCATAAGTTCACTCAGTGGGTAACCTAAATAAGTCAATAATAACTTTAGCTTGGACTTCCACTGTCATTCCCTAATATTCTGTTTCAGCACTAGAACGAGAAACGACATTATGTGTCTTACTTCGCCATGTGACAAGATTCTCAGTAACAAATATAAAAAATCTTGATGTAAACCGTCTATCACCTACGTTTTTAGCCCAATCAGTATCAGTATATCCTTCAACCTTTAAACAATCATCGTTCTTTGTGAACAAAATTTATTTTCCAGGAGCTAATTTTAGATAACGTATATTCTTCATAATTGGCATGCATATACTTCTCACCAGGATTATGCATGAAATAACTAATTGTTATTTATTATTATAATGTTGGGTCTGGTATATGCTAAGTATATCAATCTTCCCACCAATCTCTGATAACGCCCTGTATTGACTGGTACTTGATTAGATTCAAATACTAAATTCCAACATTCTTCCACAGGTTGGCAGGAAGACATTCCAGTTTCATAAGATAGATAATTCTTCAGCGCTTCTTCCTCTGGGATATAAAGTTGGCTTTTAAAGATCTTGACACCTCAATCTTTGAAAAATACTTCAGTTCGCTAAGTTCTTTCATCTTGAACTCTTAAGATAGATAATTCTTCAGTACTTCTCGTTCATATGGGTCATTCTCTGTGAACACCATGTCATCAACATAAACAATGAGTGATGTGATCTTCCCATTGCACTTCTTCAAAAATAATATATGATCAAAATTGCCCTATTTTGTAATCAAACTTTCTCAATGATCTAGTGAATCTCCCGAACACAGCTTTCAAAAATTGTTGTAAGCCATACAAAGATTTTTTCAATTTACATACTTTGTTTCTATGCTACACAGGAACATTGTATACCTCTTCTTCCAAATCCTTATGCAAGAATGCATTCTTCACATTAAACTATTGTAATGGCCAATCCATGTACCATTCTTCCTTAAGAATTTCATCTTCTCGTCCATTGATGCTTTCCATTTTGGATCACTCAATGTTCCTTGCACACTATTATGAATAAATACAGAGGATAATTGATTTACAAATGACTTATTCGATTAAGATAACTTATCATAAGAGACATAGTTACTCATGTGGTATATGGCCTTATTAGCAAGATCAGGTTCATATGTCGGTTTAGGCATGTCTTTATTGATTCACTTAGGGAGTTGTTTTCTAGGAAGTTCAGGAGAAAATACCTAATACTCAGATTCAGATGTGTCCAAATGAGGTGATTGGTTATTTGTGTCAGGCGATGGCAATGCTAAGTTTGAAATCGGTGAGCTTCAGTCTAATGGTGAACCTAGCAGTGAGATCAAAGTAAGTGGTGCATTAGTCAAAGCCGATTTGACAACAAGCATGAGTCTAGTAATGGACTTAGTGGTGAGCTCAAAGTTGGTGGTGAGACATCGGCCTGAATTATTTTAATCGGCTAATACCACAATTGAGAGCTTGAACTCCCCCTGAAGTTCAGTCTGGTGAAAGTACATAAAACATAACATCCTTGGTCATATACATTTTTCGTGTAGGAGGATGATAGCAATGATAATCTTTCTGATAAAATGCATAGCCCATAAATACACACTTTAGAGTACGGGATTTTAACTTGTTTTGCTGCTCTTTGGGCAAGTAAACAAACGCAACATATCCAAATACTCGAGGGGAAAATTCAACAATGCACGAGCCAATACCGTTTTAGTTAAAACATCAAATGGTGTTTAAAAATCAAGAACTGCTGACGGAACACGGTTGATCAAATATGTTGCAAAGAAGATAGTTTCACCCCAATAATATACCGGAGCGTTGGCTTCAAATAATAGTGCATGTACCACTTCTAGCAAATGCCAATTCTTCCTTCCGACAACACCATTTTTTTAGGTGTATACGGGCAGGTTGTTTGATGGACAATTCCATAATTTTTAAAATACTCATGTAAATCTAGGGCTGGGCACGGTTCGGGTCCCGAACCGATTTTGCTTTATACCGAACCGAACCGACATTTTCGGTATGATTAAAATATAAATCGATCCCGAACCGAATATAAATCGGGAACCAATTTTTCGATAACTAAAATTACGGTTTGGTATATGATTTAATTCGGTAAAACCGAAATTACAAAAGAACTCCATTCTTCTCATTCTTCTCTCATTTTCTCTCTTAAAAATCCACTCGAATAACAAATAAATCATATGAAAAACAAAAAACATTTCTACAAATCTCATGAAAAGTAATCCAAATTATTTCCTCTCTTTAGAAGAATTCTCTCTCTATTTCGAAATGGGTTTTTTTTTTGAAGAACTGAATTTTTTGTTGAGAGAGAAAAGAGATATCGTGGCTTTGGCAGAAAGATAGAAATTAATTGCTGTGGGTTGCAAAAATAATACTTTGTATTAAAGTCTTAAAAAGAGAGAAAGAGAGAAATAGAGAATGGAGGTAGAGCAAGTGAAAGGGAAGAAATGAAGAATTGAGTTTTTTGTTGAGAGATAGAGAGAAGAGATCTTGTGGCTTTGGCAGAGAGAAACAATGAAATTGATTGCTGTGGGTTGTAAAAATAATGCTTTGTATAAAGTCTTAAAGTGAGAGAGAAACAGGGAGTGGAGGTAGAGCCAGTGAGAGGGGGTGGGTAAGAGCAGGAGAGAGCAGAGCAGGTGATACAGGAGAAAGCAGAGCAGGTGAGAGCAATGTCTAACACTCAAACTAGTAGTTTTTTATATTAAAAAAATCGGTTCGTTTCGATTAAACCGAAATAATTGAGTTCATAAACCGGTACCGTATCGGTTTAGTGTCGGTTCCCGCATTTCGGTTCCCGATTCGAATCGGTTTTTTTCTCATTCAGTTTCGGTTTTTTTGGTTCGGTTTTTGGTTTTTCGGTAAAAAAATGCCAGCCCTACGTAAATATGTACCTATATATTCACATCCATTATTGTTTCAAAGCATCTGGACAGTAGCTTAATATTGTGTACTAATATGTTTATATAATCTTTGAAACAGAGAGCTTACTTCACTTTTAGATTTCATAAGATATATATACGTCATTTTAGTGCAATCATCAATAAAAATAGAAAATCATTGAAAACCACTCAAAGAATGAATATGAAAGGGGCTTTAAACATCAGAATGAATTAACATAAAATGAACTGAGTATTTATTCAATGACGGTGAAAAAGAAGTACAATGGCTCTTTGCCAGTTAACAAATTTCACAATGAAAAATTGAAAGTTCCAAATTCTTAAAAAACCTAGAAAATAATTATTTAAGTAACTAAATGACACGTGACTTAAATGACGATGCCATAACCAAATCTCATTTTCAAATTTCTGTCCCAGAGTTGCGCTAGTTTGTAAGGCCTGGTATAACTAGTTTGTGCTCTTTATTGCCAACTCCGCGTAGTACAACTTGCCTCACTTAATGCCATGACTAATCTTTTGTCAAGTCTAAATATCTTTAGAAACACAGTAAGTAGGCTATAAAATAAAAATATAATTTAGAACATTAGCAATTTGAATAACATGTAATAAATTAAAATTGAGTGTGGAAACTATGAGCATGTAGTTTATGTTCAAGGTATTTAATAAAAAAATCGACAATTCCCCAATAACAGGAATAAGATCACCATTAGAAGTGGAAATAAAATTTTGGGATAATGGGGTAAGAAAAGTGACACATCTAGAATCGAATGGCATATGGTCTTTAGCACCAAAATTAATTATCCATGTATTATTCAAAACAAATGTAAAATATAAAGCCTTACTAGGTGTCCTAGCGGTTGTAAGTAATCCTGAAATCTTTTTGTCATCACATTCATTCTTGCGATTTGAATGATGACTCCGAGAATGATCCATTAGTCTGGATAGTTAATTACTTTATAACACCCATTCTTTGAATGCCTCGTTTGTCTGTAAACCAAATAAGGGGGAGTGATATAATATATTATAGAGTAAACTACCCTAATGGCCCTTGAACTATTGGGTTAGTGTCACTTTGGCAACTAAACTAAAAAACGCGCCACTTTGGCCCTTGAACTATCAGCGAGTGTCACTTTGGTCATTCTGTCCACATTTTCTGTTAAGTTGGACAAAAATGGAGGGTATTTTTGCCATTTCAATTTTTTTTTAAAAAAAAGTAAATTTAATTAATTTTTTTATTAAAAAAATTATAAAAAATATAAGAAAGAAAGAAATAGAAAAGAAAAAACAAAAGAGAGAGAGACTCCCGTCCTTTCCCCACAGCCTGCCAGTCACCTCCTCCATTCCAGTGGTGGGTGGGATTTCTTAGAAAATTGGGGCTTTTTATTTCAATTTATTCGGATTTGTGATCTAATGTTGATGGTGGTGATGTATGTATTTATGTATTTGTATGAGAGAGAAAAATGGAGGGTTTTGGAGAGAGATGTGTTATGTGTGTGTATGTATGTATCTATTTAGGTCAAAAATGATGGGGTCAAAAATTGTAGTATATATATGGTGGTTGTGTCGGAGATGCGTGTATGTGATGGTTGAGTCAAAGATGGTAGTCGGAGGAGAGGATAGAGAATGAAGTGGAAGACGAGAAGATGAGTAGATGGAGGGAGATTTTGGGTCTGTTTTGAGGTATAAAGGGAGAAGGTTTTGAAGAAGAAAAAAAGAAATGAAGACAACCTTTAGGGAGAGAGAGATATCTTCGTTGGTCGGCACCGGTGCCGGAGAACATTTCTTTGAGGAATATGTCTTCGATTTTGCCTCAATATAATTTGTAGAGAAAAATGGGGTTGATGGGGGTAGATATATATAGTGGTACTAGTGATAGAGGGGTATGGATGGCGGTGGTGGAGGTTGCGAGAGGGGATGGTCGGAGATGAGGGGATGGTGACTGAGGGCTTTTTTTAATAAAAAAATTTAATTAAATTTACTTAAAAAAATTGAAATAGCAAAAATACCCTCCATTTCTGTCCAACTTAACAGAAAATGTGGATGAAAGGGCCAAAGTGACACTCGCTAATAGTTCAAGGACCAAAGTGGCGCGTTTTTTAGTTTAGTGGCCAAAGTGACACTAATCCAATAATTCAAGGATCGTTAGGGTAGTTTACTCTATATTATAATATATTAATTGTATATTAGGTTTTCTTGGTTCTGCCAATTTGTATTTCTGCTGGACTGATCTTGATTGTTATGTGGGATGTGGTTGCTAGCCATTATAGTTGTTGCATCAATTTTGTTAAATTCATCGTTCATTGTTTTTTGCCCGAAGTCTTCCCAACGAACCAGTACGTACACCTTTTTTAATTCTAGGACTAGATCCTTTTGTAAGATTTGTTCAAGTTCATTATCTAACCCAGTAAAAAAAATGTGAACTCTCAAACGCTGAATCGACTTTTTATAAGATTCTATATCATTTGGATTTTCTATGGCCAATTTATCGCGATGATCTAATTCATTGAAGATCTATATTAGCTCTCCATAGTAATCAAAGACAGGTTTGCCTCTCTATTTGGCTGTAAACGCCTTTTGATTTAAGTGAAAACCTGTAGTTCGTCAACTCCATCATAAAATGCTTTAAATAGAGAATGCCAGATTTTTGCGTAGTAAGAACGGGAATATATCGCTTCATAATTTTCAATTTCATGAACATTTTAAGCCATTTCTTCACCCTTTTATTGTTTGGATACCACACTTCATATTATGGAATTCCTTTTTGGGGAATTGGAGATTTATTGCAAATAAATGAGAAATTTTGCATTTCAGCTATATGCATCTCCATTAGGGGTGTGCAGAAAATCGAAAAAACCGAAAAACCAAACTAAACTGGCCCAAACTGAACGATTTTTCAAGTTTTACAATTCGATTCGATTAAGAAATCGA
Organism: Lonicera japonica; assembly: GCA_021464415.1. Classification (NCBI taxonomy): domain Eukaryota; kingdom Viridiplantae; phylum Streptophyta; class Magnoliopsida; order Dipsacales; family Caprifoliaceae; genus Lonicera; species Lonicera japonica. The sequence continues at coordinate 45,284,571 of CM038464.1, forward strand.
ACTACCGAAGTAGGTCGGTTCGATTATCGATTTTTTGTGTATAAAACTGACAAAAACCAAACCGAACCGACTAGTACACTTATTATATTTTTATTGGTTTTGTGTATTTAATTAATGAGCTATTTTCTTTAAACTAATATAGGTTAAATAATTAAAAAGAAATTTCAATAATAATAAATATTTAAGAAGAGAAAATGCACAAATAATCAACAAGAAAATAAGGCCCAAGAGATAAAAAAACGTGTAACAATTTCAAATAATATAAACCCATGGCCCAAAACACTAATTTAGGCCCAAGGTCTAAACCGACAAAAACCAACCGCCCGAACCGATCTAAACCAAACCGACCCCGGTCGGTTTTAAGCTCTTTGACGATTCGATTCGGTTGAACTTAAGCGTAAAATCGAAAAGTCGATTCGATTAACGGTTTAACCGCTCGGTTCGGTTAACCGAACCGTGCACACCCCTAATCTCCATGAGTTGAGACCATATACCATAGTCTTATTTAATGTGATGTCTACGTTGAATGAAGAGTTTTTAGTTTAAATGATAATTAGAGAAGATTCCTTTGTCGATGATTCAGTAACGAATGTCAGATCAAGTGCCATTTTGAGATTTTATAATTGAAACTGCAAAATAGAGATGGATTCTGGAAAAAAATTGAGGTTGGAGTTTAGATAAGAAGGGTCAAAAACCCTAGGAACTAATTTAAGAGTTTTAAGAATTAGTCTAAAAACTGCTCAACTAGTTAAAAATGCTACGGTGAACCAGTTTAATTGAACCGGCTAACCTAACAGCGATAAACTGCAACTAATGGCGAGTAAACGGCAAGTTAACAGCACATTAATGGCGTGCTAACGACAAAGTGCGTGAAGGCTCTTTTTTGGTTGATTTGGACAGCATTTGAATCGTCATGGTCAGACGATCATAATGGTGTGGTGAAGTTTGGATTTGGGTTTGTATTTATAACGAGTTGAGGATTTGAAATTGTAGGTTTGGTTTAAAGTTTGTTAAAGGAATACGATTTGTGAGGATTGATTTGTATGACATTGGGGATTGATTTGATATTTATGATTTGCCATTTGATGGAGTTTTGAGGGTTGAGTTTGTGTGGAGGATTTGAATGTTCCTCTAATAACAAGTTGAAAATAAGAGAAAAATCTAACTTTGTATTTTTGATTATTAGAATTGATATAGGGGACTTTATAAATAAGGTTATGTTCATTACGAGAGATTGAACAAAATATGAAAACTTATACGATAAGAAAACCTAATACACAAATAATATATTCTAACATAATAATACTTTTAAGATTGTTAAAGTAATTATTTAAAGCGCTTATTTTAAAATAATAATGGTCCAACTTTATACATTGGTAAGATTCTTAAATAATGATAGCTGAACTTAATTTATAGACAAAATGGATGCTATTATGCTACATGATCTAAAAAATATCTAAAAAACACTATCCAAAAGCAAGTTCAACGTTTCTCAGTCAGCCACTCATCATTTTACATTAAAAAATAGAGCAATTAATTTTATGCATACCTTCACCAATCTCCTATTTTTAAAGCTCCAACACTAGTATAGTTAGGGCTGGGATTTTAGAACCGGGAACCGGAGAACCGGTCCGGACCGAACCGATAAAATTCGGTGTCTTGACAAATAAAATAAAATAAAAAACTATTTTTTTTCTATTGCATTAGAACTTAAGGAACCGTTAGAACATACTATATTTCTTTCCATAATTAAATAAGGGGAAAAAAAAAAGTTAACGGTTCGGTTCTTAAACCGGTTCTTCACTTTTTATAGAGAACCGAACCGTTAAAAAACCGGTTCGGTTATGGTTCCTCATAATAGTTGATTGATTAAAATTATTTTTTTATCCACTATACTATAATTAAATAAGGGAAAAAAAAAGTTAACAGAGACAACCAAAAACATATAATAGTTGATTGATTTTCCACGTATCGCCGCAGCGCACCTGTGGTAAAATTAGGCACAGCCACCCTTAAATGCAATATCGAATCGGATACGCACTTCTCCAAATCTTTAAAACCCACGGCCACCATATCTGTATCTCTATACAGCACAGCAGAAAGACACTTTCTCCATTTTAAACCTCGCCTCCTCTCTCACTGAAACTGAAAACATGGCTTCTAAAACTGCTGTTATCGCATGGTTTCTTCTCTCTCTCATACACACAAAATCACACTATCACGGTCACTATATATATATATATATGTGTGTGTGATATGTACAAATAGAAGTATATTCTAACTCAGCAAGGTTTTGCTCAGGGGTTCAGGAGAAGACGGACAACTAGGAATAAGCAACAATGAGCAAGAATGGGCTTGTACGATCAAAGCTCTAGACTTCCAGAATGTTCGTTCCGTGGTCGCTGGTAGCCGCAACTCTCTCGCCATTTGCGATGACGGCAAGGTCCTCTTTTTAATCCCTTATGCGTTTTTGCAATGTCGCCAAGATTAGTATTTTAGTTCCTTCTCTTTGGTAATACTTTTACCCTAGGAAGTCAAGGTCCTCTTTCCAATCCCTCTTATTCTTGTATGTGTGTAGTTTGTTTATATTGATTTGTATTTAATAATAATAATATTGCTATCTCTTTTTACAATCTGCAATGCCACGAGAATCCAATTCCATTAGTTAGATTGAATATTTGTTTTCTATCCTTGATGCGGGATTTCTATATCAAAGATAGGAATTGGAGTTTGCAGACGTGTAGTAAACAAAATTAAAAAAATGGGATTCTGTATTTCCAAGATTGGATTTTACATTCAAATGAACCTCGTAATTTTAAGAAAGTTGTTTTTTCAATTATGGGCCTAGCAAAAGAAAAATTGGGATAGGATCTCCCCTTTTAAAAACAAGACGTAAAGGTTTCCTTTCATTTATTCATTTTTAGTTCTTCTATCATACCTTTTTGTTAATACTTTTACTCTAGGAAGTTAGAATCGCCTATTGTCGGGGGTTAGTTTAAGGCATGTTTGGCTGTTTGATATTTTAGCCTTTAATTGCTAAATACTGAACTCTGAACTTTGAACTGAATTCCCGAAAAATGTGTTTGATTTTATTTGCCTCCGAATGTTGAATACTAAATTTAATCCAACTCAGTATTAAAAGTTGAAAATCCAAACATCATTCAAACTTCTTAATGCTGAATGAAAGCCTCTTTAGCATTAATAGGTAAAAACAAACATCGCTTTAGTGTATGATCTGTTGTATTGAATGCATGTATGTATGTATGTATGTATTTATGTATATCAGATGTTCACTTGGGGTTGGAACCAAAGAGGAACATTGGGTCATCCGCCTGTGACCAAAACAGAGAACATTCCCAGTCAGGTTAAAGCTCTTGCCAATGTCAAAATTGTTCAGGTAATCACAATTTTGCTTAAATTTGGAATCAAACATTGAGCAAGTGGTCCTGCTTGATGGAGATTTATGATTGTCTTGTGATTTCAGGCTGCTATTGATGGTTGGCATTGTTTGGCTGTTGACGATAAAGGCCGGGCTTATGCTTGGGGTATATTCACCATTTTCCTTTTACCCTATTTCGTTTTGCTTGCCTAGAAATATTGTAGAATGTATTAAATACATTTGTGCCCTGTTTTGTGTTATATGTATAACCAGGGAATTGCTATTGTGAAAGCAATAGCGGCTTCTGCCAAAGCATATGATTCGTTTGTACATTATGCTTTGGGGATGATGCATTGTTTCGGCACAAGTCATTCTACTTTGCCAATAGCCATTTCCAATATATTTCTTTCAGCTAATATAGCTGTGCTGAAAATCTTGGTCTTGGATGCATGTTACTAGCATCTTGCACATGTAAAATCAAGGATTTCAGGACTTGGCAGATCTATGTGATTGATAAGGGGCAATTGCTGCCCTCACTTTTGGAAAAAAATAAAATAGAAGAGAAGTATTTATCTTAAGAAAAATTGTGTTGAGTTTAACAATAAAATACTTTCATCCTGTAATATTATTATTAGGTTTGCCCCCTAAGGAGAAATTTTGGCTCCATGGCTACTTCAGCAATATTTGTTGGAAACTTCAAACATGTATTGGAATATGGATCTCCTAGAATAAAACAGATAATGTTTATAGAGGAATTTTATATGAAAGGGTCATTGAAAACTTCATTCCTATCGTGACTCCATTTTCAACCTAAACGAGTTACTTGCTCACCATTTAGCTATCCCAGCAACCTCTGCTTTGTGGTGGATTTATTGTCATGGAGCCGGGTTACCCAAATAAAATCGACTTTCTCAAGACACTATGGTAGTGGTTTTATTCATGATGGTAATGGTCATAATGGTGGTCATCGGTAGTTGAAGAAGGAGAACGAAAGAGAGGAAAGAGCTGAAGATGTGGAAGAGCCGAAGAGGGAGAGTGAGTGGATGATGATCTTAGAACTTAGAACAGGAGGATGAGGAAGTCAGAGGATGGTGAAATTGACCTAAGTTTGAAATAAAAGAAGAGATGGATAGTGTGTGTCAGTGTTGCCTAATTCGTGGAACACCCTATGTACTGCGAATTGGGTACACTGAACCTGAACAAGGTGCATTCGCGACTCAAAATCTCAATCGTTGTGACCCCCTATTTTGATTTGCACAGACAGATGAAAAGACATTTTTATATGTACCAACGTATATAAATACATATATTAGATATATCAAGGATTCCATTGTACTATATGTACTATATATATACATGTATGTACAGCAGAGATGATAAATAGTGTGTATGCAACTTGAAATAGCATTCTGACTAAGCCAACCCCCACTGCACTGCGTACCCGGCTAGGTACCTTACCCTGACCTGTACCACACTGCCACGTATCAAAGCATCCCACAATTAGGTAAACATTGGGGTGTATGAGTGTATCATAGGACGTGTTGTAGTAGATACAGTTTACGTATTGTAAGATACAACTAAAATGGATACGTTTTGCCATATCATGTTTTACATCTAATCGCATCTTATATATATTAAGATATGACAACCTGGATACGTACGTTATCACTATTTTTAATGAGACGAAGTTAGTCAGGCACTTGGTGTTCAATGTATGAACTGTCTAAATTACATTCAAGAATTTGCAACATATTAAATGTATAGATTACCTGCAACCATCCCCTTCCCATGTTCCATCCATCCCCTCCCTTTCTAAAAACCACACAGCCACATTCATAAGTGCATCACGCATGCTTAGCATAGTCTATAGTATAAATCCCTTCTATAATCAAAAGTAGAATTTGTCACACAAGGCAAACAGGTATTTCTTAAATGCCATCAATTGTTACATAATATTTTGGGACTTACTTTTTTTTTTCTCCTTTGTTTTCAAACAAACTTTTTGTGACCAAACCGAACAAGAATTGGATTCTGTCTATTTCTCGGAAACTGTCTATTTCACGGGACTGGGCAACGGTTTTGGGACAGTTCTTATTGTTACAGGGGGCTTAGGAATAGTAGTGTGTTGTGAGGCTTGATTTTTTTATGTTCTTTTTGTGCTTTTGTCATGCTGTCTTTAGTGGTTTCCTCGACCTCTGTTGACTGCTTTCTTTCTTGTATTGATTTTTCTTATCAATATAAGTTTTTGTTTCTGATAAAAAAAAATAGATGATTGGTTGTCATGAGGAAATTAATTATTCTTTTTGTGCAGGTGGAAATGAGTATGGCCAGTGTGGTGAAGAGCCTGAACGGAAAGACGACACTGGTAGACCTTTAAAAAGGGATATTGTAATTCCTCAGCGATGTGCATCAAAACTTTCAGTTCGCCAGGTAATTTTCAAAGTATTGCATGTCTTTTTATGGTTTGGATGACATCAATTTTTTTAAATTTTTTTGTGTTTTTTATGGAATCATAATATACATGGAAAGAAGGTACATGTAGGAATCTGGGGAGTTCTACTTCAATTTTTTATTTTTTTTGTCCATCGCCCTTTCTTTCTTGCCAACTTTTCTGGATTTAAATTGATAGCTAATGTTTGGTTATTTGAAAATGCATAGATAAGACCTCTTTTGCTTCTTCCTGTTCATTTTTTGGATAAAGGCACGACCTTACAATAAGGCCACATTCATGCATGTATCATTTGTGGGCCATTAACTTTGTAATCCTTTATTTCTAATGTAAATGTTGACTGACATTTTAAGACTGAGGACTGTAGATAATTGGTTATAACCACTCATGTGATAGTATAAATGATATAGAATTGAATATGTGAGGATAATGTTCATTAATGTCAGGATCTTCTATTACTTTTGCTAGTAGCAAAAACTAATGGCCTTTGGTTTCAAATTTTCAATAAACATTCTTTAACTCCATATGGTTATAGGTAGCTGCGGGAGGCACACATTCAGTGGTGCTTACACATGAAGGGCATGTGTGGACGTGGGGTCAACCATGGCCTCCTGGAGACATGTATGCCATCTTTGTACATATGATATATATATATATTTCTTTTTATGTGTGCAAATAATTTTAAGGATCATTCTTTACAAATTCTCATAGCTTTTGTACCAGATTGTTCACTATTTTATTTTTTCCTAAACTTTCTTTGTAGAAAACAAATTTCCACTCCTGTGAGAGTGCAAGGTCTTGAAAAGGTGAGGCTAATTGCAGTTGGGGCTTTTCATAATCTTGCTCTCCTTGAAGATGGAAATTTATGGGCATGGGGCAATAATGAATATGGACAGCTTGGGACAGGAGATACCCAGCCGAGGTCACAACCCATTCCTGTCCAAGGGCTGTCCGATCTTACTTTGGTATGTATTATGATTTCAGTTCTCCCCCGAAAAATATCTTCTTTTTTTTTATTGGCAAATTTCCTGTAGTTTCATCTGATCTAATTTGGAATTCTTGAAGGGTCGATTCTTCTTCTTTTTTTCCGTCTTAACTTCCGAAATATCTTCATAGTTTAATTAATTTGATTTCTTATTCCAAACCCATGTTTCGCGAAGATATGTGTTAAAAACATTTTGTCCAGTTTTCATTAACATATGGTGTGATGTAAAATTTTGTTTTAGTGGCGAGACATTGAGACTTTGTTAATCAATAGATTAATTGATGAAGAAAGACATAAGTTAAGGGGATGAATGTAATTACCCTGGTGTTGTGGGCAGGTTGTTGTATGTGCCTTTGTGTGGTTGCAATAGTTGCTACCAAGCTACACCATATAGGAATTTCACTTCCACATTGACTGTGTGTGGTAAATAGGTGTGCTATATATGTGTATCTCTAGGCCTTCCTAGTAAAAGGCCTTTGAGGGGAAACAAAACCATGCTGGCCTCAGCCCAAAGCAGACAATATTTTACTAGGCAGACCAGGGCGTGACAACTTCAATCGTCTATTATTTATTAGAAAATTTCTCTATTAAGCTGCTTGTGTTCAAAAACAAATGCTTAAGGAAAAAGGGACCCTATAGATAAACATTTGGTTTGATTTAAGTCCTTCGGCATATACTATTTAACAGTTCATAAGGTCTAGGTTCAATTTTTCTTGCTTATTTGAATGACGTTATAAACAACAATGATCTGCTTTGTAAACGGCTCTTCAACCATCATCTTTTTCAATTTTGGTCATTATTCTGTATCCAGGATGTAGCTTATTTCCAATATTGTGATCACTAAACATTTAGATTGGTGAGGTTATGTCTCAGACTTACAGTCATTTTATCTCTTTCACATCCAGGTTGATATTGCTGCTGGGGGATGGCATTCTACAGCATTAACAGATGAAGGCGAGGTATTTCCCGTTATTGTTTTGTTCAAGAAATTCTGTAAAGTTGTTAATGAGTTTTATCTTCAATTTTTTGAAAGTACATCTACTTCTTATCATTCATAATATATTTCTGTTGATGTGAAACATTTCTCTGCCTGAGTACCAATTACAGTATTAGAATTGATCTGGGAAATCTGAATAGCTAGTAGCAACGCAAATTTTACAATTTAATCTCAAACTGCTTGAAATCAATGTTACTCTTAAAACGCACTAGTGGTTTCTGTATTCATATTCAGAAATCCTAGGTTTTTCTTGAGCTTTATTATTTTCCACTATACAACGGTTTTACAGTTTCACTGGACAACTCTATAGTGATTTTACGAAAATGGAGTATATTTAGTCAAAGACTAGAGTTTTTGGAAGTACCATGTGGAGTTTCTATGATTGGGTACATCCAAATGAAGCATCTTCTTAAACGGAGAATTCCAATTTTTCACTACTCTTTTGCTTTCACTATGGTTTGTGCGTGTTGCATCGTTAATCTTCAATTTTGTATCACAAGACTACGGATATTCAGGAAAATTTTCTGATCATATAGTACCTTTTGGTTCTATTTATTTATTTACGTTGTTTCGTTACAGGTATATGGTTGGGGTAGAGGGGAACATGGAAGACTTGGGTTTGGAGATGACAAGAGCAGTAAAATGGTGCCGCAACGGGTTCAACTTCTAGTTGGCGTGGACATTATTCAGGTGCATCTCTCTCCCCTCCCTCTCCCCCCACCCCAAAATCCATTTTTCGTAAGGTTGAAGCTAAATATTTATCATCATGATGCAGGTGTCGTGTGGGGGCACTCATTCAGTTGCATTAACACGGGATGGTCGCATGTTCTCAGTAAGCCCCGTAACATTATTTGTACTTTTATTGAATCCTATATGCATAGGTGCTTTAAAGCGGAGCCATTATCTAGTATGCCAACTTGGAGTTATCAGCATGTTGTGATAACTTTCGGTTTCATGCTTCTAACTGCATCACAACCAAACGTCCAAATAATTATCTCTCATACGGTATTATGAAGTATTTTCCTTTTAGTATTTATTTCGGATGTGTACTCCTCTGTTTAGAAATAGATATAGATACGTGTACTTGAAAGCAAATCCCAATGATTGAATTCAAATTTATTTATTTTAGTTTGCTTTCGATTGTCTCGTTAGTAGCTCTGCAATTCAGCATACACTTGCAGAGAGAGAGAGAGGGACTGATATGTGGTTCAAATATTGTGCAGTTTGGGCGAGGGGATCATGGACGGCTAGGATATGGGAGGAAAGTGACAACAGGTCATCCATCAGAAGTTCCCATAAATCTGCCCCCTCCAAGAAATCTGACCAGCAACGAAGCCCAAGGACGGTGGTGTGCTAAACTCGTAGCCTGTGGTGGTCGCCATACACTTGCCATCGTAGAATGGTTAAGCACTGATGAGTCTGAACAACTGATACCAAACAATGGGCTCTAAATAGCTCCATTAACATGGAACTTTTTAAAAACTTTATATCATGCCAATAAGAACATGGAGTTTACAATATAGATATATATATATATATATATACAGTAGCTATTTAAACCTAGTGGCTTAATATATCGGGTGGTATATCTTGCTCGTTTATTTTGCATTTTTCAGAGATTGTGATACAATGCTGTATTGAGTTCAGAATTTTCACTATACGTCTGCATTATATTTGCATAAATTGCGTTATATGGCACACAAGCACATATCTGTATGCATAAAAGGTTGAATACTAAGTAGTAGTAGTAATACATTTTTATTGAATTGATAATTGTATTTAGAGGGGAATACAGATAGTAATAGAGAAATTCAGATTACAATGGAAGCGGGTCTGCTAGTGCAAATGCCACCATGTTGAAGGGGAGAGTGATTGTTAGGGTGGTAAGCAGGTCCATATCTTCTGCTGAACATGCCAGCATGTAGAAGCAACAGATACATCAACTGGCTCAGTACTGATATTGTTATGAAGGCTTCTAGTGTTTGCTGCATCCAAAACTCACGTGCCATCAGTATCATTCCCATACATCTCCATCTCTAAAGCAGACTGTCCACTTATGTTACTGCTTTTCGTGACAATGTTTCAGTCGCTGATGCACAAGTCCAAAATGCATTGGAGACAAAAAAACTGTTGTTAAAAGCCTGGTTTGCAAGGGGACAGTCTGTTTTAAAGCCTGACCAATCATATATATATATATATATTAGTGTCAAAGCTAAAATGACTTCTGTCATGATAATAAATATTGCATTAATTTTTTGCATACTACAGTTAATTTCCTGCATTGTTTTGGCAGAGGTTGTACTGTAACACAACTTAGCAGTCTTAGCCTATATAGAGAGAGATTTAGAATGTAAAACTTGTGGTAAAAGCGCCATGCATTACCAATCGTTTTCCTCTATGTCCTCCCAGTATGATTTCCTTGCAAACAATACTGAAACAAGATATCGACCAGCCCAAAATATTATATTAGTACTACATGAAAACATTACTTATTTATTATTTTATATAGATATGGAAAAATTCGTGGGAGCAATGAATGATAAATGGTAATGTATACCCAAAAGTAAGAGCAGTAATGGCCCAAGAAATAGTTGTCAAGGAAGATGCAGCAGCCAAACTCTCATTGAGCCATGATCGAAAATGAATGCAGCCAGCTAGCACCGAGCCAGCACCCATTACCCCTCCGATCAACGCAAATATTAGCATAAAGATGGTTGATGTATTTCCACCCAAATCTATAATTTTAAGAGAGAAATATTGTATTAGTCTTTCTAGAGGAATTTATATATATCTTATATAAACCATTGACATTCTAAACACACCTCAAAATCGATAATAGGTGATCATATTAAATGTATGTCTTTTATTCGAATGCATATATCCCTTTAGAATTATTGTATCGTATGAAATTTGAATAATGAGCCTAAATAATTCCTAGAACTTTGCGAGTTTCAAAATGTTGGTAAATCTAGCTTATTTAACTTGAGTTGAGTTCAAATGAGTTGTTGAACTCTATGAGTAGCTTTGATTCTGTAGTTTTGCAGTTTTAGATTCGATGTTCTAGGAGTGTACCTTGAGCTTATACTATGACACGAATATACGTGATCTTTTCCAATTTAGTTTGGTAGCACAAAAGTCAAGTTAAATAGGGATTCAGGATCTACAAAAACTCTTTACTTCTGTTTTTCTAATCTGCCCCTAAAATTTTTATTAACTTTTTTTTTCTCTCGACAATATAACTTGTCATAGGTATCATAAAAATAGACACCACGTGCTGCTAGCACGACGTATAGTCATAGACACAAAGTGTGTCACAACTGGCACGAGTTGTTAAAATAAATGTACATTCATGTTACCTGTACAGACATGAGCTACTCTATTAATGTGACGAGTTTAAAAATTCAATTTAGTTCATTCATTTTCTCAAAGTATGTTACAACTAGCACGACTCATGCATCATGACTTATTAAAATAAATATAAGTTCGTGCTACTTGTATAGACATGAGCTACTCTACTAACTTAACCTGTTTAAAAATACATTCAAGCTTAGTTAGTTCTATCATGTGAGAGTGAAAACTCAAAGCAGAACGAGTTGAACTCGAATAGTTTAATTCGTTTTATAATATTAAGTAAGTAATCTATTGTGTATATGAGAGAGGGAATTGAAAGAGGGGATTACGAGGGTGATCCTGTTCGCCGTCGATGTATTTTTCAAGAGACCAACCAGCAAGTCCAAGCACAATCAGATGTACCACAAAGTTCACAGCCAAGAGTGGGCCCATTAAGTTTCTTCCTACCCTTCCCACCGCCATCATGCATATATTATCAAAGCTCCACCACTTTCTACTCGGATCTTTTGTGTGTGAGAAAGAGAGATTGAAGGTGATGAAAGAGAAATATGTATGTACGTACGTGGTGGATGGTGGTGACACTCCAGAAGACAGGTGTTTTGTTGGGGGCACACTAACTGACATAACCAAACTCAAATGGTTCAGCTTTTTATGTTTGTTCTCTTCCTAAATATCCTTTTGCATACTCCCATCGTCTTATCTTAATTAAGACTACAATTTGATTTTCATATTTTTTTAAGAGCAGTTATATTGTCTACTAATATACCTTTTGCTTGAATATAATATTATTTCAAGAAATTATCATGTATGCTGTTAAAGTTGTACATGTTTAATAGTAAATATAATTGCTTTGACAATAATACTATCATTTTCTTAAAATATACTACTTACAATCTAACAATGGTAAAACAAAGAAATTTGGTACATGAATTATGTTCCGAGAGGAATTTAAACTCTTAAGCCTCGTTTGCTTCGTGAATTTGACAACTTGAGAAAAGAAAGTCATTACTTTCTTTGTTGGGTAAGTACAAACTCCAAAAATACTTTCTCGAATACTTTCCATACTTTACCCAACACAAGAAAAAAATCTTGACAAGAACTTTAGTTTCTAACCCTCATGAGAAAGACGAGAATTGATTTTCCTTCTGTGAACCAAATGAGGCCTTCATTTAAGGTATCTGAAAAAACGAATGACTCTTAATTTGAGACGAATAGAAGGCTAGTTAAAAATAGTTAATAACTTGTATTTGTAAGGGACAAAATCACATAATTGAGTGGTTAAGTGACCGGTTCATCAAACGGAGATTGCCACTGATGCAAGAGACCCAATGCGTGATTAAGAGCGTCCCATTGAGTGCAACGCAGATTCGCAAGTCCAAATAATGAGTGCACTTAGGTGGCTTCTATGGATTCTCTATCATTAAATCAAATTTGCTTATTAATGGTGGAAATCAAACTTGGGATTCTTTTACACAACCAAAAATCTTGGATCTTCCAATATTAGTTCACGTGCACTTTCATAAAAACAAGCCAACATTCACTCATATTCAAACTTGCACACTCATAATCTTCAAAGCAGTTGCAAGATACATTTTATTCTTTCAATATCTATACGTAGCTAGGGTGTCAAGTGGAGGTTCAATGATGAAAAGTAAGGAGGTTAAAACCAGAATGAAGAGAGAGAAAAATAAAAATGATTTACAAGGATCTGCGTATCGCTGAGCAAGTATTGTGATTCCTTCTTCTTGACCAGCTTTCGTAGACGCGTCGTCAAGTTGCAGGCTTGGGAGTGTGAGAAAGCCATATGCCATACCACTAAATGCTGCTCCCAAATGCGTCCTGCAATATATAATCATAATTCAATACACATTACTCCATTTGGCAATTCATTTTCTAGTCCAATACTACATGATACGATATCGTTTTAGTCTTCACTCAGTACAGGTTAATAAAGTGAGTAAATATAGATTCCAAGAGATGGCTCAGTGGTAAGGAACCGATTCATTCTTAAAGCACTCACATGTTCAAGACAGATATACATAGTAAGTAAATATATGCAGTGTGCGCGCCTTTAGCATGGGTTCCCCCTAGTACCCAATATTCTGTCAAGTTTGTGTCAATTGGGTGTTTGGGTTCCAGATACATTTCAAATTTATTTACATTAAGTACCAATTTTGTGCAAATTTTATCTGGTTGAAAAGAAAAATACAACATTACATTGGGGGAAGGGATACATGCTGCATTTGCAGCAATTAAGAATTGAACCTAGGACCTCCATGTCCGTTTGAGAGTCCTTCACCACTCAGACAAACCCCACACACACGTTCTAGCTCTCAAACCACAGTGCTTTCAAGTCTACATATATAAACCAAATCTGCATCAATTTTAAGTTACTAACCAGTCATCAATTGGACCGAAATTGCTAAGTATGCAACTAAAAGCAGTAGCAATAATTGCCTTCTGGAATATGCTTTCAGAATCATCCTTTCCACTTGCATCTCTATTTTGAATTTCATAGATGAGCCAAGCCCCAATTATGGCGAAGACGGGTCCCTAATCATGCAAATACCACTTTTTTAAAATGGTCAGAAACAGTACAGAAAAGGATCTTACTAAATGAACTCTGAAAAAAATGAAAAGAGAAAATTGATACAAGCAGCAAAAGTGTGAACTTAAGAAATTGAGAATAGTACAATAAATAATGCTTACCGTACCACCAACAGTTAACTCTGGTGTATGAAGAAAGCTGATCAAGTTGCCAGAAATTCCTCCAAGTATATATATCAAGAAAAAAGTAAATGAACCATATGCTCTGCAAACCCGAGGCCCAAAATTAAGAAGCGCCCAACAACCAAGCGCCACATGGAGAATTCCCGTATGCTGCAGTAATTAATCTATGTTATAAGCATTTTTTGTAGTATATAGAGTGATGATTCTCAATATGCTCTAGTGAGTCATTTTTTAGGATAAATAGACTCATCAGATCATTACAAAGAGTGGGTTTTATGGGTTCTAAAGCATATGAAAAAAAAATTGGAACAATTTAACTTCTTTGATCATCAAGAGCCATTTTAGACACTAAAGGAAAAATGTTGAACAGTAATATAAAATGGAAACACGAACCCAGTCTTCAATCTTGTACCAGAAACATAGGCGTCACTAGCCTCCACCATTCTCCAAGCAAGATCAAATCATTTATCTTTGCTCCATATAGTAATGGAAGTGAAAAGAGTTCCGAGTCTGGGTTTTTAACCGGACTTGCTATTTCGAACAGAAAAACAGCAATGTTTATGGAAACTATTGTACTTCTGCATTATGAAACATATCATAAAAGAATATGAGAATGGATGAATATTTTAGAGGAATATTGGACTTTTAATCTTGGACAAAGGGAGTTTTAGAGATGGATGAATGTTTTACATCAAGTAAAGATTGGAGGTCTCGTCATATGAACTCTCTGGGCCATCCTTCTTTTGCACTGTGATGTAATTTTTCAGCTTCTGCACTCGATTTTCAGAATCACTTTCGGGTAAATATCTTGCTGCTTCAGTATTTTCATCACTAGAAGTACGTGAGGCATAATTTTTTGACTTCGCATCTGACGGAGAAAAATGAACAATGAAAAGAAAATGAATTACTCCCCTTAGTCCCTAATTAAGAGTCCGCGTTTGACTTTCACATTTTTATAAATGCACTAATTTCATCTCAATCAATGGTTTAGAACAAAACTCGTGTCCTAGCTTGAGTTTAGATACATTGATTATGTTCTGAAAAACACAAGTGGATTCTTAATTTGGAACATCCCAAAACAAACAGTGTACTTTTAATTTGGAAAGGAGGTGGTAGTATGTAATAGTTACCTTCGTTAACTTTTCCAAGATAATCAGTGAGAGATCCCAGTCTGTTTCTTGCTTTGGATTGATTACTATTAAGTGACTCTCCTTTATTTTTCAGTTTGCCAAGATAATTATCTAGAGATCCGAGCCCTTTTTCTGCTTTTGATTGTGTGGTTTTATCAAGTAACTCTCCCCTGTTGTTGTTCAAAGAATTTGAAGAAGGCTGTTTGGAACCATGTTGAAGTTTTCCAAAATAAGTATCTAATGACCTCAGCTGCTTCTCGTTAGAACCAGATTCCAATGCATTCCAGATTGTGCACAGTTTATCCCTTTTTGAACCATTAACAGAAATTCTGTCGTGAATTATTCGTCGTGAAACATCAACGTATTTTCTTAAGTTGACCGTGCACATTTGGTCTTTATAGTACATTTTATAGCATACCGGGACCACCGCCATGCAAGTCTGAAAGGACAAAAGTACACTAACTCGGCAGATCTAGTACACCTGTAAGAGTTTTATCGAAAATGAATAATTCAGAGTACATTAAAACGTATCCAAAAACAGTTATTGGTAAGCACCTACTGCAGCTGTTGGAGAACATCACTTCAGATGCTACTTAAGCATTTACTTTAGTTAAACAACGAAAATAAGAGACTTGAGAATAAGAAGAGATCATACCGTGGCCAACTACACCGTCACTTCTGATGGCAATTGAGCATTTATTTTAGTTTAAACAACGAGAATGCAAAGAAAATGATAGTCTGACGACATAAGCAATATGAAAGAGATTCAAAAAACTAACTCCTTTGTTTTTGTCTATTAATGACTCGTCTACCATATTACTTTGAAGTTCACAGCAAGCATGTCATGCCTAAAAAATGCAGTTGCTAGCCCTATGAAAGGAGCTGCTAGGAATATTGAAGTGTCCACAAGGCCTTGTAGTTCTTGACAATGAGTACTACTTTTCATTTCATTTCATGTTACTGGTATCATTATTATCGTCAAGAGTGCTTGTGATTAGTGATAAATAACTCAACTGTACCACCTTTCTTACAAAATCAAAGAATTCTAAAACATCCATTTGCCAAGAAGCCTTGAACTTCTCTTCTTATTCTTATTACTATTTTAACTATATGAATTCACGATAATTGTATACCAATGTGAATTTCAAAAACAAAACAAGAGCCCAACAAAAATCAACAGAATCAACCTTCACATAAGCATATTATCAAACAGTTCATGAGCACTAGATAAAAACCCAAATATGCCAAACAACTCCGTACAAACGCATATATGCATGCATACTTACATAAATCAAACATTAGATATATATATATATGCGCACACCATTTGGAAAAAATTGACAACTGGGTTGTGGTGTTACCTGTTTAGTGAAAACAGATGAAACCTGAAACCCAGGTAATGGGAAGTAAGGGAAAGAAGTACCAGTTCCATTGATGGAAGGCTTAATTATATGCATTTGAGACAATGACATACTTCAAGAAAATCCAGACTACGGAATTATCTTATCCTCGTTTACCCATTGAATTGGTGCCACTTGTAACCCAAACACACACACCCTCAACCAGTACTTTTATGGTTTGTGTTGCCTGCTGCCATTGATTTTTCATGGGCCCGTTTGATTTGACCATCACCAATATCCATACGGCTGGCCCACAATTAACAAAATGGCTTTCTGTCGAAACAGTGTTATACCACTTCAAGGTTTCTTTAGGTTCCATCCAAAATTAATTCTCTTGTTTTTTCATATAGTTAAGAAATTAAAATTCTTATTAGATTTTTTTTATATATAAAATATGAAAAGTATTCAAAAATTATAAAAAAAAAATCAGTGTTTAGTTGGTACAAGAAAAAAAAATATTTATATATTAATTTTTGAAAAATACTCTTGTATTTTAAAATAAAAACAATATCATAATGTCAGGTAAATTTGAGTAATTGCATATTTAAGTAGGGGGGAAGATCTTAAGAGGATCAATTTTTTGGTTCTTAAATGCGGACCAATTAATTTGACGGGGTAAACGGAAGAATTTTTTGATGAAACTTGGTGAAAATGATCTCTATTATTAGTAGATCACCTCCACCAAATTTTATTGAAAAATTCAATCGAGAAGAGGGTTAATTAAAAAATTGATATATATGTACTTTTTTTGCCATTAAAATTTAAGATGTTTAGCTAAGCTACTTTCCGGTTGAATTTTTTGATAAAATTTGGTAGAGATAATCTATTAATCATGGAGATCATCTTCACCAAGTTTCATAAAAAAATTAATCCATTTACCCCCTTAAATTGGTCCGCATTTAAGGACCAAATAAATGATCTTCTTTAGATCCTTCCCCTTTAAGTAGGAGTATTGTGGTCCAAAACTTTTGTAATAAATGCTAGAAAATTAGTTAAAGGGGAAAATCAATCCTATAAAGTTTGAATAGAATGATTTTTCTCTACTTTCCTTTTTATCAGGAAAGAATTTTTGAAAATTTTATTTACCAATTATATAGCGTATTGTCTTATGCATTTGTAGCATTAATTCTCATTATGTGCCTTGGGACATACGTTACCGTTAACCTGGTGAATAAGATTAGATTATTCAATGTATATTAGTTATGTGTTTACATATGTACATTTCATAACTTTTATTTACAAACTAAAAATAATTATAATAATTTGTACTGCTTTACGATTAATTATTCTTTGATCTCATTTCAATTAAATTGATGCTCCCAACAGTTTTGCAATCTATGGGAATGGGAATCACTTGCAAACTCAAAGACGAACTTACTATCACTCATGAATTTCTTAGGGGGAAATCCTAATTTTATTTAATTAAGAGTGGAAGCTCTACCTACTATGATATTATATAATAAATCTTGTAAACATAGAAGTAAACTTAAAACTTATTTTTTTGGTGAACAAACTTAAAACTTATATATATATATGAGCGGAAATTTTCACATGCGGACCGGTCCGTACGGACCGGGACCTTTAGCGACGGTTTTCCGTCGCTAGAAACATATCCCCAATGTATTCGCGACGGAAAACCGTCGCTAAAGGTCTCGGTCCGTACGGACCGGTCCGTATTGAAACGCTCTATATATGAGAAATTAAATCAATTGTTGAGGAAGAAGAAGAAGAGCTGGAAACAAAGTTAGTGCCTTGGCTTTAGGTTTAGGGTGCCTTTAAAAGGAGAATACAATATCAATTCAACTTTCTTAATTTCTTCTTCACTAAAATGGTTGCTTAAAATATTATTTAAGAGCGCGCTAATATCAGCACCCCACTTTAAAATTTGTTGATTTTATTTTCCTATCTGTAAGATTTATGTCATTTCAAAGGGATAATGTTTTAAACCTTTAATTTAAAACAAAGCTAGGGAAGAAGAATATGTAAAAAACTAAAGCATAAATGTAAAGTCATTGAGTATGCATTGATATATATATATACACAACGTGTGTATAAAGGGAAGAGCCTTTTAATTACTAGTGAAACTGTGTCATATTTGACACACAGTTAAACAATCAAATCATATTTTATTTTTATTAAACTTTTATCCTTAAATTTTATGCTACCACTAGTAATTGTGATGGGACCTACTACCATTTGATTAGCAAAAACAATTTTAACGATTGAATCGACTCTTTTTGTGTATCAATCAATTTTATGAGAAAAGTCCATTATTTTGTTAAAAAAAATAAAACCATTTATACATATATTTGTGTGTACAAGTAGAGCCTTAGTTGTGTGTATATATATATGTGCATATAATATTTATTATCTATATTATTAAACGTCTTAGAGGGTTTTAGTATGACTTTTGAATTATTAATATACCCTTCAAACTTTATACAAGAAAATAAAATGTTAGGTAATTTAGGGTTCAAAACACTCTTAATGCATGAATAAAGATATATTTACTAATGAAAATTTTTTTACCACTTGATCAAATATTTATATGAGTTCTTAATTTCTATTTTTATTTTTTTAAAGATAGTTCTTAAAATATTTTAAAGTCTACATAAATCGTGAATTCTCAAGTATAATATTGCTATAACACAATTAGCTTATATTGAGCTTATTTACTCGCCCATGTTAAGTCTTTTAAACTATAAGTAGTAATAGTATAACTTGTTATGTATAAACATGCTATAATTTATTGAACCTTTTAAGTATTTTTTTACAAGTAAAACTTATAAGTTTTGGGGCTTTTGTGGGTTTTATCTTCAAAATTAAAATATCTATAGCAAATAGGATTTCACCCAAAATTCTAAGGATCTCTTTATTCAAACCCATCGCATTTAATAAGTTAGCGAATAGCCCAATTTTTAGGATTTAACCCAATTGTTTTGGTTTTAGCTCAAATTTGAAAATAATTTTGTTTTCCAATATACTTGCTTTTTAAATACTAATCTTACTGTTAAAATGATAAAGAAAGAGAGAAATAAGAAAATAAGAGAAATCTTCTTATTCAACTGATCTTTAATATGAGTAGAATTTAGCTCTATTTATATTAAAAGGTAACCTCGTTACTTCTCTATAAAATCAATGTGAGACAAGTTACAATATATATAATGTGAGGAAATTTCCTCATTCATACCATAATTATAATATGGGACAAATTGTATCTTTGAATATAACATATGAAAATCTACGTATCAATATTTTACAACACTCCTTCTTAGATATCCATTATGGTATAATTCAATGACAGTTGCCTCATTAAAACCTTCCCAAGGAAAAACCCACTGGAAAAAAAACTAAAGTGAAAGAAAAAGAGTACAACATTCTTCGAGATCATTGAACTAGCATCAAATGCACAATATGCTACCTCGTTAAAACCTTTACTAGAAAAACCCAATGAGACAAAACTTAGTTAAAAGAAAAATAGTACATCGTGTAAATATTAGGTAGCATACTTCAGGATACTCCTCCTAATTATTTGCTCCCCCTCATAACAACAATTACATTTAATATAATGATGAAGTCAAATCATAACAATCTCGTAAACTAATTTTTGGAATATCGCCTTCAACAATCACCACGTGAGCAAACTCTACTAAGTTGTCATCAAAGCGGATTTATTCAACTTCAATCTTTGTGTTCTTCTAATGCTCATGTGAAACATGTTTTATACTTGTCAACTTGAAACTTTCTTGAAAATGTGCTATACACATTACATTGTCTTCATAGATAATGCTTGAAACATCTATAATAGAAGAAGACTAACAAGAACTATGAATATATTGAAGTAAATATCTCAATCATATATATTTTTGATTAGCTTTATAAAGAGCTAAAATTCCAAAGTGATTAGAAGGAATTGCCACTAAAATTTGTATATTATATCACTAAGAAATAATTGTGTTACCATTATCAAATAAAAAATGCAATTAGGATCATACCTTATGATAATCAGAAAGATATCCGGGATCAGCATAATCTATCTACTTAGAACCATAAAAGTTGTGAATAAAATCAAATTAAATAAGTGATTCATCGTGAATATTTGATGATATGTTTGATACATATCTGGTTTAGTTTAGTTGGTGCTAAGCTATATATATTGAGCAAGTTAAGAAATAAGGAAATGTCTGGTCTAATGCATTAAGATAAGTATCCAATTGCACTTAAGTATGGTATTTGGGGACCAATACTCCTTTATCTTCTTCGTTAAAATGATATAGATTTTCACTTATGTATGAAGACCAAACAATTATGGGAATGCTCGAAGGTTTTACCTTATCCATAAGTGCTTCGCTCGATCTGTAGGTCGAGATAAAATTTTATTTTTCTAATGCTTTTCATTTTAAATTCATTCATCAAATAGTTAGCAGTTTTCTCGAACTCTTTAGGAGTCTCGATTAATGTATCCACATAAACTGCTACTATTGAAAATCATTTTTTATGATTTATTTGTAAAGACACATGACAAATATGATTGTTTCTATTTCATTCATTAGACAAATCTTTGCTAAGACGATTGTATCGCATTCTTCTATAATGGATAAGTCCATGCAATTAACGTATTAGTTGTATCGAGTACGTACTTCTCAACTTTGCTTCAAGCAAAGTTAATTCTTCTTGAATTTTCACATAAATGTTAGAGTATAAGTCCTTGTATAAATTAACAGTTTTAATATATTTGAGTCTCATATATAATATTTCAACAACTGTTAATCTAATTATCAGATATTTGAAATTTATATATTGGATCCATAACTGGGGGAATATAATGCTCATAATCAATTTCAAGTTTCTGCAGGAAACCTTGTGCCACAAGTTGTGCCTTGTGTCTCGTGGTTTTATTATTCTCATTTATTTTCCTAACGAACAACCATTTATAAAAAAAAATGTTAATACCTTTTGGGGTTCGTACTATGGGCTCAAATATACCATGTTCATTCAGAAACTCAAATTACGCCTTAATGGCAATTTCTCATTTGTTCAATTTTTTCCTTTACCCACATTTATTTACTATACGTGGTTATGTATCATTATTATCATTGCCCTTTGATATTTCAGTAACTACTGTATATGCAAATATGTCATCGTTGATATTTTATTTTTTATTACACATCTTTCTTATTAAATATTGAGATATCTTTATTATTTGGTACAAATACCTCTTTAAGGGCTTATGTAATCTCTTCAGGGACTTGTGTATTTTTCAAGACAATGGTCTCTTCTGGTACCTTAAAGAGAATGGGTTTTTTCGTCACTTCTTCTTGAGTGAAATGGGGAACCTTTTCAGGAGTGTTCTTAGTGTATGATTACTCAGACTTCCTCTTCTAGGGAGCTGGATATTTGAAACCTATAGGTTTGCCCAGCTTCTGGCATAGTACAGATTCATTAATTGCCATATTTTAAATTTGTCCTGTAAGGATACTAATTATGGCAAATGCATTTATAGCTGGCACATATAACTTTATTATATTTTATTGCTTCATTAAATCAATCGGTAATGTGTTTGCTATTTCTTGCAAAGCACTATTCTCCGTACCTTCTCACATTGTGATGTAAATGGGTCTAGATAAGACATAGTGTGATTGTTCCACGTACTATAATTCTCGTCGTTCTTCGAGAACGTGTAGTTCTACAGGAACTTTCTTATCTCCCCCTAACAGTGGGAATACTTTTCCATCAAAGTGATAATTTGCAAAACTTGCAGTAAATACATCTCATTTCATTGTTTTAAATACGTGATAATTGAAAATGAATCAAATCATATATTAATAACACAACTAACTTTGGGAAATCAGATTTAGTAGTTGTGTTTTCGAATACGCATGATAAGTATGTAGTTAAAATAATAAAAAATTAAGTCAAAAGTTAAATTTCACAATGTTAGCTAATAAACTTGCAAAAATGAAGAAAACTTCTATATCAATAGGTTCTTATAGTCTCGGAGGATCTACAGAGGCACAAATATCGTTTTGTATTATTTTCAAGAAAAAAAATGTCAATTCAAATAAATAAATAAAATAATACCTTTGAAAATATAGGGTAAAAAAATATATATTTAGTATAATAAACTCTTAATTTGTATACTGGTACCCTTAAGAGTTGTTTATTATTTTTCTTAATATGGTAGTTTCAAGATACATACCTATCATGCAAAGAGTTGAGGTTTTGGGGATCACTAAATTTTTGGGCTTTTGGTTCAACTTGAACTTCTGACTCGTGATGAAGAGTGATTTAACATTAAAAAGTATTGTATAATAAAGACTCGATAAGAAAATGCTTAGTTTTTCTAGTGGGAGCTTTTGACTCTTAACACTAGTAATGGTGCACAATGTTGTGCAATAGAGACCCGAGGATAAAGTAATTATGTTTTTAGTGTGAGTTTCTGGCTCCCAACACTGGTTAATAATGTATAGTAATTCATTGTTATCTTCACTATTTATTTCAATATAATACTCATTAAAGTTAAGCAAGTTTCTTTGGGGTCAGCTTGATAATAATAATTTTTAATAAATATGTTGGTACTATTTGGTAACATTATATAGACTTTTCTGGAGCCTTCAATCTTTTGTACAAGTTCAGCTATAGTGGATACTTTGTGTGTATTAAGCACCAACTCATTTAAAAACTTTTGGTTTTTTAACAATAGCGTGTGATATGACACTGTCTGAAAAGTGTATTATGCAATCCATAATATATATACCTTTAAATAAAAGAATCATAAATAAATGATTATTGAGGTCTTCTGGACCTATATTGGTTTTTCTCTCAGTTTCTCGTTAAAAGGTTTTTTATCAAGAGGAGTGCAACCAGCAACTTTATAAAAACAATTTCAACTATATGATATCTACTGAAGATATACTCATCAAGCTCTCCCCAATTGTACATGATTGTCTCAACATCATGAATAGAGTTCTTGTATTTAACTACCATATATTTTAGTATATGGTTATAATTTAGGGTCCGGTGCTTCTTAATAAACACTTCAGGTAGTTCTTGAATTTTATATTAATTTTTTTCTACTTCTGCTGGGGCAGTTACTATGTTTACCTCTAGTAGGGGAAAACTATTATCCACCTCTTTTAGAAGGGATTGTTGTACCTATTTTTTTACCCCTATTTTGATAAAAGTTGGCACTTTTCTTCAAGAATTGCCTTAAAACTAATTGTTCTAAAATTATAATTTTATAAATATTTGGTTGTTATATTCTTATATAAGGAGACAACCAACTTGCCTAACCCATTTAAAAAATAATAATCTTGATAGTGCTACTTCAGGAGTAAAATATCAAAAATAAAAGAGTTACATTCAGACATCGTCATAGATTATGTCTATTCATTATGGAGTGTTGGCATGATGAACATGTTTTGGTGGTCAACATGATTAAATCTTATTTACAAAGACAAATCATTTAATCAAAGCTCAAAGGAAGTGGATAAATCGAATAAACTTTCTAAAGCGCTCGAAGACTCGTTATCTTTATAATTTAAGTGAGTACTTTAGATATATGTAAAGTTTCTTATTTGATAATCATATATAGCTTAAATACATCTTATATCATTGATTGATTGATTGAAAACAAGTTTGAATCAAAATCTATTAGAAAACTCCATTCTTACGAAAACCAATTTCGAAATAAAGTCATATTAAATCCGTTTGATCATATTTTGAGTTTTTCCCAGAAATAGGTGTCTTAAGAACATGTTTTTAAGGTCTCCAAAGCATTAGAATTGATTTTGGAGCTAAAATGCAATAGTCCAACATTTGGGGTTTTGGCTGGTATGAGAGTGCCCATTAGTCGACTGATGAAGTAAGTCTTAGTCAACTGATGGCCAAAAAGCTAGCCATGGGATTTTTTATTTTATACAATTTTTAGTACCAAACTCATACCTACTCTATTCAAACAGCCATATCTTGTTCCAACATATATATACTCATTATAGACACCTTTTAAAATATCTTGAATCATTCTTGCACTCTATTCTTCATCTATTTCAAATATTCGAAGATTCAATAACACATTTTGATTAATCATTTATCTATTGAGCTATATGTTGTGATTAAAACTTAATAACTTTAGTGTAAGCCATTGTAATCCTTCAAACACTTGAGAGTTATTGTACATTAGTGTTTGTCACCAAAACTTATTCTTCAAATATTAAGAGAGGTTTATCTCTTAGGTTAGTAAAAGTTTTTTCTCATGTGAGTGTTGTGAGGGAACAACATTTGTAGAGTGTGTGCAAATAATACACTTGTAGCATTTTGATTTTCACTTGAAAAAAAATCAAAATTAGTGGAATTTCTTGAGGGTACTACTCAGGCGCGGATGTAAGGTCTAACCAACCGAACCACGTGAACAAAACGACTTTGGCTCATTCGGTTTATTCATTATATCTCTTAACTCTTTGTTTATTTACTTTGTTATTTTTGCTTGTGATTGAGATTGCTTATTTGTTTGGCTTGATTATTGATATAGACATTAAATCATTTTAAAATAATTTTTAAAATCGAATTAAGTTTTTAAAACCTTATTCACCCCCCTCTAAAGTATTTTCTAACATACAATACCCATCATTCAGGAATTGCCAAAGACCTAATAAATATTTCTTAAGTATGTATAAATTGATGACTAAGAAAGTTGAGAACTAATACTTTATATTATGGGACTTTAGGCTCATAAAAAATAATAAACTGCATATTCTTGGTTAAAATAAATATGAAACTTCGGGTTCATAAAAAATAATAAAACTTTTAGTTTTATCAAAAAAAACTTCGCGCCTAAAAATTATGACCTTATATACAAATCTATTATGTTTGCAATAATTTATTTTATTACTTAAAGCAATTATAGATAAGTGGTAGAGTAAGATGATTATTATGTACAAATATGAAATGAAACAATATAACAACGGCATGTTTATATATAAAGTTGCATATAATTTTAATTAAATAATAATTTAATAGTTACATGGGACTTCATGCCCAAATTTACGTTATCAAATTCATGAGACTTTAATTCAATATCCCCTTATATCAAATTCATATTTAATTATTGAGGCATATTGTTATGGGAACTTCAAGTCCAAATTTATGACTACGAAGTTTCAAGTCCAAATTTATGACTACGGTTTCATATCCAAAATAATTATTATGAAACTTCATGTCCAAATTTAAAAAACTTCAGATATCTAAATAAAATAAAAGTTTTTGGCTCCAAATATAAATCATGGATTTTTGGGTCCAGAATAATGAATACGGAAGTTCAGGTCCTAAATAAAAATTATGAATTTTCGGGTCCATAATAATGAATAAGGAACTTTAGGTTCCAAATATAAATTATGGATCTTCAGGTTCAGAATAATGAATATGAAACTTCAAGTCCCAAAAATAAATTATGAATATTCGAGTCCAAAATAATGTATAGGAAACTTCAGTTCCAAAAAATAAATTACAGATCTTGAGGTCCAAAATAATGAATATGGAACTTCAGGTCCAAAAAACAATTTGTGGAGTTTCGGGTCCAAAATAATAATGATTATGAATTTCAAGTCACAAAAGTATAAATTATGCAATTTCAGTTCCATATTATTTATAAAATTGAACATTTAAAATATATAACAATAATAGAAGACAAAACAAAATAAATCGTAATATTATAAAAGAAAAGAAAATCATAGATTTAACCTGTATGGAGAAATTAAGGTACCTGATTTTGATCCGGCCTCCAAGAGGAAGAAAGATAAATTATAAACTATGCTGGCATGCTTTTGCATGACTTGCCTTCAAGAAGAATGAATATTTTTTTTGACTATGGTGGTAAGCTTTCGCAATGGCTTCTAATTGACTGTCGAGTAATCATGCTGATAATGTGTTAAAATAACAGAAAAATAGATAAATAATAAAATAAGAGAAATCTTTTTATTCAACTAATCTCTAATATGTGTAGAGATTAGCTATATTTATATTAAGATGTAATCTCTTTACTTTTCTACAAAATTAATGTGGGATAAGTTACAATATATATACTACGAGGTAATCGCCTCATTCATACCACAATTCCAACGTGGAACAAATTATATCTTTAAATATAACATATGGACATCCACATATCAATATTTTACAATACTTACTAAATTATCGTTATTGAATAAAAGGTTGCTATCTTCTTCAGTTTAAGCCGTATATAATACAATTAATAATAGATATTTATCATCTCTAATAGTTTTTAGTGTCGACTTTAATACAATTAATAATAAATATTTATTACAAATGCAAATGTATATATATACACCAATATTATTCCTTTTAAAATTAGTTAAATAACATGCAATACAAATGAATTAAATGTAACATCTCTCTATAAAAACTATTATTCATTTATTTATAGAGGAATTGAATATTGACCTCTAGTTCTAGCGATACATACCTTACATTACAAAGATGAACGTTGCAGTAAAAAAAAACACATATTTACTATATAAAGGAGCATAAAATATGGTTAAGGCAAATTGGGCTGGCCCAATTGGTTTAGGAGGCCATACAGCAAACCAGACCAGTAGGCTTGGCATGAGCCAGGGAATCAACAGAAGACGCGCCGAGTTACCGGTGTTTGAAATTGCCGAGATGGCCAAGCCGAGGCCAACTTCAACAAGGAATGGCACACGTGGCCTAACACGTGGAAAGTGCATGAGGAGAATCATATCGAATCGCACAAATCTGCACATAATTGTACTGACCACCACTACACCACTATAAACGTATAGTTTTAGAAGTTGTTAGTTGTGGATAAGGGAGAGAATGCTGGAGTATTATCCAAGTCTTACTCTCTTTAGTCATTTTACTGTTAACCCTGATAAGGAAATGTAACACTAATTTTATACGTATGAATAGAAGAAGGAAGACTCATGATAAAGGTTAGTTATTGAATATTATGTCTGTTAGTAAATTACTTGCTTGCCTTTTCTATTTCAAAGCGATAGAGCTTGTAATCCATATCCTTCATTGATGGACGGCCTTTAGATCTCAATATAACAATTACACACACAAACGGAGGACGTATTACCAGACTAACATAAGCACTACCGGGGGAACCTACCATACCTAAAAAATCCCTTTGTCTAGACTCACATTCTCGCCACCGTAACAAAATTTATTTTCTTAAATTGTCATCGTGGGTTGGGCCTAAATTTTGCACAACATACACTATATTAATCGGCAACATCAAAGTCTAATGTCCGTGGTGAAACATGGGATCTACAAAAAATTCATTGTTAGTTTATGGGTTGTTGCGATCATCCAATATATGATCTAAGTAACCACCATTAATCTTCTATTTAGTGCATGGATAATCATTATTAAAATGTTCCTTTTAAGGTTAGTAAATTATTTCTTCTCACTCCTTTGAAGCCCTTTTTACATTCATTTATATTTAACATTCTTGATCTTGTTGTTTTTAATATGTCTGTGCTTTTAGTTTTACTTGTGTACTATATTTTTTAATAAAACTATGTTTTTAGTTTTACTCGTGTTCTTTTTTTTTAATATGACTTTGTTTAGTTTTACTTATGTAATATATTTTTTAATATGATTGTGTTTTTTGTGTTATTCATATGTAATATTTGACTACTAATCTGTCTTGTAGTTGTTCTAAGTATTAATGTTCGATATTTTTAATATGATTATATTTTCAGTTTTACTTGTGTGATTTTTTTCTTACTATGACTATGCTTTTTTATCTTAGTTGTGTGTAATATTTACGTATAATATGTCTTGTAGATACCCCAAGTTTAATGTTTTATATTTACTTAAAGTCAACTTCTTAATTTTTTAGGCCTCGTTTGATTCGGGTATTAAAAAGTGTGATGAGATTATTAATACCACGTTTTTTTATAATACCTTGTTTGGTTCCTACAAATGTGCTAGGATTACTAATACCGGGACTAACTTAATACCACTCTTTGTGGTATAATTTAATACCAGGGGGTGGTATTGTTTATCCAGGATTAAGAAAAATGAACCATATATTTTTAAAAATGCCATTTCTACTATAATATTTTCAAAAAAATACCATTACTACTACTACTACTACTACTTACTATTATTATTATTATTATTATTATTTTAAAAAACGAATTAATTTTTTTATTCTAAAATATAATCCCGTATATGAGTTACAGAACCAAACATAGTATTAACATCAGCATGGGATATCTCAATATTAATATTGCATGTATCAAACAAGGTATTAGTATTAAATTAATACTATGATTAATAGTTCAGTACTATTAATACTGGTATTATTAATCCCACTGACCCTACTACCTGAATCAAACAAGGTCTTAGTGTATATTAATCCCAACCCAATTAATAGTTATAAAAAGTTATCACTTGTAATTTACATTTATGAAATTTCAAATTTGAAACTTTTAAAATTTGAATTTAAAACCATATAAATCCCTAATATATATTTTATCAACAACTAAATATAATTTTAGATGAATAATAAGTTTAAATTTGAAAAGTTAAAAAACGATAAGGTGGGAAAAACATAAAAAAAATTATAAAATATATATTTAGTAATTATCCACTTCTTTTGGCCAATTATTAATGTCCCAACTAGCTAGAGTGGGTCAAAAACAAAACAATTTGAATTATTTGGGTAAAAAACAAAAAGCCCCGACTATACTATGTATAAACTTACTGATAATTTAAGTGTTTGTCCTATATTTTCCACGGACAAATACGCTCCTTAATTTTAAGAACACAATTTGCTATGTTGGCGTTTACAATTTTAACCATTTACATTGGACTTAAATTTGTTGATCTAGAGTTGGTTTTTTTGTTTCAGTTATGTTGGATTTTTTATAGTAAAATTAGTATCCAATTTGGATTGAATTAACAACCAATTAAAGATATTTTATTTAGGACAATAACTATCCATTTAGAATTATATGTTAAATAATAATTAGTGTTGACCTAGAACGTCATAATCATATTTTGATAATAACAATAATTTAATCATGTGTATTTTATCATATTTTATGAACAAAAAAAATTATAGTTCATTAACTTGGAAGTTCAGGAAATGAATGGATTTTACAAAGGAAGTATGCCATGTACATTACAAGGATTATTGAAACTCTAACATATCAAGTCAACAAAGTATTGGACAAAATAAAGAAGACTGATCACTTAATTGCTCTATTAATTTCATACATTTCGAGAGCATTATATATGCTAACAATGCAATTCATTAAGAACAAAGATCAAATAAATATATGAAAAGCTTCAAGGCAAATGATTCACATGAATACCAAATTGAATAAACAAATTAAAGCATTCGAATACTCATTAATTTGATAATTGAGTGAGTGCTTAGGATTTATGTGAATTTTCTTGATTGATCAATCTCCATGGCTCAAATATTGATCATGCATCATATATCTTATTTAGCTTGCTAAATTGCATCAAATCAATCTTACAAAATGACTCTGAGGCTTGTATTTTATCAAAATTATCCCAAAATGTTTTAATGCCTAAATTACTGTTTTAATGCCTATTTACATTTTCAAGAAAAAATGTTTATTTTCCCACATTATAGATTCGATTAGTTTTTGCGCAGTTTTGATCTAATGGCTTGATGGAGGCTTTAATGGACTCTGGTTATTTTGAAATTTGGACATTAGTTATATAACATCTTATAGTGCTTATACCAAAAATTTCATCATGAACCAACGACTGAATTATGAGATATAATCAAAACAAATTGAAAAAATTGATTATTTGCAGCAATATTTCTAAACAAACCAATGGGATGTAGTCGACTACCACTAACACAATATACTCAACCACCTAGACAAAAACTAGCCGTTGAAAAAATGATTTTTGCCTCATATTGTGCAACAACTTTCCTTAAAATCCTAAAACGGGTATATTGACTCAGGGGCTATATATATAAAGTTCTAAACTCATTTTTAACCACTTCAATCCACTATAATACTCTATATTCATCATCTAGTAAGATTAAAGAGATTCAAATCATTCATTGATCATATTCATCGTATTTGAGCTATATTGTTTTGATCAGTATTGATAACTCTAGTGTGAACTTCATTTGTATCTTGTAAACATTTGAGAATTATTGTCATTGGTGTGTATCACCAAAGAACTTATGTTATTCATTTATGAGGGGATTTCTCATAGTTTAGTAAGAAGGTTTCTTATATTGAGTGTGGTGAGAATAATCACACTTGTTTGAATGTTCCGAGAAAAATAACATTCGTTGAGTGTAGTGACAAATACTACACTTGAGTGGTTTGATCTTTGCCCGGAAATAAGATTGTTGTAACTAATTTGTTTCTCACCTCGTCAACCAATAAGAGGATCTATAGTTAAAATTCTCAGGTACCGACCTCGGGTGCGGATATATGGTCTAAACAAAATGTCGTTGACTTATATGGTTCAATATTTATAAACTCAAGCTCCTTACTTATCATTATTGCTTGACATTGAGTTTATATTGCTTGACATATTTCCTTGATATATAATTAAATATTCATTGCTTAAACATTATTCAAAATATTTTAAATTCCGCATTTATTTGATAAAGCCATATTCACCCCACCATAGTTAATTTTCGACCAAAAATTAGTTTATGTTTTATATATATATACAATAATTAGTGGGTTTTTAAGTTTACATTAAATAAAATACTATAACTCCATATACTTTTTTATTAGTATTAGTATTTAAAATGCATTTAAACTCTACTTTTGTTAGCTAAACATTGTGACCCCCTTATATTTTGGTATTAGTATTCTGCACATATTTAAATTATATTTTATCTGGCTGATTAAACTCTACTTCATTTTGTGAAATATAGTTAAATAAATATTCTTTATTTAATTTATATTTGGGTGATTAAAACAAGTACCCTATATATTAAAAGTGTTACTAACAGTTTATCTATCTTAGTCTCAGTTTAATCCAATAAGTGCAAAAAAGAAGACTATTATTGTAAATAAATGATTCAAACTACAAAGACTATAAGCATTGAATACTCTGGAAATGGAATGGACCACTCTTCCCTATCACGAAGAAGCAAAGTATTTTTATACTTAGGAGAAGAAGACCCATTATGAAATAAACAAAAGATGAACAAATAATTGAAGATTCAAGCTACATTGATGTATATAGGTTCTCTTGTAAAAGTTTCACAAATACTATCTATTAAATAAACTCTTTGGAAAAGCTCATAAGATAAGAACAAGCCAACTAGTTGACTTAAGTTTTAAAGCAAAAAATGAAGCAGTCCACTGTTACTATTTTTATAAGTAATGTAACTCTTCAAAGCCGAAAAGTGACTAGTCCACTAATCCTAATTTTTTATAGATTACATGATTCTTTCAAAATTCAAAAAAGAGTTTTTTTTTATTTTAAATATTCAAACTATCCTATCTCTCATATGGCAAAGGCTCTTCTCTAACGACTCTTTCTATAATGGCTATATTGTTATTGTTATATATAGTGAAGAAATAAGGAAAAATAAAAAGAATAAAGAGACAAGAAATTTCACACTACTACCTTAAGTTTTACAAAGCTATCTTAAGACCATCATCTTATTCTTAGGAGCTTAAGAGCTTTATCTTATCAGTTGTGTGAAAGCTTTCTCATTGTTTATCCTTGAAAGCAATCTTAGTGTTTGATCACTAGAACTTCGTTTCTATTTTGTGAGAGGTGTTCTTATAGGTAGCAAGAGATAAATCTTGTGTGAATGTGTGGGTATTATCGTACTTATAGAGATTTGACCTTGTGTGAGTATTATCATACTAGTAAAGGTTTGATTATTGCCCGTAAAGAAAATTAGTGTAAAGATGTTTTGATCATGACTTGCGTAAAACGATTTAGGTTAGTGGTTAAATATCTCTAAACTCAAACTCCTTTACATTTCAACTACTTAGTTTATTTTGTTTAAGTTTGTTGCTAGTTATAATTTCTCACATTCAAAAGAATTTATTGAAATTCAATTATTTGTTCCACCCCCTCTCTAGGGTTAATTATCTGCCAACACATTTGATTTATTTTTAATATTATATATTTGCATTGATCTCAAAACGTTAAAACTTATTCGTTAATTTGTAATTATGTTTATGTTTAAACCAAAAAATTAAATATATAAAGCGTTCATATTACAATTTTATGTGTTGTCTGATAAATAATTTATTACTTGTATGATTGTTCTATTAGTATTTTGTACTTTGGATAATAATTTCACATGCTTTTAATATAAGTTAAACTATCTACCAATTTTAAGTATTTAGTAAAAATATATTATTTTCTCACATTTCTAATTAAAAGTCTGCTTGCGTGCTCACGCATTAAAATAATTTAGCGCGACAAATTTTTATCGTGTATATGCAACATCTTTGTATAATGGATTAATTTTATGATTTTCTTATAATTGTTAATTGGATTTTACATTTGATACTATATATATATTGTTTTTTTTTCCACCTATCAAGCTTTTATTTTGCACAAAATTTTTATTTTATACTTCATACTAATTATCTAAATTAATGTACTTAATGACCTTTGTCAAACACTAAAACTACGTACAACGTGCACAAAAGCCATTATAAAGAAGAACTATAATCTTGCAAATAATAAGATTTACCATTACAAAGGAGGGAAAATAACACATGGCAATTGCAAGTTTTCCCATATAACTTATTTAATGTTAATTGTTTTGGTAATCAATTTTTTTTATTCCTACATTTTGGACCTCAAAATTTGAAATTTCGTATTTGTGATACTTGTACTTGCCCTCATGGAGTACCAAATTCGCAAAGACATAGGGCTCGTTTGGTTTCGAGGTTTATGAAATGAGTCAGCAATCTAAATTATTAAAAAGCTTATTTCTTAAAATTTAAGATTGCTTTCCACTGTTTGGTTCAAATAATTATGCATATTTTATAGCATCCTCAATTACTTTCAATTTACTAAAATACCCTTATAATATTCCTTGTTTTTCTTCATAACGCTTGTAACCTATATAATTTTTTTTTTGCTGATCAAACAATTAATAAAAGAATAAGGAAGAAGAAGATGACACTATTGTGCAAACAATTACACCAAGCAATCAAATCTATTAAAAAAAGAGAAAGGGGGAAAGGGGGGGGGGGATTCTCAAATATATATATATATGAAGATCGATATATATGTGTGTTTAAACAACACAAAATATCAAAGACGATAGCAATTTGGGGAAAACATTAGGCAAGGAATCTGATGAGAGTGATGGCTTGAAATCATGTTCGTCGTGTTGCTGGTAGAGTTGAGAATGAAGGTGGTGACTAGGATGAGGATGGTGATGATTAGGACGAGGACGGTGAAACGCTAAAGCAGTGATCGGTGGAGATAAGACCAAGAACAAAGATGAGATAGTTAGTGGATCTCGTCGCAAAAAAAGTCAAAAACAGAGGAAGAAAAAATGTGGAGATAAGATGAAAGTAACGGTGAACGGTGAATAAGAATTAGGGTAAATATGTCATTTGATGAAAAATGATGAGAGATTCCTTAGTTTTTTTTTTTCAAATTTAAAGGGATTAAAAGTTGATTAAATGAAAGTATTTAGCTTTCTTGAAAATAATAAATTACGGGTGGTGATGTTGGTACCCCCAAAATCTCTTGAAAACACTCACACTTTAATTCGGTTGTGAATGACCGAATACAAAATTGCAAAAATTTAAAAAAACTTGAAAATGCCTTACTCGGTTGTCAAGAACCGAGTATAAAATTTGAAAAAAACTTGAAAAAACTGAAAATGCCTTATTCGGTTGTCAAGAACCGAGTATATAGACTTATATTCGGTCCTCAACAACCGAATAATAGACACTTTACTCGGTTGCGAATGACCGAATTAAAGTGAGAGTGTTACCAAGTGTTTTTGGAGGTGCCAACATCAACAACCCTTAACTACCCTCTAAAACTCTAACTAAATACTAGAATCTTAAACAAATTTTCACTATGTCTTTTCAACTTAATTAACAGTTCGTTTGGATTGAGGGAATGGGAAGGAAAGAAAAAGAAAAGAGGATGAATGATTGCATTTCACTCGTTTGGATAGATTTATAAGAGGGAGTGGAGAGGAAACAGAGAGATTGGGAGGGAATGCCAATCCTCTCTATTCCTTTATTTTGTTTCCTTTCAATATTGGGAGAGGATCGGGAGGGAAAGGAAAAGTTTTTAATGATTTTTTTACGTTATTCCAAATTTAACCCTAATTTATTAATAATATATTAAATCACATTCCTTTCCTTTCTTTTCTTCTTTCTATCCAAACAAAATTTATTTTCATTTCATTCTTTTTTATTTTTATCTATCCAAACACCAATAAAATCAAACTCATTCCTTTTCGTTCTATTCCATTTCTTCCCCTCCTAATTAATTATTGGGTGATTTACCTTTTGACCCCCATTTATTTACCCCTATTCCACTTTGGCACCCAAAGTTTGCAATAATTACCCTTTGACACCCATTTGGACGGATTCCGTCCGGTCAAAAAGTCAAACCGTTAAATCCTTTTTTAATACCGAAAATACCCCTGTGGGTGGATTTAAATGAAAATCAAGCCATTTTTACAAGGTCATATCTCACTCAATTCACGTCCAAATGATGCGATCCACATATGGTTGAAAAGCTCTTACAACATAGATTATGAATACATTAATAATATTCAATAACAATCAATCTAATTGCCTCGAAATTGCTGCCAAAGTTGACAAAAAATTACTTTTTTCAAAAAAAAGTTTCACGAAGCCATTTTCGCAAAGCCATATCTCACTTGATTCAAGTCCAAATGATGCGATACACATATCTTTGAAAAGATCTTGCAACATAGATTATGAATACATTAATAATATTTAGTAATAATCAATTTAATTGCCTCGAAATTGCTGCCAAAGTTGACAAAAATCACTTTTTTCAAAAAAAAAGTTTCACGGAGCCATTTTCGCAAAGCCATATCTCACTCGATTCAAGTCCAAATGATGCGATCCACGTATCGTTGGAAAGATCTTGAAAATTAGATTATGAATACTTTAATAATATTTAGTGATAATCAATTTAATTTCCTATAAATTGCTTCCAAAGTTGACAAAAAACTCACTTTTTTTTATAGTAAATCACTTTTTTCAATACCGAAAGCTCTTGCAATATAGATTATTAACTCATTAATAATATTCAACAATAAGAAATCTAATTGACTTGAAATTTCTGCCAAATTTGACAAAAAAACTCACTTTTTTTTTGATAAAAAAAAACTTTTTTCAAACAAAAGTTTCACGAATTCATTTTCGCATGGCCATATCTCATTCGATTCACGTCCAAATGATGCGATCCACATATGTTATGAAAGCTCTTGCAACATAGATTATGAACACATTAATAATATTCAATAATAAGCAATATAATTGCCTCGAAATTGCTGCCAAATTTGACAAAAAACTCACTTTTTTAAAAAAAAAGTTTCACGAACACATTTTCAGAAGGCTATATCTCACTCGATTCACGTCCAAATGATGCGATCCACATATGATTGAAAATATATTGCAACATAGATTATAATTACACTAATAATATTCAATAATAAGCAATTTAAATACGTCGAAATGGCTTCCAAAGTTGAAAAAAAAAATTACTTTAAAAAAAGAAAAGTTTCACGAACATACTACGGAATATTATTAATGTATTCATAATCTATGTTGTAAGAGCTTTCGAACCATATGTGGATTGTATCATTTGGGCGTAAATCAAGTGAGATATGGCATTATGAAAATGGCTTCGTAGAACTTTTTTTTTAAAAAAGTGAGTTTTTTGTCAACTTTGATAGCAATTTCGAGGCATTTATATTGCTTATTGTTGAATATTATTAATGTGTTCGTAGTCTATGTTGCAAAATCTTTCCGACCATAAGTGGATCGCATCATTTGGAAGTAAATCGAATGAGATATGGCCAAGTGAAAATGAGTTCGTGAAACTTTTTTTTGATAAAAGTTATTTTTTATCAAAAAAAAAAGTGAGTTTTTTTGTCAAATTTGGCAAAAATTTCAAGTCAATTAGATTGCTTATTGTTGAATATTATTAATGAGTTCATAATCTATGTTGCAAGAGCTTTCAGACCATATATGGATTGCATCATTTGGACGTGAATTGAGTGAAATATGGCTTTGTGAAAAACAGTTCGTGAAACTTTCTTTTGAAAAAAGTGATTTTTTATCAAAAAAAAGTGAGTTTTTTGTCAACTTTGGCAGCAATTTAGAGGAAATTAAATTGATTATCACTAAATATTATTAAAGTATTCGTAATCTATGTTTCAAGATCTTTCCAACGATACGTGGATCGCATCATTTGGACTTGAATCGAGTGAGATATGGCTTTGCGAAAATGGCTTCGTGAAACTTTTTTTTTGAAAAAAGTGATTTTTTGTCAATTTTGGCAGCAATTTCGAGGCAATTAAATTGATTATTACTAAATATTATTAATGTATTCATAATATATGTTGCAAGAGCTTTCCAACGATATGTGGACCGCATCATTTGGACTTGAATCGAGT
This sequence comes from Lonicera japonica, assembly GCA_021464415.1. Taxonomy (NCBI): domain Eukaryota; kingdom Viridiplantae; phylum Streptophyta; class Magnoliopsida; order Dipsacales; family Caprifoliaceae; genus Lonicera; species Lonicera japonica. The sequence continues at coordinate 45,321,657 of CM038464.1, forward strand.
GAGATATGGCTTTGCGAAAATGGCTTAGTGAAACTTTTTTTTGAAAAAAATAATTTTTTGTCAACTTTGGCAGCAATTTCGAGGCAATTAGATTGATTATTATTGAATATTATTAATGTATTCATAATCTATGTTGTAAGAGCTTTCCAACCATATGTGGATCGCATCATTTGGACGTGAATTGAGTGAGATATGACCTTGTGAAAATGGCTTAATTTTCATTTAAATCCACCCACAGGGGTATTTTCGGTATTAAAAAAAGATTTAACGGTTTGACTTTTTGACCGGACGGAATCCGTCCAAATGGGTGTCAAAGGGTAATTATTGCAAACTTTGGGTGTCAAAGTGGAATAGTAGTAAATAAATGGGGGCCAAAAGATAAATCACCCTTAATTATTTCCTTTCTATCTATTCCCTTCGATCCAAACGGAGCGTAAAATTCGCGATAGATTACTTGTGACGTTTGGTATTTTGGAGATGCGCGGCATTATTCCACTATTATAAGATTCGCGCGAAAACAGACTGAGAAAGGCCATCTGTCGTTCGTTGCTGATTTGGAAGTGAGAATTAAAAACCCTAAAATTCAGTTTTGGCGGTTCCCTCAAAAATCCCAAAATTCCAATCTCCCGGGAACCCATTAACTTTTTTTTCTCGTAATTCATATTTCCCTTTTTCAAAAATTTATATTCCCCCGCCATATGCTTCCACACAATTCGGAATTCGCACATAGTTAACCCATTCAGTTAAACAAAGCTTCTCTCTTCTTTTTATCCAAAAAATCTTGTCAAATTTCCGCCATTAACAGAGATGGCAGTTGCTTCTACCTCAAAAAGCATATCTGAAGAACAGAAGAAGATGAACAGTAGCAGCAGTAAGAAAGAAACAAAGCCCCATAAACAAAATGACATTGGTTGCCCTTCGCCGGCAAAGCGCACCAAGTCCCCTGGGGTTCGTGTCCACCATGGCCGCGTTTATGATTCTACGAATGGCAAGACCTGTCATCAGGTATCTTTATAAATGATTCATTTTACGCGAACATATTCATTTGACACAAAACAATGACGTTAAATCTGACTATTTCTCATTGGTTATATTATAATAGATATTGATAAGGATGAATTTGATATGAATCACACGTTCGCTCTTATATATGTTGGTTACAATACGTTTGTAAGTTTTTATCTTAAATATACTTCAATAATTACTTCATAAGGTAAGTTGATGAATGATCATTGCTTGGAATAGAAGTTGATAATGATGAATTTATATGAATTCCGCATTCTAACCGATACATGTTAGCTGTGCAAAATATGTTAGTTTTAATGTCAGGTTTATATGTCACTCCAGAATTATTGGTTGAGAAAATCTAACCCAAAACACAAAAGTCAAACTTTGTTGTTGTGTTTGGTTGAGGGGAAAGTTGAAGAAAAATGATGGTTAGTTGAAGATGAAGTGTAAACGGTCTATTTTGTGCCCCAATTCTGTTAGGTTGTGTGAAGGAATGGTAAACTTTTCTGTTATTATTTAGCTTAGGACTCATAATAAAATTTCAATGGGATGTTTTGTTCTTGTGAGCTATCGTAGAGAACAATTTCTTGGAAGTGAAATGGTAAAACCCCGGTAACACCTAACCATTTAATGTTTCAACTTTGAAGATGGGGAAATTGGGAAGAAACGAGCGTTGAGTGAAAAAGTTTTTGAGTGCTATTTGTCATTCTTTCAATTTCGGATTGAACAATTCACATTTGAGCGAGACATGCTTGTGTGATCTGGATGTAAATAAACTAGTAAATTGGAACATATATGTTACAAACTTATGATATCAACATTTTCAAATGCTTTCAACTTCTTTAGACTACAGTCTGTATTTTCCAAAGCAATGCTAACAAATTTTTAACATTTTTAGTACTTCTCATGTCGAAGATTTAGAAAAACAACAATTCCATATTGGTCCATTTTTCTGAGAGTTGTAGTTAAATTGGCTAAGGTAACCAAGAATGTAATAAATTAACTAGTTTAGGTGATATCTATGCTGCTAGCTGGGTTTTTTTTGGCCACTGAGCCATATTTCTTGAATTTTTTTTTCTTAATTTTCTGTTCCCCTCTGTTGAGAATTAACATTGACTACGCTGTTAACTTGTCCAAGCATTGTTTATCATGGTTTATTCTGACCTGGTGCTACTTATTGAAGAAGTTGTAATTCTTGAGTTTGTGTCATTTATTTGTCTTCCACCATTCCACAAGCACAGTCTTTAGGATACTACAATTCTAAGCCTAAAGTTACTTTTCGTCTTTTGTTGGATTGATTTCATGTTTAGCACCTTCCGTTTTCCTCATAAGATTGATCTGCATGTTTTCTAGTGCCGTCAGAAGACCATGGACTTTGCAGCTTACTGCAAGACTCAGAAACAGAACAGCCTATGCACCTTGAAGTTTTGCCAAAAATGCCTCTTGAACAGGTAATTTCACAGTGCAATGCTTTAGTAATACTTGTCATTTATATATGATAAAATCTTTAAGGAGTCATGTAGCATATTTTTTCAAATGTGTTTGGCTAATCCTTATTAAGGTATGGAGAGAAGGCAGAAGAAGTGGAAGCTTTGGAGAATTGGAGCTGTCCAAAGTGCAGAGGCATATGCAATTGCAGTTGCTGCATGTAAGTTTTGTATGTTTTGCTGTGTTTTGTCTCTAGAATTTTGTATGGAATCTGAGCAAGGTTTTAGAAAGTGGCTGTTACTGTTTTGTATCACCAATACATATTGGTTTTTGGGCCCTCCGATACTTATGAACCAATCAGAGTGTGACACATGTATAGAAATAGAGAGAACTCTTGTATTTTATTCCATGATAATAAAGAATGAATACCAGGACATTATATAGGGAATAACATCCTAACTAACCTAAAATACCTATCAAGGTAGGATTCTACCACAAATAAAATAACATAAAATAAATAACTAAACTAAATAATATTGAATTATCAATACTCCCCCTCAAGTTGGTGCGAAGATATCCGTCATGCCCAACTTGCTCATTTGAAATTAAAATGGTTGCCATAACAGACCCTTGGTCAAAATATTTGCAATTTGTTGATTAGATGGAATAAAGGGAGTACATATTATTCCACCTCTAGCTTCTCTTTGATGAAGTGCTTATCAATCTCAACATGTTTTGTCTTATCATGTAATACTGGATTGTGGGCAATATTGATAGCAGCTTTGTTATCACATTATAGCTTCATCGGGAGACTTATTGGCCTTTTGAGTTTTTCTAAGACCCTTTGTAGCTAAAGAACTTCACATACTTTTTGAGCCATTGATCTGAACTTAGCTTCTGCACTACTTCTAGCAACAACACTTTGCTTTTTACTTTTCCATGTAACCAAGTTGTCCCAAAGAAATGTACAATAGCCAGATGTGGACCATATATTGGTAAACGATCTAGCCCAATCAGCATCGGTATACACCTTTATTTCTTTTTTATCGTTTTTCTTGAAGAACAGACCTTTCCTTGGGGAGCCTTTGAGGTAACGAAGAATATGGTACATAGCCTTTAGATGCTTTTCACACGATGAGTGCATGAATTGACTAACCATGCTTACGGCAAAAGCGATATCAGGGCGCGTATGAGACAAGTAGATTAGTTTTCCAACCAACCTTTGGTATCTTCTTGTTTCGACTGGAACACCGTCTTTAATATCTTTTAGCTTGGTCTCTAATTCTATGGTAGTATCTGATGGCTTACACCCACTCATCCCAGTTTCTAATAGAAGATCCAATATATATTTTTGTTGAGAGACTATAATACCATTCTTTGAATGGGTCATTTCCATTTCAAGGAAGTGTCATAGGTCGCCAAGGTCTTTAATCTCAAATTCTTTAGCAAGATTTTGCTTCAGTTGACTCATTTTTTCAACGTCATCCCCGGTTAAAATTATATCATCCACATAAGTAACGAGAACAGAAAGTTTGTTTTTTGTGGACATCTTTGTGAAAAGAGTATGATTAGACTGTCCTTGATTATATCCTTGGCTCTTGAGGAGCTTCGTTAATCTTTTGAACCACGCTCTAGGGGATTGTTTAAGGCCATACAAAGATTTCTTTAGCTTGCAAATTTTTGTCCCAAATTTCTCAGTAAACCCAGGTGGAGGTTATATATAAACTTCCTCTTCTAAGTCTTCATTCAAGAAGGCATTTTTTACATCTAGCTAATTTAAAGGCTAGTTTAAGTTAGTTGCAACCGATAAAAGAACTCGAATTGTATTTAGTTTTGCCACTGAAGAAAAGGTTTTGGAGTAGTCGACTCTATACATTTGCGTGAAGCCTTTGGCCACCAGACGAGCCTTGTACCGTTCCACTGACTCATTTGAGTTATACTTCACCGTGAATATCTACTTACAACCAACAATTGTCTTTTTTTTTGGAAGTTTTACTTTCTCCTAAGTAGCATTTTTCTCCAGTGCTCTCATCTCCTCCTCATACACTGCTTCTCTCCACTTCGGAACATTTAAAGCCTTTTGAACATTGTTAGGAATAATTATATTTGACACACAAGAGATAAACGTATAATAGGACAGTGAGATATTTTTATATGACACAAAGTTTGAAATGGGATATTTGGGAGATTTTGTACATGCTCTGACTTCTTTTCTAAAAGCAATAGAAAGATTAAGTTGATTAGACTGGGTTGACTCGGTATTGTTTTGAGAACTACCTTTAGGTATCTTGGAAGAGTCATCGTGAGTATTATGATCCACCTTCAGGTTGGATTCTTGGGCTTGTTGAGGGATGGTTTCTTTTCTTTCTTGTTTTGGAATTTTTCTAGAATAAATAAGACCTTTATACCGTTTTGCACACATCTCTGGTCTATCGGTAGTAATCAGATTTTCGTATGACATTAGCCCTGGTTGTTCACCATTACTAACACCAGTATCTTCAATATTTAATTCATTTATTTTCTCAGATTGTGTGTTAAAATTATTAGGTGCTTGTTCATACAAAACATCAATTATCGAATTATCAAAACTACAATTACCATCTTCACTCTTGCTCTCCCCTTGAAGATGGGAGTTGTAATAGGATTGCCTCTTAAAGAAGGTGACATCCATAGAGATGTACAATTTTTTGGAAATTGGGTCAAAACATTTGTACCTTTTTAATTTGTAGGATAGCCTACAAAAATACATTTATGTGCCTTTGGATCAAGTTTAAAATATTTTGGGTTATGATTATGAACAAAGGTAACACTGTCAAATATTTTTAAGGGAATATCTCCTAATAGCCGAGTGTTGGGAAATATGTCAAAAAGCAATTTGATGGGAGCTTTAAAATTCAAAGTTCGTGTTGGAAGCCGGTTAATAAGGTATATAGCAGTTAAAATAGCATCTCCTTGAAGGTATTTTGGAACTTTAGTTTGAAAAATTAAAGCTCGAGCAATTTCAAGTAGATGTTTATTTTTCCTTTCGGCAACTCCATTCTGTTGAGGAGTATAAGTGCAAGAATTTTGATGAATTGTCCCATTTGTGACAAAAAAATCCCCTAACATCTTATTAAAAAATTTCTTCCCATTATCATTTCAAAAAAAATTAATTTTAGTTTGAAACTGTGTGTATCATGGTGTAAAAGTTTTGAAACACTCCCAACTTTTGATTTTTTTTAAGAGAAAGACCCAACATACTCTAGTGTGGTCATCAATGGAAGTCATAAACCAACGTTTGCTAGACCAAGTGGGTACTCTAGAGGGACCCCAAACATCACTATGAATCAAGGTGAAAGGTTGTGATTTCTTATATGGTTGAGACAGAAAAACCGTGCGTTGATGTTTTGCTAATTCATAAGATTCACACTGAAATTTAAGCAATTTTTTATTCATTAATAACTTGGGAAACAAATGCTTTAAATACTGAAAGTTTGGATGTCCTAACCTATAATGTCATAGCAAAATCTAATTATCACTAAAAACAGAAATAGAATTAAAATAAGTCTGCTGATCTTGCCTTCTAGAGGTAGACCCATTATTGAAGAAGTAAAGACCTTCATCCTGTTTAGCAACCCCAATCGTCTTTCCTGAATTTGAATTTTGAAATTCATAATGAGAAGACTAAAAGTTAACTTAACAATTGAGATCAAAAGTTAATTTGCTGACAGATATAAAATTATATGATAAATTAGGGACATGTAAGACATTTTTAAAAGTGAGAGACGGGGAGACAATTATGGTTCCTTTGTCGGCAACCGCAGCAAAAGAACCATCAGCAATTTTAACCTTTTGATTCCCTGCACACGGAGTATATGACGAAAAAAATTCCGAGATATCGGTCATGTGGTCAGTGGCCCTTGAATCTAATATCCAGTTGCTATGGGACTTGATACAGGCAATTGTAGCTGTAAACTTATTACCTGACTGAGTTATGGAACATGAGGAGTTAGAGTTTCCTAAGGAATGAGTTTGAATCATTTTACATAGATGCTCTAATTGTTCCTTTGTAAATGGAAGTTGTTCTGAGGAAGATGGTTGCATTGAATCTGTATTGCTTGCTTGGAATGCTTGTGTTCCTCCCCTCGTTTTGTTATCACGCTTCTTCCAATTTGTTGGTTTACCATGAAGCTTCCAGCAACTATCCCTAGTATGACCTGACCACTTGCAATGATCACACCACAATTTCTGCTTTCCTTCTTGTTTGTCACTATTTACGGTTTTATTAAGGGCTACAAGTGCAGAGCCTTCACCATTTGTACGGGGCTCCCGTTCGTTTTTCAACATCACAGATCGTCGAGCCTCTTTTTTTCGTACTTCTGAAAACACCTCTTTGATAGTGGACAGAGGTATTCTGCTTAAAATACGACCCCGAACTTCGTCTAGGTCCTTGTTTAGTCCGGCCAAGAAGACAAACACCTGACCTCGTTCAACCTTTTTCTTGTAACGAGCACTATCATTCGGGTTTTTCCACTTTTCAGTTTTAAATAAATTCAACTTTTGCCATATAGCCATCATGTCATGGTAGTAGGCTGTAACCCACGATCTCCTTGTTGCATCTTCCACAACTGGTTATTGAGTTCGAACATTTGAGAATAATTGTCTAGATCCGAGTACGTTTCTTTAATCGCGTGCCAGATATCTCGAGCGGTTGGTAGGAACATATAGGGTTTACCAAAACCAGTTTCCATGGAATTGATCAACCATGAGGTAACCATCGAATTCTCCTCGCGCCATGACTTAAAGCCTGGGTCGTTAGATGGGGGTGGTACCACTTCACCATTCATATAACCTAATTTTCTTTTGCTGTTAATAAACAGCCTCATTGATTGTGCCCATTCAAGGTAATTCCTTCCATTCAATTTGTGACTAATATTGGCCATATGATTTTCACTCACTGAATAAATAGTAGCAAATTGCGACATAGTATCTGTGAACGTAGAAGATGGGCTTATGGTAGAACCACTAGAAGATTCTGTGAGACCCGGACTACTAGCACCCACCATAGCAAGTTTATAGTTCATATGATGAGATAATCAAACTAACCAAACAAAACACAGGGACTGAATCGTAGCACATAGAACTAAACAGTAGAACAGTGGCAAAATAATCGTAATAGTGGCAGATTAATAAGAACAGTACCAAACCGGATCAAACTCACCAAACCAAGGCCAGAATATGGTGCGGAACAGTGAGACGACGAGTTTTGGAATTTTTGGGGATGATCGGAGCTTAGACACGCTGTCACGCGCGGCTACAGTGGACGGCGCGTGAGATCCACGTGCGGAGGTGTGGTGACGCGTGTAGGCGCGTGAAGGCTTGTTTCCCGGTGATTTTTCTAGCGTGACTTGTCTTGAGGATTCCGACCACCTCTGTAATGGTGGTGTAATAAAAAAACGACACACGTAACTAGTGGTTGAGATTGCTCACTGTGCGGCTAGGGTTTTGGCCGGAATACAATGGTGGTGGCTAGGAAGAAATTGCCTAAGGAGTTCCTAACCCTCCTTCCTAACCTGCTTTGGTACCATATAGAAATAGAGAGAACTCTTGTATTTTATTCCATGATAATAAAGAATGAATACCAGGACATTATATAGGAAATAACATCCTAACTAACCTAAAAAAACCTATCAAGGTAGGATTCTACCACAAATAAAATAACATAAAATAAATAACTAAACTAAATAATATTGAATTATCAATAACATGTTTGATATGTTACACTGACTCCATTACTGTTATGTATCACTGACACTGCTATTAAAATCCATGAATCTCAGTCTTATGCATGTTTTCAGGAAGAAACGTGGCCACCAACCAACTGGTGCACTTACCCAAACAGCCAAGGCAACTGGGTTTTCTTCTGTTTCAGAATTGCTGCATGTTAAAGGGGCTGAAAATTTCGTTTATAAAAAGATTGTAAAAGATGTTGGTGCTTCGCCCCAAAAAATGACTCCCTCTGGAAAGGTGTGATATTTATTACATTTAATTGTTTTCCCTTTACTGGACAAACCATTGTTCGCATTTATGGATTTTGGCTTATGATAATTTATTGTCTTTTTAATATACTGTTTATAACTTCTGGCAGGAGGCCGTGATTGCTTCACCAAGAAAACGGGGAAAGGAAAATTTGTTTGATGGAAACCTAGATACAAACTTGAACCCTTTAGTACCAAAATCTGTTGAGGGGAAGCAAAAGAAAATGAAGCAAGAAGGGTTAAAGAAGAAACCCACTGGAAATAGGGATAACGGTGCTTTGTCAGTTGAGACTAGTCCTCACCCTAATGGGAAGAAAACAAAGAAAATGAAACGAGAAGAGTTAAAGGGCATGGATAATGGTGATGATAATGCTTTGTTGAAGGAGGCTAGTCCTAAAAAGCCTCGAATTTCCATTGAAATCTACAATAGAGAGATGGATACTAATGGAAAAGTTGATGTTGATCTACAAGAGGAAAATGATTCTGATACAAAAATTCCTAACAATAATAGAGATAACCAAACGGGGAAAGGTTTGGAGGGCTTGGACGGCACGGAAAATCAAAATGATGGAGCTCATTGTAAGACAATGGTAGAATCTCTAAAAGTTAATGGGAGTGCTTTAGAATTTGTAAATAAAGGTATTGAGGCTGACCCATTGCCCCGGGGAAAAGAATTGACCACAGTAGCTGGTGCTGATTTGCCACCCGAAGATGTTGGCAATGCCTTACAATTCCTAGAATTCTGTGCCACTTTTGGAAAGGCAAGTGATCTTTTTTCTGTCTTCATTTTCTGCTAATTTAGAATACTATGAAACTATACGCATCCTGTTTAACTTGTTTATCATGCTTCTTGTTTGAATCTTAATGTTTCTTAAAGGCTTATACTGTAGCAAAAAAATACTTTGTATCTAGCTAGTTCATTTGTGATGCAAAAATCACGTTTCTCACATTTATTTTTCATTATTGATAGATTCTTAATTTGAACAAAGGACAGCCTGAAGCTGTACTTCGAGAACTAATACATGGACGGAGTGGAAGGCGAGGGAAATATTCTACAGCGGTCCAATTTCACATCCACTTGTTGTCTTTTCTCCAAAAGGAGTTGGGAGAAATGTATAGTTTTTTCCTAGTAAATTATAGGCTTAAAACATTTCTTTGTTTTGTTTGGAGTAAAGATATATGTTGTGTTTTGCTTAGGTCTCCAATATTGAGTCCAGGATCTGGCAATACTTCATGGTTAAGTGCTCTGAAGGATTGCATCTCTGAATCACAGTTTGTAATGGAGTCAGTGCCTTTAGACTGCTTCGATGGAAAAGATGGTGGATATGATGCTTTAGACTTCTCACAAAAGCTTAAAATATTAAATTTTTTATGCGATGAAATTCTTGGAACTGCGTAAGTTATGAGGTTCACTTTACACCATACCCCCCCTTTGCATTTACTGTTTTTCTTTGATTCTAATTATGCGGGTGAGCGGGCCCATTTTTATTACAGAAAAATAAGGAACTGGATCGATGATCAAAATACTAGATTTGCTGAAAAGGAGAAGGAAGTGAGGGAGAAAGTTCTTGCTGCAAAAGATAAGGTGAAAATTAAACAAACAGCTGGTTCAGACATTTTTTTGAACTTTTGAAAGTACTTCTTCGAAGAAGTTTTTATGCGAGGCAAAGGGCTTCTGCCACAATCAAATCCAAATGGACGTGTTCATTTTCTGTATTATAGGCTGGTTCAGACATTTTTTTGAACTTTTGAAAGTACTTTGAAGAAGATTTTATGTGAGGCAAAGGGCTTCTGCCACAAATCAAATCCAAATGGACATGTTTGTTTTCTGTTTTATAGTGACACTGTTTTTTAAACCAAAATACCCAGCCACCCCTGAAACTGACTGTTAGTTCCAGAATAACCATCCATTTTTTTTTTAAACAATTTGGAATATACTGATTCACATGCAGGCGCATGTGCGCACATATATATACTGATATACATATGCTTTGCATTTGATTGTGAAAGGATGACTTACAACCCATTTTCTCATACACTTTTATATGTACAGGAGAAACAGATGAAGCAGAAAATGCTGGATGAGGTTGCCAAAGCAATCATTGCTAAGAATGGTGTTCCTCTTTCAATCTTGGAGCATGAGGCTCTTGTGTCACAAATTAAATCTGAGGCAGCACAAGCTCATGCTGAGATGCTGGAATCTAAGGGAATGATACCTAATAGTATGTTTTAAATTTCTTCTTTGAACTCGTAAAACATAATTGCTAAGATATTGGACTGCAATTGAAATGAGTCAAATTGCTTATTCTCAAGCTCGATTGAGTTTTGATTAAACCCATTAAAGATTAATTTGCATGCTTAATTGAGCTTGAATTTGTTTGGTAATTGGCTTAATTTAGGGTTCACAATAAAGTTTAGAAGTTGACACTCTTTCCTTGGAGAATGTTAGGTACTTATCTGTCTTTGTCACAAAAATCTTCACCCACAAAGCCTTTCATATGATGAACATATATTGTATTTCATTGAAGAGAATTAAACCCTCATTGATCATCCCTTTTTCCAATGTAGAAGTTAATGCATGCAGTGCCCTAAATTTTGAAAATGGGTGCATAATGTTGGATTGAGATCATTTATGGTATGTTTGGAAAAAACATAATGTTGGTTATAATGTTTGGAAATGAGTGGAACAATTATTTTTTATGAGAACTAGGAAAAAACAGATGAGCGATTTGGTGAGATCCTTCTTCACTTTGCAACTTTTCATGGAAATTTTTTCTTAGTCATTGCCCAAAGAATTACATTCTGCGGGGGAACCAAAAAAATGATAGAATATTTTAGCAAAATCACTCACATCTCATTTTCCTACTTCTCATGAACATTGGTTATTTTTTTCAACCATTTTTCAACTTTGCAATTTTGCCTGTTTGCAGAAAATCTCTATCCAACTTCCTTTACAGTTTGGTTTCTTCTTTACTAATTTTTCAAGCCCTGTTTCTTCATGGAGGGCATATGGACGAGGATATATTTGAGTCTAAACTTCATTTTTGCATATGATTTTTATAGAGAAACAAAGACCTGATGCTCTGCGAACAGATTCTATATTTGCGGACAACAATGGTTGTGCATATTGGAGATTAAAATGCTATTTTGATAAAAAGGATATCATATGCCAAGGTAAATTCTTTTTGAATTATTTATATAACTTTTGAGGCTTCAACTTCAGTTTGGATTCCAACATTTTTTTCTTACCTGCTGTTCAGATATAGGAACTGGGTATACGGTTGCATCGGGTGAAAAATGGTTTGCTTACAATGTTGAACAGAAAAAAGTGATTGAGAAGCACATTTCATTAAGGTAAGGACTCTTATTGCTTCAATGTGTTCTAGATTTGCAAATTTAAACCCTCATTGATTATTTCTATCTTTTACTTCTTTGAAGATATTGCCTCAAATATATTCTTAATTCTACTTCCTTTTTTTCTGTTGTTATAGGGGCGGAAAGCTAAAGCCTCACAGAGTTAAAGAGATATTTCAAACCAAATGCAATGAAGCTAGTGCGTAGTATGATTGTATATATGAGTTTACTAACTCCATGCTATACAATTGAGGTATTATAAGTTCATGTCTGTCATTGCTGTTGACTATAGAATTGGGCTGGTCCACAGATATATTGGATTCTTTGCCAAAATTAAAATGGGGACCCTTATGACATAACAACATACTTATTGGGTCCTTATTTGAATGGTGTGTTTGAAATATTGGTTATATAAGCTAGGGTAAATATGAAACCCCCTTGGACTAACACCCTTTTTCACTTTGCCCCCCAAAGAAAAAACCCGAATAGTAAACCGCCTCCATCTATGCGATCCGAAATAAAGACTCATAATGTTAACAGAACTATTAAAAGACAATACTATCCTTATTAATTGTTGAACAATTGACCATATGTTCATCTATTTTTCATTAGTTAAGGCATTTGTTTGGCTATAGACGAGATTTAAAGTTCTAGAATTAGAACCACCAAACAATATTAGCTTAATCTATTTTCTTATCACCTTCGCAAACTTCAACCATATTCAGAAATAGAACTCTTAGTGCCATCACCCTCTAGCTTGCGGTGCTTGTGGGTTATTAGATCTTGACACGGATGATCTCGTTTTTCCCCTTCTCTCTTTGTGGTCATCATATTATACCCATATATTGACGCAAAGGAGATTATAACCATATATGTGTATGTATATATCTATTTATATTTAGGATAGATGAACAAAAAGGTGAAGATGGAGAGTTTTAACTTGTTTATAATAATTAAAATTTATATATAAATACAAATTATCAAATAAGTAAATTATATATTAGTTATGAGGGGTAGTTTAGTCACGAAGGCTTTATTATGGATCATGTGCAAAGTACATGACCAAAAATCTATTAAATTTTTAACAGGATCCTAACAGAATTGGGTGAAGTGCAAAAATATCATGGTTAAAGGGGTTTCTTGTCGTGTTATTTAGTTCAAGGGGTGACTCGTAAACCTAACTTAGTTTAGGGGGGTTTACTATAAGTTATATATATATATATATTTTGTAACAAAGGTTTTTTGTAGTTGCCCACCTTGCCCACCCTTAGCGTTGGGCCTTATATTGAACTTGTATGTCAACATTTACTAATATTTTTCCCATTGTGCAGCTCAGAAAAACAGAATCTTTGGGCTGTTTCGAGATTTGCTAAAGATAGATTGATGAATGTTCCATTTACGATGATCTCAAGTGCAAATCTACTTGATTGTTCTTTGTCATCTATTTCGATAGTGGCCAAGCTGTATGACTGGTTATTTGAAAGCTTTTTAAAATTTTAGTTTTGTGCAATGTGTAACTTTTTGGAAGTTGGAAAGAACTACCAGTCTTGTATTGTAAAGTAGTCTAATTTGTATGGAGGAACACATTGTAGCATATGGAACAATTGATTTGCCTGTTTGGGAACGCACTTATTTTAATGTAATCACTGGGTAACAAGCAACATCAAAGTTTGTTTTCTACAATGTTATTTGGTATGTTGATTATGTAAAATCCAAAAAGCAAAAGCAAAAATAAAAAAATACTCATTAATTTGGGACGTGAGGTGTACTATATATCACTTAGGGGTGTGTAGCAACTAGCAAATCTGGTGCCTTTGGCCATACTTTGAGACTATTTTGCCATAACCAGTTAATCATCCACATTCATAATAATTTGAAACAAAGACTCGGTTGTAACTGCAAATCTTGTGCATTTCCATATGCAACTTAATTGAAATACTAATGTGGCAATCAGAGGAAATACACTGGAAAAACAATTACTCAACCTATCTCTTCTTTCTTTGTTACATAAAACTCATTCTTTTTATACAAGAAAGCATTACAACAATGTTTCCCAAACACGTGGAAATTTTATAAACATATATCCATAGGGGACTATGAGGAGTATAAAGAAACATTCATACACAAAAGATGACTATAATGTTGTGTTTGAAATAAGTTTCACTTCATATAAATCGTTTTCTCGTTTCCCTGCATCCAGAAGCACAAGAAAATCAGGCCAAATAAAGTCTACTACTCCCTGTCTTGATAGTCCCACTTTGACTACGGTATTTTGAAGAAGACACTAATTTCAACCTAATTCTATGGTAAGATTTGGTATATTGATTGTCTCTCGAAAAGGAAACAAGACAATCAAATTAAGAGAAACAGAGTATTTAAGTTTTTATTTTGACTGCTACAGGAAAAAATGCCTATATATCATGTAAATCAAACAATTAGGACTTTACCAACTTCAGCCGTGATCCCTGGTCCAAAGAAAGAAGCAAATTTTGCCTGCATTAACCATTTTAAGTTTGAAAGTTAGTAAGTAATATCTTATTGTCAGAAAGATGTAAACACGAATTTGAAAGGAGTAATTCTACACTAAATCAACTTTTGCACGCATTTAACAGACATCAGTTTATGTAACATGCAAGCAATGGCCATACTGTGGACGTCACAACCGGACAACCAGTACATTCGTGCCACATCAACTGTTACTTAAACGTGTAAAGGAAAAACTGTGTTGGTGTAGAATTATTGGTTGGAACGATTCTACATTCAGAGGCCCAAACATCATTATTTACCTGTCTTTTTTCAAAATCTGACAACTGGAGAGCTTTAGCTTCAAATACCAGGACTAAACAGTATTTACCATCTTCAGTAACCTGGGACATGGCCACAACACAATTTTGATCATTGTATACATAACTAATCTAGTAAAAGTTTTCAATATCTTATTTACTTCTCCGGGATCTGGTATGTTATGTCCTAAAAAGGAACTTAGACTTTTAATTTGGGATGGGATGTCCCAAAGAGAAAAACATGATTCTTAATTTGGGATGATACCGAAGGAAAGTTTAGCTTATGTGACTTCCCAAATTAAGAGTCACATTTGACACCGTATATGATATAATTTAAACTTCTTATTTGACCATTGACAACAAAAAAAAGAGTCAATCTTTGAATGGAAAAAAGGACTTTCAAATATCGTTTTTTTGTTTTTGTTTTTGTTTTGGGACCGATGGAACAGAGTGTCATATATGGGAGTAGATTAGTTTCCGGAAAGAAATTGAGAAAACTAACAATGTGCAATAAAATGGAAGCAGAAGCTCAAAGTAACAGAACCAAAATCTTCCCATGCATAGAAAATTAACTGGTACTTAAAAAACGCAAGGAAGTTGAGGAAACATACTTCTTCACGAATCATTTGTAACATTGGGGCACTCCTTCGTGGAATACCCGCACCCTAACATAAAAGGCAAAAGTTATAGATGTCAGAACAATGAAGTTAAATTATCTGATAAGATCTTCTAAGAATTGGACAAGGCACACAAGCAATGCAGATTCTTTGTATGGAACTTTTGATTAAGCATGAAGAAAGAAGTCTCAACTGTAGAGCACTACAGTTAATAAACTTGTCCATAACAGTTCTATGTTCAAGATTGCCAGATTGGTAAGTTTCAAATAGAGAAGCATAATTGAAACAGACAAACTTTGACAAGATAATGCGAGTGAACATACCAGACCATATTGGAAAATACGCTTCAATGCCTCTTCCAAATGTTGCTCATCCCCATAACGATATCTTATAACATCATTTCTTACCTAACAAAATGTAACAAAAGAAAAATATTTTTCACATACTTGAAGTAAGGTATGTTGGAAAAAAAAGAGGATAGATTCTGGTGAAAAAGTAGAATGCTTAACATGATAAAATATATCTAATTTAATATGAATATTTACAACTGAGGACCAAAAACATGCAGAATTTATAATCAAGGCAATCTGTTAGTAATGATGGAAAGATGAAAGGAGTTTCGATCACAAATAAAACAAAAGAAAAATATATGAAAGTTCAAATACATGAACGATACCTGCTTAAGAATTGGCGTGGCACATTTTTCCCTCAGCATCTTAGCATCCGAGTAAGTCAAGCATGGTACTGGTTTAAGCTCTGCATACTGCAAAAATAGTAAAATGGCTATACAATGGTCAATGGTGCAGACTGGTAATATCACTTGCTTGTCAGTACCAGCAAGCAAGACAACAGAAGGCTTACATTAGGCAATGACTAGCATCTGGAATCATTATACTGAAAGAAAAATGGATGGGAAAGAAATGTTCACCTTGAGAGCCATGCCAATTATTGCAAGAGGGAAGCCATATGTTAGCATAATTGCTGACCATTCAGATCCAGGGAGGATGTTGAAGTATGCCCCAAAACCATACCTGTAGAGTGCACCCAAAGTCACTCGAACGAAACTAGATGGAGAGAGAGAGAGAGAGAGTTACTACGTAGAATAAATTGAAAAGTACTCACCCGAGGAGTGTAACTCCAGCACCTAGTCCAATAACACCAAATGAAACCTGAATATGTTACAGAACATGATTCAGTACATTGAAAAGGTCTTATTACAGCTTTAAGATGAAGCACATCAAGATAGTCAAGAATGTTTCTTTTCCAACTTAGCATTTTGCCAAGATTCAAACCCATGCTTACCATTAGTGAGATTCTTATCCCCCTCCCCCCATCATTGCTCCAATACATGGACCAAATAAAGGATAATCAACAATGTTTCTTCTTTTAATTGTTTGTATAATTCTATTAAAATGACCAAAATATTCATTTTGCTACTAACAAACTTAATTTTTTTTTAAATACCAGTGATGGATAGATCTAGGTGGTTCGAGGGAAGGGGTAGGGGTCGGGATTCGAACCTGGGTGCTCTTTGTGAATACTCACGTTTTCAACCACTTGAACTCAACCCCGGATCTTCGCTACTAACAAACTTTACTTCCTACTTATTGTGAATAGACAATTGACATCATCTTCTCGGCATGTCACACAGCAGCATACACATAAGTAGGAGAAAATGGTTGTCTTGTAATTGTGGACAATCGCCCCACCCTCTTACTACATGTAAAGTTCCTTTCTCACTCTCTGTCACTTATCCCACACTGTCTATGTTAACTTGCATACAGTGTCTTTGACTCTTTTCTTTTACACATTGTGGAAAGAGGTATATGAAGAAGACTGTAGAAGTAATCTTATTAAATTTAATGGATATGATAACGAGCCTGTTCACATATGTACAACTAGAACCCATGGAACTCAGTTCTTAATTATGGAACCAAACAAAACTGACCCTGCTTAAAAAACTGAAGAAAGTGAACTGATTTGGAAATGTCCAATTTTGAGCACTCAACTTATGCTGGCTAGTGATGTCCAATTACAAGCACTGATGCATCGTGGCATATAAGGGTGCATATAATTGGTTTACATCGGAAAATAACTTCTTAGAGTACGTAATCTTAATTTAAGAGTGTCTTTGATTGGAATTGTTTTATGTGGATTTTTTTTTCCATGAGAGGTGGTGTGGATAACTCATTCAGTGACCCTTACAAGTCTGTTTCTGTTAAAAGCCTCCGAAAGAATTTGGGCAACACAGAACTCACAGAACCAAAACAGAAAGGTCAAAATTCCAGAAGTGCGGGAAATCCGTAGCGGTTAATCTGATAAACCGTATGGATCATCTGACAATCAGCACGGTCAATGGTTATGTCAGTCGGTAAGCGATGGGAAAAAGTTGCCTTAAGTGGGAGGAAGGGAGGCCGAAGCGGCTGATTCAACAACCTTACGGTTAATCAGAAAAACCGTACGGACAACCTATTCTCGAGAGCAATGTTTACTGCTATATAAGCCAGCGCAGAGCTCAAGACAAAGGTTTGAAAATTCAGTCTCAAACAGAGAGAAAAGAGAGAAACTTGTATTTAAAAAGAGAGATTTATACTTAGACTTTGCTGGATTAGTAAAAGAATTTGTAATAGACTCTCATATTTAGAAACAACGTTGAATCAAAGTTCTGTATTTTCATAAAAGGTATACTACTTACTTTTATCATGTATTTTTCCCATTTTTAATAATTGCATTTCACTTCTGTATGTTTGTAAGTATTATATACATACTGTTAATACCTATATTGTCGCATATATAAACATACGCTTGACTATATTAATCGGACTTAAACGGGAAATGCTTTAAACACGAAATTGGACCGGAATCCTATCTGAACTGAATCCATGCTTAAATTGCCAATTGCCATGCCATTTTGGTCCATTTTCCGCCTAAATTGTGTGAGAATTTGTTAAAAAACTAAAACTCCATTTGAGAACACCGTACGGATAATCTGGATGTTTGAGCTAAAATCTCTTCTGCATGTCTTCTAAACCCTCTTGCGTGCTCTGTTTTTATAGTGCTTTAAAAATTTGATGTGACTACACATAAACCGTATGGCTTCTTGATAACCCGTACGGGTTTTATGTCTGTGAGACCCTTCTTGCACTTGAAAACAGTATGATTATTTGCTAAATATTTAGCAACCTGTAAAGAGAATTCATGGGCCAAAACAGTAGGAAAAAGATTAAAAAATGAAGATAAGTATGTTCATTTAGAAGTCGAAAGGGCGACGTGGGTGCCTAACACCTTCCCATGCCATAAAATAGTTCCCGAACTCACTCTGGTTGCGCAGACAGCGTTATACCTCAAAAGGGTACAAAAACACTTTTATCCGTTTTCCCGGAAAACGTACTGGCGACTCTAATCTTCAAAACGCAAGCGCTAAGTGCACATGGTCGACGGGGGGATTCCATCGGGATTCTCACAGGTGGTTTTCGGATTCCATGGAAAAGCAAATGAAAGAGACTAATATACTCCCTCAGTCCCCCGGTCTCAAATTGATAATTCCACTTTCCTCTTGGTTTGTCTCAACTTAATAGTTACATTCTTTTTTTGGTGCATAATCAATGTACTGAAACTTAAGAGGTGTTTTAGACATTAGTGTTCTCTTAAAAGTTCCAAAGTCAAAATGGGACCATCTTTTTAGATAGTGAGAGTAAGTTGGACAAAATAACTTGTTCTTTCAAGAAAGGCTAAATGACCAAAAATAGCAATATACTTTACCTTGTTTTTCACTTAGGCCAACAATTTTTTTTTTTGCATCAAACGTACTAGTAAACTTTGCCCATTTTTTCACTTAGGTCCAAAACTTAACTTCCGTCAAATTCTTCTAACGTAAGTGTGACATGGCCTTTTAATCTAACGTGGCAACTCTCTCTCTCTCTCTCCTCTTTATACTATCTCTCTCTCTCTCTAAAAAAATTCTCTTTTTAATCTCTTCTTCTTCTCCCCAATCCATTCTTTCTTCTCATAAAACAACCATCTCCGCAGGTGGTTGAGAGAGGAAGAGTTGACCTCGGTGATGATGGCAGCAACGATGGTAGCTCAGTGGTGGCGATGGTTAGTGGAATCAACAGTGATGAACTTGTGCGGTTACGCGAGAGAGAAGAGATGTAGAGAAGGAGAGAGATGAATGAGTAGCCGGTGGTGGACTACCGTAGATGAGTGGTCGGTGGTTGGCAGACCAATGGAGATGTAAGTGGCGTATGTGGTTTCCCAGTGTGGTGGTCCAGTGAAGGTGTAAATGGTACATTGTTATGAATGGTGGAGAAGAAGAGAGATGAGGGGGAGAGAAATGGGGTGATAATGGTGATGAAGATGATGTATGGATGAAGTTAATGGAGGTGAAAAGGTGGAGCTATGGTGGTGGTGAAAGAAGAAAACAAGAAAAAATGGAGATGGCCGGAGAAAATGGTAGTGATGGCCGGAATCAATGGAGGTGGTCGGAGAAAATGGAGATATTTGCCATGTCAGCAGCAATGTAAGATTTTTAGATAACGTCATTTGCTACTTCACACTTTTGTAAGAAAAATTTGATAGAAGTTACGTTTTGGACGTAAGTGAAAAAATCAGCAAAGTTTACTGGTATGTTTGATAAAAAAAAATAAATTATTGGCCAAAGTAAAAAACGAGGTAAAATACATTGCTATTTTGGTCATTTATCCTTCAAGAAAAATTAACGCAAAATATTAAAATCAACTAAAAATATGGAAATGCAAGTGCAATCAAACACACTTGAATACGATGTTTAACTTGAAAGCAATGGTTGTGAACACTAGTAGCTTACTTCCTAACAAGCTACTTTATATCTATCTATCTACTATTAAATACTAATCATATCCTTGACGAGGATAAAATATATTTTTTGGATTTGCGACTGTTGTATATATACAAATTTTGAATGAAATAATAAGCTTGGGATATGTAGCTAAGTGGCAAAGGATCCTTGGTTCAAGCCTTTACCGTTCTGAATTTATTTTTTTATTTTCAACAATAGAATAATTATTAATATTTTTTATGTCAATATTTAGTGAGGGGTAACATAATTGAGTTGGCAAATAATTGATGGGAAAACAAAATAATGGTGTCGAAAAGTACTTACTTTGGCGAGAGTGAACTCATCGTCGGTGACAATTGTCTTGTCAGAAGAGATAGGAGCAGGAGCAGGAGCAGGAGCAGATGAAGGCTGAGTTGAATCGGCAGCTCTAGAGACGAAACTGAATCTAAGATTATGATGATAGTTAGGTTTATGAGCATAATAAACTAGTGATGAAGATGAAGATGAAGACGAAGAGGAAGAGGGGCGAGTATTTAATGAGAGAAAGTGGCGGTGGTTGAAGAGAGTGGAAATTGTTCCTCCTCCTCCTCCTGCTCCTATTGATGAACATGAAGATGAAGATGATGTTAAAGGTGCTTTCATCGGCATAGCCAACTCTTTCTTAATTCGATAATATTAATTAATTAATGCAATAATAATGTTTCTCTACCGGCCTCTCGATCGATCTATCTGTGCAGTAGTAGTAGCAGTGGGGTTTATCCTTTTTTCGGAGAAGAGGAGCAGAACGTGAGGCTCCTTCTCACCCGCCAATTCCAATTCTTAGTCAGTTGTTGACGTGGAATTATGTCCATGACCCAATTTCATCTTCTCTTGTAAAAAAACCTCCATCCATCCCAAATTTCCGCCGTCTATAATTTAATAAAAAAAATCATGAGTTAGTGTTCCACGGGCTTTTAAGTGGGCCACGTTCATTTTCTTTTGGGCCTTATAACACCATATATATTTGTCAAAACAATTTACCTTTTGACATGCACAGTCTGCCTCAAAAACATCCTTAGATATTTTTGATTTCAATTTTTTTTTTCTCTCAAAGATTTCGAAGCTGATATTTGGTTGATATTTTGAGTTGATTTTTTAAAATTTAGTGTTCGGTAGAATTTTGAAGTATGTTGAAAAATAAATTTAGTTTTTGTTTGAGTTTTTTTCAACCAACTAAAAAATCTCATAAAAATAGTTACAATGGATCTTATTTTATAAATCTCGACGAGTAGGTTTTAAATATATATTTTTTATTTAATTTTGATTTTTAAATTTAAAGTTATGGTGTTTTAAAAGTTTTTTTAAAGAGAGAAAGTAAAGTGAAATAAATTTTGGAAAGTGTAAAAGTAGAGTTGATTTTGAGTTGTGTTTTTAAAATTTGAAATTTTTTTTAAAAATAAACGCTTACCAAACGGGCCCGAAGTGTTGGAACTTCTTAAAACTTGTTCCGAAAACAGGACTAAAAGAAATCACCTTACTTGCTTGCCTCTCGAACCGGCCCTACTCGTTAAGATAACACAATTTAATTAAGATCGAGGATCACTGCCTGTCCTACTGTATAGGATCTCCGTCTAAGAACTAAAACTGAGAAACCACATGAGTATCACATTTCTTAGGCTCTTATTATTTTGAATAAAATTATAAAAACTTTTGTCCTAACCACGGTATTATGCGGTAGCAGACACATGTAATCCTTGAGTTGGGAGTCTCTCTAAAATTTGACCAAGATGAAATAATTAAAAAAAAAATGACTAACAATTAAGAAGCTCGAAATAAATATGAAGTATAATTTGTAGTTGCATATTTCCTGATTAAAGGAGGAACCTTACCCTTTAAAGTTGCAAAGATCATATCTCTTAAGCGATTGTTTGGTTCGATTTTATGTTTGTTTTTGAAATTTTAAATAGGTAAATTTAATTTATTGAGAGGTTGAATCATAAGTTAATAAGGATTAAACTCTCCATATAAAACTACCATTTTAAATTCTAAGAACAAAGAAATTTAAAACAACAAACAAATAAAAACATAGCAACGTTAAACATGAAAAATGATAGAAAAACAACTAGGAAGTTGGAAAATAAGTTGAGATATGTGATGAAAAATAAAATACTCTCCATCTCATACTCATAAAATGAGTATATCTTATTTACCCTTCTTTATTATTTGTGAATTTTTTTTTCTTCCTTACTCCCAAATCATGTTTTTCCATAAAACTTGTCAAAAAATAAGAATTAATTTCACTCACATATTTTAACTTTTTATTTTTTAATTTTTCACATAAATAAATTATTTTTACTATTATTTTCTATGTTATTGTTAGCATCAAAATACTCTGCTTTCCTCATCACATGTAGGCACTATGAATGAAAAGACATGTTTGGGCCAGCCGAACTCGTATTCTTTTGTTTTTTATTTCACATGCAGATCAACTGACCATGATTTCAAGCCCTCACGATTCATATATAGGAAGGGGCCAGCTGAGTCACATAGATGTGGTATCGAAATATCACTTGTATAAAATACTTATAACATGATGTATGATTATGTAATATTATTTATTTTGGTGGTAGTTAAAATTACTTTGATAATATCATATATATATATATATATATTTCGAAAAGACAAGTGTATCAACACATATGTGTATAATGAGTTTAAAATATATTAATTTTTGGCATCTTTTATGATAGTAGAATTATCTATCTATACTTTAAAATATATTAATTTTTGGCATCTTTTATGATAGTAGAATTATCTATCTATACTATATAGTATCATTGAGGAAGTACTAATATTAATTACTCATTACTATATAGTATTATGGAAGAAGTACTAACATTAATTACTTTTCTTATATTCTTATTGCATCATAAAATAATTATTTATAACATTTATAATTTATTATTTAGCATTGTGGGGAAGTAGCATCATTTAATTTATTATTTTTTGATATACAATTTTTAAAAAATGATTTAAAATTAATAGTCTTATTTGCAGTTTACCATAGTAAATGAGTTATATTCTTAGCCATTAACTAGATTGAAATTAAAGTCTTCTCGAAAACAACAATGTATAAGAGTTGTAAAATTAATTTAAAACAGAACCAATATTTATATATATATATATATTTTTATTCACCGAAAGCAACATATTTAAGACAATTATTTAGTAAAGCGATAAGACAAACGATACTGAGATTGAAGGTTTGTTTTAATAATATGGGTATGTTACTTATATAATAGTAATGTCTATAGCAATTAAGAATTCAAGCAAATGGAATGTATTTTTATGCTGGTATTTAATTATTGTGTATGATATAATCATTAGTTTTATGCTAATCTAACACTTTTAAATTGTATCCCCTAATCCAATGTAACTCAAATCTTTAGTAGAATTTAAAAACTTTTCTTGCTTTAAAGTTTTGCTCAATGAATTTTTGATATATATACTTAAACAATACATCATATTTATTTATGTGTCATGTTAAAATTATAGGATACTAATGGGGAAGGATCTTAAGAGGACCAATCTTTTGATCGTTAAATGCGGACAGATCATTTTGAGGGGGTAAATAAATAAATTTTTTGATGAAACTTGGTGAAGATGATCTTCATGATTAATAGATCACCTCCATCAAATTTCATCGAAAAAATCAATCGGGAAGAGGATTTACTAAAAAATTGATATATACGTGCGTTTCTGGCCGTTAAAATTTAAGATATTTAGTTAACTCACTTATGGGTTGAATTTTTTGATGAAATTTGGTGGAGATGATCTACTAATCATGGAGATCATCCTCACCAAGTTCCATAAAAAAATTCATCCGTTTACTCTCTCAAAATGATTGGTCCGCATTTAAGGACCAAATAAATGGTCCTCTTTAGATCCTTCCTCGAATACTAATAGTCATGTGGAAATGTGTTTTTTTTTAAGATTCAAATATGCAACATTCATATTTTCTCTAATTAATACTCATATGCATTTAAGCATTTGTATATATAATTATTTTTAATAAATTGATAAACGCCCATGTATTACACGGGTTGTTAACTAATCTAAAATATTTTGGTACTTTTTTTGTGCATATATGTAACATTGCTCATTTTTCTATGCAACCTTTATCACCTACTTAATATTAATTGTATTTACTTTTTAAATATGTATCAAGGTATTTATATGGCTAACTTACGTAACCACCATAAATATATATATCGTTATACGGTTAACTAGCTGTTACAACTGCTAAGTGGTTAATTAGCAGAGGTGGACCGACTGAGGGATAAAAAGGGTCAACTGACCCCTTGGATAAAAATAAAATAAAATAATAAAAATTAATTTTTTTGTCAAACTGAAAAACAGACCACAGCTGACAACCACCATGACTATTTCACCCAAAAAAAATAAAAAATAAAAAATAGAACAAAGCATTAATGTTGTCATCTCACAGATCTCTTCTACCTATTTTTTCTCATCTCACAGATCTCTTCTGCCTATTTTTTCTTAGTTTTGTTTTTTCCTCTTCACTAACTCCGCAGACTGCAGCTCCGCTCCCCCTCCGGCATCCCACCATTGCCTGATTTAGGTGTAATTTTCTAAAGTTATTTTTAATCATTTCTTGCATGTCTCTTATAATCTAATCATGTTTTATTTATTATTTTGGATAATTTATTGACTAGAGGTAATTCATGTTAAATGTACTATTGAAATATTATATTTTTCGTCACTACGATGTTCTCATGTTACTTTCTAGTTTCTTTCTATAAAAATTATAATTAGAAAATATACATGCACGTGGTTTACCTTAATTGGTTAAAGTAGATATATTTTACTAATTTATATATAGAGGCGAAAACAATAATTCTATTAAAAGATGTAATTTTAACACTATATTTTATCTTAATTTACATGGTATTGATCAGATGGGATGTTACAAAATTCAAAGGGATAAAATAGTTAACATAAACATATATTTTAATTAGTAAAATTAGATTGACACAAGAATATAATATTATTTCATTTTTTTACTAAAGTATAATATTATTTTTAAAAAATTATGCCAGAATTCATATATGCCTTTTTATAATTTTATCCAAAATTAAATGGCTTAAAACTATTAATGTTGTAGCATTGGTTCAAGTGTGTCTATTTCTTAATATTTCTTGATCTTTCTTGATCTTATAATTTGGATAAAAATTAATAATTGATTGAATTAATTGATTTGTAGATTTATGGAACGATTCTTTAAAAGAAAGTTATCTGCGAATAGTATCCACTTTGCAATAGAATAGGAGGTTAGTGGTTGAATGATAGCTTGATTGTTTACATTGAGAGAGATGTACGTTTTTGATTGTATTGATAACGAAATTATAATGCAACGTTTTTAGAATATGAAAACTCGTCGTGGACAATTGTAACTTGTATTATTGGTTTTGTTATGAATTATGAGTGGAAGTACTATTTTTCTATCTTTTTAGCATTATTTTCTTTGTAGAAATTTTTTTGAACTTTTACACTTAGCCCCTTCCGCCACTGTTAATTAGTGCATGGTTGTAACAAAGAAATTAAATGATTATGATTTTAATTGATACAATCTTTAGGTAATTAATTTTAAAGTAGTGTACGTCAAGAAAATAAATAAATCTCAAACTCCATTTTTGATCTGCTCTATTTTCTTCTTCTTGGCATCATGCAGGTAATATATATCTTGGAGTGTTCTAAGATCGGGGCATCATTAAATCAAAATCAACTATTTGATTATAGGTTTCATATCTGCTTTTTTTATAAGATATAAAATAATTACTGTCCAGTCGAAAGAATTAAATTATACGTCCCTTGAACTCGATCTAATAATTAATTTTGGAATTTTCAGCATTCTCTCTTTCATACATAAAATTACCAGCAACATCTACATACTTTCCAACTTGTGAAATTAAGTGTGAATTTTCAGATGCATGTGAAGCCCAAGCTGTCAACCATTTTCAACAAAATAAGAACAAAAACATATCAATGTTGGTACCACTCACTACTGCAACCCCAAAAGTTTCAAAACAAGAAAAATAATAGTAAAAAATATAAGAAAGAGAATCCTTTTGGGGGAGATTTTTTTTTTTTGATATATACCAAAATTAATTTAATTTTTCCTTCTCCAAATGTAGCATCCATTGATATGGCAAAGAGATACAGTATTCTTCTTTCTTGCTTTGTGTTTCTCTCTCTGCCTTCTTCTCATCCACAAACTTGTTAATGACAAGCACCCTCCTCCACCTTTTCCTTTCTTACTTGTACCATTAGCATTACTAGTAGTACTATTGCACCTCCACTTGTTCTTTCCTTTCTTTCTCTCTAATTCCACCTTTTTTCTCTTCCTCTTGATCTCTTTTTGTTTCTTCTTTGTCTCTTGTAATTTCTTTCACTTCAGCCTGCCAAAATATTGCAATTTTTAGTGTTCCATGTTAACCTTTTTTTAATTTCATTTAAATAGGTAAAAAAAACATTTAATTTGTTTGCAAAAAAATTGAAAAACTCTTTATATTAATTACATTTTCGGTATATTAACTTTTTAATGAACAAAACAGAATTATGACAGGCACAAATTTCCAATAACCAGCTTGTAAGTGAAAATTGGCATAAATTATCTACATTATATTATTAGTCAATGAAAATGCATACATGACACCATTTCTAAGTATGTTGCACATATGAACCTCTAATATGATCCTCAGAACTAACTTTTATGATGGGTAAACAATGCATTGGATAGTTGTAAGGTCGGCGGTGAGTCACAGAGTGTTAGAGTCTGAATAAAACTTTAACTCATGCATTGTATACTCACATGAAGGTCAATCTATAATTATATACTTCTTGTAAATATTAATTACGCGAACAAATAGTTGTACATATAAGATGTCACCTCTCGATTCATTAATAATGAATCGGTGTTGTGCTGGATCCACATTATACCTTATCAAAAGGTAAGTGTCATCTCATAAATTGAAAAAAATATATTGCGTAAAACGCATTTTACAGTTTATCACAAGATACTTCTTTATTTCGGGAGCATTATTTTTTGTACACATTTTTTTTGTGCATAGAGATACTTATTTGAATTAATAATGTACTCTTTTAACAATCGACATCTAAGCACTACAAAAAAGGTACTAGGGGGTTACCTACCACGACCTCCCCTAGCCTGGCATGCTAGTGTATGTGGGTCATTTTTCACTCCTTTTTGTTTTGAAAATTATGAACATATATTCTTGGTCAGTGAATTGATATTGAAGTAAATTTTGAATTCCCAGATATAGTATTATATTTTAGTTGATAAATAATCGATCGGAAGCCTATTGGCATATAGTCCACAGTAACTTAGTAGCGCCAGGCTAGCTCCAGGGCCCTTCATACTCTGATCGTGAATCGCGATATGAGAATACATGTTAAATAAATAAAATAATAACATCATACATGAGTATCAATAAAAGAATTAATATTTGTTAAGATTTTTTTATCAAAAAATTTACTTACAATAGGAATTGAATTCTCACCTTTAAGCATTTCACACTCAAAATTTACTATTAAATTATCTTTAACTTTTGTTAAACTTTATTTTTTATAAAATTTTATACATGCAAATATCACGTGTTATGCGTACAATTAGCATAACACATATATATGGAATCCAGAAAGAAACAAAGGGAAAGAAGAGGATAGGAAAAAATAGGAGAAAGAAAGTGGATAGTTATTATATTACATGATTGGAGAGAGGAGGAAAAGATAAATAGATAGATATGATATAATTATTTTGTTTTGTATTGCATGTTGTATTGAAGTTGGCAGGAGGATAAAGTATAAATTCCGTGGGTGCTGTCTTATGCATTCTGAAAAGTTTCTTGTTTTGCCAGTTGTAGAAACCAAAATATATAGTAAAAAGAAAAGAAAAGAAAGGAAAAGAAAAACAGAATTCGATCACTAATTAACACAAATTAAAGATAGTGATATGAGAGAATTTTGAATCTCCTTATAATATATTACATTAATAAGGACTAAGATATTATATTAATAATGAAATAATTAATGTGAATTTCTGTTTTCTGATACATTAGTCAATGATTAATATATCCTTAGTAGGAATTGAAGATTGATAAATGTGAGCTCAAATTTATGTGGCATACAATAACTAGAGCTACACAGTGCATGTAATTGCATGTGGCCACATCGATCTTGTTCCCATCTATTATTATTATTATTATTATTCAGGACCAATTTTAAAGGTCCCCCCCCCCCCCCCCCCCCCCCCCCCCCCCCCGCCTTGGAAATTTGTGCACTCTAAAATCTTGATAATGTTAGAGAGATTTAAAATTCAAAATTGGGTTTGTTTAATTTGTTACTATATATATATATACTCTTATGTTATATAAAGCCATAACTTATTTACGAAGTTACTGAAACAATATCAAATTTTTAATTTTGCTCTTTGCATACTTTTATTTCATAAAAAAATGTTTTTATTGGTGGATAGAAACATAATCCAAACTTTCTACCATTGTACTACCTATTCATTTTTTAATTAGACAAAATAGCACACTCATTTCATGTACATATATGAAAATCTAGTATTAGACAAAAATAGTAAAAGATCCAGGAAGTAGTTACTATCTTTATTTTAAATTATAATATTACTTCTTTTGAGGACACATAATTACTGTAAAAATCTTAAAATATCAATTACCATTATGTTAAAATTAGTATTCCCTTAAAAAGTATATATTCAAGTTGAATTGATCGAGAACATTAAATTCAGGCTAAGAGAGTTGGTATATATTTTCATAACACGGTAGTTATGTGAAAAATATATTATTTGCCGTTTTCTCGAAATAAAAATTGTTTTCCATCCACGGATAACCAAATTTAAAAAATAACAACTATATGAATCAAATTTTGTTTTCCTTTCCTACCAAATTCTCAGCAGCCAAATAGATATATAATATACTTAATTTCTAAGCAATTAATATTTGGAAAGGGTGCAATTTTTCTTTGAAGAAAGTTACCTCTTTCACATTTTGTTTGGGTAGTGTAGAATTAGGAGAATGTCTTCCTTTTATGTTGCACTTTATGGATCTTTCTTGAGTTGGAGAAGTCATAGGACTCGGACTACTTGAGGTAAGGTCTGGTGGTGTGCTTTGTGTTCCCGCATCCCTTGTCATGTTCCCCACTTTCTTCTCTACAAATTCAGTAACACAAAATATGTATATATATATATGCTTAGAGGAAAAATTAAGTAGAATTGCCATGATCGACATGCACATATATATATATATATATATATAAAGTTCGACTCTGAAACAGACTAATTAAGTTGAAGACTGGGCGGTCCGTCTAAAAGTCTGTCTGTATATCTATGCGTACATATAGAGGAAAAAGAAGTTGTGATGTACAACGTATATATATATACAACCAGACCTCGAAATGGATCATTTCATTTGTTAACCCGTACCGGCAATTTACATACATATGGTATATATATAGAGAGAGAAAGGGGGAGAGAGATTAGGACCTTTCATAGGGATATGGACCTGATGATCCTCATCAATGGTGGGATTTGGAAGGAAAATTCTAGAGTTAGAAGGGTAAATGAGAGGGGCAGACATTGTAATTCTGCTAGTCAAGTTCCTAAAAGATCTGCCACTAAGTGTCTTTGCGCTCAAACACTCCATTGGAACTTCCCCTGATAATGGATTGCATATATATTTCTCTGCCTCATTCCACTTTGAATTTAGTGCAAATCCATCTGGTGATGCACACTCCCATGTATTCACTGACCTTGCTTGCAATGCTTCAATTCATTAATTAAAAACAAAAAATCAAAATCTTAAAAAAAAAATCAAAAATGTAAAAAATTCTTCATTTTATCAGAAAAAAAAGAAGAAGAGGTGATTTAGCTCACCTCTGAGTGCACTAGTAAATGAGTATGTTGATGGGTCAATTTCCTCTGCGGATATATAAGAAGACTAGACATTGTTAGAATCAAGACGTACATTAATTAGCGCGTCTATTACATAATGTGAAAGCAATAATTAAGATCGAAAGCAGAAATAAAAGTACCGTAAAAACATATATGATATAAATGTGTTACCTTTCAAGGTGTAGCCAGGGGAAGAAGCAGTGCTAGAGATGGTAAAATTAGATCTGAAAGACCTAGCTGCATCTTCTCTTAAACTAGAGATATTTGAAGCTGAAGACCTTCTTGATCTGGTGTTTTCGCGGCTGATCATTCGAGCTTTAAGACCCCATTCTCTTAAGTTCATAAATTCGGATTCATCTCTTCTTCTTGATGAACTTAATGGAGATTGTTCCATTGCAGGGCTCATTAAGAGGATTTTTGTTTGAAATTTTTACTCTTCTTTTCAAACATTGGTGTGTGTATGTTTTTATAACCAGAGTAAAGAGTGACAAGAGTATGTTTGTTTTCTCATGATGAGAGTTTATTTGTCCTTTTTTATATGAAAGTTTGAATAAATATTAAAATAACATTTTTGGCTTAGGGGGTTGTCTCTTCTTTTCATTTCTTAAGGCTGAGAGAAACCTCTGAAAAAGAAAAAGTAATTTGTTTTGCATATAAATGATTCTTTGAACAAAAGTTGTTTATTTAGTTTTTTTTATTTTTTATTTTGAAGGTTGAAATTATATTTTAATTGGCATGATGCCCATTATTGTGCCTCTTCTTGAAAACAAGTTTTTGAGAGGTATGATTTCTAACATATTTTCAGAATCTAGTTATGTGAGAGTTCCAATGTCAATATTGATTTTGTCAATTCTCTGGTTGATTATGTTTTTTTTTTTTTTTTGATCTCCACTTACAAATATACAGTCGCACATGAGAGAAGGTAATAACATGAAATTTATTGTGGTGCCTTTTCCTGAAAGTTTATAATTTCTATTGAGGTATCTCTCTGCATTCAAGTACGGAAAATAATATATATAGAGTGAAAAATTATTACAATACAACAAAATCAAACTTGCCTCTTAATATTGAGTTTTAATCGTATTTAGTTTGATCTTAAAACAAGCTCTCAATTTAGCTTCTCAATGCTGAATTACTTTAACATGTTAAAACAAACAAACCTTCTACTTTGTTACAATCCAAATAAATTCATTCAACATAAATTTGGAAAAACATATATTTTTTCTTCTAGGTCAAAGGTAGGTTCACTTCACACAAACGTGAGATTTTGTGGGTCGGAATCGATCAAGGGAATTTCACTGCATAATTCAAAAAGGAATGCTTTTTCAAAAATTGGCAGAAGGAAAGAAACTCTTTATAGGCTCACGAGTGAGAGAGATGCAATAGAAACTTGGGAAAAAAAAAAAAAGCCTTATCAAAAATTAATAGATTTAGAGTGAAAACAAGTTTTGAAGGTTTGAAAGCAATGAAAATATAATATAAATTCAAAAGCAATTTTAAATCTCTGTAAAAGACAATTGGCTGAGAAAAGTTGCCCCATTTGGTAGCCATTTATGTGTGGTTCTTAAAAAAAAACACTTTTTACTACTGAAAACCAAATAAATTCATCAAACTCCATAGACCAAAAGAAGCACCACCAAAAACATGAAACTTTAGTGTTTGGGAGATGAGAAAACGATGCTCCACATAATAAAAAGTAATTGATTAGAGAAGGAAAGTCGTAAGAAAAAGAATTGATTTATGCAAGAAATTGGAAAATAAGTAGAGATATTTGCTTGTCCATGAAAATTAAGGAGTGGTGAAGAAAAAATTTCTATATAAGAAAAAAAGGAGGATGGAAGATGGAGGATATATACCGATAACAATGAGCATGAGATGGAAAGTATCTCACCACAATATGCCACAACTTATTTTCCAACTTCTCACACTAATCAATTGTTTTTTTTATAATTTTTCATGGATGTTGCTATAGGCTCTATTTGATAACAACATAAAAAATGAAAAGAAAAACACTTGATTTGTATGAGAAGTTGGAAAATAATTAAGTTGAGGCATCTTATGAGATACTCTCATTCTCATGCTCATTTTTATGGTTGATATTCTCCATTTTTCACATTATTTTTTTAAATATTGTTCTTCCTCAATTTCTAAAGAAATATTTTCCATGAATAAAGTCAAAAAATAAAAAGACATCTGACCACATGTTTCAATTTATTTTTCATCTTCTTACAAAAATCTGCCGTTTCTATTATTATTTTATTTATTTATTATTATTATTACTATCAAAGAGACCCTAGGGTATGGTTGGTGGGTGTTTATTTTTCCAAATTTTAAAATCCCAACTTAAAATTAACTTTACTTTTACACTTCCCAAAATTTATTTCACTTTACTTTCTCTCTCTAATTTTTTTTAAAACACCATAACTTTAAATCCAAAAATCAAAATTAGATAAAAAATATATATATTTGAAATCTACAAAATAAGATCCATTGTGACTATTCTTTGAAATTTTTTTTTGAGATTTTTTAGTTGGTTGAAAAAAACTCAAACTCAAACTCAAACAAAAATCAAATTCACTTTTCAACATACTTCTAAATTTTACTAAACAACAAATTTTAAAAAATCAACTCAAAAATATCAACCAAACATCACTTAATTATTCGTATTTGTGTTCATTAGTCTAACATGAATTTAGCCACATGGTGACTGATTAAAAAAATCTCAGGGTGAAATCTAATTTGTAGCCTTTTAACATTAAGTTGTATGTGCAGTACAGGTTGAAAGTTGGGCCGAATATTACATGGTTTAAAAATAAATAAATAAAAATGTATGTGAATTATCACATTTATGCTTTATTTGGTGGCTGGGAAATATACCGAATAAAAAGAAAAAAAATAAAAGTAAAATTGACAATTCAAAGAGTGGGGCCAAAATTGTCTTTCGCTTCGTTTCTCAAATTGGGGGCTGCAATACGATAATGACATGTTATGCCCTGAAATTTGTGGTACAGTGGGTCACTCAATTTTTTTATTTACTTAATTATCAACACTTTAAATTAATGTCATTTATTATTCTAGAAAAATTACAATTGTTGGACAGATGACATGGTGTAACAAATAATTGCGAGGTGTTAGATTGGTGAAATAAATGATTGAGATTGCACCCGACCCGTATGTATCATTTGCATGATTTAAATCCTTAAATTTGTTATCTGGGATTATTCAAATATCTTTTGTATTAATATTACAAGTAATGATTTCGTCCTTTTTTGTATAATCATTTAAGAGATAAATAGACTATGACGCAGCAATAATCATCGATACAAAAGCCATTTGATTATTTGTCCGAATATTGAAAAAAACAACCACTGATTGATCAATAATCACAAAGTAATAAAATTTACATGTATTTAATTAAACCCCAATGTTAAATACATGTTTTTCGAATGTGATCTCCCACTCTTTCAACTCAATGCACGACCAAATTAGAGTTTTAAGTGCAGATAATTTTTTTCATTGTATAGGCAGGGTTGGGATTGGACTAGAGCTTGCAAAAGTAAATACACTATACATTAAAAAAATAATAATCTATTACACCTTACCATAATTTATACCTTTGTTTAATTTTGGGCTCGCCCATATTTTAAATGAAAAAAAAAATCACTTTAAAATAGAGTTAACAAATCTAGACAATCCAACGCATAGTCTAGACTTGATGCGCGAGCAATCTATTTTAAAATCAATGTTTTAAATTTGCTGACTAACTCTAGAAAGATGAAATCAAAAAGTATGTAATTTTGACATAAGCAATCAGACCTTCAAATATAACAATTATTTAGGCTCCGTTTGATTGTAAAGATGGAAAAGGAAAAAAAATTTAGTTAGTTTGTGTGAAAAGATAGAAAATAAGGTGAAAGATGTTACTCATTTTATGAGTATATATTCTCCATCCTTCAATATTTTTGGTGGAAAATTTTTACTCACCACCAAGCAAAGAAAATTTCTTCATGAAAAAACTTAAAAAATCAAGAGGATATCACTTCTATCACTTAACTTATTTTCCATCTTTTCACCAAAATTAACTCAATTTATTTTCTTTTTCCACCTTACAATCAAACGGAGCCTTATTGATTATAATTTTAATAAGTATGAATCTGATATTTTAATAACTATATGATCATCATATTAAATATATTAATTTTTTATGTAAGATATATACGTCGCTTGACATTATAACTGTGGAAATGGTTTTGACAGTGGTTGTTTGTCAACTAAGCTAGCTATTGTGAATTTTATCTCAATCTATGCATTCAGTCCTTGTGAAATAAAAAAGAAGTGTTTCTCTTTTGCAAGAAAGGGTATTTCAGAAAGCCCCAAGAAATGGTGGGGGCTGCCATGTTAACAGCCGTATGACTAAAGATAAGACTTGCATCCAAACAATTGTATTCATGCAAAATGTGTGTTTTCCTTTTACTCTGCTTCGAATTTTTAAGGGAAAAATTATTCGAATGGTATGCTTGGCAATTTAATATTGAACTTTAAATTAAAATTGGAGTAAAAATAAGTGTAATATATGTATTTATGTCACGAGCTAGACTATAAAGAGTAATTTTCCCACTTTAACAAAAAAAGGATTTTCTTAAAGTCCTCCTTTTATGAGATGTTTTTAATTAAACTATAGATTTTGTTAAGATTTAATAAATGTATCAAATTTTATAATTACTAATGATAGGTGTACCATATTAAATGAACAAACCAAATGGCGCAATAAGAAGTGCATTAGTCAGTGTGTATGTTCTGCTTGAAATATTGATCAATGCAATTACTAACATGTCATTTGACCTGATAATTTTGTCATTTATTTTGCCTTCATTACTCTTATATAATAGTACATACATTGTATTTCTGATAATTGATAACATTATATTTATGTTTTCTTAAAATTTAATAAAGTCAAAAGTGAGATTTTTTACTTGAGATAATGGACTATACTTGGATTAAGAAATTTGATTTATAAAATATAATATGAGATATGATGATGTTCAGTAAAAAAAAAAAAAGGTTAAAATTAAGTTAATCTTTACCATATCTACTACTATTAATATAAAACGTCCCCTTTCTCCGTTTTACGCCACGTGTCAAGTGAATTTATTAAAACTTTTATTTTAGAGCTTTTAATTTCCTTCCATATATTTTATTTTCTCAATGCGTGGCTTTATTATATATTTAAAGTATATTTATTACAAAAGTATTTCATTTTCTCAATACATGTCGGTTTTCAAATATTAATGGTACATTACCTTCAATTCTTCTTATTTTTTTTCCCATTAAATTACGTCATCCCTATCATAATTTTGCATTCATCATTTTCTACATTTAGGGTCCATTTGGTTCAAGTTTTTGATAATTCCTGAAATCTTAAATTCCATTCCAGATAGGATTTCAGTATTTGGTTAGAGTTTTAGAAGGAAAAGGAGCTTTCCTAGGAAAGCTAAATTCCTTCATTTGATTCATTTTTATTCCCTCCAAATTTGGGAGGAAAGCTTAAGACTCCAAGGGAATCCTCTTCTTTTTTTTCCAGAAAATGGGAAAAAAAAAATTCCAAAAAAAGAAAATATTATTTTTTCCCAAAAAATGAAAAAAATTATATTTTTTTTTCCAGAAAGCAAAAATATTATTTTTTCCAAAAAAATGAAAAAATTCCTAAAACACAAATATATTTTTTTTCTCCAGAAAATGAAAAAAATTATATTTTTTGCCAATTTCATTCCTAAAACTCCAACCAAACGAGCACTTAATAGATTGGATAAGGATGCCAGGAATAAAGGTTTCCTGGCATCTAGAATGTCAATTCTATTCTTAAAACTCGAACCAAACGAGCCCTTAGGTTCCTCTTTATGCTATTTTTTCTCTCCCACCATCTTTCATGGTTCAAAGCCATATATCTTCTCTCTCCATCCTTTCTCCATTTTGTTCTTAAACATATTTCTATATTCCTAAAGAAAGAGTGTTCTCATGTTTATGTAACATCAATAATTTATGTCTATTTTATAAAAATTACTTTACAATAATTCAATTAATATGTATTTGTTTTTAATTTTCCGTATTGTTATTGCTGCAGTTTTTCTTTTTTTAATAATTTACTCAATTTTTTTTTTCAGTCCAGTCAAACGTAATTATTTGATTATATTATCTGTTTTTTTATGTTAGTTTGGTTCATTGTTAGCTTAATTTGGCAACACAACTGATTATTCTAGATTTATTTTTGATATGTTTTAAAGTTCAATCTTCTTAATTGAATGTCTATGTATCTAATTGCTTATTGCAAATTTTACTTTTATGACATAGGATACAAAATAAAAAGATTTATCTCCCTGCTAAAATTATAAATTTGAAATAAGTATTTTTTAAATTTTTTTTAGTTTATAGTTATTGTACCTTTAATCTTATTTTGCTTCACACGTCACTAAACAAATAAGGTTATACTACAATAATGTTATAAGTAAGAGCATACAAAATTTAGTACACAAATGATGTTTCTATCTTGAGATTAGTTTGCTTTCAATTTATTTTT
The DNA here is from genome assembly GCA_021464415.1 of Lonicera japonica. NCBI lineage: Eukaryota > Viridiplantae > Streptophyta > Magnoliopsida > Dipsacales > Caprifoliaceae > Lonicera > Lonicera japonica. The sequence goes on from CM038464.1 coordinate 45,358,251, forward strand.
TTCATGAGATTGGTTTGGATTCTAATTATTAATTTGTACGGACATATATCCCATGCTTGACCAATGAATACGCTTAATATTTGTATTTTATATTCTTAATACTACTCTTTATATTAAACTGTGAATTAATATATTTGAGTTTTTTTTTTCTCTTAATATGTGTTTGGTCTTCAAGTGAGAATAATTTTTTTTTGTACCGGTCTTAATTGCGCATAGTTAAACTAGTACATATGTGAATATCTATAGGTATAATGTACAATGTGATACCTAATTAGGAAAAAAAATATTAGATACAAAAATGCTCCCGTAAAATGGTTGACGCTTTGTTGATGATTTTTTTTTGTAGGTTTAATATTTTTGGTTATTGAAAGTAAGAACAAATAGGGTTTTAATCAAAGCAAATATGCTTCAAAAGTACAAAATCAAAAGCCTACAAAAATATGGTTTTAATCGAAATATATATGATTCAAAAACACATACTAACTCAGTTCGCCATTTTTAGGAAAATCATCAAAAGAACTACCAGAATCACAAAGTAATTATTGAATAAAATGATTTATTTTTCAATCTATCAATTTACAGTTTAACCCACTCAATTTATTTGTCGAATGAGTTGAAGAGAAAGTGAAAAGAAAAATACAGAGTAAAAAAAAAGCATTATTTTATGTTTTATAAATTGTGTTTATGGGAGTCAATTTTTTTTAGAGAAGGGCCTTGAAAAAATTATTTGTCTAATTTATAAACTGAGTCAAAAAAATTAGAGATTTTCAAAATGGGTAAATGTAAAAGTCCGTCATTGACTTGAGACACATTCATAAAAAAATTATTGCAGTGTGTTTTTGTAATTATTTTATAACACTCACACATATAAATAATTGGAATCACACTTTCAGATTTGATGATAAATTTTATTAGTGTAAAAACAGTGGTGTTTCATTTTCTAAATTTTAGTGACATTTCATTTTATAATTTTTCGTATTTTATGTATTTCAGAAACTATCTCTACCTTATATTTTTAATTCTACATGAAATAATTTCTCCAAATTCCTATCCATTTAAAAGTTAAAACAGTCATACACATGACTCAGTATTTGTGTATATTTCATTTTACTCTGATTGTGGTTCTTGAATACACTTTCTTATAAATTTTTAGTTTCGCATATTCAAAAAATACTAATTTTATGTTAATCACTTGTGAATAATAATTTTTTTTACTTTGTCAAGATATCACACATTGATTACACACCAAAAATGAGATAGGGTATGAAAATATATAGAGTGTCTATATAAGAATCATTAAGTCCAAATTTATTGATCATCCTTAAGTAATTAGCGTCATAATACTTATATCTGATTAATCAATATATTTGAAGAATGAGAGTAATTTATCATCTTTCCTAACATAATGATCAATTAAGTGACAGTATCATATTAGCACTCAACTAATGACTTCCCAATAAATTTGTACTCTGCCGGAGTTTTATTTGTAGGTCATCAGACTTCTATGTTTAAACCTTGCCACAATTTTGTGTGAGATAGAAAGAGTACAGGTACACTTCAAATATTGGCCAACACCTTTAATGAAGGCGATCGTTATTTGCATTTTATAAAACATTTAATAACACTATATTTTTTATTTATTTAATATTAAGCGAGCGAGTGTATATTATTCATTTAATGACAAGTAAGTGTAAACTTACATATTTGGTGCTTATGAGTGAGTAAGACATTGTCAAATGTATACTCAACTTTCATGAAACTAATAATATACAATTACTCCTGATCGGATGAATGAAAAATTAAAATATTATCGTGTAAAAAATAGTATACAAATAGTGACTACCTTAATAAAAGGGATAAAATAAAAAAATTTACAAAACAACAAAAAAAGGGCAAAATTAAAAACCTCACTCATATTTCTACTTATTTAATAATTAAAAGGCTGTTTTGTACTACTTTTAGTTGTTATTTTACAAAAGTACACCATTTTTTTTTCCTTGTAATTTTCCAGTGGCGGTGCTCCGCCTATAATTAATTTGCTTCTTTGTACTCCTGCCCGTAATTTCCTCATTGAAGAAAAGGAGAGGTGGAACGTGGGAGTACCTGCTGTGAATAAGACAAGACCCCACCCCCACCCCCACCCCCACCCCATAATAGAAATGCAGCCCGCCCCTGCAATATAGTGGGGGTACATTTACAAGTAAATCGAATTAGACATGAGGTTATATTCTTTTTAACCAATTAAATTAATATTTGAATATGTATCAAAAAATTTATTCATCAGTGTTTTAATAGACTTAATACAATAATTAATACAATTTATAACATCTCACCCGAATTTTAGCTTGATTACTTATAAAAGAATATGTATCATTATTCTATTTTTAGTCACACCTCAATAAATTTTACCAATACAAGTGTGTTCGACTCGATGTTGAGTTGCCACTAAAACACAAATTTACTAGTTTATTTGATATTACTCCTTACCCAAATTAGAGCTACTAATCTTTTTATAAATTTACTAAATATTGCGAGTCCAGTTTTCAATTATAAATATAGTCAGTATAACATACATATCTGATTATAATAAATATAAGCTATGTTAAACACAATCTTTCGTAAAACATATTGAATTAAAGTTGAAAATTGTAATGTATTGCATAAGAATTATTCAATAGGAAAAATTATGTATATTAAGACTCCGTTTGATAGCAACATAAAAAATAAAAATAATAAATTTGAAAATGTGGTGAATTAACTCTTTCTTTTTGACTTTTTCCATGATTTTTTTTTCTTTAGTGGTGGTGAATAATTTTTTCCATAAAATATAAAGAATGATAGAGGACATCACAAAAATAAATATGAGATAGAGAACATCTCACCACGTCTCAACTTATTTTTCATCTTTTCATCCAAATTAATTAAATTTTTTCTTTTTATTTTCTACGTTACTATTAAACAGAACCTAAAAGTCAAACGTTGCAACTTATACTTTTTGGATGAAACTCATGGGAACACTATTACACACTAGCTCATTTACTTCAAATTTTTATTTATTTCATAAATTTAAAATGAAAATTTTAAATAAAAACCTTGAATCTGATCATCGACTTATAATTTTAATCTCTAAATTTCAACAACGAACAAAAATTTAAATGAAAAAAGTACTAAGATGTTAGCGTACGAGTTCATGAGATATATAAATATATATATATGGAGAGAGAGAGAGAGGGGGGGGGGGGTGAAGGTAGGGGTAGGGGATGAGTTTTGAGGGCATGTGCAAATGTGGGGGATTCCATGTGAGGGAGGTCAGATAGTCACCATCATCCACGAAAAGAAGGAGAGAGTAACAACAGACGAGGGGTCCATATGTCATCCTGCAAGAGAAGGAAGGGGTCCCATATATCTCTTTCTCTCTAAAATATATATATATATATATATGTACATACACATGCATAAATATCAATCACATTCAGTACTCTCCTTTCACTTCAAATGACCATTCTCTACTGTTTCATTAACCTCACGAACCCCCATTTCCTACGCCAACTTGAAATTCATGATGATGACCACTCTTCCCATCTCAAGCCAAAACCAGCATTTTATCTGCTGTTATTTCAACCTCTTCTCTTCTCTTCTCCTCTTCATATGTGTATATATCTAGGACCACTAGATTTCTTTTCTGGATTTTGCATTATCTTTGCCCATAATTCAAATATCCTTGGGTGGTATTAATTGTTTATAACAACAAGGTTCAACATTATCGCATCTACTTGACCCTCCATTACTTCTTATTTATTTTTGAAAAGAACATCTCTAAATCTCTCTCTTAGATTTATAAATAATAAAGAAAATTTACTTGCAACTCGCCCTCAGTAAAACACCAACCTAAAATTTTTCACAGGCCCATATGCCTCCCAACTAAGTCTCCTCCGCTGGCTCCCATCACTTCATATTTGACTTCCACACTCCATTTTTCTTTTCCCTTTTTTTTTTTTTTAGTCACAACCATAAAAATCAAAAGCCTGACGGCCTTTTACAAGGCTGCAAGTGTGTTTTCGCAGTTTTTAGAGATACAATAACTTACAATAGATTTAATCAAAGGTTAAAACAACTACTTTACTGTACTGCATCATAGTACATACCCCAAAAAATAATTACATTTCTGATTTTGGGCATCATTACAAACAAATTATACATATATATATATATATGATCATATCACTAATTTTTAAATTTAATTTTTTTTTAATAAAATTTAGTAAAGATGACTATTCAATATAAAATTTATTTTCACGACAAAAATTATACGAATATTTATGAAAACAAATAGTCTTATCATTTTCTTAAAATTAGTACCATCCTCTCTATAGAACGAACATATATATATATTATGTGAAACAGATCGATACATGGGAATCTTTTTAAATTGGGAGTGGAAATGGTCCCCCTCCTAAGTAGATGTACCATTTTCTCTTGAAGGTCTCCACATACATTCCCCACAACACTTGAGATAGAGATTAAACAGGGTCGTGTTCTCACATCTTCATGCAACTTCACTACCCACACGCCAAAACAAAGTTACTACCGGATAATTTTTACACTTAGTAATCTACTAATTTTAATATAATTAACTATCAAACAATAAAATTTATATATTTACTGTCGTAACATGTTCAGGATATGAATCTAGATAATTCGGGACAGTTTAAAAACGATGGCATAATTTTAATTTGGGACCGAGAGATTATGTACAAATTGTTTGCAAAAATTTCGTATAGATGCGATGTTGGATAGACTTATGGTTCAATTACAAGGGGAAAGGGGGTGGGAATGAAGAGCCACAAGATTCAAACCCATTAACAAAATTTTTGAAATTAGTTCTTTCTCAAAAAATTATTAAAATTGAATACAATCAATGTTCCAAATCTCACAATGAAACATAATTTATAATTTATACCATTGATTATGTTAAAATTGAAAAATTATGCATATTAGAATCAAAGTAGCACAGTCAATTTGAGACGAAGGCAGACATGCTAGCAATAAAAAGAATGAATGAATGAGATATAAGATTTATCTATGGTATGGTGTATTTTGCATGCAACACATTATGTGCTTGTTTGGTTAGAGTTTTTATTTGTTCCTGGAGTTTGAAATGCTAATTTCACCTAGAAGGTTTGAGAATCATCAAATTATGATTCAACCAGTACTTGGCATGAACTATAAAATAATCCTAGTGCGAATTTTCCAATTTTAGATTCGAGGAACGAACAAACAAGCACCAAGAGTTGTTACAGATTCAAATTTGGGAGAGTAACCTTCACCAATATAGATGGGAAAATATGGGGTTAGAGTGGGAAAAACTTATTCTCGTGATAAAAAATTTAGTCAAATGTAACTTTATCCTTCCCCTATTATATAGCATTTCGTAGTAGAACAAAATTATCCTGGCCACAAAACTAAACCACAGTTAAATGCTCTTTATCACACAGATATCTAGCCCACATGGCCGGTCGGTATATAATATTGGGGTGGAGATATTGACACCCACCTTATTTGTCACAAATGCCTCCCATCAAAAATACTTCAAATCAGTACTCAACACCCCACTAATATGTCACAACTCACAAACACACCCTAGCTTTAATCTTTTAGTTAATGGTTAAAACATTAAGCCAACAATTAATAAATAAATCCAAGCAATACTCCCCCAAAGCAAACATTAATCTATCGGTTTTCTTCATTCCCCTTTCAAAAATCAAGAAATCATCAAGAGCAAAGCTTGAATCAAAGTTGATGTTGTGTGTCAAGCTTAATTGGAGATGGAGAACAAAGAAGAGATTTAAGAGAGAGGTGACGGTGACAAACAAATACAAAACAACATATGTAGGTCTGTCCAGACATTATTTGGCCAATGATGGCCGAGTTAATTAATAAAGCAATGCTCGGTTTTCCGTCGCTGAATGGACATTCACAAGATGAATGTTTGCTCGGTTGGAACGGATCGAGCTATGTCACCTTCGTTCGGCCCATTATAGTCAAGCCATTTTTTTTTAAGCCTAACCCAAATGGCTCATTCTAGCTGAGAGCTTGTCTCTACTCGACAGATATGCGCCGAATATTATATGATCCACTCGGCTCATTTCGGCCGAGTCACCAGCAGGCGTTGGTTCAAGTACCCGAGGAAATTGCTGAATAGTTGGAGAAAATTGAAGCAATGGTCCCCAAAAAGTCATCGGAAGAGTTGAAGGAACATATCTTGAAGGTGAGGGGAGACAAGAACACGCGTTCGAAGAATTTTGACTTTTGATAATTAATTATTTTTTAATGTTAATAATTATTTAGTAATTAATGTTAAGTTTGATAAATGGGTTGGGAGGGTGTTACCGGCAAAAAAAGTGACTTGGGTGTTTTAACAAATAAGGCGAGTGCTAATATCACCATCCAAATATTGTATCCCAAAACCATCAACCTTAGCCTAGAGGTTACAACCCTAGGTTCAATTCTGGGGTTAACTACGAGCTCCCGCATCAAATCCCAACAATTGCAAAAATATTATGTGGTCAGCTATGAGTATAGTTTAAACTGCTAATAAAGATAAGTCGAAGTGTGCGAAACTTAGTCCAAACATCACCCAGTATAAAACCAAAAAAAATATTGTATCCTAGACCCACTAGCAGTCTTCAAGCATCACGCCCACAATATATGGTGTCCATTTAAATACGTATTGTATTGGCTCAAGACAATTCTAACACCTTTACCACACAAACCCTGTCCTACTTCCAATTTTCGACGGTCCGATAAGCTGTGAACTTAACCACCACCAACCCTTCTCTCTCACACGAATAGGAAATATGATTAGTCCCATGAAAAACCCAAATTTTATTTTCTAGGGCTAACGCATGCAGTGAGGTCTGATGTTCTCCGAGATCAAATGATGACGAGTTTTCTCAATCATAAGCTAAGCTGGCTATTAGCCTAAATTCGCAAATGCTTTGGGTAACAAACTAACAATGGTGCATTCTTTTCACAGAATTATAAAGGTTGGATTTACAGTATCTCATGATTTATAGATTTAATATGTTCTTTTTGAAAAATGATCAGATTCCTAAATCTTGAGAGATTCTAATATCCTACATATTATGAGATTTCAAAATCTCAATAAATTGGTGTAGTTTTCAAAATCCTATGTTGAATTACAAAGTTTGAATTTGATTAATCTCTTTCTAATCCCATCTTTTCTCCATTACTGGTCACTAATAATTTCTTTCTCCATTTAAAACACGTAGGTGGATAAAAATCCCATTTAAATTCGAACTTACATTAGTACATTTTGATAATTTAAAAAGTGCCTATGAAAATTTATAATTTTTTTTGATAAAAGCACCTAAACCAAAAATCTGTGAGATTTTAAAATTACACATTCTAAAAGCTTACTATTCATCAATTCCCATGATTTCACATTTTGTGAAAAGAACGGAACCTAAAAAGATTTCATTTCCCTTTTTGGTTGTGGGTGCGTGTTGGGTTGGTGCGGGGGAACGAATTTAGAAAAAGAAAAGGAAGTCTTGAGTGAGTTGTGTATCGATGAGTAAAACTTGCTCCTGAAAACCTAACCACAAGCAAACAGTGCCAATGAGGTTCAAAAACCACCCTTTAAGTTTCGGTCGTTTTAGATTTATGTTGTTTTACCCTAAAGGCAATCTGCGAGCCAATCATCAGATAAAGTAAAGTATGCCAGGTAGCTATTTAACATAATATGAATATTATTTGAGCCTGCTCCACAAATGCCAGGCAATGACATAATTATAACATAGATAACTTATGGCAGCAATAAATTACTTGCATGCTTGTCAACAGAAAGCATGAAGTTATTAATAAATTTGTCCAAACATACAGTGCCTACAAATATAGGTAGATAAAAGCAACCCATGCCTTTCAAAGTTTCAAGCTTTGCTGATGAGTCACTCCCACCATTAACCTTCAGATTACAGTTAGATCACCACGGCTGGGGGCAAAACAGATAAAACTGCAAACGGACTGCCAATGGACTACGCATTTACCACAAGCTTGCCTTGCAGTGTGTATGGAAGTGGAGCATGGCAGAGGTGGAAAAAGCATGAACCTGCCAAGGGTTCATAACTCCAACGAAGTTTTGATATGATTTCTCCTGTGAACAAATTTACTTCGCATTATTGAATAGGAAATAATGCAGTCAGCAGTACAAGGTGTGATCTAGACCCAGTATATATACTCCTTTGGAATACAGTTCAGAGGGATTAGGATTTTCTCGCCCAATAGATAATCTCAAATGGATAGTACTCCAATCTATGTGATTCAAAATGACAAATTTGTACCACTTCACAACTCTTTGGGCTATAGTCGTATGCTAACCTATCATATTACATGCGCACGAATGTAGTATGTATAATGTGGGGGCCATGCGAAAAAACATGGAGACACTCGAATAGCTATCAACTATCATAGTATCCTTAAACACCACGAGTGCCAACCTAACGGTCATCACCATCTGTGAAGGATGCCAATCATCGATGGGACCATTTTACATAACAAAAATGCCATCCTTACGACTATTGCAGTGGCGAAGCATTACCTGAAGAGGGTGCCTGAGCATCCATCCCCCCAAAGGGGATTGCTACAACATTTTAAAAGACTAAATCTCGCCATCCTTATTCAGATTCTCTTACACTCACGACAAGCCTACGTAAGAGGTAGACCATGATGGCTTGGCGACTAAAGCCAAAAGGGACTTGCCAAAAGTACTATAGGAGCAAACTAGCCATACTTTGCCCGAGAAAAAAATACAAAATTAGATTTAGATGTCAGAAGAAAATATTTGTTGTTTATCCACTGGGTCCCCAATCGATAAAAAACGTTACCCCCACGACTTCAAATATATTTCTTCTTCTTTACACTTCACATTGTATATATATATATATATGTATGTATGTATATCTCGTTATTTACGTATCCTTTTCCTACATGTTTAAACTTTCATTAGGCAAGTTCATGCACTATCATATTATTGCGTCTTCTAATTGTGTTTATGATAAATGGTGTGTGATCATGTTTCCAGCTTTCAAACCTAGCAGTCCCAACTGTTCCAGTATTCTAAATACTCAACTCCCACCAAGCAATTCCCTTCTACCCTCTATTGTAGTCCTTCTCTTCTAACAACGTTTAGCCAACTCTATTTTTTCAGAATATCAACTCAAGGACCATTATTCTTTTAAGGGTGAAAGCTTATAATTGTTGGAGACATGTAAAAATTCAAAAAGAAAAATAACAGAAATTGCAATTACCTTTAAGAGCTCATTGCCCTTGCTGTCACATGTACCACCAAATACATGAATCAACGGTAGAGCTCAAGACTTCAGTCATGTAATGACAAACAAAATCATAACGGGAGAGCAAAATACAGCCACCTGGAATACAAGACAAAGTTAATTCACAGTAAGACTGGTGAAGACCCGATGGGATTAGGGGTGACCACAAAACCAAAGAATTGAACCAAACCAGTCCATACCAAATGGTTTTTTAAGGTGCTCGGTTTGGTTGGAAAAAATGAATAATCAAGGAGGTTGGCTCAGTTTTCTGTTTTAGCGCGTATAAAATCGAACTGATATCTACACGGGTCCTCTTTCTATAGGTAATAGGTTGAACTTCTTGTTGAAAGGCCTTAAGAGAGAAAAGTAGTCCATCTTTTTTTACATTACGAGGAGCAGGAATAGTGAAAGATTCAAGAAGAAAAGCGGCCGAAGTAAGATTCAAAAATAAAATAAAGGATGTAGAAAGTTTAGAAATGATATAGGCCCAAAACTGTATGTGCCCATGGCCCCAAACAGACCAACCAAACCAAACCAAACCTACCCCAGTTAGCTTTAGCTGGTCCATCATTTCAGTTGGCATACTGCTCAAAACCAACAGGGTCGGTTCATTTGGAACTTATGCCGAAAACTGAAATGGACCATGAAAAATTAAAAACTCCTGAATGGGATAGACCAAGCCTGTCAATTCTCTAAAATAAAAGGATATACCACACAAATTATAGAAAACTTGCTCTTTAAACAGAAAAGTTGGTCCAGAATCTGCTCAAGTGGCACAATTCATTTAAACTTCATGGATCATATATGCCCTACAGCCGACAAATGAGTTAAAAAAAAATTATGCCAAACAAAACAGTGCCTCAAGTTAACAACTGAATGAATGACACTATTATGGAGTTTTCAAACATCAAGAATTAATAAAAATGATAACTGGACTCACAACTTCAAACAGATAACTGCCCAGCATCATCAGGAAATTACATATGCAAATATGCTTCCTGCAATAAACATAGTCAAAGATTATAACAGATTGACGGAAAGAAAAAGAAAAGAAAGGATTCTGACAAGAACAGTTCATAGTATCTTCTAGGCAGTAGAGTTTCTACAGTATGCTTAAGTAGTAACTCCACTTGGTCAGAAAGATCCAAAAGGTTATTCCTCTACAATAAGTACAACTTTTAAATAACTTATATCAATTATAATCACATCACATAAAAAATTCAATTTTCATATTATACATGTGCAAAAAAAAAACCTGGAAAAATAAATACCTGCCTAAGTAAAGCAGTTTATATAAATTTGCACATTCTTGTAGCAATAAATACTTCCAGTATACTGCTGTTAATATGCGTTTAGTAATTTTTTTTAAATATACTAGCGTAATAATGTGATAACTAATATGCTTCCCTCAGTTAAAGAAAGAATTATGTAGAACTACAGCATACCTTGTCCAAGAATCAATATTGTGTTCACAGACAAAGGAACAATATCTTGTATCTTTTCACTGGCAAATATTGCTTCAATAACTACAAAAGAAATCAGAAAGAGAATAAAGGGACCATAAAAGGCAAAATTTTATTTTATCAGCAGTAATGGTCTCAAAGATTAATTGTGTTCAATAAAGGGGGCAAAAAGTTGCCAAGGAGCATTTTCACAAATAGAAATGACATTACTTGCATAAGTGAAGTGCAAATGCCTCATTTTAAGGCCATCAAATAAATATGACCTTCGTTAAAACCTGCTCGTAATATCCAAGAACGAAAATTTCATTACACATAAGTGAAAGTGCAAATGCTTTAATGAAATATATTGTATCATCCATACTTTTTGCATAGATGCTACAGTAGTATAGACAATACATTTCTAGAATCCAATATTCCGGCTCTTTCCAAGTAAGGCTTAACATGACTTCAAACCTGACTATTTAACGCATTAAAAGAATGAGTAACTGATTGTTGTGGGTCCCAGTTACTCATTATAATGCACTGACCAATCAGGTTTGGGAGTCATGTTAAAATTGACAAATTAGTACAAGAGAATCGTTAATGTAGTTGCATTGGTAACCTTCAACGTTGACATTCATTCAGACCAAGACCATTAGGCAAGTGCTTCAAAGAATTCATGCTTCATAGATGAAAATCTATTACTTGAATACGGAGATAGCACAAAGAAGCATTTATAAGTCAATGAACAAAATATGCAAAAAAGGATACCTGAGATATGCAATAGCTTTTCGACATCGTCTTTTTTATCGCTGTCACCAACAGAAGTATCCATGTCAGAGATTGCCATCGTGTGTACAGTATGAAGTCCATCCGATATCCAGACAGTTTGCACTCCTGCAATTTGATTGCAGAGAATGCTTTTCAGTTGGCAGAGCACTATACAATTACAAGTATCTCATCGGGAGGGGCAAGTCAAGGCATGGGTATGGGTTTTACAATAAAAATCCGGCACGGGTTTGGGTCAAGTTCGCATAAATATAACCTGTTTGACCCAACCTGGATATATTTTTTTTCCTTTAAATACCCTTATAATATCATAAGGGGAGAGATGAGAGGTCGGTTGGGTCAATTGAACGTAAATGAATCTGTGAAACTCTAAAAGAAAGAAATAATCAAATAAAAGAAGCATTACTTGTGGAAATATCGGGAAGAACTGCCAACATTTGAACTTTCATGTTCAGAGTTAACTGCTTCATGTGACAAGGGATTTCTGAACCCGGGACAGGGTTGGACAGGGACAAGAGGCGTAGATCTCCAACTGAGTCCAAAATCAGAAACTTATTTGGTGATAAAACCTGGATTGAAATTGCCTTTGCTGACTTCTTTGATGCTTTTGTAGACTTGGAACCTTCACTCTCCTTGGTCTTGAATGCCACAAAACACACACCACCTTCTGTAGAATCTTGTCTTAGTTTCACAGACCTCAACTTTGCTGCAAGTTACAATGCATAATCAGCCTCTGTAAGTGATGGCAAAATGAACAGTTTCAGAAATCTCATCTCCAAGAAAAGTGTAATCTACAATCCATCCTTATTTTAAGATGAAAGGTGGCACCCTGCTAGGTATCATCTTTTTTACCATGAAGCGACTTTTTCATAGCTATAAAAAAAAGTTTTCAGAAAAAAAAAATAGAGTGCGGTATATATAACAATAAACCATATATGAAAATAAATCAATTAATGCACTATAAGGCATAGAAATGATGATCCTTTAAGCACGGGCTGAAGCCATTTATCATGGAAAGCTGATAGATACAAAATTCAATAATTTTATAGCCAGATATACATGTTTGGGAAGTATTTACCTGCAGGTTGCCTTGTAGAAGTGAAGGACTGAAGGTGGAAGAACCTTGCAGAATATAACATTCCGACTCAAACAAAATATCAACTGATACACAAAGTTAATATTGATAAAGTGGCACAAACAAAGGGGAGAGAACATGGTGGCTGCCCATGGGGATTAGTGTTTACATTAATCATTATTTGTTTAATTTGTTTCCTTTCCGACAGGAATCCTGAATTAGTTAATGTTTTGGTATATTTTAGTTGTCTTTTAGTTAAGATCCTAGTTTCCTCATATGAGTAGGAAAAGTCGATTAGCTATATTATACATAAGAGGCTAGGTCTGCGGTTTGAGCAGTTGAGTTTTGAGAACATTTGAGGTTTCCTAGGCTTTAATCCCTTTTGAGTGATTTAATAAACATCTTCATTATTAATTTCCTCCCAATTACAGTGCTATTGACCATGTCCCACAAAATTTCAGTTGCATGGAAATATGATATAGCATTAGAATACTATTAAACACTACATATGCTTAGAACTTGTACATAACAAGTCCATCCTCTTCCTTTCTACATCTTGGTACTTCATGATCAATATCTCTACAACCCTAAAATTTGGTCTTTGCCTGGCATTGATTCAGAACATATTATTAGACAATAGACAAGTATACTTTATATCATGTATATATCTACATGTGTTGAAAACATCAGTTAACATTTTGTGAAAAATAGGACTTTTTTTGACTTTTTTTCGGTCTCAGGCAACCTGACCCTAAACAGATACAACCTAGTACATTGATTTGTAAGTATACTAAAATTACATAACCCAAATGCATACAACAAAAGTTACAATTGCACAAACCAAGGCATACTATCCAATCCAGATCATGATTGACGGCAGGAATATACACTTCACAATAGAGCTAGTTCAAAATAATAAAGTATTCTTTGAACGTTGTGTGAAAGCCATAGCAAAATTTTCAAGTAATTAGTTCCATGAGGAGCCTTAAAAGAGTGCCAACATGATGCAAATACAGACACGTGATAAATTGAGGCCATCGGATCACTCTTTTGTGAAAGTATCAATACCTCTGCAACGACATTCCTAACTAGGAGCCTGGTAAAACAAATTGGAGCTGAATTCTTCACCAGCAAAAGAAATTAATGCCATTAAGGTAGAGGACCAACTCTTGCAAGTGAAAGAGAACAATCAGGTTACAAAATCAAAACAGCTTTTAGAATTAGATTCCTTCTCCTAGGAAGGGCTTTGAATAATAAATTCCGGATCTTTTATCTTTCCTTACTCTAATAAAATTCCCTTCTCATATAAATATAATTCACGGTTCCAATCATTACTTCACTCTATGGTTCCGTCATTTGAGGAAGGCCGCCTAGCATCTACCATTATCAATGACTTTGCAAAATACCAACATAAATTATAGTAGCATAAAAGCTAAACACAATTTGGCAATACTATAAAGTCATCATAAGTGCAAGAATCTAACAAAAACGTTTAAGGCGTGCAACTAAACAATAGATTATAACTGTTAAATGCAGTGGAGGCAAATTATCATTTTTCAGACAGAGAGAACAAACTTCTAGAAAATAAATAAAACTTAAGAAACATGTCCTACACACTAACCAGAATTTGAATGTTTGTCAATCTTCTCTTCCAAATGGCCATTTGAAGAAATCAACAAACTCCCATCACCACTTCCATTAGACAAATTCAATCTTTGACCCTCCAATTTATCATTCAAATTCCTACTCACTTGCCGAATATGCTTCTTAACCCTCCCTTTCACAAGTAATCTAAGCGGAAAAACCCTAACCCCACTATCCTCCCCCAAAATCAAAAACCCTAACGAAACCCTAATCGAAAAAACCGGAGCACAACACTCAATCACCCCACACTTGACCAACTTAATACTGTCCTCCCCCACCATCTTCACCCCGAAAACCCAAACCTTCCGGTTCGAAACCGAATACAACACAAAAACATTAACCGACCCCGCGAGCACTATCTTAACTCCATGGCTAACACCGAAAACAACCGCCTCTTTATTCTCGTCGAATCTAAGACTTCTATGGTGGCAAATAACGGAGGGTTTAGCGAAGGTGTTATCGGATTTGAGGAGGAAGAAGCGGAGGAGGATGGAGGAGGCGGCGAGGTAGGGGGAGGAGACGAGGAAGAGGAGTCTGGTAGGGTTAGGGTTTTGGTGGAGATGGAGGAAGGTGGAGGAGGAGGTGGGGGGTGGGATTAGGGTTTGGGGAGGGAGGAGGGACGTGGGGGTGGGGGTGGGGAGGGGAGGGTAGAGAGAGAGAGAGTTGTCGGAGTGGGTTAGGATTAGAGAGAGAAAGTTGGGGTCGATGAGGAGAGAAGTAGGTTTTGGTAGGGAAGGGAGAGGGAGTTGGTGAGCTTGAACTACAACCATTACTGTGATCACATTAATTTTCAGCTGAATTTTCAACACAGGAATTTGAAGAAGAAAGAGTTTGTTCTTCAATCGGCGTTATTGGCCGGGGTTGACTCGTAATTGTTTTCATAAATTACAGTTTTATTCCTTAATATTTGGGCAATTTTGATTTTAGGACTACCAAAACTTTATGAGGGCTCACAAAATAGTCCTTGGCCCCTTTCATTAACTTTCAATCCAATTTCGTTTAATAAGACCTCATTCAAAAGTTAAATCAATAAAAATTAATTATGAAATATGGTAGAAATGATGTTTATAATAAGATTATTTTCACCAAATTTTATTAAAAGATTCAATCTAAAAAAATCTCTAATCACACGTGTATGGTTTTATACATATATAACATTTATGTATTTAATATTAAGATTTAACGACATGTGTGTTGTGTGTATATATATATAACATTTATGTATTTATTGTTGAAGATCTCTAATCACATGCATATGGTATATTTTGTTGACTATCATTTGCAATTGAACTATTTATTAAACATTGCCCTTAAATACATGGTATTCAATTCTTAATCAACCCACTCTTGCCTATGAATCGGGTTATATGAGTTGGAATTATAGTTGTTTACGCTTAGCTCAAATTATTTTAAACATGCTTCAGGTTAAACTCGGCCAAAAGTAAAACTCAATTCATAATTTATTACGGTTTTAGGCCCAAATTTTAAATAATAATTAATGAGAGTTGATAACCACACTTTAGTAAAAAGAAAAAGAAAGTCTAAAACACTGAACAATATCCAAATTCTAAAATATCATTGCATAAAATCCTTCCCAAAAACGTAAGTGTTAAAACACTTCGAATGACAATACTTTGACTAGGAGAGCTAATCTAGAAAGAATTAGTAAAGAAAATTAAATGACTTTCAAAACTCGTGTGCTACTTAAAAGACTAGTGTTAAATCCGTGTAATGCATGAACGTTTTATATATGATTTTTTTGCACTAAATCATTGATATATATATATATATATATATTTCACTATATTATTGAATAAATGTTTATTGTACAAAGATGATGCAAGTCCTAAAATCTGTGACCACAAATAGTAAAAATATTATCATTTTTTATTTTACCATCAACGAAGTTTAAAAGCTCCTTTATATATATAATCAACCATCTACAAATTTAATAAAAAAGTTTATAAATACAATGTAAAATAAGCGATGCTACTAAAATAAATGAAAATTAGTCTTGTCCCCTTTTCACTGCATACAACCAGTTTAGTAGAAAATGATGGGCATGCCTCTTGCTTGCATCAATGAATCATCTTCTTAGACGTCTTTAATTAACAAATTGCATCACATTTTTTGCTTTCCATGAAACTACGTAAATAACAATAAGACTAATAAATTCCAGTCATCATTAAGTATCACACATCGAAGTAAAAGTAAGAAAAGAAAAACTAAAACAAAATAAATATAAAGACTTGAAATAATCCAATTTAAAATTTTCATGATATTTATGATTCGTTTGAGAACAACGTGGAAAATAAAAATAATAATAGTTGATTTTTGTGAGAAGTTGAAAAATAAGTTTAGACATGTGGTTAGACGTCTTCTTATTTTGTGACTTTTTCCATGAATAAATTTTTTTTGGTGGTTGAGGAAGAAAAAAAATTCACAAAAAATTATGAAGGAAGGATGATATTTACTTATAAAATGAACATAAAATGGAGAGCATCTCATTACATGCTTCCATTTATTTTTCAACTTCTTAATAAATTAAATGTTTTTATTTTTATTTTTCATATTATTATTAAACGGAGTCTAAAATTCCAAAATTTTGTATAAAAAATAAGTGAAAAAGAAACATTGTGTAACATTAAATAAATAAGAGAGAATTCAATAACTATGAATGACTAGTGTCTTTTCACAACTATAAATTTGCCAATCTTTAAAATCCAACTCACTTCTTTTGTTTCTTCTATGTAATTATCTACCGGTAAACTTATGCAAAGAAAAACCATAATTACATAGTCCTGCTTAAATGAAAGAATGTGACATTCAATAATTTGTAAACGATATCACTGATTTAAAAATGTCAGAATTCAAAAATGCTAATAAACTCAAAGTTTGAAGATGGCCATTGTCATTACATCATCTCAATTAGCTTGGTTTGAAGGATTTCGTGCGTTTCGTACTTACATATATAATATCGACCTATAACAAAATGTAACTATTAATCGCTAAGGCACAAAAATGAAGAGTTACTCCCATTCTGAAATATAATTTGATCCGCCCCACAACTCAAGACTCACCAATATGGCATCCAAAATGACCAATGAGGCAAAATATACATGATAATCACACTACGTATTCACATAAATTTATAGGTCATTAATTTTAATCAAAAACATAAAATGATAATAAGAAGTATTAAATTTGTACAAGCATTATTATTCTAAGGCTTAATGCAACCCAATGACACCCATCTTAGCAAATTAACATACTAATGATGTTTCAAGAAGCAAACCCGACTCAATGAACATTCTCTTACAATCAAATTCAAACGCTGTTTGGATCACAAATTATCGAATATAACACAGCAAAAGGAGAAATAGTGGGGAAAAATGGATAAAATAGAGCGCCAAAGAACTCCAATATGACTTCATTTGATAGTATCAATTCTAATGCGGAGGAAGAAATATGAACCTAATCAAAATGTTACTGTAGCACATGAGACTTGAAAATGGACTATTATACAATGACAATGTTATCGTATTTGTGGACAGCTGCAATTTAACTAAAAAGCACATCTTCTCTTGATGTGAGGTGCAGTCTTTTCAAAAAGATTCTAATATAATGATAGAAGTTAAAATAAACAATTTACAAATTACAATACAACATAAGTATTTTTAATTTTGTGAGATGTTAAATTTGTAGTATCTTAAAGGAAAAAACAAAAGATATTCAAAAAAAAAATCATATGAATTATGATATAACAACATTTATTTGGTTGATGTTTTTAGAGTTATTTCAATGCTAATATGCCTCTAGTTTGGTTATATAAGTTAATGGAAGAGGATAATAAAACAAAGTCATTGAAACAATGCGAGAAGAATGTTCTATCTATGTAGGTAGCTAAAATCTAACCGTGTTTATTTAGAAAGGAATTAGCTCATATTATGATGTTTAGTAGCCAGAAAACTTTAATAAAGATGGTGAACAAGAAGAACAGCAAGCAAGAAAGAGACAAGTTTTTTTTTGGGGTAGGTTCCTTCGATGGCTCTAATTCCCAATTCGGTAGTACATCCTCCCTTGTATGTGTGTTTCACTGGCTCAAAGAAAAAAGAATACAATTGCTAAGGTTTTTGGCTTGAAGAAGGCTATACGTGGGAGTGAGTGCAGAGATGATTAGAATTAAATATGCCTAATTGTGGGTTTCCTTTCTTATTATATGTATATGATAAGTGTAGGTCGGAAAATACCCTAGAGGGGGTGAATAGGATTTTTAAAACTTAATCGGATTTTTAAAAATGATTTAAAAATATTTGATGTCTATATTTATCAAGCAATCAAGAACAAAGTTAATTCCAAACACAATGAATAAATAGCACAATATAATAGAGCAAGAGATAAAAAGATTGAACCGATCAAAGTCGAAGATTTTTTGTCCACACGGTTCGACTTGTTCCCCTACTCCGCGCTCGGTTAGTTCCCCGAGAATTTCCACTATAACCGATCTCCTTCCGGGTAAAGATCAAACATCTACAAGTGTATTCTTATCACACACTCTCACAAGTATTGAAAACACCTTCAATACTTTCACAAGAAATCCCTCTTGCTAATCTATGAGATACACCTCTCACAATTATGATTCAAATGAGTTTTGGTGACAAACACCAATGTATAATATCTCTCATGTATATGACAAAATACAAATGAAGCTCACACTAAGAGATATTAAAATTGATCAAAGTATATAGCTCAAAAATGAAAGATTGATCAAAATGTGTTATTGAATCTTTGTATATTTGAATATATGAATAATAGAGTATTAGAATGATTCAAGGTGTGTTAAAACATGTCTAGGACCTCATATTTATAGCTTACAAAACCATATGGCCGTTGGGGATGATTAAGAGAGGTTTTGGCTCCAAGGTATACATTTTCAAATTTTCCAACAGCTAGTTTTGACAAAACAATTTGTTTTGTTAATTTCTCCCAATTTGACCGTTGCATCATGCTCAAATTTTAGTCAAAAGTGACAGAAGATGTTGTCTAACTACTGTAAAAATTTCAAAATGATCGGAGTCCGGGAAGGCCTCCATCTTACCGTTAGATCAAAAATGGGCAAAATTTGAGCGAATTTTAAATGTAAAATAAAAATATTTTTGCAATATAACAAGTTAGTTCCAAATAAAATTCTAATGATTTTTGAACCTCAAAGATATGTTTCTAAGATACCTATTTTTATTATAGCTTAAAATATGATCATTTAAAATTAACATGAATTTATTTTGAAACTCGGTTTTTGTAAAATGATGTTTTTCAAATAAATTCAATTTCAAGCTAGTTTGAATCAATCTTTAAAAGATGTAAGAATATGTTTGAGCTATAGGGATTTGATCAATAAAGTATCTTTACATAAAATCTAAGCACTCACTCCATTTAATGATAATTCGAGTCTTCGTGATGCTTGATTTTCTTGTGCGTATCTTTACTTGTTTGATGTTCTTGATCCTTTCTTGGTTTTGATAACTTGTAGAACATGTGGAGATCATTCTTGTGCATATCTTCACTTGCTTGATGATCTAGATCTTTTCTTGGCTTTGTATAGTACATGTATATCACTTGAGTTCATTTCTTGTGAGTAGATGCGTTTGTAAAGCTTGTGTGAGATTTTGATTGCTTCGGTTTGAAGTTACACTTGGTCGGAAGATATATCGGTTAAAATGGCTATCATCATTGGAACAACCGAGTTAAATAACACTTTATTAACTTATTGTAATTATCAAAATAAGATTAATTGACTTTAAGGTCAATAATAAGGTTACATTAGGGTTTTTGATGAATGTAAATTACTATAAAAGGTAAACTTGAACACTATTCAAAGATTCCAGTTGTCCCTAACCCTGTTCACATTTGCACGAGTAATTATTTCCCACTATTTATCCTCCAACTCAGTTATCTGTGTGCATTGGCCGACCAGAGTTGGTCGAATGTTAACTGGTTAAATAATCTTCGTCGGCAAATAATAACAATTGACGGATAATCGGAGTAAATGTAAACATATCTTGGTCGATTTGATGGTTGTTCACCAGTAATAGGGTTTGGCCTATAGGCCTTGATTATAGCCTGACCAGAGATTTGAATCCTCAAGTTGGGCCTTGGCCAAAACTTCATTTTCAATTTTTACCTCTTATAATTTATAGTCTTGATCGACTCGGTTAGTAGCTTGCATTGAGCAACACCAGCTTAAAATATAATGTGCAACTGTGTCTTTAAAAAATATATCTCAAAATGAAAACGGTTGTTTGACAAACCAATAATTAATAATGTCATGTCACTACTTATGCATGGTGCTAAAAATGTTAAAGGCCCAATTAACATGCCTAGATTAAACTACCCTTATCTTATATTGTTCACCTTTTTCTTTTTAATAAACTTAACTCTTGATTTATAATTTTCTTTATCTAAATATAAAACCTAAAATCTCTTTACAAATCATACTTTAGAGAGAGAAATTATGCATATATGTATACATATCTATAAATCATCATTCTCTCTTGTATATATATATGTATATATCCGCTTTACTTTCATGGCTAAAACATTCGTATCTCTATGTTGTCATTATTATCACCATCATTGCCTCATCAAAATTCAACCACAAGTAGATATCCTGGAATAAGATGTGGTAGATTCGCTGACGGTAGATTTCACCTCCCAAACCGCGAAGATAGAGTATGGTGTTGTGGTTTCGTCGACGGTGGATTGCTCACCAGAATCGGCGGAAAAAGAGTACAGATTTCTCACAAAATCTTAGTTTTTCCCTCTCTAAACCCAAAATAGAGATCTGATGAAATCAAATGTTCATGAAACAGACAAACCAATAATTAATAATGTCATGTCACTACTTATGCATGGTGTTAAAAATGTTAAAGGCCCAATTAACATGCCTAGATTAAATTACCCTCATCTTATATTGTTCACCCTTTCCTTCTTAAGAAACTTAGCTTTTGTTTTATAATTTTCTTTCCCTAAATATAAAACCCAAAATCTCTTTACAAATTATACTTTAGAGAGAGAAATTATGCATATATGTATACATCTCTATAAATCATCATTCTCTCTCTCATATATATATATATGTATCCACTTTACTTTTATGGCTAAAAGCTTCGTATTTTCATGTTGTCATTATCATCACCATCATCGCCTCATCAAAATTCGGCCATAAGTAGATATCTTGGAATAAAGTGTGGTAGATTCGCCGGCGGTAGATTTCGCCTCCCAAACCTCGAAGATGGAGTATGGCGTTGTGGTTTCGCTAGCGGTGGATTGCTCACCAGAACTGGCGGAGAAAGAGTACAGATTTCTCACCAAATCTCTGTTTTCCCTTTTAAAACCTAAATAGAGATATGATGAAATCAAATGTTCATGAAACATAGCATAATTTTTTTTCCATCCATCCTATCAAATCGCTCACATCTAATTAAAAATACGACTATATATGCTCAAATTCCACACACACACACATATATATGAATATCAGAGCATCTACCCCTATTCCCTGGTTCCTTTTGACTGCGTTTGATGTGTAGGATTAGAAGGTGCAATATGATAACTTTATCTTATCCCATGTTTGGTGTTTGCTGAGATTGGATATTATGACAACTTATTTATCCCACCGAGAGAGGGATTGGCGAATCATACTTAAAAGGTGGGATTGTTTTATCTTGTTCGAATGTTATTAAATAATCTTATCATAATCTGTAATCCGGCGCGTCAAACACACCCTTAATAGATATATATTCATCCTCGATTCAAATCTTTGAAGATCTAATAAATCTAACTCCATACATAAATACTAATTATATGTTTAGGAATATATATTTATATAGGTAGGTTATAAAGAGGGATTTTCCCACTTTAGCAAAAAGAAAGAATTATCATTTAGAGGGGTAAATTGATGAATTATTTTTTGGAATATAAATAGATCATTTTTCACCAAATTTCATTAAAAAAATTCAACCTAGGAGTAAGTGAGGTGTTCATCAAAAAATTTAACGATAAAAAATGAGCATATAGATTAATTTTTCAATACACCAACTTCTAGGTTGAGGTTTTTTATGAAATTTGGTGTAGGTGATCTACTTACTATGTAGATCATCTCTACAAAAAATTTTAAAAGAAAATTCAACAATTTATCCATCCAAATAGGCATAATTTCTTTTAGCTAAAGTGGGTGAATCCCTCTTTGTAGCCTAACTATATATACATATTTATGCATTCACACACTTATATATTTTACCCATCAAAATGGGTTTGATTTTGCATTACAAATAAGGGGAAATGGGTTTAATTTATGGATTTGGTATTTAGAGAGAGAAAAAGAAAGGAAATTAGGGGTAAAGAAGATAAGTTTATTTGTACAAAGGGGTATTATAACACCCCCGCCTTAATTTACAGGATAATACTCGTAATTAAGACCTAGAGTGTTACTAACCTATTTTAGTAGAACTAAGATATGTGTATAAGAAGAAAATAATTCAACAACAACATATATACCAAGTATTATTAAGCATGGGGTACAAAGACATGTTATAACATTCAAGCATGCATCACATTAATATATAAAACCAAATCAAATAAATTCCCAAAATATCTATGATCCTCGGGCTAGCCGTGGCTTCCCGGAGAAAGATATATATACATCACAAAAATGTTTGTATTAGAGCCTCTACTTCGTCCCTGATCTCGTCGTTTTCTTGTCCTCATAGGACTCGTGAGTACCTGAAATATTTTAAAGAAAATCGGGGTGAGCTATTTGCTCAGTAGAGGGGTATATGGCATGTGTTTGAAAACATGTTTATAATCACATATTTTAAACCATGTTTGCTTAAATAATATCAACAAGAATCATTATCATCAAGTAACCATGCATGAACGTGCTAATGCAAGTTACCTCCCGTGTCAACCGATTACTATATAATAGAGAGCCTGAGCTGTAACTATATTCCATTGCTACCGAGATTTAAGATCATCAAATTGATACCCTGGGATCAATTGTTCTGATCCCATATGAATATATATAACAGCAGCCTTAGGATCAATCATCTCGATCCCATGTAAACTTAAATAACAATAAAAGCCATAGTGCATTGCTAATTTGTTTATGTTTCCAAGCTCCACACCGGTGGCTTATAGGCTGCCAAACATTGCTCCCCCAGGGGTTTAGAGCTTTTCAAGCCAAGAGCATCGAGCCCTACTTATTTTTCTATCCCGGCAAGCACTATACATTCGTACCAAAAATTATTTCCCAAGAGACACAAACTCTCTAAATCAATACAATATGATGTAAGCCTTTTATGAGATAGCTTGTCAAACCAAGAATCACGAATCCACCCAGGAATTTGCCATAAGAATTTTCGAGCCTTCGGTTGACACAGTATTGATGTATAACATGCAAAACATGCTTTCAAGCGTGCATAGTAAGCAATTTATGCCATATACACTATAATAATTTCCACATCATATCCCTTGGTGTAAATAATTCACAAACAACTCAATTACTTTAACACATATTATCCATACAACCAAAAGATATTTTATGTAGTCCAGATAACACTTTATATCAGGTGTAGATGGCATATCTTGCCTTAAATAATGTATATATAGCTTTATGGATCACAAAACAACATAAACTTTCTTATGCCTTAGTTTCCAACCAAGCATAAATCAATCACAACACTTTTTGAGAAATAAAGTCATATAATAATGTATTAAAAGCTAGGAAATCCCTACTTCGAGTTATTAGCAAGAAAGAAGATGAAGAGATGAAGACGCAGGCCCATCCCTAAGAGAATCCAATGAAGAAGATGATGAATAATGAAGAAGATGAGGATTTGGTGGATTTTGGAGGTTTAATCTTTGATCCGGATCAAAAAGGATGCGAAAATAGCTTAAGAACCCCTCTCTTCCTCTCTATAGAACCCTCTATAGTCTTGTTGTGTTTTAGATCGAAAATGGGTGAAAAAAGGGATAAAACCGACTTAAAATGGGTTAAGTCGATGCACTGTGCTGCACAACAGACCGGTATGCTGAAAAGGGAATACCGGTCCACAGCCAATTTTTTTTCCAAATTTTACACACTGGACCGGTATGCCAAAAATTGCATACCGGTCCGCAGCTAAAGTTTTTCCAAAATCCCATACGCCACCCGGTATGCCAAATTCCTCATACT
The DNA here is from genome assembly GCA_021464415.1 of Lonicera japonica. Taxonomy (NCBI): domain Eukaryota; kingdom Viridiplantae; phylum Streptophyta; class Magnoliopsida; order Dipsacales; family Caprifoliaceae; genus Lonicera; species Lonicera japonica. The sequence continues at coordinate 45,382,782 of CM038464.1, forward strand.
AGTCCGTAGGTAAAATTCCTGCCCTACTATCCTGTTTTTATTTTGGCCATAACTTCTCGCTCGGAATTCCGATTGAGATAATTTTTATGTCCACGAAAAGGTAATTCAGAGACCTACAATTTATAGAGGAACTTTTCTCCAAATTATGAACATATAATTTTCTAAAATTATCAATTACACAAAAAATAAACATAATAACATTAAAATAAACACAAAGTGTTATATGTATATTTGTCAAAGTGCAAAAAAATTAGACGGGGTTAGCGATTAGTCAAAAGTTGTGGTTAACTCAAAAGATTATTGAAATGGGGCTATCTCTAATATTTATGCATTATAAATAAGGATAACCTAAAAAAGAACCTTTCTTTTTTTTTTTGCACATTGCTTAATTATTTTCTAAGCTATTAAGGCTCCGTTTGATAGTAATATGGAAAATAATATAGAAAATTAACTAATTTTAATGAGAAGTTGGAAAATAATCACTTAAAGCATCTAATGAATAATTTCTATCTTATGTTCATTTTTACGAGTATATGTCATCCATCATTCTTTATTTTTTTTTGAAATTTTTTCTTCCTCATCCCTAAAGAAAACTGTTTCATGAAAAGGACAACAAGTATAAGTTAATCTCACCAGATGCCTCAATTTATTTTTCAACTTTTCACACAAATCAATTATTTTTCTTAGTAGTTTCTATGTTACTATCAGATGGAGCCTAAGCAATATGAAAAATGATAAGAAAACAAATAATTTTGGTGACAATATGGAAAATAAGTTTAGAAATGTGGTAAAATACTTTACATCTCATTCTCATTTTTATAAGTATATGTCCTACATCATCCTTTATGTTTTGTGATTTTTTTTCTTCGCTATCAACTAAATAAAAATTTCAATGAAAAAGGCTAAAAAATAAGAATTAATCTCACAGTATATTTCTTTGTGCATAATGACTGTGACACTAATGAATTCAGACTTAAGTCGTTCTTTGCTGGGTTTGACCTAGATGAGTACGATTATGATGGGTTGGAATTAGACTTCTCATTGCAAGTCATGGATTCAAATTTTGTAAACAAATCTTTAACACTTAAGGTTTTCTTGTCATCACCTCTCTGCGACGACAATTTTATGATGGGTGCTGTTTAAAGCCACAATGAGAGTCTGGGCTATTACAAGTGTAACGATAAGAAATGGACACCCCTTGATGTTGGTGAATTTGGAATTGGATTTAAATATGTTATTTTTTACAAGGGTAAATTACATGCAATAAAAAACGAAGGACAACTGTTTGTTCGAGAACAATGGAGTTGGCGTTGAGAAAAATGTGACAGAAATTACACCAATGGGGTCATTTCGTGTGGGTAAAGTGAAGATTACTTAGCAAAGTGTTGTAATGGGGCTAATTATGGTCCGACGATATTTTGATTTTTCAGGGATTATTATAAATAGTCTAGACAATCCTTTACGTCCAACTAATGGATTCAAAGTCTATAAGCTAGACTCGATGATTTCAAGTTGGGTTAAGGCTTACAATATTATCCAATGACCTTCTGGGATATATAGGCAATTAAATATATTATATAAACTATATTTATAGTTTCGACATTGAGAAGGTTATTGAATAAGATTCAGATTTAAGTGTCTTTAACTTAGAAGATAAAACTATCCAGTTATTGTCAGGTTTCAAATGTCATCTTAGATTTCTTTAGCCCCCATTAACTTGGGTAAAAATTGATCGAACTCATTTTTCATCGTATTAATTCCCAATGAATTTCTTTTGTGGCAGTGTCGTGTTCTTTTCCCCTTTGAACAAGTTTATGAATTATAAATTTGCAAGTATTAAAGTAAGTAATTATTTTGGTAGTAAGAAGATTTTCATCAAAACAATGATTTTTTCACACAAGCAATTACTAACGAAGCTTCACTGTGATTGAGGCAACAAATTACATTCACTTTTTTCCTTTAAAGTTTCTACCCAATTAATTTATGGGTTTTTTTTTCTTTCCCTACTAGAACTAGTAATTTGATTAAGCCAAAATATTGCATTTTTATACATATTTAAATGACTTAATATGCATGAATTTAATTTTAATTATCCTAAATTATCAAGAATTGAGTTTTAATCATGAAATAGGATAATGTATTTGTTTATAGTGCATTTTACCCTTTTTACAGGTTAAAAATGAACAAGAACGAATTCAGAAGCAAATTCTCTCAAAATTAATCATTGCCGGTCAAATTCGAAACTAAATTGAGTTCAAGAAATGAATCGAAAGCAAATTCCAAGCCCAAGTATGAAGGGAGTGGATGGAAGAGACTAAAAGAAGCCAATAAATCATCCTAAGCGAAGAAAAAGTCATTCGAATCAATTTAAAAAAAATTTGGTTAAAGAAGCGATCCACCGCGCACAATACCTCTATACCAACCAATTATGGTATTTATCTGTGCAAAATTTGAAGAAATATCCTGAAATAAAAGTTGTATAGCTCTAAGTTAGCTACGCATAGGTATTTATCGCGTCATGTTAATTATGAGTGATCCAGACCATCCTTTACCTCGAACAATAGATTTAAAGCGTATAAGGGTGACTCAATGAACTCAACTTGGGGTAAGGTGAATAATATCAGTGATGATATACTGTTTTTGGGATTAAATTCATCCTTTAGAATTTCATCTCATGACCTACTTGGATATAAAGGAAGTCACATATACTATACTATATTATATTTTTAGTTTCATCATCGAGAAGGTCGCAAAAGAAGATCCAGATGTTGGTATTTTTAACTTGGAAGATGAAACTATATATCCGATCGAGGCAGAACTAAATTTTTTTCAAAGGGTGGGCTAACAGTAACAGATAAAAAAATCATAAAAAAATATTGAAAGTATAATTATATAGTTAAAAAAATAAATTAATAGTATAATTTAAATATTTGAATTCATACATAATAAAAAGTATTTAACAAAGTTGAGTTCGACGTTTTTAATAATTTGAATTCATTTATTAAAGACTCTAGTTAATATATATTTGAGTTCGGCTAAGAGGTTGGCTAAAATTTAGCAAATGGTGGGTTAAAACTTATTAAAGGGGTGGGGTTAAACCAACTTTCTTATTTTTTTTTGTAAGTGCTAGTAGGTTTTTGAAAAAAATTCCCCGTGCTAAAGTCCTCCCTATCCCCCACCCCCCAGGTCCGCCCTTGTCCGGTCATTGCCGAGTTTCAAGTGTCATCCAAGATTTATTAATTTGGCCTCCATCAATTTTAATAAAAATCGGCTAAACTCATTTTTCATTGTATATATTCGGTGGATTTCCTTTGTGTTATACTGACATGTACTCCCACCTTTTTAAATTGATAGTTGCACTTAGATTTAAGTGGTTTTTTTTAATAAGATTTATTTTCAATTTGATCAATGGATAATAATATAAATTATTTTATAATTGGAAGTTTGGTACATTAATTATGTTAAAATAAATAAATAAATAAGACTAATAGTTTGATACAAGTGTATTATAATTTACTTAGTGGATAGTTATATTAATAGCCGGAATACTAAGTCTATTTGTTATCGCTAGTATATATACTTATATTCAATAAAGAAAAAGGTGAAAGGGTCTATTCTAAATACATTATCAACAGTTAAAAAGAATCAATATAATATATTGCAGATAATCAATGTTTGCTTAAAAGTTCATAAATCAGAGTATTGAGTATTTGAAAATCTATTTTGGTTAAATAGACAAAACAAAAGATAATTTAATGTACGAGGCAGTGGATTACTTTGAAGAATATGAAGCAAACATGCCAACATAACAAAAACTTCTCTAAGAAAAGCTATAAGAATATTATATTGAACACATGCACCGCGAGGAGAATTAAATGAAGAGAATCTCTTGTTTGGGCTCTGTTTGTTAATAGTGGGGTACCAAGTGCTAATTTGACAGTATCTTCCGCTGATTCTTTTGTTTTGTTTTGTTTTTTTCCTTTTCTTTCCTATACATACCACATGTTGGATTTGCATTGTATTATAATGACTTGGCTATTTTCCGTTAAGATTCGGTTTAATTTTGTTCAATTGAGTTTAGTTCGAGAGTTTAACAACTTAAATTAATTGAATGTAAGTGTAATAAAAATTTGATATATGTGTTTATTTTCAAATTATTAAAATTTTAGATAATCATTTCGTCTCATTCTAATCTAAATCTTTTAATGAAATTTTATGAAGCTGATCTGGTCAATGTGGTGATTACCTGCTCCAAGTTTTATAAAAGAATTCACCCCATTGTATGAAATCACAAAATTGAATCTAAAGTAAAATGAAGAGGTACTAAATCCGTATTTTTGAGGTTTATATACATAATAAATTATTCTATTTTTACTAGATCCGTTTAAGAATCTTCAAAAGTTGATTTTATGTCTTATTTCGTTAGTGTTGCCTTTAAGTGCTTTTTTCTTTCTTTCTTTCGTCTATGACGAGTCTCCTTTAATAATATTGAACCAGTTAAGTTTTAGTGTTGCTGAGATTCGCATTAAAGATTTAACAATTGTGAAAAACATACATTTGTTGAATTTGTTAGTTGAAGGGGTAGCAAAGTTATATATACACGGACGATAAAATTTAGTCGCTAAAAATAATTCTTTAAAATTTTGTAGCTAAACGCAGCCGTATATGGATCCATCCTTACTAGAAATACTCCTATACATATATCAATAATATAATAACTGATATTTAGTGATTAAGTGAACTCAGAAATTTCTAATGAATTCATAAAAGTGTAAATAAAATTGTCACAATATATATTTATTGAGAATGTGGTATTAAATAATATAATATATGATCCCATTTCCTATTGAACAAATTGACCCAAACTTACACAATCTCACCTTGGATTACATTTCCCATCTCTCAAATAGTAGGCATCCATTTATATAATTCTACAAACAATTGTAATACAACAAACACATGAATTCAATTCAATTCAATTGCTTCTATAAGCAATGTAATTAGCCAAAGCAATCAATGGTGCAGCTTTCCTTGAATCAAACCCAGAAAGCTGATCTTGAGCCTCCTTGTTCAATTTATCCGCAAATTCTCTCGATTTCTCTATTCCGATCAATTTAGGGTAGGTCGTTTTATCGGCGACCAGATCTTTCCCGGCCGTTTTCCCCAACTCTAGAGATGATTTAGTAACATCTAGAATATCATCAACAACTTGGAACAACAATCCAATACATCTCGCAAATTTCCTCAGTTTCTCAATCTCTTCGTCTGATCCACCTCCTAGAATTGCCCCAAGTACTACAGATCCCTCGAGTAATGCCGCGGTTTTGTGGACGTGGATGAATTCGAGGTGTTCTAGACCGACGTCGGAGATTCCCTCAGAGCATATATCGACTACTTGTCCGGCAACTAGTCCCTCCGCTCCAATGCATTTCGCTAGCTCGAGAATTGCGCGGACGATTCTGCCGGAGGAAACGCCGGCGGTCGCGGTAGCGACGTGCTCGAACGAGAACGCGAGCAGAGCGTCACCGGCGAGAACAGCAACATCCTCGCCGTAGACCTGTAAGAGTTAATTTATTAATTATGTGTGGGCTCCACATCAATAACGTATTTGATACTTATTTTCAAGGTGACATTTGACTATTCAACATCGGATCTACGAGATTTTCTTCGGAATTCTATTGCTGATTAAGAGTTTCATTAGTGTTAAACTTCTTTATAATTTTTTATGCAAATCGTTATAGTATTAATCAAATTAAAAGAAACGTAAACTACCCAATAAATAAATATATGTAACCCACCAATTTATTTAAATGGCCCACATCAGTGTAAAAATTGATTAAACCTAAATGATAAGTTATGTCCTTTAACATGCGAATGCGTTTTAGTTGAAATTATTAACAAATTTAGTAAGAACTACCTTGTGGTTGGTGGGCTTGCCACGTCGGAGGTCATCATTGTCCATACAGGGGAGGTCATCGTGCATAAGGGACATGGTGTGTATCATCTCGACAGCGCATGCCGCCGGCATCGCCGTCGCCTCATCGCCTCCTACGAGCTCGCAGGCAGCGATGCAGAGCATCGGGCGGACCCGCTTTCCGCCCGCGAGGAGCGAGTACCGCATAGATTCATGAATCTTTATCGGTTCCCGGACCGAAACGGCATCATTTAATGCCTGGTTAACTGAATTGGCCTTTTGGACCATGTAGGACTTGAAATCGAATTGGGTTTGCTCTGGGTTTTGGTTTTTTTCTTGGATTTGTTGTTCTTTGGTGAGGATTGAGGAGATAGAGAGAGAAGAGTAGTGAGAGATTATTGATTGGGGTTTTGGGAATTTGAATAAGAGAGATAAGGGTTTGTTTGGGTTGGGGAAAGAATGGAGGAGGAATTTGGGGGTAGATCTGGATTTGGTTGGGGTTGTGTACATGGAATTGATTTGAACCCATGATGTACTCATTTTGGTTTTTCTAGAGAGAAAGTTAGAGACTTGAAGGGGGGCTGGGGATTTCAAAGAACTAGAGTGGGTCGTGGATTGAGTGGAGTCATACTAAAACAGAAGGGACATGAGGGGAGAGAGAAGGTAAAGAAGTGAAGTACTAAGGAAAGAAAGTGAAATGGGAGCTCCAATGAGAAGGAATTTCGGCTTTTAAGCCAAAGTATTTGTTTGCAGTGTGAGGTCTTTTCGCAAAAACTTATACGCTACAATACACTTAGACCCCCCAAATTATCATAATTTAATATTTTATTTTTTAATTTATAAAAATTGACTCATAAACTATCAAATATTATCGCTTAATCTTTAAAATAGCATAAATACCTTTACACAAAAAAATAAAATAATCAAACCCCTCTCTTATTATCCTCGATTTTTAGAGGAGAAAAGTTACACCTCTGTCACCACCTCTCATCATCATCCATTTACGTTACCACCATCATTATTATATCACGTACTCCTACGTTCTTTTTTAAGATATAAGCAAGGCAACTCTGTTGATCCATTATCTCTTTAGAAATATATGTATATTTATAATAAGGGAACATGATTTTTGAATGCTAAATACGTACAAAATTGATAAATAATTGTGTGAATGAGACTTCAGATACTTTTTGAATGATTGATAGCATATTTGGCACATGTTATGACCTTACATATATATATATGTGTGTGCGTGTGTGTGTGTCTAACTATGTGATGCCCAAATTTTCTTTATAGAAATATCAACATTACTTATGTGTGTATATATAATTTATAAATGCATTCATATATCGTATATATGATAGTTATTGATTAACGATGATAAGGAAAAATAAATTAGAATTATTAAATTTAATGGATAAAATGATTAAATGAGGTATATATATAGAGATTGATCAATTTTTTTATTTATATTTTAAACTTACATATAAACGCAAATATGTCTTTTGAGGGTTAAGCGACAACAACTAATAATTTAAGGGGTTTAGTGTCGATTTTTATACATTAGAAGATAAAGTGCCAAACTATAATAATTTATGAGAGTTTAGTGTATTTTACCCCAACTTATATATAAAGATGTGATCTAAAAAGAGATTTGATGTAGACTTAATTGTAATAATAATAATAAAGAAGAAGAAGAAGAAGAAGAAGGAGAATAAAATTTGTAGTATTAACCCTGTATGAGTATTTAAGTGTTTTTAATATATAAAAGAGTTTCAGAAAAAAATCCATATAAAGTGTAATTGAAAATAATTTTAAATAATTATAATATTTATGTGGAGTGCATATCAATATTCAAAAAAATACTTACTTAATTCTTTGGGGTCCTAATTTTTTTACCCGTTCCATAATGTGAATTTTCTTTTAAGGCCAATAGCGTAATATATAATAATAATAATAATAATAATAATAATAATGCTACGATATTGGACTACTTCTAGAAATGGAGTATAAGATTTAAGAATTAAACTTAGAGGTAATAATTTGTATTTTTTTTCTTTATTGTGTTCTTACTAAATATAATCTAGTGTGACAAGAAAAATGAGGACACAAACATGACACAAGATCGTATTATTTTTAATTAACGAAAACACAACTCGCTTAACCCGATAGACACAACTATAAATTTTACATCTTAATAGAGACATGTCTTAATATGAGTAGAAACAATGCCTTTTCTCTTACATAAACACATCCTACACAATTGGCACAAGTAACACAACACGAAAACGGTACCAAATTTTAATTTTGCTTTATTTCATGTCGTTTTTAAAATTGTCACCATATTCAAATCACATTATTGTAATTATATATAAATAAATAAATATATATATATATATATATTAACTTTTTAGGGGAGAAGTTATTTATTAAAATATAATGTGCAAATCAAATGCAAATATATTTTTTTTCAAAATAAAATAAAATTAACTATTAACATAAATGTTACCTATCATTGGGCCTCCTCTCCTCAAAGTAATGTAAATCTTCTTAAGCAGGAAATAGCTATTAACACAAATATATTTTTATTATTGTTGTAGTGATGTCATATATTTAATTAAGGACACCTCTAATGATTTATTTATAAAGTGATTTTTTTAAAAAAAATAAAAAATTAAGAGAGGTCTAAGTCTCTTTCCCTTAATCCTACAAATAAAAAAAAACCCTCCCCTCCCACCCCATGAGTCGAACCCTTGACCTCAAGTCAAGGGTGGAAGTTGCCTACTACTGGGTCAACCATAAAGTGAATTTTTATTAATGTGTTCATGCATAATGTTTATATGTAATTGTTACATTGTTTGTATCTAAAAAAAAACTAGAAAAAATAAAAATTTATTCACGAGGCTTTCGACATGTAGAGTGTGATATGCAATATACATATGTTTATTTTACCATTTCATATTCAAAAAAAAAAAAAAAAAACTCTTTGACAAATATTTTTGGTGTTTTGATTATCTAAAAATCAAAATCAAGTTCTTAAATACACCATTAAAAATGGTCTACGTTAACAAAAATGTCATTTGTCCAAAAAAAAAAAAAGGGAAAGTTATTCTTATTTCATTATTATATAAATTTTGGTCCATCAAAAAAACTTATTAGGCACGTGTAATGATTTGTTTAATTTTTATTTTATAACATAAAATTTGTATGAAAAATCAGATTCTCCAACGTTATCAGTGGGTGGTCTTCGTATTATTTAATACACCACGTGGCACACATGTTGTCACTTTGGTACCAATTGAATTCATTACTACGAACGCCCTTACACGTTTTCCTAATTAAACTATCGACTCGTGATTCATGAGGAAACCCACCTAAGAGCTCCTACAGTAGAAACTGAATTAAATTCTAGTTGACTTTGACTCATTCTTATCCTCAATTTTAATTTTTCTTTTAAATTAAAACTTAATTTTATAAAAATAAAAATAAAAATAAAAATTAGGCAAAATGGTGTTTTCGGTTACTAAGGTTGTGTTTGGTTGCTCACTATTTTTTTTTCTCCCAAAATTTTAAAAACTCAACTCAAAACCAACTCTACTTTCACACTTCCCAAAATTTATTTCACTATACTTTCTTTCTTTAATTTTTTTTAAAACGCCATAACTTTAAATCCAAAAATCAAAAAATAATAAAAAATATATATTTGAAACCTACTCATCGAGATTTATAAAATAAGATCCATTGTGACTATTTTTTGAAATTTTTTATGCGTTTTTTTTCATTGGTTGAAAAAAAGTCAAACAAAACCAAATTTACTTTTCAACATAAAAACTCTAACTCAAAACATTCAACCAAACACTAAATTTTTAAAAACTTATCTAGAAAACTTGTTTAGAAACATTAACCAAACGCAACCTAAACCTCAAATCACATTTTCATTCTACAAAGGAAATAAAAAAAATTACCTTTTTTTTTATTATTATTATTGTAAGGTTAACAAATCTTTTAGGTTAGAAATGTCGCTCAGATACAGATTTATAATTAAGCGAAAGAAAATAAGTTGGTTAAACACATAGGTTTTGATTAAGGATGGTTTTCCTAACCAATGAATAGTAGGTATGGTTTATATCCACCTTTTAATGATACTCTTTTATTGATGATGATAATGGATACAAATTGATTAGTAGTTAGTCTGCTTGGGTGAATACTTAATACCCCAAAATATCCAGGCCTGATTCCTTTTATAGATGCAAAGAACCACATGTTATAAGGTGATATGTCCCACTTTTCACGTTGGAGGAGAGTGGAGAGAAATGTGGGGTTAGTTGCGTAGTGGGGGTTAACAACTAGCCGTTGGGAGTGTTGGCTACGCTTTCGCTATGCTGTTGCTGCCACGTGTCATTGCTCGGGAAGCTTCTTTCTCACTATCTGTGATAAGGTTGAAAACATATGAAGCTCGGACCTTGTTAGGAGCTTGGGAGAATATTTTTATACCTTTCAGTTGCCCCCTAAGTGTCTGATCTCGGCATGTTCCTGGAGGTTGGACACTTGTAACTGATGATCGGGGCCTACCGTGCCATGTGGAGCCCTACGACTGGCTTGAACTCAAAAAAGTTGGCGGGAGGATTGAAATGACTCGCATTAAATGTGTTTCCATCATGAGCGCAATTTTAGAGGGGAGGAAGCACCGTTTAGACAAAAAAATGTCCACTTTACTCTGTTTCTCGCTGTTCCCATTTTATTTATAAGTCCTATTTTATTAAGATTTTCTTTCCCATTTTCTATGCGTGAGAGAGGAATTAAACCCATTATCTGAATCCACGATTAATTCACCCATAAGAGATACCTTTATCATTATAAGTTCTCATATCCCTCACTCTGTTTCGATTTTAATTTTGTTTTTCTTTTGAGAGTTAGGGTTTAGGTAAGAGAAATAAAAATTGGGTAATTCACGATTTCTTGGGACGAAGAGCTTGCTGTCTTTTCCCAGCGATTCGTCCCCGAAGAATGCAAGGTGAGGCTTCTTGAGGCGCAATAGAAGCCCATCGTTGATCCAAAGGATGGGGAAATCGGTATATACCTCATTCTATTTAAACAGGTGAGGTTAAAACTGCCTTTAGACCATTTACTTTATGAAATTTTGAGGCGGTGTATAGCTCTGTGCCAATTTAACCCCAATGGAATTAGGGTAGTTTTGGGTTGCGCTGCTCTAAACAAATTATTGGGTGTTAATCTGACTTGGATGGAGATTATATATATATATATGTTATTCTCTCTTCTATTGCCTGCACGACTCTTACCGACACTACTTCAGAGCTCGGGTTAAGGCTCCAATTTGGATAAGGGTTTGACCAAGTTTAAGAAGAGGTACTACGGAGGAATAATGATCATTGGTTGTTCTTGGGACAATGGGGATATCATAAAAATTAAGAGGCGTATACACAACCACGTTAGTAGGAGTCCTCATCGTGTTTAATTACGTGCTATTGTTGTTTCATTTTTGTTTATCCCCTAATGTTTGTTTGGTACCCTTGATTCTTCTTTCTTGCACTTAAACACAAACATCCGAGTAAAAATGTGGTAGATTGGGACTCCATAAACCCAATCATCAACTATAACAGAACAAGAGGAGCATAGATAATAAACCACCCACGAGCCACACACAACCTACTTAGTTATATTCCATGGGACATCGATTTCCTCAAAGAGAGGCCGAATCAACCTGAATGGCTTAGTCCTTTAAACGACCAAGCAACCTTAAAGATAGGTTGAAGGTCAAAGTTCGGTTTATTTCCCAACCTTTGATTCCCACAGGTATTGTAATTAGAGACGGCCTAACTGAGAGGGTGGGCGTGACTACAACTGGGCAATTCCTTAACTTGGGTGGACTTAATACTTCGGCACAAGACAAAAAGGGCAAGGAAAAAGTGGTTGGACAGAGTCAGGGCAACTCAAGTACTCCAATAGTTCCCAAGCTATTTGTACTTTATAAGGACATTGAAGGTACCACCTACGAAGATATTGAAGATATATATATGATAGCTTCAAGACGAAGGACCATCAGTCAGGCCTTATAAGCATAAGTTAGTGAAGGGGAAGTTCGTGAGAGCGCCTAAGGGGCCTTTGCTTGAAAGAGGCCACGCTACGGTTTCTGGTAACTACTTCTTCTGCTTCCCCCTGCTGACAAGGACACAGAGGTGATGCTATGAAGGTTGGACGTTGTCAACCTCCAAGTTGATGATGTTTAGCCATAGGTGGTTGAACAAGCATAAAGGGAGCTAGATCTAGAGTGGGGCTCCATCTTTCGTTATCAAGATCGGGTTCAGAGGGAATCTGATTCCCTCCACAAATCTCCATTTATTGCAGCCACCATTATGTATGGCATTAAGAAGGCTGATGACGTGATCGAGCTTAAAGACACCCCCACCTTCCAGCTTAAGAATGGGGATCTCTAAGATATGTTGAAGGTAAATGACCGAGCTCGATTACCCTTATAATGTCGACGACTGTCTTTTGGTGTCGAATTTTTATTTACTCTTTATCATTTTTGACAGATTGCCCAGAAGTTTATGGTCCTAAATAATAGGAGGGTGATTTTCATTAGGACTCAGAATGACGCCTTAAAGAAGTTGGAGAATGATAAGAAAATCCTAGGGGACCAATTGAAGGCAAAGAAAAAGGAGCTGAATACATCCAATGGCCTGGTCTCTAGGCTGAATCAGTAAGTGGGGAGTGCTTAAGGCGAAGTCAACAAACTAAGGTCCGAAAATAAGCGCCTGAGGAAGAAAACTGCCGACCTTTTTAACAAGAGGAAACGGGAGCTCGATGACGCAAAGCAAAAAGGTTATGACTTTTGCTTCGAGCAGAATTTGGCTGAGATCAGGTCCGTCTAAAGTAGGCTCTATCAGGATGGATATGATCGTGGCCTTGACGCTACCTCGGTGCCCACTGGTAGTGATCTTAGGCTCCCTGTCTCCATTCACATGGAGTTCCAATATGACATTGAGGAGGGCGATGATGGAGAATAAGGAGAGCATGCCTCTGCTGGAGTTAGTAGGGAGGAAAGTGACGCCGGTGGAGCTGCTGTGAATGGTGACCTAGAAGATACAAGCAATTATGACCCCACTGTTGCATTCGATTAGGCTTTTATTTTCTTCTATTTTTGCTTGTACTGATCTTTACTTCTCTTTATTATTTTCCTGAACTCAGAATTTTGTGTAATGTTATTTTCTATGGTTGGTATTGAGTTGTTGCTTTTGACTTGTTGGTTACAATTTTTGTAACACCTTCATCTTAATTTACAGGATAACACCCCTTAATTAAGACATGGACCAATCTTAGTAGGACTAAGACAGATGTATAAAAAGAATACAAATCAATAACAACTTTTATACCACGCAACAACAAGCATTGGGTGCAAAAATTGATGCTATATCTGATAAACATTCATTATATATATACATGGCCAACCATATGCACAAGAAAAATATATAAACAGTCTATGGGCTAGCCGTAGCTTCCCGGACAACCATATCTATTGCAAAAGATACTATAGTATCAGAGGCTTTTATTTCATCCCTGAACCTGTCGTCTTTTTGTCCCCTTGGGACTCGTGAGTACCTGTAATATTTTTAGAAAACCGGGTGAGCTATACGCTCAGTAAGAGTATATAATAATAAAAGTATCACATATATAACCATATAGCAACTTAGCCATATAACCACTTAGCCATATAACCATATAACCACTTAGCCAGAATATATCCATACCGATCCAGAATAGAATATGGACCTGCCCGCCTGAGAGAATAATCTGACAATGATCATAAATTGGCCCATTGGCCCTATAGTATATCAATCGATCATAATTAATTTGGACCACACGTCCACCAATAGTAACATAACAATAGAATTATCAGTGCTTTACCGTTGTCTAGATTTTCGGGCTACACACTGCTGGCTCTAGACAGCCGACGTGTTACTGCCCTTTGGAGGTTTAGGAATTTTCAACCCAAGGGCACCAGGCCCTACTTATTTTCCATCCCGGTAGGAACAAATTAATACATCATCCCTTCAAAATCGAAGGGCCACAATAGTACCGTATCCGGATCATATCACATTCAGGATAACATCGTGATCTCATCAAGCTTTCATTATCATGAATAAGAGATATACGCTTCACATCATCAATAAAAGATATACGCCCCATGTATCGAGCCATAAGAATAATCTGAATACACCAAAAGATTTTCAAACGTTTGGTTGACACAATGATGATATGTACAAATGCACCTCAAGCGTTTGGTTGACACAATGTTGACATGTACAAATGCAAATGTGCTATTTCATGAATACACAAAGCAATTTATGCCATATCCACTCAATTAAATCCCATTCCCTATCTCTTGGTGTGTATGAATCATTAATAATTATATTTTTCCAACAACAATATTTACACCACCAAGAGATACCGTATATGATTCCAATAACACTTTTCAATAAGTGTGTATGGCATATTTTGCCTTAAATCATGCAAATATAACTAGAGAAATCATTACACATCATATATCCCATTACTTATGAGTTTTCAAACCAAAGAAAAACAAATACAACGATTCTCAAGCTAAGTAATCATTTAATTGGGTTTTGAAAGCAAGAGAACCCCTACCTCGACTTATGAGCGAAGAAGAAAGGAAGATGAAGATTTCCATCATTTTTCCAAGTAATTCCTACGAAGAAGACGATGAATAGTGATTAAGGCAAAGGTTCTAATGATTCAGAGCTTGAACCTCAGATTATGGATAAAAAATAGATGTAGTCTCTTACCCCTTTTCTCTAGAACTCTTTAGAGCTCTCAAGGGGGAGTGGATGATGAGTTTTGGTAGAAATATGGGTGAAGGAGAGGGATAAAATGACCTTAAATTAATTTAAGTTGGTGCTCTGTTCATATTGGTGGACCGGTATGCTAAAATGGGAGATCGGTCCGCAGCCCTAAAATTTTCAGAATTTTAAATGCTGGATCGGTATGCAAAAACCCCATACCAGTCCGTAGCTAAATTTCTCCAAGAGTTTTTCACGCCAGACCGGTATGCTAAAATTGCATATCGGTCCGCAGCCAAATTTTTTCCTAACTTGCATACGCTGGACCGATATGCCAATTTTTCATACCGGTCCGCGGATAAAATTTCCCCCCTTTTATTTTGGCCATAATTACTTGCTCGGTAATCCGATTGAGACGATTTTTAAGTCCATGAAAAGATAATTCAGAGACCTACAATTTACAGAGGAGTTTTTCTCCAAATTATATACAGATAATTTTTTACATTTACAAATTCCACACCATTAAACATAATGCATAAAATTAACATTACAATAAACACAGAGTGTTACAATTTTCACAGGTCCGACCAATTTGAATAAGTTAAATAACTTAGCTTGGTAGGGTTTTTAAGTTAATCAACTTAACTCAGTAGATAAATGATAAGCTTCGTAAGCTTGGTTACGTTTTTAAGTTAAAGAATTTAACTTCCAACATTGACAGTAAGCTTCATAAGTTCAGTTGAGTTTTTAATTTAAGCTATTTAACTTGGGATATTGATAATAAGCTTCGTAATTTCGGTTAAATGAACTTGTTTAACCAAATTAACTTTTAACAGATAGGTGATGAGTTTTGCCAACTCGACAAAATAAATTAGTTAAACAATTTAATTTCAATGGGTGAATAATAAGTTTCGCAAGCTCAATAAAGTGAACAAATTAAACAATTTAACTCTAATAAGCTTCACAAGCTCGGTACAATGAATAAGTTAAACAATTTAACTTCAACTGAAAAACATTAAACTTCACAAGCTTGATACAATGTGTGGGTTAATCAGTTTAACTTATCAGGTAGACAATAAGCTCCTTAATGGTAATATTTTCTGAAGTTGGACACATTCTATGAGTTTTGGATTGCATTGCCATCCATGTTTTCCAAGTAGTATGTCCTTGTCCTTCTTAAGGAGACAACGACATATGGACCCTCCCAGTTGGGTCCGAGCTTCCCATCTATTCAGAGCGACCTTCCTGAATACCAGGTCCCCTACATTAAAACCTCTAGGCTTCAAATTCTTTTCCCTTTGTTGGACCAAGGTCTGTTGGTATGAGGCCAGGCAAATCAAAGCTGCTTTTTATTTTTCTACCACTGTGTTGAAGGTCTCTTCAAGGGCTTGATTGTTGCCCCCAAAATTCACCAACAATATTCTCAAGGATGGTAGTCCAACCTCTAGGGGGATGACAGCCTCTGTGCCGTAAGTCGTGGAAAAAGGCGTTTTCCCGATCGACATTTTTTGGGGTCGTCCTATAGGCCCAGAGGACCGTTGGAAGTTGTTCCACCCATTTACCCTTAGCTTCATTAAGTCTTTTATTCAATCTGTCCATGATGGCTTTATTTGAGGCCTCTACTTATTCATTTTCCTGTGGGTAGCTGGGAGAAAAGAAAGATTGCTTGATTTTGTACATATCACAGAAATCCCTGATATTTGAGCTTTTAAACTGGGTGCCATTATCTATAATCATAGTTATAAGGATGCCAAAGCATGTGATAATATTCTTGCACAAAAGGATTTGACGTCCTCGTCTCGAATTCTTGTTAAAGGCTCTGCTTCTATCCACTTTGTGAAATAGTCTGTGCTAACTAGTAAATATTTTTTTTTCTGAGACCTTAGAAATGGTCCAACGATAGCTAGCCCCCATTGGGTAAAGGGCCAAGGACTCATTATGGGATGAAGGTCGGTGGCTGGTTATCTAATGATTGGTGAAAACTTCTGACATTTTTCACACTTTTGTACATATGCCATGGAGTCTTTCTGCATGTAAGGTAACCAGTAGCCCTATGAGCAAGCTCGGTGGGCTAGAGATCTTCCCCCAGTATGGCTTCCACAGCTCCTCTCGTGGAGCTTAAACAAGAAATCTTCTACCTTATATAGATGAACACACTGAAGGTAAGCTCCCGAGAATGACTGCCTATAAAGTACCCTATTTGGTGATATCCAATATCTAGCCACTAAAAATTTGGCCCTATGTGCCTCCTTGTTGTCGGATAGGAGTGAGCCTTATTTAAGATAGGCTACAATTGGGTCCATCCAGCTGGGTTTAAGATTGATACACACCATTTGATTTCATTCAGGCTCTATACTGGGTTTTACCAAAAACTCTACATCAATGGATTTTTTTATCTGTGAGTCTACAGCTAATGCCAATGTAGCCAGTGCGTCTGCATGACTATTATATAACCTGGGCAACTGCTCAATATATGCTGAGGTTAAAGACTTCATCAAGTGTTGGGCTAGCTTAATATAAAACTCTATTTTTTGATTCCTGACACAATATTCCCCTGTCAACTGATTGGCGACTAATTGGGAGTCGTAATTGATTCTTAAGATTATGAACACCTAGTGTTTTAGCCCTTTTGGAGTCTTCTATAATTTGTCCTTTAATTCATGTGCGAGGTTCGTAGTTAATGTGGAATCTGTTAAGTTCAATAGACCATTTTTCCATTCTCCTAGAAAGGTCGGACGTTTGAAGTGCAGCTCAGATTGGGTGAAAAGTCAGAACTTTGACAGGGTAAGCGTCAAAATAATGTTTGAGCTTCCTTGAGGCTATCACTAGAGCAAGCAACAACATCTCTAAAGGAAGGTAATTGAGCTCTGATTATACTAGAGACTTGCTGACATAATAAACTGGTTTTTGAATGGTATCTTCCTCTTTAATCAAGGCCGTATTGGTTTATTTTTATGAAGCCGACAAGAATATATATAACTGTTTATATGGTTTCGGGATTGAGATAAGGGAAGGACTGGCCAAATACTCAATCAAATATGCAAGGCCTCTATCACATTTTTTTGTCCATTTTAGATGTTTGGCCCCTTTATGGTTTTGAAGAATAGGTGGCACCTGTCCGAGCAGGTTTCATTCTAGTGAGCTTCTGCATTTATTTGATTGTGGTTGGAGCTCGGATATTCTTGATTGTTTTAATTTTTTCTAGATTTACTTTGGTCCTCTATAATTTACCAAAACCCCAAGAAATTTCCTAAAACTTAATCTGAAAGAGCATTTTGCAACATTTAATTTTATTTTGTATTGCCAAAGAACTTGAAAAGTTGCATTGAAGTCTGATATATAATGTTCATTCTTTTTGCTATTGACCATAATGTCGTCTACGTAAACCCACATGGACTTGCCAATATGTTCTCGTAACATTTTGGTCATCAGCCTTTGATATACAGCCCCTGCATTTTTAATCCAAATAGTATCACCCATTAACAGTATAAATCAAGAGTGGTAATGAAGGTTGTGTTCTCATGGTCAGGTCTAAATAAATGTATTTAAAGATACCTGGAGTACGCGTTGAGGAAAAACATCCTCTCATGGCCTGTGCCGAATCCACCAACTAATCTATTTTAGAAAGGAGAAACTGTTATTTGGGCAAGCTCGGTTAAGGTTGGTGAAACCAACGCAAACTCTCCATTTGCCATTGTGCTTCTTAACTACCACTGGATTGGAGATCCAGTCTGAAAACTCTGTTTTTCTGATAGCCCTTGCTTTAAATAGTTTTTGTACATCTCCCTCTATAACTTTAGCTTTTTTGGGTGAAGTTTGCCAGGGCTTCTATGTGACAGGATTTGTGGTCGGATCAATATGGAGCTTGTGATACATGACCTTTAAGTCTACGCATAACATGTCATAGGGCTGCCAGGCCAACATATCAATGTTCTCCATAAAAAAGGTGATTATATGTTACTTTTCTTTTAGGTCTAAGAAACTGCTCACAAGAAAGTATTTCTCCTCATTGCCTTATTATATGAAAACCTTCTCCAGGTGCTTTTGGACTTTGCCTTCATGTGCACCCCTGGTTTGCACATCTATGGGGCGCCCAATCTTTGATTGTTATTTATCCGAGCTATCATTTTGGATTGTCAGAACTTTTTAGCTTAGCTCAGTTTTTGATTTGCCTTTATCTTTTACTGCTGATTGGCTATGTCTGCACTTCGGACGGCCATGTACAAACGCAGTCGAGCTTGTTCCTGATTTCCCCTTATTTTCACTATTCCCTCTAGTGAAGGGAACTTCAGTTTTTAATGAAATGGCGAAGCTACTGTCTTGTTGTCCCCATTTAGTTTTTACCCATGATAGCATTATACGATGCACTTATATCAACAATCAAGAACTCCATAATTGTCTCCGTGGGTCCAACACGTATTGGGAGTTTAATCTATCTACTGGCCATATTGCTTCTCCACTAAAGTTGAAAACTGGCGAGTTAACCGGAATAATATATTTCGGGGGGATGTTGAGGGATCGATACAGGTTTCAGTACATAATATCCGATGAACTCCCTGGGTCTATCAAGACCCTCTTGGCGTCTCAGGTGAAAATCTTGATTATTACAACCAAAGCATCATTGTGGAGGACCTCCATACCTTGCAAGTCCTTGTCTGAAAAACTCAACTACGGCGATATTCTTTCTCCATCCCTGGGACGGTTGTCTGATATTACCGATATAATTACCTGCGATGATATATGTTCCTGTATCTGAACTTTCCTCTGATTATTTCTGATCTTATTTTTTGTTAAGGTTGAAGAGTCCAGTACCCCGTGAATTACATTAATAACCCCTACTTCTTTGAGGTCAGCTTTCTAGTTAGGCTGCTTGATATCCTTCTTGTGGCTATATGCTTCCTTTTGCAAATTTTGGGATAAGCCCTTTTTTTACCAAATCTTCCAGGAATAATTTCAGGGATTTGCATTTCTTTGTCATGTGCCTATGGTTTTTATAATATGTGCAATACTTGTCCAGGTCTCTCCTACTAGGGTTTGAGGGCATGGCCCTCGGCCATTTGAAGAATGGATTTGTCTTTGATTTTACTCATCACTTTATAGATGGGCTCGGAGAAAATGGTTTTGACCCTCCTGTATAGTGTTTTTGAAAGATTGCTTTATTTTGTTCCCGGTCACTTTTCATTTTCCTTTTTCTATTGGAGGAGCTTGGATTCCTCTCTTTTAGATGCCATCCTCTTTGGATTTTATCCTCCTCAAGTGTGAAGGGGTTTTCAGTTCTTCATATGAGATCGTCCAAAAAAGTGGGCCATTCCATTATCAAGTCGTTGCAAAGTGGGGAGTCTATAATGAGTCTGTGATTAAAAGATGCTATAGCCACCTGAGGGTAATCGCCTTTAATTTTGTTATAGAGGTCCCAATACCTTTTGGAATAATCCTTGAGCAATTCCTTTAGCCTATGTCGCAAGGCCATGAGCTCGGCCAATTCCTTTGGAGGTCTAGAGCTTGCTTTGAACCTAGCACATAACTGTTATGTTAGGTTCTTGTAATTGTCAATAGATCATCCATAAGAGAGCTAATAGTACCACTTCAGTGTAGTTTTACCCAGACTGTCGGCAAAGCACGTAAATAGTAAAAATTAATTATTTTCCCATAAGGTCATGGCCTGGTTGTAAGCTCAGACATGATGAGCTGGGTCAGATTTTCCATCATAAATATGATACTTTGGCATGGTAAATTTACGGGGTGTCCAGATTTCGCACCGTTTTGGTCTCCGCCCTGCCATGTTTCTAAACGGCATCAAGGATAAAATTCTTAAGGTTTTTATTGGTTTCGCGTTGGTTCGCTGGTGGTTGATCTACCTCCTCTAGTGGCATTTGTACCCTATTTCGTCCTTTTGGGCCGATGCGCAGGAAGGCGCTGACCCTCTGAGAGTTAGACTTCTGAGGTTGGATACCCTAATTGTCGGCACGAATAGGGTTTTTTCGGTTGTCCCTATGTCCCTCCTTCTCCTTTGGGGTGTGTATGGTAGGGTTCCCGTCGACTTTGTCTTGCTCTTTAAGGGAGCGGCTGATGAAGGATTCATGGCCTCCTTGATTAGAAGAGCTAGTGGGGAAACTTTTGGTTAACTCTACCAGTGTGTCCCTCAATCGTTGGTTGTCCTCCAATAAGAGTTTAACCAGCTCCCTGTCACTACCCTGGTCAGCTCCGTGGTGCTGGGATGGTCGGGTTGAAGCTTGGCGCCTAGAAGGCCCGTCATTATGGACTCGGGTAATGGCTCAATAGTATGGTTGGTGGTTAGTTATCTGCTTTTCTATGGTTAGTCACCGTGGGAGGTATTCAGGATGGTTGTCTTTGGACTTGGATGGGTCAGCGTTTCGGGTTTCATCTACTTCAGGTGAGAGAGGGTTACGGTTGCTATCACCAGACATTTTCTAGTTATGCTTGGGATTGGATCTATGATTTTTTGTGGATAGGTCTTTCTAACGCTTATAATGAGAGATTATCGTTTCTCACAGACGGCGCCAGTTATAAGGTCAACAAATCTTTTGGGTTAAAAATATTGCTCACATACATATTTATAATTAAGCGAAAGAAAATAAGTTGGTTGAACACACATGTTTTGATTAAGGATGGTTATCCCAGCCAATGGATAGTATATTTGGTTAACGTCCACCCTTTGATGATGCTCTTTTATTAATGATTGTAATGTATACAAATTGATCAGTAGTTAGTCTACTTGGGTGAATACTCGATGCCCCGAAATATCCAGGGCTGGTTCTTTTTATAGATACAAGGAACAAGCTATTACAAGGTGATAAGTCTCACTTCTCACGTTGGAGGAGAGTGGAGAGAAATGTGGGGTTAGTTGCGTAGTGGGGGGGGGGATTAGCAACTAATTATTGGGAGTGTTGGCTACACTTCCGCTATGCTGCTGCCACGTGTCATTGCTTTGGAAGCTTCTTTCTCACTATTTGTGATGAGGTCGGAAAATTATGAAGCTCTAACTTTGCTAAGAGCTTAGGAGAACATTTTTATACCCTTCAATTATCTAAAATACTCTCCCACCATATAATTAGAAATTGTTATTTTTATTTTTATATTACTAATAACATACTTGGTAAATGACGTATTTGCACCCTAAATTTTGTTTATTGTTTCAAGTTACACCTTAAATTCCATTTTGTTCCAGTGTGAATCCTAAACTTTAGTAAGTGTTTTTAAGTACACATTCACATTCCATTTACATTACGGCTTAATTATCACAGAACTTGTCATGGCTCAAGTAACAAGGCTAAAATTATAGAACAATTTTTCCTTCCAGTTCTACGTTCCATCCCCCAACCCCTTCCCATTTTACACACATACATGCATTTCTCTACATTTCATCACAACATGGCATGCAAAAAAACTACATTTTGCGAGATAGGGA
Organism: Lonicera japonica; assembly: GCA_021464415.1. Taxonomy (NCBI): domain Eukaryota; kingdom Viridiplantae; phylum Streptophyta; class Magnoliopsida; order Dipsacales; family Caprifoliaceae; genus Lonicera; species Lonicera japonica. The sequence goes on from CM038464.1 coordinate 45,404,944, forward strand.
ATGAGGGAAATGGAAAGTAGAATTAGAGAGAAATGTTGTTTTACAATGTTACCCTTACTACTTGAAGTCTTGAACCAATTAAAATATTATGTTACAATTTGGACATAATGTAAACAAAATGTGCATGCAAAAACACTTAATAAAGTTTGAGGTGCATCTTGAAACAAAATAAATTTTGGGGTGCAACTTAAAACCAAAAACAAAGTTTGAGATGCAAATGGATCATATACTTATTAGACTTCATTGCGAATAAGTATTGTACTCGTAAGACAAACATTAGATTAAATTAAGGTGTAAGTTGTAACTAAGGCATTATTTATTTTTAAAGTATTTTAAATCTCAATCAAATAATTCTTTATTCGTTATACATTTTCAAGATTCAAAAACTATTACTAATGTTTTATAAAATAACTACATGTGTCATAACTAATGATTATAAACTAATCTTAAAACCTACCAACAATGATCTTTAGTTTAGGTAGCATCTTCTCTAAACTAGGTAGCATCTTTTAGAGCAGAGAGAATTGTTTACAAAGTTACTCCAACAATACTTTCTATTGTTTTGTTTTATTATTATTTATTCAACATTATTTGATTATTTGATTATTTTTAATATTTCTTTTATTATCATGCCAATTATAAATATAATCAAATTTAATGTAAATATATTATAAATTATAAATTAATTAAAATTAAACAATAAAATAAAATAAACGGAAACTAGTATACTGAAAATTATAGCATTATCCCTTCTATAAAATAATTAAATTGTTTCATGGGGCAATTAAAAAAAAGGGCTTATTAGAGAAAAATTTTCACACTAAAGCTAAGGAATAATTTTTTTTAAATAAAGGGCCTATTTTTTATTTTATTGATAATATGACATGCGTCTTTTTTTTTTCATTATAAAATGACATCTCAATCCTTAAAATAAACTAAAAAAATACCAATATGCATTAAAATATGGACTGCAATATGAACTTTGCAGTCTATATTTCACTGCAATATGAACTTTGCACTCCATATTTCACTGCAATGTGAACTTTGCAGTCGATATTTTTAGTGCAAAGTTCATATTGTAGTCCATATTTTACTGCAATGTGAATTTTGCAGTCCATATTTTTAGTGCAAAGTTCATATTGCAGTCCATATTTCACTGCAATATGAACTTTGCAGTCCATATTTTTTGTGCAAATTTCATAAAAAGGGGTAATTTAGGTAATACATAACATATTTTTATTAATTAAATGATATTTAAATTTATTCAAATACATTCATTTAAAATATAAAACAAAATATGCCTCTTACACTAATTACCAATTAAAAATATGCCCTTCATTCAAAAAATATTATTCATTGAATTTTTGGTAAAAATTTATGTATAATAAGCCCTTCTACCTAATTTCTAGTATCTATAAATTATTTATTTATTATTAGAGCCTCCGTATTAAAAAAAAAGGCTTGCATTTTTTCTTTCTATATGAAAAGTTTTACTAAGAAAATACTACGAGGAAAGAAAATATAATCATTCAAATATACTCATCATTCAAATATACTCATTATTTTTTTTAAAAAAAATAATAAATAGAGAGTTAAATTGACTCTCTAAATCTAGAGAACTTAACAATATTTTACTTTATTTTGACACATAATTAAAAATTTATTAGAGATGTTCTAATAAATAAGGAATATTTATAAAGTTCAAATAGTTTTTAAGAACGTTTTAATTTCAAATTGTAACTCTTAACTTGACCATAATTGAATATATGGGGCTACTAGATTGTGGTTTATATTAATATGTATATCTAACAGCACCAAAATTCAGACCTCTTAACCCATTAAAATTTAACAAAAATAATATTGACCGCTCTATAACCCTTCATATATTCAATAAATATTTTAATTAATTGGTTCTTTTAGTTGCATAAATTATCTTATTTATAATTTTTTTCATTTAAACCAAAAATTGTGTGGAGTGACTTTTTCAACAAAAACTTGTCTAATAATTTTAAGTTATGTAATTTCATTTTTTTTTTAAGTTTTCTTATTTAATGTTTTAAGTATTAATTTAAGTTTATGACTTTATATGTTAGTTAATTTTTGTAACCAAACGTTTCAATTAGATAATTCACAAACTGAGCAAAATTATAAATTGAATAATTCGCAAATTAGAGGACCACCAAACTGGATCAATAAAACTTCTTCTAATTAAAGTCGATGAAGAGAAAAAAATTGCAATGATTGTATATTTTGGAAACTAACCAAATGCACTCCTAAAAATTGCATCAGCCTCTAATCCACCAGGAATACCAGTGAAAATAATAACTATAAATTAGATGCCAATAATGAATCTATTATGATAAAATTAGCTCGGCTACATCTATTGTGAATAGAAGATGAAGGCAAATGTTGAAAATCCCCCACCATTTTCAAAGCGAAAAAACAAGAAAAATGAAATTCTCCAACTATCTCAATGTCAATAAAAAGGTTGCCTTCAAAATATTTTGAAAGGATTTATTTACTTGCTGTAGAGGTACACAACAGTGAAGACAAAGAAGCCAGCCATCTGCAAAAATCAAAAGATAAGAGTTAGCTTAAATCCATTAAAATGTGTGTGGATCAAAAAGAGAGAGAGAGATAGAGAGAGAGAGAGTACCGTAGAAAATGAAGCTCCATAATACGGGAAAGCAGTCGGTATAAACCTTTCGTACTCGTTATGTCTGAAGGGCCGTACTGGAATCTGCAAAACATTCAATTATCTCATTCCTTAATCAGAAAATCTCTTCCAGTTTCAATATCCAAAGATGAATTTTTCTGGGTCTATATTAGTGGCTGAGAGAAAACAGCTCAGCTATTGAAAGAGTAATTTTGTGTTCTTGCATTGAAAATGTGCTAAAAATGCGCTAAAGCTCATATATCTTAGTTCTTTTCCTACACAACTACCAAAGAGTTGATTCAAGGAGCGTTTAATTCGATTACATGGAAAAAAATTGATTTCCCTAGAATTGCTTTTTCCATGGCAAAAACTTTGGCCAGTTGATTTTTGAAATACATGGGAAAGGTGAAAATTAGGCAAAAACAAGGTGCACAGTGTACTACATAAATTGATTCGACAGAAAATTAGGCAATCAAAGACCCAACAAGTTGGAACATATGAATTTCAAGCATTTTCCACAGGAAAAAAGCGCAGTAACTATAAAATTGCAGTCCACCTTCAAGTGCCTATTTAAGATTAGCCTGTCCAAAAACTACTGCATCAGCCTTCATTTTTTGAAACAAAATAACTTCATTGAGCAGCAAAAAGGATTGACCAAAAGCGTACCTGTTTTGAAAGCGATAAGCTAGTGTATCCAAGCCTCTTATACTCAACCTTGAACTGGAAAACCCCGTAAACATCTGGTACTTTAAACCTAGCAAAATAATGACCCTGCAGAATCAAACAATTACATATCAGTAATCAGAATTACACGTAAAGTTGCAAAGCCACATTAAAATTGGCCTTGAAATGGCTACCTTTTTATCGGTGGACAAAGTCTTTAACACATAGGGACTCATCATGTAGAACTGCACCTGAACATCATTAGCAAAGTACGGTTCCCACTTTGTTCCAGACCATTCAAAGATCTCTAAGGAGTAATGCTGAAACAAGTTTGTTAATTGTAAGAAATATGTCATGCCGATACTCTTGTTTCTTTGTTTTTAACTTGCGGCAACAGAAGGGCAGCATGAAAGTTTACACATTACCAGGTCATCGTTGATCCTGTATATTGCAGGTTCATCTGTTTCCCCAAGTTTGTGGTGTCCAACATTGACAGCCTGAGACAACAAAAAACGTGAGGTAATGTCAAAAAAAGGGGGCACTAACAACAAAAATAGGATTAAGTTAAAACTCACCCTCAGATGGCCCCTTTCATGGAAAACCCATTTGCTAAGTTCAGTCACAAATTGTTCATTGCCAGATTTTACATATCTGCAAGTGCAAATATTATTTGTGAGTTTCTTGGAATTAAAAAATAACAATCAAAGGCTAGTAAGAGTACTGCCAATCTATTATTGGCTTATTGATGTTGAGGAAGAGGCAAGAACTCCCCCAATCCCAAATTAAGTCACCATTTAACTTTCATGCATTTTAAGAAAACATTAATTTCAACGTAACAGATGGTTAAATAAAACTTAATACAGTTAAATGTGATATTGATTATGTCTGAAAAAGGAAACGTGACTTTTCTTTTTTTAACTTGGGACATCCCAAAATGTTAAAATTTAAATAGCCAACAAGCTAAAATAAGAGCACACAAAAAACAAGGTATGACTAGCTTGACCCACCTATTTGAGCTCCCAGCCTTTTGCACACTTGATTTGAAGAATCTGAATAGCACAAAGAATTAAGGTTTAGCAACAAAAACACACAATACTGAGTGACTTCGGAAAAAGTGACAAATACTATATACCTATTGCTGAAAATACTTAAAGAGCCAGAGATCATAATCCTTGCATTGTTCCTAGCCTGCATTATATAACAACTGTTACCAAACACATAAGCTCCAGAAAATCACACTAAAAATTTCTAAAAACAACCAAAGAGACAATTATACAATAATCAAGATAGGGAAACACAAGAATGGAAGCCAGATAACACAGATTAGGTGCAAGACACATGATTATTGTAGATCATGTCTTTTTCTTCAGGGCAACTCCTTTGCTAAACCATTATACGCACAGAAATCGGTCCATTTATGACGAACAATCCATAAAGGTTGTTCATTAACCTCATACATCTAATGAAGGTGTTGCCCTAAGGTCATAATCTTATTTTGATAATAACAATAAATCAATCATGTGTAATTTAACATGTTTCTTGATATAAGTATACTAACTCATTTACTTGGAAAATTCAAGAAAAACATGACAAGGATCAATCTTTCACTATTCGATCATTGGACAAGACAAGGAAGATCAAATCTCTCAATGCAAATTATGAAGTACAAATGATCAAAACACTATATGAAAAGTTTCAAAGAAAAAGTTTCAAATGAAGATCAATCCGAAGAAACAAATCAAAGCATTCGAAGACTCGTTAATTCAGTAATTGAGTGAGTGCTTAAGATTTATGTAAAGTTACTTTATTGATCAAATCTTTATAGCTCAAACATATTCATGCATCTTTTAAAAGATTTATTCAAACAAGCTTGAAATTGAATTTATTTGAAAAACATCATTTTACAAAGACCGAGTTTCAAAATAAATTCATATTAATTTTAAATGATCATATTTTAAGCTATAATAATAATAGATATCTTAGAAACATATCTCTGAGGTTCACAAATCATTAGAATTGTATTTGGAACTAAAATTGTTAAATTGAAAAAATGTTTTTATTTTACATTTAAAATTCGCTCAATTTTCACACCGTTTTGATCTAACAGTAAGATGGAGGCTTTCCCGGACTCCGATCATTTTGAAATTTTTAGAGTAGTTAGACAACATCTTGTAGCACTTTTGACTAAAATTTGAGTATGATCCAACGGTCATTATCCGACCAACAGAAGGATGTGGTATGACTCCAGATCAGATAATGAGTACACTAGTGTTCTTAAAAGAGACACCTAAGACCAAAATAATATACAATCAAGAATCAGGACCATTTAAAAGAGAAACAGTGGATGGAAAATAGTAAATTGAAAAAGGAAAAAAAACACGTAATAACAAAGCAGAAGTGCGGATACCCGCTTGAGATGTAAATATTTAAGAGGAAGTAACTTTTTGATGGTTCAAGAGCAATAGAATGAAAAATCTGGTAAGAAAAGCTGAAATTTTGAGAAGACCCATCCCAATAGAACTTTCAGATAATCCAAGGGGTTGCCATAGCGGTAAGGGCAAACTTGGGACTGTGTGGGTAGGCGTACGGTCTCATGTTCGATTCCCCACTGCGTTAATCCTTTCTTGGGCCACTAGGGACGTTTCCCAGTTAAGCAACCAGGGCCTCATGGGATTAGTGGGGGTGGGGCCCCGATACCAATGGTTATCAAAAAATATATATATATATAACTTTCAGATTTTTCAAGAGATCAAGTAATAGGTCAGCAAATAAAAGGCTATACAATTGCATTAGCTGCTTAAGCAAACTGGAAAAATAGAGAGAGAAAGCGTAGGAAAACCCACCTGCACAACTGAAACCAAAGAGATAGCAGACGCAGCAAGGGATGGTGGAGTTAACAGCTTGGAATTTGGGTTAGCAGAATATGCTGAAGAAGAAGCTGAAAGAACCTTCAAAGCCTAAAAATGGATCAAATATAACAAATATCGAGAAATTATTACCCTGAAGCAGTAAATCAATTTAAGGGAACATATCTAATGCCATGATTATCTGCAGCATCATATGAAGTAAGCAAAAGAAGAAGGCATCTTGACCTTACCAAGCTATTTGCTGGATTTATTGTATGCCCAATCCCTTTGAACAATACAGGAGCCTGTTTCATGCAATAGAGAAACTATTAAAACAATATAGCCGGGAGCCTATTGACATTGCTTCAGATATTAGGTTCTACGGGCATCAGTGTTTAAAAATAAACCTCTTTGTATTTTTAAATAGGCTTAACATGAATGCAGATATTGCTATCTCGAATGAACAGTCAACAGGATATGTTATAAGTAAAGAAATTGCGAGCAAACTCCTAATTTCAGATAGAAGTGTCAAGTTTATTGACCAGCAACCCATCTACATGCATGTATGTGTGTGCAGAAAAAAATGGATGGAAGCACACACATGACTCTGGCAGATAAAGTAATAACCTAATTACAGAAATTTATGTTATGAAGTAATATAGCAGAGATTGTTATTGCAAGACTGACCTCAATTTTTGTACTTCCCAAAATCACATCAGATTGAATGAAATCACCAGATGCAATCAATGAATGATCTCCCTCGGTTTCTGAGACTGCATAGTTAATATGATCGATAACCATCGCAGATGATTCCTATACCGTAAAACAAACAACATTTGAAAATAACTTAACCAAAACTTAGAAAGATGGCCAGGAAAGAAATTGACGAGAGAAGTTCTGAACAGTCTACTGCAGAACCTATAATAGACACACAACTAGAATGACTCCGTTTTCTGACTTTCTCATTAAAAATGCACAGATATAGCTTAGGAGAAGGCAATTGATGGTTCTCAGGAAGGAGTGAACTTTTAATATATCTTTACTGCTTCAGTTTTTTCAAAGCATGTTCAGTATTGAACTTTTCTTTCAGCAAAAACGCTAGGCTATTTATGGTTTATGGTATTGTTAACGTGTGCCCTAACATTCTCCATAAAGGAGCAACAGCTTTTAAACTGGTTTTCTGGACTGATATAGAAAATAATGAACCTTTTAAGGTTTTTGTTCTAAGATTGTAGGAGCAACGATGATGGAGTCATTAACTTCTACAATTGTCAGAGTGCTTTGCTGCAATATATTGCATTCAACTAGACATACTAAAACACGATTACTGTTAATCTTCAGGATAATGGTTAGGGCCTATCAAGAATGGGATCAAAATTGTGGCCTGATCTAAAACATGGTAATCGATCTTCATATTTCCACAAACTGGGTACAGTACCTAACTACAAAATTAACTCCAAATTACATTTCAATGAAGAAATCATACTGGTTTGTCTAATATCTACTGTGGTGACCCTCACTACATGAACTATGCCATCTTAAAAGTAAACCAAATAAAGGTAATGAGCAATACAACAAATTTTTTTATAGAAAGTAACTCAAAAGTGCATGTAAAATTCAACAAAAAAAAACCCACCCTCTACACACCTCATCGAAATCAACTCCACTCTCCGCAGCAATGTTCCGGATCCAATCGGATGCACTAGCATCGGCTGCTAAAATCAAATCATGGCCTGAATCAACGAAATCCAAAACTGCCTCCACATCCAAATTTGCTTCAATTCCTACATAATTTCCAATCTCAATCATTGTATCAACAATTCATAAAAATGAGAACAACAAAAAAAAATGCTGATACGTACATACACGGATATGCTTTAAAGAGGATGTTGGACCCTCCATTTTGAGGGGTAAACAGATGATTTTTTATTCTTTTTATGAAATTTGGTGGATACGGTTCCATACAAAATTTTGACTAAAATTTCAATCCAAAAGTAGGTAAGATGACCATCTAAAATTTCATTGGCGAGAAATGAACATATATATCAACTTTTCATTTCACCTAGACTGAACTTGTGTGGCATTTTTTTTTTTTGATAACCATGGTTACCGGGGCCCACCCCAGCTAATCCCATGAGACCCTAGTTGCTCAACCGGGACACGCTTCTAGTGGCCCAAAAAAGGTTTAACGCAGCAGGGAATCGAACCTACCCACACAGTTCTAAGTTCACCTTTATTGCCGTGGCAACCCCTTATGTTGAACTTTTGTAAAAATTATAGAGGTCACCTCCACCAAATTTCATAAAAAGAATTAATCCGTTTACTCTTTAAAATGGTTGTTTTTTATGTACCACCCTCTTTAGAGCAGGGCTGAATATATATATGTATATATATATTTCTACATAACAATCTCAATCATTGTACTAACAATTACGAAAAATAAGAAGAAAAAAAAATCAAATGCTGATACACATATATTTCTGCATAACATTCCAATCTCAGTCACCGTATCAACAATTCAGAAAAATGAGCTTAAAACAAAAAAAGCACTGTTACATACAACATATACAATTATAAACAGACATATATAACACACGCTCATTGGTAGGGCAAAACAGGATCATATATATATTCACACATAACAATCTCAATAATTGTACAAAAAATGAAAAAAAAAATATAAAAAAATCAATGTTGATACACATATATTTCTACAGAACTTTCCAACTTAGCCACTGTATCAACAATTCAGAAAAATGTGCATAAACTTAAAAACAAACACTGTTGGATACTACATATACACAAACATAGATATATATATATATAACTTACGCTCATTGGTAGGGCAAAACAGGATCAAAGCATCGTACAAATACTGTCCGTATCTCTGCAACGCGATCTTATCAGTAGCGAGCTTGAAATCGAGATCGCATCCGCGATTTTGAAGAGAATCGAAGAAGATCGAGTGCGATGATTTGAGGGCCCAATCATCGAGCACAACTAAAATGCGATCATCCACGGGATTTTCTAGAGAGAATGAGTAGCCGATTATGGAGAGAAGTGAGATCAATGTGATCATAGAGAGATTCGCCATTACTAAATTAGGGTTTTTGAGGTACGAAACTGTAAACTGTAGTAGGGCTTCTTAAAGCCTTCAACCCTGAGAGGGGAATTTTCTGTTTTGGTGCAACGGTTTTTGAGCATCTCTCTCATGGAAGTGTCAATTTTCGAGGAATTACACTGATCTTCCCTGAGTTTTGAGGTTTTTGCAATATTACTCAAGTATTTTGAAACCTTACAGAAACCTCCCTGACTTTTTAGTTTCTCAAATTTGACTCTTTTTTTCATCATCAATTCGGTTTAATCTTGGCAACTAGGGGTGTGCATGGGTCGGGTTGAGTCGGTTCTAGGCCGAATCCAAAATTATAATTGAAAATTTCAATTCCAAAGTTTTTAACCCATAACTAAACTGGTCATGGTTCGAAAATGAACCAACCTAAAACCTATCGATTCTTGGGTTAAATCGGATCCATTTCGGTTTTTTACCTTTTTTTTTTAAACAAACACTTTTTTCACTCAAAAACATAAGAAAATAATGAAAAACAAAATGCAAACAAAGTTCATCAACCAACAACAAAAAAAAAAAAGCATACAAGTTAATAATCCACATATAAAAGAGAATAAATACAAGCTTTATATGGTGAAGTATCATGACTTGTCAGTCTCTAATTAAAGCTGGCGCTAGAAGACGTATTGGGAACGGTCATGAAACCAAGATTTGGGGTATACCATGGTTAAATACCGATGTTGATCCGGTTATTCAAATAACAGCTCTAGAGGCTGTAAGTGATGTCACTGTTGATGCCGGGTCAAATTTAATGGGATGTGTCCCTTCTCGCTGATATGTTCGAAGAAAGAGACCTCGATTTAATTCTTGGGGTGCCACTGCCTTGTACAGCAAGATCGGATGTGTGGTTCTAGGCTTGGAGTTTGAAAGGAAATTATACAGTTAAGTCGGGTTATGAAATTCTAAAGTCTGCCTTTCAACTGATTCTGGGGCCGCAAGTTACAGATTAAAATTTTTCTTGGTCGTTAAATGTTTCTCTGAAAATTCAGAATTTTATCTAGCGCATGTTAGCAGACTGCCTTCCTAACAGGTCGCTTCTTCGGTCCCACCATATAGACGTTCAGGAGAAATGTCCTCGCTACAACGATTTTGCAGAAACAAGTATGCATATTCTAGTTATTTATCCGATTGTTCAGGCTATTTGGGACAAGGCTCCTTTGCATTTTAATTCTGCTTATGGGGATAATATAGTGCAGTGGTGGAACTCTCTAATTTGCAGGTATACAAAATCTCAGGTGGAGCTAGCTGCTGCAATTTTGTGGACGGTTTGGAATATCAGAAATGACCTTGTGTGGTCTAATGTCACCAAGCCTCCAGTTGCTGCAATTCATAAAGCAGGGCTCGAGATTGCTGAATGGAGATCGGTTAAGGACTGCAAGGGCGTTGATTCTGCTATGAATCCATTGCCGACTGGGCTCTCAAATGGTAGTCTTAGAAAGTGGAAACCTCCTCCGGCCAATATTTTAAAATGCAACGTTGATACAGCGGTTTTTTTAAACCTGAATAAAATGGGCTTCGGCAGCATCATTCGCGATTCGGTTGGTTGTTTTATTGTAGCGTACCAGGGGTTTTTTCCAGGCTGTTTCAATCCATTGCTAATGGAGGCTATCAGATTACGCAAAGTGCTTAGCTAGCTTAAAATTATGCATATTGGTAATCTAATTATCGAATCTGATTCCCAATTGCTGGTGTATTCTATTTGCAATTCAATTGAGGATACTTCGGGCATTGGCTTAGTTGTCAATGATTGTAAGGCCTTAATTGAGGCTATTGATCATAGTGAGGTTAGATTTGCTTCTAGTTCAGCGAACGTTGGTGTTCATGCTATAGCTAGAGTAGCTTGTTATATGTCTAGTTGGTGCGAGTGGGTAGAGTATTGTCCCTCGTTTATTTATGATGTAATAGCGACCGATTTGAATTAATATATTCTGCTCTTTTTGTCAAAAAAAAAAAATAAAAAAAAAATTATAAACTACAAATCCATCAAAAACTTAAAAAACTTAAAAATTCCAAATTAATTTAATAAAGTTTCAACACTATCAACTAATCATTAACTCAAGAAAAGGCCCAAAAACTATTAATTTAACGGTTTAATATATCCACACACACATATATATATAATTTTGAATCTATACTTGATTCCAAGTTTCGGTTTCGATTCGGTTTGATTGTTTCAATTATAAGACACGGAACCGAATCAAAAATTTTAATTCCCAGTTTTTGGGAACCGGAACCAACCTATTTGGTAAACTACCGAACTCAAAATCATCGGTTCAGTTCAGTTTATCAAGTTTATCGGTTTCGATGAATACCCTTATTGGCGACTTAGCAGAGGTGGCACATATTTAGAGGGGATTTTTTTTAAAAGTCATGATTTTGTTTGTAATAATGAACTTGCAAAATTATTCCATCTGTCTCATTTCTCGGTTCGGTTATTTTAATTATAAGATCTAGAACCGAACATAAAATTTTGGTTCCCAAATTTTTAGAATTAGAAATGACCCATTAGGTAAAATACCCAACCCAACCCAAAATTGTCAGTTTAGTTTATCGGTTTGTTAGTTTCGATAAACACCCCTATTGGCGACTTAGCAGAGGGGGCATTTGTGACTTTTTTTATAACTATGATTGTTTTTAAACTTATTTAGTAAAATAGGGTTGTTTTAAACTTATTTGTAGAAATAGGGCAGTTTTAAAATCGAGGTTTAAAGTATCGATTTTGACACTAAAACCGCGAGTCAAAATAGCGGTTTTACAAAAAAAAAAATTGTGTTAAAAACGCGACTACCTATTGCGTTTTTACTCTAAAAAATGCAAGTACATCTCACGTTTTTACCATTAAAATCGCAATCCCAAATCGCGTTTTTAAAGCAGATTTTTTTAAATCGATGAAAGTGATCGCGTTTTTAAAGAAAAAACCGGAATTCATTTCCGCATTTTTTAATTTAATTAATTTCCCCAGCAAACCCTATAAGCTGCTGAGCACTTTGTAAATTTGATTACGCCGTTTCCGTCTTGCTGTTTCTTCTTCTTCTTGCTACTCTTCTTCTTCTTCCTCTTGCTCTTCTTCTGCTGCTTCTTCTTCATAATTTAAAATATGAAAAATAGAAAAGTTGAGAAAATCATTCACTCATGATAATTTTTCTCTACTTCAACAAAAATAGGTATGTCCATTTACAGTATTTTGATTATTCATAGATCTATATTTTTTATGTATTTGTAGATACATATATTTTGATTATTTGTAAATCTATGTTTGAATAATAATTATATGAATGAAATAAATAGGATATTGTTGTAGATTTATGATATAGATTTGTTTGATTATTGTAGATTTATGATATAGAGGGTTAGATTTATTATCACATAATTGTAAATTTGTGAATGTATGTATTATTGCAAATTTGTAGATTTATTATCATATTATTGTAATATAGAAGATTTGTGCTTAGCCCAATTATTATGATTTATGGTTTCAAATATTTTTGAAATTAATTTCAAGTTCCCTAATTAAATGTATGTTTCTTTTGGAATTTTGGATATTAATAGATTTCAAAATTATAAGATTTGCTATAAGCTAAATTTAGGGATAATTAATAATATTTCGTAGTGGTTTATAATATTTGTAGTGGTTTATAAGTTTGATTGTTTGTGGATCTAAGTTTTCTATATACTTAATAATTATATTTGTAGTAGTTTATAATATATTTTTATTTGCAAAATTTTATTTTATGATTTTAAATAAATAATTTAATATAATATTTCGTAGGGGTTGATATTTAATTTTGTTTTTTCAATAATTATATAACTATTTTGAAGAATGTATATACTTAATTAATTTTTGAGAAATTATATTTTATTTTAAAGAATGTATTATTTACCATCATAATGGAGGGCATGCTTGATTATTTTAAATAAATTATATTTATTATCAGTTGGTGATAAATTTGTTTAATTGTGTTGAAGGTAAATAATGACGAGCAGACAAGTATTTATGCTTTTATACTGGGGCGGATAAATTATTAATGGAGAGCATGGACAATGTTACAATATGCAACATAAAACAAGAATTATTGTTAAAGAAGGTACGACGTACTCGGAATTAGTTGGAATGATTTATTCTGCTATGAATGTTGACCTCTCACCGTCCACCTTAAAGATTGTATGTAGATGTCCACGCTTTGTGACCATAAATGTTTGCAATTTCTTCCTCCATGACATTAATGATGACAGAAGCTTACATTTTACAATGGGTTCTTGCCTAAATGTTCCCTCTGTGAATGCAATCGATTTGTATGTGGAGAAAGTTGATCTGAATTATGATGTGTTCCTACTTCCTGAAAAATTTCCAGCCTCAGCGTCATATAGTTCACCACCATCAACACAGTACACTCATGTTTCTAACTTGCCTTCTACTTCACGACCATCAAAAAAGCTTGAATTTTCTCCTGAGACACGTGGCCATACCCGTAAGAATTACATACCGGACCAGCCAATGTTTGAATATGGAGATGGTATAGAATATGATGACTCCACTGGATAGGACACGGATTGAAACTCGGAATTTGACAGTCGTACAGAAGAGAGTGACACTGAAAGCGATGAATGTGAACAATCAAACCAAATTGAGGTGGTTGCAGAAGACATACCGTCATTGTACACACAATTTTTTGTTACGTATGTGGATCAGGAGGTGACAATTAATGAGCAGTTGGTAGATCAAAATGAATTACGGAAGGGGCTCACTTACGAGACTAAATATAAGTTAAAGATTGCCGTGAAACAATATGTAATTAAGAATTCAAATGAATTTATTGTTGATGAATCAAAGGTAGATACATGGGCAATAAGGTGTAAATTTCACGAAAGATGGTGCAAATGGCGGCTTCGTGCTTGTAAGAGGAAGAAAAAACATGGCCAATTTGAGATAACCAAGTACGAGGGTCTCCACACATGCACATTTGATCGTTTGAAACTAAGTCACAAACATTTGGACTGCAAATTTATTGACAGCAAAGTAAAACACATGATTAAGGTTGACCCTGACCTTAAGATTGGCGTTATCGTCGCATTTGTTAAGGATCAATATGGTTATAGGATTTCTTATTGGAAGGCATGGAATGCGAAACAGAAGGCTATTGAAATATTATTTAGCAATTGGAAAGATCTTATGCTATTATGCCGAGATATTTGGCCGCAATTAAGTACAACAACCAACTCACCGTCCATGAGTATAGAAGTAAGATGTATGATGGCCACTATCGTATTTTTGATAAGAACTTTTGGGCCTTTAGTGCGTCCATTGAAGGCTTTATGCATTGTCGGCCTATTATAAGTGTAGACGCGACACATCTACGTGGCAAGTACAATAAAAAATTATTTGTTGCAATGGCTATGGATGCAAGTGAAAGAATATTCCCGCTTGCATTTGGATTCGGTGATGAGGAAAGTCACGACACATGGAACTTTTTTCTCATGCGGCTTTGGCATTACGTCGTGAGGGGACGAGATGGCATCTGCTTGCTTTTTGATCGGCACAGGGGCATACTGTCTGTAATTAATTCCGACCCACAATTTCAAGAGCCAATGACATACCATCGGTTTTGTATGCGACATGTCTGCAGTAACTTCACAAGTAAATGTAAACCAAATGAGACTTTAAATATACTAATGTGGAAGGATGCAACTACTTACTGCTTGCCGAAATTTAATAAGTACATGAACATGATCAAATAGTATGATGATCAACAAGAGAGCGAAGGAAAAAAACCATAAAGGTGGCTAAACCAAATTCCCCTAGAAAAGTGGACTTTTGTTCACGATGGAGGGCATCGTTATGAGATAAAGACAATAAATATCTCAGAGGTTTTCAACGGAGTTTTAATTGGAGCGATGTCTTTGCCTGTTACTGCGTCGGTGCAGCTCATTTTTCATCGTCTTGTTACGTACTTTTGCGAAAGAGGCGAGTAGGGGAAAGATAGGCTTGACAATTCGAAGGTAGAACACACGCCATTCATGGCACTGAAATTATCGAAACGCATGACGGATATCAGCAAATATATTGTTTTTAGGCATAATAACTCGGAGGGACTTGCCTCTGTCACATCAACCAAAGAAAATGTGAAGAATGTAAACATTATGGAAGGCACGTGCAGCTGTGGGAGGTGGACAATTTATAAGTATCCTTGTAAACATGTATTAGCGGTGTGTGCTGAATTAAGATTAGAACCGAAGTACTTAATTCATCAATACTTGACTCTTGAGGCGTACGTGACTACATATTCTCCTACTTTGCATCCTGCTTTGCCAAAAGAATACTGGGAAACCCATTTGGTTAATACAATTCCAGGTGTTTTGATTCCTAATCCAAACTTGTTGCGGTAAAATGGTCGTCCATCTAGGCGCATTCATAACGAGATGGACGTAAGTGATCGTCGAAGATACAACCATTGCGGGACTTGTGGAGAGGCGGGGCATGATCGCCGCAAGTGTCCCTGAAATCAGATTAAATAATTGTTGCATTGTTACATAATTAGATATGCAGTCTTACTTTATTATTTGATAATGTAGCAGATTGGTGGCCTATTCGTAATTAGGATCTTTATATTAAAACTTATAATGTAATGTTAATTGACATAATGAGTTTAATTTTATGTAGTTGTTGTATTTATTAAGTCTGGTGAAATTAAAATTATTAGATATAGATATTTGAACCCTATAGCGTGTACAAACTGACGTCATAATTATCACTCGTAATGCGTAGCGTATTGTCAGACCCACCATCGAATTGTCATCTCAGTCATATTACTGCATGTTATCATAGCAGTCATAACTTAAGCAGTGTCTTGTTATCTTATTGTCCTAGTAGTGCCTGGTCATCTCAGTCATGTAGCAGCGTGTTGTCATAGCAGTCATGACAGGGCAGTGTCTTGTTATCTCATTATCATAGCAGTGTCTTGTCTCACCGTAACAAGAGTTGTTTGTGCCAAGTCAGATATCTCCTCGAATGTAGAATCTCCCGTGATCTACAGCAAAGGATGGTTCATAGCCAATGAATATATCTTAGCAAGCGCATCACTCTGGAGAAGAAACAAACTATATAAATATTAAAATTAAAACGGGAAAAAAATTCTAAATTACATTTAGATGATGCAATTCTAATTTACCAATATCTCCTATGTGACTGCTACTGGCTCAGGACCAAACTCGGGAGGCTGCTCCGGCGCTGCAAGTATGAAACGACGAGTAACAGTACGAAACCAAATCATATACGGGTGGTCGTACTGAATCGGACCCTGTAACACATCCGCAGTGACTACGTGGTCATGTCTGTGATCCCAAAAGGCGATAAAATCGCGGTGGTGATGCCTCCAATCAATGGGATCTCCGCGCCCCCTCTCCCTCATATCCGTATCGTGCAACTGCTCACTGGTGTCAAAATCAACGGGGATATTCTGGTGTAAACCAAATTGTCGCATTACTCTGTCAGGGAGGTGCCACTCCACTATCTCAAAGTAGATAAGGGGTGACCTACTCCGCTATAAAGCCTGACTGGCAAGACAATAATGAGGCAAACCAACCATAACATGTGCAGTATACGGCTGCCAGATCATCTGTAAATGAATAAATACAACTTATAAATTTTAAAATTTACATCAAAACATTCGTGTCCATGAAAGAAGAAATTTGTAATTTTTCAAAATTTCGGCAGAGTTTTATCTGTTTATAAAACAATCCAATTTTTTCATATTGACATATTTAACAAGTTTATTATAACTTTCCAAATAAATTCATCTCCCAATCAATCCAAAAGGAATCTATACATAATTATCTCCAACTATAAATATAAATATAGTTTTCCCAACCAACCAAGTTCATTTCTCAATCAATCAATCAATGGCTATGAGATATATAGTCACACAACAATCTACCATAATAATTAGATTTACCTGCTCCGCTTGCATACGATCTAGCTGGTCCCTATAGTAAGTCCACACATGTATCGGCGTTCGCTTTAGTGAGAACCTCGTCCGCCACCTGTAGTATATAAATCTAGGGTGTTAAAAAAGTAATCGTAGCATATATTTACACAATAGTCTTGTTACAATTCAACAAACCTGGCTCCGTGCGGTGGTCTATCAATCGAATGAATGACCTCCTGCTCAGCGATAGCTACATCGAAGCGACGAGGGCGAATATATGATAATCGTTCCCAACAACATAACTAACCAAAATTAAATCACAATATATTATTGACCATGTAAATTCAAAATATAAGATTGAAAATTTAGAAATTCAGCCTTGTTTACCTGTAACAAGATGAGTGGGCCGGCAATCTATTTTGATCCTATACGCGTGGCTCGATACATTTCCCTGTACAACACCGCAAGTGCGGCGCTACCCCAACTATAATGGCCCACCATATTTAAATCTTGAAGTAGTGGGAGTAAACAAACTTTGATATATGCCAAGGACTTGTCAGCCAAAACAAAATCACATAGCGATTTAATAATCCACACACGTGCGTATTGCTCAACAACAACACCATCGGCATTATGGGAAGGTATCTCTCCAAATGTATCTGCTACCCAAGAAAGTTTCAATTTCGAACGCCTGAGAGCGTGGTCCGGTGGTCGGATACCCAATACACGCTCACAAACGTCAGCTGGAGGGGCATCCAATGGAGGGCCAGTAACTGCATGGCCATCAACTGGTAATACAATCAGTACGACAACATCCTGGAGTGTGATACTGCACTCCCTAATAGGTAGATGGAACGTGTGCGATTTCTGCCGCCAACGCTCTACCATAGCCGTAATCAGTGCATGATCGTACTGGATGTGCCCTATGTGGTACAGTCCGTAGAATCCGGCTCATAGTAATACACGATGTACTCTCTCAGGAAGAATAATTTGCTGTCCATCAGGCCCACTAAACTCAGTAGCGCTCCTACGTGGCTCCAATAGAGCAGGATCATCGCCAGCCCATATAGCAGAAGACCGATGCTGGTCTTGTAAATATAAGACACGACGATCTACAGGACCAGGATCCATCGACAAATACATGTTTCATGTACGTGTTAAATAAATATAAAAGAAGAAACAATGCATATTAACGCGTACATATATGTACATAATTTAACAAACTGCATAATTAATACACATCCATTCATTACAAAAGAAATTTACATTATAATGTCGCAATACATATTGTATGGGCAATAATAATTTAGAATCCTTACATAGTTAATTAGCCAAGTTCCAAATACATACATATACCAAAATTCATATATAACAACAGTAGCCATAAGTCTACACCGCCTAATAAAACAAATTACATAAAACTAACACAAGAAATAGGAACAAAAGTAAATAAATCCTATTCCTTGCACACTTTAGTGATTTCTTGCATTGCTCGTATTTCCTTTGTACTTCTTCTCTCTTTTCCCTTTCCCTTTCTATGCCCTTCAACAAACAATTATTCAAGTCTTTAACCCCTTCAGCAACTGCCCTCCAATCTTCTTTTTGGGCCGCTATGTGCCTTATTTGATTGTAAATTTCTTTTATCTCTTCCTGAATAGTTTTTTCCTTGTCAACTCAGTCGAAAAAGTTGCATCCATTATTACCATAACTCTGCAACCAAAGAATCTCCGACATGGGTTTCTGGACGTCCATTATACTCTAATTGGAGCAGGCTCTCCACAAAAACAAGTGACATATGAACATGAATCTCTGGAACTGGAACCAGAGTTTAAAGACATTTTTGCAAAAAATAAAACGCAAATATAGTTTCATATTATTTTTAAACAAGAAGGCTACTTTGTAATTAAAAAAGTTTAATGCAAACTTGTAATGAATATTTAATAGCTCAAAGGGTGAATTACAAAAGTTTAATGCATAATTAATTAATGGTTTAATCTATATTATAAGGAACAAACCCCCATGCATTTTCTTTTTATTATACAAGAAATTAGAAGATCCATTTTCTTCTAAAATTCATAATTAGATATAATTTAAAACCTACTCATCGAGACTTAGAAAATAAGATCAATTGAAAGATATAACTTAGTTTCTATTGTGACATATATGGTATATTAATATAAGAGTAGTAGATAGCTTTAAACACGAAACTGGTAATGCAAAGTACCCCATTTGCATATCCATGACATATGTATATATAAACACGAAACTGGTAAAATTACATGGTACATGCAAGTAACATAATTAAAATAGAAACAAGTATATATATCTATATATAAAAGCTTCGCAATGAATTAAGCATACTTTAAGATAAAATAAAAGCTTATATATAAAAGCTTCACGGTAGCCTTACTATATACTGCTCTCAACATTAAATAATTAAGCTTACTTTAAGAATTAAATAAAATATTATATATAAAGGCTTCTCATATATCCCCCTTAACATATACTGCTGACAAGATTAAATAATTAATCTTTTTTAAGACATCTACCGAATATGTGTTTCTTTACTGGGTTAATAATGAATAGAAGCAATGATTTTTTGATTGAAGTAAAAAAAAATCTACTGAATTGCTTAAATATTAAATTTTATTACTTTTCAAATGGTTCAGTTGGTTGCTAAATCTACTGAATTGCTTAAATATTAAATTTTATTACTTTTCAAATGGTTCGGTTGGTTGCTAAATCTACTGAATTGCTTAAATATTAAAATTTGAAACCATATAAATTTCATCATTCATATTTTATGATCAAGGACCACTAAAAATCTAGCTCAAAGTTGGCTCCAAAAAAGACATCACTGTTACAACATCATTATCTCAAAACTTATACAAATTGCGACTTTTCAAAATCTACACCAAAGTTGGCTCCAAAATTTGTTTTCCCCTGCCCATCAAAATCGCAACACCACCATGCCCATACACCGTCGTAACCCCATACACACATTGTTAGAACCACGAAATCCCCAAAATACCACCCAATTTCCATTGCCTGCTCCACTTTGATTAATCAAAACCACCACCAAAACCTCCAAACCACTGAAACCACCACATACACTGTCAAACCACCGATACCACTGATCAAGATTACACACTGTGTCAAACCACACAATCGGTCAAACAAAAAAAAACCCAATCAACCAAGTTCATATATGCATACATACAAACATACACAGCAGTACATAAAATTTCAACCATTTTGCACATCATTTATGGAAGTAAATTAATCAACTTTTCAACGAAGAAGGGAGATGATTCTGTACCTGGAGGCGCCAATGGAGTAGAGGAAGGAAGGACCTGTGGTTGGAGGAAGGTGCCACCGCCGGTTGGAGGAAGGCACCAACGTCAACGGAGGAGACGAAGGAAGGAGGATAGCGGAGATGGAGGAAGGAGGTGTGTGTATGGCGGAGATGGAGGATAGCGGAGGAAGGAGGTGCGTGTATGCAGATAGAGCTGTGGAGATACGGAGATGGAGGATAGTGGAGGAAGGAGCTGTGGTTTGTTCACGATGGAGATGGAGACGGTGATATGAGATTTGGGGATTTTGAATACCTGTAAAAACGAGAAAAGAGAGTGCGTTTTTAAAGGTAAAAACGCGGTCATGAATCGCGGTTTTACACACGCAATTTTTTTTTTTTTAAAAACGCCTTTGAGTTGCGTTTTTTCAACTAAAATAGATACCTTAAATCGCGATTTTAAAACTACCCTATTTTTGCGAATAAGTTTAAAACAACCCTATTTTACTAAATAAGTTAAAAAACAAGCATATCTATCTAAAAAATTCGGCATGCGTTTAGGGGGGGAATCTTTTTTTAACAAGTATTGATTTTCTTTATAGGGATGAACTTACAAAATTATTCCATCTATCTGAGACTAATCGTATATGTATTTAAACTTTAAGAAATACTAATTTTAACATAATTAGTAGTCTAAATTTTTTTATTATGAAGTGAGATTTGATAAATTGACAATTAGTTACAACTTATTAATTATTGGAACTTGGTATATTTATTATATTCTAAAACAAATATTAGACTTTTTGTTTAAGAGGTTCCAAAAAGAAAAATGAGACATTTAATTGAGACGAAGGGAGAATAAATTATTATTTAGTGCTGTTAATGATAATAAAAATAGTATTTTTTTTAGAAAAGTATTAAAGTCAAATTAAACCGCAACCTCAAACATAAAAATTATTAAATTATGGAGGGAACCAATATATAAAAATAAATAATAGTGGCCTTCCTCAATGGCTGGTTTGGTGTAGCATGTTGAGTGATTTCTCCAAATTGCCAAGCGAAAAGTGGCTTGGTATCTTTTTTGGTTTTTATTCGAATCAACCTGTTATCCGAAATAGCATCCAATGTTGTAGTGCATCTTTGAAAATAGAGATTCAAATCAAACGGCAGTCATATTTTTAAAATATTTATTTTATTCGTGCGATTTTATTTTTCATAAAATATTGGGAATTGAATCCTGAGCATTTAAGAAACCATATTATAAATAATATGCAAATATTTAATTAACTTTTCTCTTTATATTAATTAAGATATGCAAATCGTACATGCAATATGATTGCCCGGTAGTATTTACTTGTGAGGAGTCTATTGGAAGAACTAATTTTCACAAATCAAAAGTTTAGTCTTTCAACTGTAAATTGCTTTGATCTTCTAACTATGCTTTTGCTGAAAAGCTTACCAAATAAAAATAAAAATAAAATAAAGAGTTTTCACTTTCACATCAAAAAAGACCACAGTAAGATTTCATTTTATAACAAGATAGTAAAAAATAGAAAAAATAATGTATTTTTTTATAAGAAATTGAAAAATAAGTCGATAGATGTAATGAGATTAATTATTATTTTTTGACTTCTTTCATAACTTCTTTTTTTGTGGTAATGATTTTTTTACCCCCACAAAACATAAAGAATGATGGAAGACATATACTCGCAAAAATAAGTACGAGATGGAGATCGTATCAACACATTCCTAAATATATTTACTATCTTCTTACTTAAATTAGTTATTTTTGTTATTATTTCTTAATGACGAAATCAAACGGATCCTAATAAATTGATTATGTCTCTGAAAGATATAGGTTGTTATACATGTAGAAATGTAGAATTAAGGTGATTACTGTCAAAACAATACACAAATGTAACAACAATCATATACTATGTTGAAGCCATTATTCATAATTTAAAACGGAGAAATAACACTTAACATTCAAATTACAAAAGTGGCTTTTATTTCTTAAAACATACTGAATTTGTTATATACTACAGTAGCTTTTATTAAAAATGTAGTGCTTGTACGACTCGAATGCACTTCGCAAGAAAAATGTATCTGAAAAATAACAAGCGGTTGAAATAACAATCGTGGTTGCATTCAGAATTATTCACTAAACTCTTTTCCCTAGCAAAAAATTATAATATAGAATCATCATCAAACAAATGTTGTGTCATTACAAAAGAACTGGTTTTCTTTGTTATAAATCTCTGCTCACCAAAAGCAAACAAAGTATCCACAAAAAATTGCCCTAAACTTAAGTCAGTATATGGTATCACCTCTAGGGTTCGCCAATTACACTGCTTCAAATAAACTACAGTCCCAGTATTCAAATTATCCTCTCGCCTTCGTCGTCGTAACTCTACACCTATTTTCAAAGCAATTATTATAATTTTACCGGAGCATATAAATAACACTATTGTAAGAGATTGAACCATATGCTTTCACAAATTTACATGCTCTGACAACAACCATATTTTATTTCTCATATCATTTCCGTTTCTTTTGAACTGGCCATTCTCGCATTCTCCCGGTCCCGCCTAAAGATCCAATACAACGGGGTATAAAACAAGCAACACATACCAAAGGGAACTGCCATCATAGAAAAGAGCCCTTTAGACAAGGCCAATGCCTCTGGGAGCGACCCAGTTTGTGGATCCACGGACTTTGGGTCGTACCCGTATATCTTCTCCGAGAGAATCCCAACAATAGGGGCGGCAAATGATGAAAAAGACCCCTCAAAGGCTCGATCAAATGCATAGATCATGGTTCGGTGCTTGGCGGGGACCACCTCGGCAAACATGGGGCCATTTGCAGCAGTGGCATTCCAACTTATGGTGAGGCCCATGATGAAGAGAGTGGTGGCAAACGTATAGTAGCTGGTGACTGATTGTGGAATTACTCTGAGGAGGAACCATGTGAATGGGATACCCATAAACGCGCTAAATTGGGCGCACATTATACGGCCCGAGTGAGGGTAGAGTTGGGACATTCGGTCTGCTATTAGCCCGCCAACGAGCGAGCCCATGGCGCACCCAGCTGCGAAGAGGCTGAGCAAGGCCGCTGTGCTGTTGTGGTTGAATCCTGAAAAAAATGAACCCATGTAAAATTCATTCAAATCAAGGGTGGATCTAGGAATTTTTGTAGGAGTTGGCTAATGTCGATACTGAGTTAGGTTAGATGGACTATATTACAGCACTAAATAAAAATGTTTGGGCTAGGGATAGGTCCGCCATTGGTTCAAAATATGATTGTCACATAGGGGTGTGCATTGGTTAGTTCCCGTTGCAAGATCAAAACAAAGAGTAATGAAACATGCACCAACTTAATAGACCCAAATGATGTGTTAGAATAATCGTGGGTCAGTGCCTTAAATAGACCAACATAGTAACCAATGCACTTTCAATGTTTTAAATATGACCCATCTTTGTCGGTTATTGGTTTTCCCTTTGGCATAAGAAACTGCAAATAACTAAAAAATGTTCTGTTTGTAAATGAAAATAAGAACTCCAAAACTACTTCAAATGTTCAAATGTCGTGTTCTCCCATGATCACTAATCTAACTAGCAGTCATCTACATACTAAAGCAAGATGAAAAATGTACAGAAAATAACTAGCAATGTATAAACTCTCTCCGTCTCTCAAATTCCGAATCCCAAAATTTTTTTTTGAGACATAATCCATGTAACTAAAGTCACAATGGAAAATAAGAAGTATTATTGAGCACTGGTTATCTTGAAATTAGTGTTTCCTCAAGAAGTATAAAAGTCAAAGTGAAACTCCTAATAAGAGAGAGAAGGACGACATGAACCAGTAGTAAACACCCCCTACTATAACCGCATAACCTTTATCAAGCAGCAATTCTGTGATCAATTTCTTCTGCATTTACTTATCAAGAGTAGTATTAATTTTTATTTTTAATTTTCAATTTCTGCATACATGCTCACCAATTAGTTGAAACCATAATGTAAAGAACACCATGGCAGTCCAAGGCAGCGAACCGACAAGCCCCTGCAACACGATGATCTGAAATGTTTGCACTTTTATTACGGATTTCATTGCCGTCCATGACTCTCGCCACACTGAAACTGAACCAGAGATTCCCTTATCTATCAAATCATCCCTAAAATAGCAAACACCCGAGATGTGATCAAGAAAGGTGTTATCATCTCTCATAGTAGTAAAAACTGACAAAAATTAAAGGGTCATTTAAACATTGGCACCTGTTTGTTCCTCATATTTGGGCCTTTTTCTTTTTCCATACAAGCAATATCCTACATCTACAGGGGAGGGCGTAAAGGGGGTCTTCAAGCACACACTACTCTATTCTTTGTCATTGCCACAGCACTATCAACAAAGGGTCGATACCACGTCTATGTGGTTTGAACCTTTGATCTCCTTGTTATGAGGAGGAGGAGGATGCCAATCGGACACAAGGTCGTTGGCTCCTCATATTTGGACCTTGGCACTCAAAGTTTTCGCTATTTTACTAGTTTGAATGCTATTTTGTATGGAATCCGTTTGTTGACCAGCCAAAAATGTTAATTGCCATCAAGTAGTAGTAAAAAAAAATCAATTGCCCTTTGTGATCAATTTATTGTGCGCTGACTTGTCAAGGCATTTTGATCAGTTTATGCAGTTTATGCATAAATTGTTTCCAATTAATGTTTTGACTGGTCAACAAATGGTTTCCATCCAAAACGGCTTTGGGTGCTAAAGTCTAAATACGAGGAACAAACACGTTCCAAGGTCTAAATGACCCAAAAATAAATGTAACAAATATGAATGAATTCAGACAAATGCCATACACAAAATGATAAAAGTCTGAAGAGATTTAAATGAAGTGATGCTCACCTAGCCGAATTCTCCTTTATATCATGATCAACAATGACTATTTTCCTCGGATCAACAACGAACAAAAACACGAGGAACCCAATCAAGGCACTCATAGTAGCCATCAAAATAAAGGCACATCGCCATCCGGGCACACCCCAAAACTCGTGCCCAGCCATAATCGTGGCAATAACTCCACCACCTATACCTCCAATGGTGCCCACAAGATTCAAAAACCCGAACCCGGCACCTCTCACACCATCCAAATAGCTATCGGCTATAAAAGACTGAAGAGCTGGTATCACAATGGCTAGGCCAAAGCCATTTACGGCTCGCCAAAAGGCAACTTGCCGGAAAAAGTGGCTACCTCCCACTGCAGCTGTTGATAGGGCCCAGCACAAGGTCCCCATTGCAAGGACCGCAGGGCGGTCATAGTTGATCACTAGTACCCCTGCGAGTGGTGATGCGAGCCCCTGCACAAAATTCCTCATGAAGGTAAGGTACCCTAGATCGGAGGGGCCTGCATTGAATGCTTCGCTTACTTCTTTGTAAACGGACGGTAGGAGATTTTCGTCTGCGCGTTCCATTATAGCAGCCATGTTGATGATGATCAGGGACAAGGAGATCCCGAAGATTTTTCTTGTTCTGTAACAAGTAGAGATGCACTAGAATCAGAAAAAAGTTAAATATATGCTAAATGGATAAGGAAGGAAGGATTAATATCGATCCAATGCAAAACCAGTTGACAATGGTGGACAAGTGGAGTAGCCCAGGAGCTTATACATACACGCATATATATAACAACCAGTCTCCTATGTGAACATCTGTATACAGAGTACAGACTGGTTGTCTGTCACTAAATGTATCTACAAATGTACTGGAGAGGGAAAATCGTTGCTAAAAGCTTGGTCTGCGAAGCGACAGTTCGTATGAAGGACGGACTCCATATATATATATAAAATTTCCTCCATTCCCGATTGTATTTGACTTCTGCACTTTTTATGAAAA
This sequence comes from Lonicera japonica, assembly GCA_021464415.1. Lineage (NCBI taxonomy): Eukaryota > Viridiplantae > Streptophyta > Magnoliopsida > Dipsacales > Caprifoliaceae > Lonicera > Lonicera japonica. The sequence continues at coordinate 45,431,339 of CM038464.1, forward strand.
ACACTAACTTGAACGTAATAATACATTGATTATGTTCCAGAAGGAAACGTGAGGCTCAATTTGGGATGTACCAGAAAGGAAAGCGGAATTATAATATGAGACGGGAATAGAATTCATAATGAGGGACTTAATAGTCTCAAGAGGTCCCACATGTCTGGTGATATGTGAACGAAACACTTAGATGAATAAGTTACGTAACATAGAGCAGACATGACAGAAACGGGCCGAATTAGATCACTCTAAGATCTTGTAGAATCTTTGTGGAGAACAAATGATTTTACTAAGCACGAGTTTTGATGAAAAACGAGAGTGGAAATGTAAAAGCTAATCCGAGAACTATTTTACTCTAATACAAGACTGCTCTAATCTCTAATTCATCACTCAAATCTCAACTGCAATACAAAGAATACATAGGCCTATATTTATAGAATTACAGGTAAGCAATCAAAGTTTCCCTAATCATACCCCAGACTTTTAAATATATTCAAACTCTTTGCACTTGGTACCTAAGGTGATTCGATGAATAGCTACTCATACAAAGCACAAATTTACATAAACAAAGTTTTCATAAAAATGCTCAACTGCAAGTTAGCACACTTAATACTTTTTACATAGTTATTTTACTTCGAAATAGAATTGAGCTTGCGCTAAACATGAAAAGATACCATATAACATAGTTTTTTTAATTTTCATAAATGCATCCAATAATTTGAACACTTGTACACGGTACAAAATCAATCTCAAAATTAGAAAACGACGTAATGGCAATTCATGGAGCATCAAAAGTTACATATAGTCTCCTAATAGATGAATGCACGCTTTTATACTTAAACAAGGTCGAAATAAGTATCCAATCCAAATCCAAAATACTCTAATGACACAAAAGCAATGTTAAGTATCATTAATACCATCTAAAAGCATATTACAGAATCCATAAAGAAGTAAGATCTATCCTCTCCGCCTCCTTTTAAAGTTTTTTTTTAATTGTAAATTTGAAGGAATAATCATTGACCTTGATTGGTTGCTGAGAAATCTTAAGCCTAAAAAATGGGAAAAGGTTCAAAGTTCCAATTCATTTTCTTAATCTCCAATACTAAATTTTCTTGGACACTAAAAATTTCACCTAAGAACAACATTCAAGGAAGAGATCAAAAAAAAGAAAAAAAAAAGCAATAAACAAAATCGTCAAACAAGATAGTACATGGGAGGAATTGAAAAACTGACCTCATTTTAGCAAGCTTATGCAGTGGAAACAAAGGCTTTGATTTAAGTACAATACGGCGAAATCTTGACGTTCTAAAGGCCATCAATAGAAACCCAATAAAATACGAGGAACCCAATGTCCGATCTAGGGCAACAACCTTCCATATTTCTCTCTCTTATAATCCCTTAAAAAAAAAGAAAAAAATAAATAAAGAAAGGAATATTTCGATAATGATTATATAATTTACTGTATAAACAAATACAAGAAAATCAAGTGAAAATGACGGGGGAAAACAGAGGATTCATATTCTCTCTCCTCCTTTCTCTCCAAAAGGATTCTTGATCATGGAAGTTGGTTGGTTGGTTAGTTATTGCAGACCCACTAAGATTATGATTAAGATTACTATGTTGTTTTATTTTGGATGGATTAAGAATTAATTTTGAGGTTAAGAAAGGTTTGAATGGGATTATGCGATGATGTATGTAGAAAACAAATCTGTACACACGATATAGGATTGAAGTGAAGATCTTGGTTCAATTTGGCGCTGCGTTGACTTTTATTTCCGGATAATCAGATGGTGTTCAATTAATTGATGCGATAATGATCAACTGGTTGATTTTTTATACTAACATGCATGGGTAAGAACAAAAAAAAAAATATATGGGTTTATGGGCTCTACTGCTAATGGTCTTTGGAGAGCCCCTCAAATCTGTTACCAACCTTCTATTTCGAAATTTAACTAAAAATATATTTTAATATTATTTTATTTATCACAAATATTTTTTTCATTACCTGATGTTAAGTGAATACTTAGCAACACACTCTCTTTATGTAAAGTGAGTTTATGTGAGTGCACTTACCTCTCATTATTCATTAAGCAAGTTATTACAAACAAGCTCTTTTCAAATAGGGCGAGTGTGTGCATCTGCATTCGCCTCTCATTAAGCAAGTTTTAAGGAGTTTACCTTTGGGAGGTGTTTGTGATAAAGGAGGTGTTTGTAACAGAATTAGTAGGTGTAAATAACGACACCCATGCTTAATGCAGGCTATTGTATTTTATTATGTACTCAATGGTGCCTAACCTTTGTGTGAATTTCTTATGCCAAATAAAAAAAAATGTCGATAGAATAGGATAATTGGATATTCTTATTGTATATTCTTATTAATATGTATTATGTAAGTTGTATTTTCACAAAATATAATAAATATATAATTCATGTAATGCACGCAATAAGAATATGCAATAAGAATCGCAAGTATGACAAAATATAATAAGAGTCTATCAAGTAATCTAATAATATTGCAATACGTTTAGAATTGTCTGATTAAATATTCATATAAGATATTATAACCTAATCAAATGTTGTGAATGTGTTTGGAAAAAAAAATTGTTCAAGTTTTCTAATATACTTTTTTTTTTGTGTAATAAACATATTAAAATTAAGGGTAAAATTGACTTTTTTATTTTATTTTATTCATTATCCTATGTACACCGGATAACACAATACCACCTTTAAATATGAGATTGAGTTATCTCGTGTGTTGTGGGATTGAGTTATTCGAAACCTAATCAAGTTTGGATCATCCATTCACATATCCCCTTCTTAATTTAAGTGGCGTTTAGTAAAAAGTTGAAAATTGAAAATTGAAAAAGTTGTTTTTTTAGTTTTGAAAATTGTATATAAAAAAATGTTGTTTGTTTGAATATAACACATCTAAAAACTTAAATTTTTTTAGTATGACAATTTTGCCCTTATTATTTTATAAAGTTTCATGAATATTATAATATATGTATGTATATGCGTCTGTGTATGTAGATGCATTCGCGTGTGTATGTATATGCCACTACGAGTGTATGTATGTTCATGCGGGGGGTGGATGGGTGTTAGTAAAAGAGAAAGAGATCACCTGAAGAGACGAACAGAAGAGAAAGAGTGCTATTTAATTTTGTTAAAAGAAAGACAGTAAAATGGACATTTTACACCCTTTAAAATGAACATTTTATTAAACTGTCGGGTGGCCGTCCAAGCTCTCTCTACGTGTGATTTTAATCTATCTTTCTCGTTGATCAATTGGAATTGTATAGATTTGGTGCTGTACTTCTTTAATCTCTTAGACTCTGACCAACACCCCCTCCTAGCAATGTGTTTATGGCAGATTTAGAATAACATAAATTCCATTGTGTTTGATGGAAATGCGCGTGATCCTCTTTATATTGCTAAGTCTGCAAAGAATTTGTTGAATCGATACTGTGATACAAACCACCTAACGCAAGAGCCGAGTTCCAGTAGCGTAAGATGGCTTCCACCTTTACAAAATTGGATTAAGATAAATTTTGATGTAGCGATATCGTACGATAGGCCGGAGGTGGGGATTGGACTAATTGCTAAAAATGAGAAGGGTGAATTTGCAGCAGCTAGAAGTAAAATCTTGTCGAGTTCGACTGATCTGGCGTCTACTGAAACTCTCGCAGTTTATCATGCAGTCGTGTTTGCTCTCAACTGTGGGTTCAGAGCTATTAGTGTTGGGGGCTCCGGCCCTTATGGTCATATATTATCAGTGATATAAAAAGTCTTGTCGATGAGTTTACATCGTGTAGATGGTCTTGGATTTGCCGAGATGGCAATGGTGTAGCCCATGCGCTTGCAAAAAAAGCTGTCTGCTTGTCCATGTCTGAAACTTGGATGGAGGAGGCTCCGTTATTCTTGTTACCTCCCCTCCGTTTTGATTTGAGCTAGTTTTTTTTCCATTTGCTTTAAAAAAAAAATAAGTTTCAGATTCAAGTGGCAAAGATGCCACTTAAAATTTTGGATGAAAATTTTAAGTTTTAAGTGGTAAAAATTAAGTGGTCACTTAATTTTTTGGGTTACCAAACAACTTTTTAAACCACTTAAATCTGAAAATTTTAAGTTTTCAGATTTAAGTGGCATTTTAAGTGCCAAATAAACGACCCCTTAGTGTGAAAAACACGCCCTTAAGATAGCAAAAATACTAAGTGTGTATTGCCACAAGTTTATTTGATTCTTATCACGTAAGTCTGCATATAATGTGTATAGTAGTAAAGGCAGTCATTTTGTTCTATTTCTAGCTTTTTTGTTTGATTAAATGAAAATACTAGCTGAAGACCGTAGATATAACATCCAACTAAGTACTTGGGAGATGATAGACTTGAATCCTTTTTCAGTTTTGATTTTGATGATAGACTTGAATCTTAACGTTGAGCAAAATGAGTCGTGCACAAATTGTGGCAATTAACCTCTTTGCTTTATTTCAGACGTTGCATGTTCCAAGGGACATTGTCAAATATCCAATGTCATGTATAGTTGAAGTGGATTGGTGGAATATTGTGAATAATTGAGAGGGACCAAATTTCACAAGTTGCTTGCTCAACGATGAGACACGTCCAATATTCAATGGGCCGGACACTCCCAGCAGACATATTTGGTGTACTTTATGTATTGTTGTAATCAATGCTCATGCTGGTTCCCTTTTTTTTCTTTTCTCTCCAACGAGATGAATAGGTTAGTTTTGCGTATTTTGACTAATTTTTATTTGTGATATTGAGCTTATGACTAGGATCATACACACTGAGATGATAATTTGTAATTGGATTTAAATCTGGGATTTTTTGGTTAATAATTACAATTTCAATTATTAAACCAACTAATTTTTTTTTTTATCTTCTCATTTTGAATTGCACAGGGTAGTGTGTGTGCTTTCGTATCTAGTACTAATATAAAGCTAACCTCCCTTCTATGATAGCAAATTTTGAATTTCTAATTTTGACACGGTAAAGTTTTTGGTAATAATTTAGTAACTTGATTTTTGAATATTGTTAATGTGTAAAGTTACGAAGTATGTTAACAACTAAAATTACTTCATTTAAAAGCAAAGATATTGTAATTAAACATGAGTAATTCACAATGTGCACTTGAAATCTTTTAAAATACCATGGGCTAGAGTACATTTAAGAAAAATGTGTGAATGGACGAGTCAAACTTCTAAACATTACAAAGAAATTTAAGAATCTTACCACTAAGCAGCTTATCTTTTATAAATTAATTTTACATAATTTAATATTGTTGCACAACATATTGTTACGCCATGAATCTAGTTTCAATAAATTCAAGATATACTTCTCCCCACCCCCACACACAAAAAATCATCATATTTTTTTTATATAACCCACACATTCTCCGATAAAATTCATTGTTCGAGTTGTGAGTTGCGAGTTGAAAGTAGAAAGAAGCAAGACTCAAATTCATTATAGGATATGAATTGTAACTTGAAGCCATATACTAAAACTTTGTTAGTTCTTAACAAATTCCTTTAACAACTTTGTCATTGTCGAATGCTAATATAACAATTTTTTTTTTTAAATATATATATTTTAACCAAAAATTAATATTAGAAACCAAAACTTATTTTGATATTATTAAGAAAAATTCTTAATTTAAGACGGACAAGAAACCTATTATTTTTTTTGGTCCTTGTCTTTGTCATGAGATGTTTTCGCATTATATTAAAGTGAGGTTAATTCATGCTCGAAAGATTGAGGCTATTCTCGACTTCATATTATAGGGGTCGAATTCACAATAATTTTATCTACCCCATAATTCAATACAACTTGCTCAATACTGCACTAACTGCACCATATTATGTGATTGTATATTAACTCTAGAGACAGAGAAAGAAGAGGAATATTTATGCGATGCGTATTTAGTATGACAAATTCCAACAAAGAAAGCGTTGTTCTCGTGAGTAGTGAACTCTGTCAAAAGTGCTGCACCCCCTTACCCCTAGTCCCCCCCTACCCCCAATAATAGAGAGAGAGAGAGAGAGACCCTCACACAACGGCGGCCGGAGAGAGAATGACGGCCGGCGGATCATCAGGCCGGTTACCCACATGGAAGGAGAGAGAAAACAACAAGAGGAGAGAGAGGAGAAGAAGAGCCATAGCTGCCAAGATTTACTCTGGCCTTAGATCTCAAGGCAATTTTAAGCTCCCCAAACACTGCGACAATAATGAGGTTTTAAAAGCACTTTGCTCTGAAGCTGGTTGGATTGTTGAAGAAGATGGCACTACTTATCGCAAGGTAATTTCTTTCAACTTGTGGGTTTTGTTTGGATCCAATTAATTTCGATGTGTTTTGGGGATTTTGGATTGGGTGTGATTTTAGGGTTATTTCTCGGGTTTCTTGATTTTTGCTCATAGATCTGCTTGCAGTTGCATGACTAGGTGTTCTTTAGTGATCTTGGTCTTGGGTAAGTTTTGCCCTTTTGCTTTCTTGATCTGATCAAATTAGGGTTTGTTTTGCATTAGGTAGAATCCGTTGGGATCTTTCTATCAGTTAATTGCATTTGTATATTTACTTTCAATCTGGGGGTCTAGATAAAAATGATGATGTGGGTTTATTGCAAAACTTGAGTTGCTGTTTATCTCTCTGTTTTCTTCAAAAGATTCATGTTTTTCTTGATTTTTAGCTAGTTCTGATACAAAGGTTTAGCGGCCACTCCTCCTTTCTCAAATGTTTCTGTACATTTTCATGGGAGGAGACTCGTAAGAATACTAACAAAACACTATTTTCCTCATATTTCAAATTCTCAATACAAATGTGTGGTTAAGATGGATTTGGTTACAAAAAGGGAAACCTTTGAGAAGAAATTTGTGATGACTGATGAGTACTATACTACTATTAGCATATATTTGATTTCACTATTCTCTATTTTCATAATTAGTGATGTTCTGATTGCATTAATTTTCCAATGAATCAATCTCCTTTGTACAACTTGCTTTAAGTCTAATTTTGCCTTGTAAAGCAATTCTAATCCATTGTAGCCTCACATTTGTGCCTAACATGTGCCTATGACCAACACAGGGATGCAGGCCACCCCCAAGCGAATTTGCTGGCACTTCGACAAACATAAGTACATGTTCATCAATCCAACCAAGCCCAACTTCATCATCTTTCCCTAGTCCAATACCGTCCTACCATGCCAGCCCAACTTCATCCTCCTTTCCAAGCCCGTCTCGTTTGGACCCGAACCCGTCCTCCTACATTCTCCCTTTCCTCTGCAACTTAGCCTCGATATCTTCCTCTCTTCCACCTCTTCGAATTTCCAATAGTGCTCCTGTAACCCCGCCCCTCTCTTCCCCAACTTCAAGAGGCTCAAAGCCGAAGCCCGACTGGGAAACCCTAACTAAGGGGTCGTTACAGTCATTTCGCCACCCTCTTTTCGCTGCCTCTGCCCCAGCTAGCCCAACCCGCCGCCACCACTTTACACCAGCTACAATCCCCGAATGTGACGAGTCAGACGCGTCCACTGTGGATTCGGGCCGGTGGGTCAGTTTCCAAACGGTGGTGGGTCAACCTGCACCATGCTCCCCTACTTTTAACCTTGTAAAACCGGTGGGTCAGCAGGGTTCTCACGGTGTTAATGGCCATGGAGAGTTGGGTTGGGGAGCAGCAGCAAAAAGGGCACGTGGGTCTGAATTTGAGTTTGAGAGTGGGACCGTGAAGGCATGGGAGGGTGAAAAGATACATGAGGTTGCGGTGGATGATTTGGAGCTTACGCTTGGGAGTGGAAAGGCCCATGGTTAGCTTCCAGTGGGAGATTTGTAATCGAGTGAAATAAGGGGTTGAAAGAGGTCACCGTGTATTTGAACCTGCGAGTTTGATAAATGTTTGTTGATGGTGACTCTTATTAAAAGCCAGATGAGACCTTTGATTTTTTTATTCAGTGCACCCTTTTCTTTCAAAATGTACAGCTTTCAGTCTCATGGAGCCATTACAAGAATCTAGGCCTTGTAAGACTCAATTGTTAAAGATCAGAATTTGAGAAAGATTGTACCAAAGATCAGCAAAATATTGTACCTTCATGGGTAAGATCATAACCCCCCAAAAAAAAATAAAAAATGAAAGTCTCTTGTTTCTGCTTAGATTTTTTCTATCTTTGGATATCTCCACTGAACATGGATCCTATTTGTATTGTTGTTGGGATGGTCTCACAAACTAAAGATACAGAGATTGTAATGCTCCTTTCTTTTTAGTGATTCAAGAATTTGTGTCTTATCATTTAGAGACCATTGTGAAGACATGAACCCAAACCCATTTGAAGTTTTAATTATAGTTTATATTCTTCTTCTTTGCTATTGATTACACTGGCAACTAGCACAGTAGTTGTAACCGATTGTTTGTATCATTGTATGTTGAATGAATGTTTAGCACTTTTCAGCAAAAAGGTATTCTTTTTTTTTAATTTGGTTGTTTCGTAGCTTATTTAATCTATTGTCCTCCACCCCTCATATATATATATATATATAATTTTATATAATTCACGAGAATGGAAAAGTGTCTTCTTTATTTCTGAAAGATAAAAGTGTTTGAAACCCTGACTTGACTCAGTGGTAGGCAACTTCCACCCTTGACTTGAGGTCAAGGGCTCGACTCATGGGGTGGGAGTGGAGGGTTTTTCTTTATTTGTAGGATTAAGGGAAAGACTTAAACCTCCCTTAATTTAAAAAAAAAAAAATTAATAACTGAAAAAGGATGAAAGGGGAATAAAAATAAGGGAAAGGGAATTTTTTTTCAATTGAGGGCATTTTGTGGGGTTTTCGGGGGTTGGGGAGTGGTTTTGTTGGTGCTGTGATTGTTATCCATATGTCACACACTGCATAATGCAATTTGTGCTTTTTGTGGGTCAAAGGAGCATCTTTGGAACATAACTTCCAAGGGGGACCCACCCCATGTGATATGTTGTGCCCTTAATGGGCACGTGATCTATCTCAAGCTTGATGGTGTAATGTACCAACCAAATACATAACTTTCATTCGTCAAATCATTTTTATTTCTTAAAAAAAAAAAACTGTATTTGAATCTGTTTTTAGTAGAGAATAATGAGAGTTCTGGTTGCATTTTTGTGTGAACGTATACGTACACGCATTTAGTTTTCACGACAAAAGACCCAAACCCTAGCTGAGTTAGTTAGAACTATCAACTTTAATGTGCATGGCCGTAATTGCGAGTTGTAGGTGTAACCACTGTTTTTAAAGAGAGTTTTTAAATTTACTCACAAAATTATTGACCTCACTTTAATTTTAATTACTTTAAACTCACCCCAATTTTTTTTTCTCACCCCAATTTTTTTTCTCTCCATTGCTATAGAAGTATTTACACACCGCCGCCACCTGCTGTAACAAATCACCCCGTTTGTTTTGAATTACACGCGCTGCAGCATTCAATGAATGTTTTGTAAGAGTATGCTGCTCCATAGTTCCTCCATTTTAGATTTAATGGCTAATCTTATTTGGTTTAAAATTGTTCAATAATTGCTGTATATATTTTGTATATATATACATACTTCCGACCCACGCTTCTTTGGCATAATTGATGATTCCACCATCCCATTGACTCCGCTACCACCCTCTTCCCCACCTCCTCTTCTCCCGCTCTCTCTCTACGACGCTGCTTCTCTCCCACGCAGGAAAACCCTCCGGCCAGATCTCAACCACACAATGACCCCCCCCCTCTCTCTCTCTCTCAAACCGAACCAATTCAAAACAAATTTTCAATCTGTCTCAAAACTGTGTAGATCTCTCGAGGCAGGACGGTAAGAAGATTAGTAGAATGCCCGAGAGGCCGAGCATTTGATAGTTGGCTTGCAGGGAAGCTAAAAGATCAGGAGGAAGCCAGTGGGGGAATTGCAGAAAAGATTAAGGGCTTGTTTGGTTTGGAGATTGATTACAATTATTTCATCAAATTATTTTATACGCGGTGGGAACCCGAAAGGGGAGTACTCTCTGACAGAATTGCCCCCTCTCTTTTTGCTCAATTATTGCCCCGGAACGCACCATAGGTTGGTCCAACAAGAAGTTGGCTCCTCGCCACTGTGCATAAGCAGAAAAAAGTGAGTGAATAGCCAGCCCCATGCAAGCTCTACATATTTTAACAAAAAAATTCAGATCAGCAAGTTTTCCATAACTGGATGTCGACGGTTCAGACATTTTTCAACTTCTCAGTTTATGTAATTTCACATCTTTAATCTCTAAAAACAAGATATCCAAATATAAAAGAGAATTACAATTTTATGATCCAAATGACTTCAAATCCTCACACATTTATAATTTGCAAGTTAGAGAAACAGCCCCCATATATTATTCAAAGTCACAGGTAATAAACGCAAGGATCAACTTTGAATTCTCATACACTTCGCCCATGCACAAATATATTCCACAGATAAATATGATGCCGGCCTGGGGAAGTTTCGTTGTTGTCTTTTATCTTCAGATTGTGCTCAACCTTTGGAAAAGGAAAATAGAAATTAATTGTCATAGACAACTGAGTTAACAATCTACAAAACAATTAGAAATGAAACTTGGATACTATAATTGAACCCCAAAATCCTTCTTCAAAGAAAGGGCACCTTCTGCGTATTAGCAAAACTAGTAATCCTTCCTCCATCATGCTCCGTTTGGTGGGAGGGAAAAGCAGAAGGAAAAATGGAGGGAAGGGTCAACTATCCTTTGTTCAGTGTAAGGGAAAGTTGAAGGAAAGATAAGAGGGATGCTGTTTCCTTTAAAATCCACCAAAAAGTAGGAATGACAAAAGATAACCTATTACTACTTGAATTTTTCCTTCTTTCCTTCATTTTTCCCTGTATACTAAACAAGCGAAAGTTTATCCTTCCTACCAAATGAAAGTTCGTCATTACTATTTTTCTTTTCTTCAACTTCTCCTTCCTACCAAACAAAGCACCATAGTCCAAATTGGGAATTTCAATTTGAAATTCAAGCAAAAGCCCTACTTTGAGAAGTAGGAATATTGTAGTTCTCTAGATTTGAGTAAGAGGATGTAAACGAGAACTTTCAGAAAAATTCCTTTTCCACTTCCCAAAAGTGGTGGGATATATATGTCGGACAAAATGTATAACGAGGAATGTTTGCATCGGAAAAGATTTCTTCCGCATATGTCTCGCACCCTATGAAGCACGGATACTCTCCCGAAGGCCCCGAATCCTTCCTGATACGTGAATCAGAGAGTATCGGGTTTAATTTTTAAATTTTTTTTTTTAACCCCAATACATCCCAACACGTTAATCCGATATGCTAGAGAGGTCTTTTTGTAAATTTTAAAACTTAAAAATGGGTCAAAGTAAAATAACTTAAAATATTGAGGCTTTAAATAAAAAGAAACTTAGTCTATTGAGTCGATTATGATTGTTATCTCTATATATTTGGGGATGTAGTTGAAGATGTTGAAGCGGTTGATGTGGAGTCGACTATGATTGTTATCTCTATATTCCCCATAGTTGTCAGAATCGTTTGATTCACGATATGAATCGTACGATTCTTGATGAAATAGATATAGAATCGTGGAGTGAATCGAAATTGTTCATGAATCGGTCAGAATCGGTTGGATGGTTGGATCAAGATTCATTACCGATTCACCAAATCTAGGGTTTGGGTCGGGTTAGATTGGACCCGATGACAAATAAAGCCTTTTTAAACTTTTTTTTTTACTTTTCCAAATAAATTTTGTACGTAGCTTACATTGGAACCCAAACGACTTTCAAAAAGCCAAAATTGATTATCAAAAATCCTCCTCAATCAACGATCAAAAAGCCAAACCCTCGTTCCACCCTCAATCGATGATAAAGCTAAACCTTCTTCATCTCTCCATGCCACAAACGATCAGAACTTCAAGACTTCAAGTATAGCCGTATAGCACAGTGGGTCCTCTACTCCTCTGATTAGTTTCACCTTCTTCCTCTCTTCTCTTCACCTTTCTTCCTATCTTATCTTCCATTCCTTTCCAAAATTCAGTCACCATTCCATATTCCACAGTCACAAAGTGATAGAGATGCTGTGATGTCTGTACTTCCAAATTCCACCTCTAGTTAGTTTTTATTTTATTGTTTACATTGTCTCTTGAAAAAAATGGTTGTGAGAAAGAAAAATAACACCAATCCGGCATGGCAACATTGTACTAAAATTAATGACAATCGAATGCACTTGAAGTGCAACTATTGTCGAGGTGAAAAATGGGGCGGCATTGTTAGAATCAGTGTTTTAAAAGGCTTTCGCCTTTACGCATCGATGCTCGCCTTAAGGCTCTTTTTCTAGAAAAAGCACTAAAGCTCATTAATAAGTGCATGATGCACAAAAGGCTTGTGCCTCTTTGAACTTTACTACGCCTTTTTGTATGCATCATACGCTTTTTGCGCATTTTACGCCTTTTGGACGGTTTTTGCATTTTTCTCTTTGCTGTAACTTTTACATGTACATATAGTTTTTTGTCTGTAAATTCATATTGGTTGCTGCTATATAGAAATAAATTGATAATTATACTCATTCATGCTATATGTATGAAACTTCAACTTAAAATTTCAATTTTTTGCTGTTATATGCACTCTTATTGCCATTAGAAAACATAAGCAAGAAAGATAAGACAAAATGCTGAGTGAATATTTATCTATTTGCTTATTTTAATTTTATTTGTTACTTCAAAAGGTGTTTATGTGATTATTATTTCTTTCTTTTTAGTGTTACACGCCTCTTTTAATTATTTCTTGTTTTTTTAATTTAAATATATAATGCACACAAGGCTTGCGCATTAGCGCCTTTAGGCTTACGCCTCGACTTTCAACAAGAAAACGCCTTTACCTACGCCCCTGCCTTTTAAAACATTGGTTAGAATAAAAAATCACCTTGCCGGCACGCATGATAATGTCTCTGTTTGTGAGCAATGTCCTGAAGAAGTTAGGAATTTTTTTTCTAAATAGGTTGGGAACCAAAGAAAAAAAAGATGATGATTTAGTTGAAATATTGGAAAAGGAAGAACAAACGAATCAACACGTAGAAAAGGGAAAAGGAACATTAGATGGCTATGTTAGCAAGGGGAAGGGTGGAACTTCAAAGCAATTGACAATGAATGACATTATGAATAAAAGAGAGACGGTAATTAGAGATATTTGTCGTTTCTTTTATGGGCATGCTTTGGCCTTTAATATAATGAAAAGTCCATTGTTTAAACAAATGGTGAAGTCAATTGGTGATTATGGATGGGGGCTAAAACCCCCTAGTTACCACGAGACAAGGGTAACTTTTCTAAAGAAGGAAGTTCAAAGTGTGGAAGAAAGTATGGAAAAATACAAAAAGGAATGGAGTAGGTCCGGTTGTACACTTATGTCTGACGGGTCGACTGACGGAAAATCGAGATCACTCACTAATTTCCTTGTTAATAGTCCTAGTGGCATGGTGTTCATTAGATCTTTGGACACTTCCTCTTACATAAAAGATGTTGTGAAATTATTTGAAATGCTTGATGGACTTGCAGAGGAGATAGGGGAAGACAATGTTGTTCAAGTGATGATAGATAATGCTTCGGCATATGTATCCGCCGGGAAAATGTTAGAGGAGAAAAGGAAGAAATTGTTTTGGTCCCCATGCGCTGCACATCTCATTGATTTGATGCTTGATGATATCGGTGAATTGCCAATATTTGAAAATACGATAAAAAAAGCAAAGGAAATCACTGTTTACATATATTGGCATGGTTGGGTTCATGATTTGTTTAGGCAATTCACAAGAAAAAGAGAACTAACAAGGGTGGGCGTAACAAGATTTGCTACGGCTTTCTTAACATTGAAGAGCTTCGCGGATAATAAAGTTCTTCTTAGACAAATGTTTACATCAAATGAGTGGACTTCGGGTCCTTTTGCAAACAAGTTTGATGCCAAGCATGTAGAAAATCTAATTTTAAGTGATGCAAATTTTTGGAAAGCTATTAAATATTGCTTGAAATGTGTAATCCCTCTTACGAAAGTATTGAGACTTGTTGATGGTGATTTGAAACCAGCAAGTGGATACATTTATGAAGCCATGGACCGTGCAAAAGAGCAAATTGCTAGCAATCTCAACTTTAAAGAGACAAGATACAAAAGGATATGGAAAATAATTGATGCTAGGTGGGAACATACAACTCCACCAACCACTTCACGCCGCGGCTTTTTATCTTAATCCAAGGTAACTTTAATTTTTAGTTTTCTTCTTTAATTAAATTTTTATATTATATTTCTATTATCTAGTGTTATGAAACATTTTGTAATATTATAAAAAAAAAAATAGATTCCAATACCAAGAAGGGTTCAAAGCGGATAAGGAAGTTAAAATTGGTTTGTATAAGACAATTGAAAGAATGTATCCGGATTACAAAACAAGAATAAAAGTTGATGAACATTTGGAGAAGTTTCATAGGGCCGAAGGATTATTTGGGATTAGCATGGCTAAATTGACATGAGACAAGAAACAACCGGGTATTTAACTATTTATTATTAATATTATTTTTATATTATTTCTTTGTAGCTTCAAGTTTCAATTTTCATTTAAATTATATAATTTAAGTTCTTAACATTCTTTTTGTCCATTTTCAATTTAGCTTTATGGTGGTCATTATATCTCCAAACTGGAAAAAGAAAGAAAGAAAGAAAGAAAGAAAGAAACTCACTCAGGCAGCAATGGGTTCAGTAGCTTTCTCTAGCCATGACATCTCAGATTCATTCAAGAATGGGGAAAGGATTTCCCTACACTTGGAGTGATAGTTGTTCAACCATTTTATTTCTTCAGGCACTAAAAGGCTTGCATCTATCAGCTTTGTTTGATATGGTGCCTGCATAAGCCAACAGCATCATAAATTGCAAGTAGAACCAGCAATGGCATATATATATATATATATATAGAGAGAGAGAGAGGGTGGGGGTAAATGGGTGTCATTAATGCTCAGAAAGACAAAATACCCGTGTATATGCATATTTATGCTCATAGGGTTAATGGATTATATATTAAGGTAAGAAAAAACATTTATCAAAAGAAAAGGAAAAACAAAAAAACAATGTTACCCATGTTATGTGCTCAAATTCTAAGTAACCCTTGTCACCAAAGTTGAACTCTGTATTAGCCTCTTTGACAATAAGCACATTCTCCAATCGGATGCCAAACTTCCCATCCTCGTAATAACCAGGTTCTGGAAAATGTCAATCAAAATACAAAATTTCAAAATAACCAATGAAGAGCAGAAAATTGCCAGCTGTACTCACGGAAAAAAAAGAGTGAAAAAATTGGATTTTGAAATAAACGAGCTCAGTAGAGCTTTTTCTAGAACCAACAGTTTCTGAATCTCAACATAAAAATAGACTTCTCTGTGTGATGAAGTTTGAGAAACCACAAAGATATTATTGCAGATAGATAAGGGGTCATTTTAATTTCTTCTAATTCTATCCATTTAAAACAAGTCATATATGAGCATGTGAGCACTACAAAAGTTATTTGTGGAATAACAAGGAACCAACAAACAAGGAAAGGCTTTTCGAAGAAATGACAGAACACTAATAAGCTTCTTTGTAAACAATTGCTTAGATTCATCATAAGTTGCTCGTATAAGCTAATAACTAACTCATTTGCGTCCACTTTATCTAAAAGCCACATAAAACACATCCTAATGAGTAATGAGCTGAAAAAGCAACTCCTCAGTCCCAAATTACGAGTCGTGTTTCTAAAATGGGGCTATGAATTATGAGATATACCATTAGGATAATTATTATGTCATAATATTTCTTTATATGTTCGACTTTCGAACCACTCTTATTTTGATATGGAGGCAGTAATAAGACTATCATGCATAAATATGCAACAAGTAGTAAACTATCAGTATTTGATAAACAAATTACGAAAATATGACAGCGAGAACTAAAACTTTCTTGTGGAAATCAAATCAAGGCAGTGAAAAATATGATACCTACCATCTGTGACGGTCATTGAAGCTTGTAATGGCACATTCCGAGCCTGAGGTCTAAAACTAATCAAATGGGGTCCTGTCGAATATTCCAAGTGAGGAAATTGAGTAACGCTAACTAACTAGCTCACTAGAAGGTATATCTTAGATTATATGGGATATTTACAACTTGCCTTCGTGAACGTTTAAGTAAGAACCAATTCCATGACCAGTACCATGTCTATAATCAAGACCATACTTCCACAACGGAACTCGAGAAAGAACGTCGAGAGTATGACCTGTAAAAAACAAATTCTAGATAGTAAGTAACTCGAGCACATTAAACATTATCACATTGGCCATTTCTTTACAAACTGTTTATAAAATTTGATCAGTTGCATGCATTCGAGGACTAATCCCTAAATGTCACATATTTAACTGTCAATAGGTTAAAATCAATTGTTGTATTACCATTGGTTCCGTTAGGAAAACAGGCAATATCCAGAGCAATGTGACCCTTGAGTACCTGCATAAAATCCAAAAACTTGAGTCACTTTCTGGTTGGCCAAAGGAAAGAATTAGTATGCAAAATGAAGTGACCGCATTTCTTTCCACCTTTGGAGGAAAGCAAACAATAAGGAAACCCGAAGACCAATTTATGAATGTAATTTATTCACAAAGTCCACCAAAATGCATAAAAAAAAAAAAGTCCATCTAATACATTGTCTGAACTGGATTCTACTAAAAAATAATTAAATATAATCATTTATTGTTAAGGAGAAACAGAACCCTTAAAGACTTATTTTTAAAGAAAAAGTAGACTCTTAATTTGGGATGGAAGAGGCATTAATTTAATTGCTGTTGTCTGTTATGTCTCCCCTCAAAAGTATCACCTCTATCTTCAATTCTCAATATCCAAGGTCTTCCAGTTTCAAAAGTAGACCTTATTCTGAAAAGTCTCATTTCACAACAGGTGGAGAGAGAGAGAGAGAGAGAGAGAGAGAGAGAGCAAAGGTTAGTTAGAAAATCGACAAGTACCACATACCGCAGTGTAACAGGTTTTCTCATGTGCAGAAGGTTTTCCAAAATGAACAGTCCTCGTTATATCAGTTGTTCCATCTAGATACTTCAAAGACATGGAACACGAGATCAGATTCACTGAAGTATATATTATAGATGGCACTGAACTGATTATCTGGCAAATCTTTTAGTAAAAGCCTAAACGATAAAAGAATAAAAAGATGAACCTGTCCTCCAGAATCACAGAGCTAGATGCTATCATTCACTAAAGTATATATTATAGATGGCACTGAACTGATTATCTGGCAAATCTTTTAGTTAGAGCCTAAAAGATAAAAGAATAAAAAGATGAACCTGTCCTCCAGAATCACAGAGATAGATGCTATCCGGATCAAGCTCTGAACATGTTTTAGGATTTGGTGAATAATGAATAATTGCTCCATGTGGGCCAACTGATGAAATTGTACGAAAACTCAACCCTCTAAAATGCTGCAAATGTAAAATTACAAAAATTAAGAAAAAAAATCAGCGAATCAGGTCATATATGGAAACTTCAACTCAAACTGGAAATAAAAATATAGAAATAAACCATATAAAATTCTATCACATCAGCTGCATGACAGTTCATTTTCTACAAACTGAAACACACCATCTTGATCCCTCAATCCCCATATATATTTTCCTTGAAAATGTAACCACGTCGATTCTTCTTTTGAAAAAGTACACACTCATAAAGTGGATGAATGGCTTCAAGGAAACTTTTCCTCTGAAGGATATAAAAAAGATATCACCAGTTATCATAAACGAAAATAATTAAAGATCCAATGCTTAACACCCCAGCTACTAATCTCTATAAAAGGAGAAAACCAAAAAGAATAATTCAGGAGGAAAAGAGAAAAAGATTCGAGGACAATATCCTCAAATAATAAGTCACCATTTCTACTTTTGAAAATTAAAGCATGAGAATTTTGAATTAAGCCTCGCCTCGCCTGGGAAAATTAAAATAAAAAATGAGGCCTACACCTCAATGTGCCTCGAGGCCTTTGCTTGCCCAGGCAAAACACCTCAAACCTGCCTCGCGCCTTTTAAAACATTGCTTTAAGTGTAAATTATTAACAATTTGTTTGATTCAGGTAGAAGGAACTCTCAAAGTAACCAAAAATTGTAATTTAAAAGGAAAAGAAAAAAGTGGTTCAGTAAATATAATGAAATATGTTCCTCTTCCCTCTACAACTCCTCACTACCCATGTTCAATATCAAATCCCATTTTACGTACTCACTCAACAATAAGCCAATTTAGAATTTGCATAAAACTTTTGCTCCCAAGTATTTATAAAAGATGGAAAAAAAGCTGTACAATGCCCAAAATGAGCAAGGATTGGAGCCTAATCTACAAAACATTTGTTCAAAAAATATTACCTGAGAAAATAATACCAAAAATCTATCATGATTATTGAATTAATTACACAAGTAATCACAAGTTAAACACTTTTTGCAACTTGTTACCTCCTTTGTTGCACGGAAACCAGCGAGCTTCTCAGCTACAGTTACTTCTGTCAGCCTCATGGTTTCCCTGCCATCATTTTCCAATCAGTGACATAAACCAAGAAGCGCTTTTAAGGCTGAGTAACAACAATCTGGTCTAACAAGGGAAAAGAACATCTATATTATTGTCTCTAATTCATTTCACTTCGCTCATTATCATACAAAGACCAAAATAAGCTCACAAATTTATCTCAAGAAGTCTAAAAGCGAAATTATAACTCTTATAAGTCCAAGAGAAACAAAATTCT
This sequence comes from Lonicera japonica, assembly GCA_021464415.1. NCBI lineage: Eukaryota > Viridiplantae > Streptophyta > Magnoliopsida > Dipsacales > Caprifoliaceae > Lonicera > Lonicera japonica. Next base: position 45,450,124 of record CM038464.1, read on the forward strand.
TAAATATACTTCACCATGCCGAAGTGCACTTACCATAACTAACTTATACTCCTTTCGTCCCAAATTAAAAGTCTCACTTTGACTGTGGTATTTTTTAAGGCTCCGTTTGATAACAACATGGAAAATAAAAAGAAAAACACTTGATTTGTGTGATAAGTTAGAAAATAAGTTGAAGCATGTGATGAGATGATCTCCATTTCATGGTCATTTTATATGTACATGTCCATCATCCTTCATTATTTTTTATGAAAAAATTTCTTCTTCAACCCCTAAAGAAATTTTTTACATGGAAATAGTCAAAAAATAAGAATACTTCTCACCACATGCCTCAACTTATGTTCCAACTTCTCGCACTAATCAACTGTTATTATATTTTCCATGTTATCAAACGCACCCTAAGAAAATGTTAATTTCAACCTAATCAATGGTTGAAACAAAACTTGTTTAGTATTGTGAGAGTACAGCGATCACATCCAAAAACAGAAATCAGACTCTTGATTTGGGAAGGAGGGAGTATCAACTAACTTTAACATGGTTGAACCAAACTAACTACTTTAGGAATGGGTACAATTTTCTGATATAGAGTACTCAAAAGTTCTTTATATCTCCTTCGCTTCCAAGCCAACTTTACATACTGTAAAGGAGGCGCTGATATAAAAGAACAGCAACATTTAATCTGGACTAGAAAGAGCAAGTAAACTAACCACCACAAATACAAAAATTATAAATAGAGAGAAAAGCTTACGAAGGCTTCTTTTGTTTCAGGCTCTTCGCCTCTCTGAAGTAACCAGAAGCACCATACGTTTCTTGCATCTGCTCATGCACAAATGTAATTATGAAGGGTTTAACCAACAATAGATGTAAACAAGACTTCCTCCTACACAGATTATCTATGATACAGGGATGGGTATATACAAAATGGTGCATATTATGTCAGTAAATTTCTGAATCAGGACAAAGAAAACCTTCACTTTACAGTTTAATAAAACATGTGTCTCAAATTAAAGGAACCAATTCTAAAGAGGGAGTATTACATTAGACATAAAAACTAAATCTTAAGTAGGCCTTCCTATTACACCATCACCGTGTCATTGAACCATCAAGATACTTGAGAATCAAAGGTTATTTTCATCCTTCCTGTTATAGGTTTATCGTAATTGATAAGGAATTTTATGTTATTATAGTAATTCTGGTTGTTTGTGTGTGCCAAAGTTGTGACACGTTATATTGCTATTCAATTAAAAGGAGGGACTAAATTCATGAGGTTTTTATTCCTTGTCCTTCACTTGATTATGTCTACTTCATAAAAGCACATATTGAGAAGAAATGCAATGCAAATAAACATTATAAAGAAAACAAGCAAAAGTTTTTTCCCCAAGACCAAGAGAAAACCATTAGAGGCAGTATTACCAGTTTGCAGATGCCAATATACACCTGACAATCACTTACACAAATTTGAACTCTATTTTACGTGATAAGACATTATTTATAAACAGGATGGGATGGGATGGGATGGGATGGGATAACGAATATCAAAAGGATAAGAATTAAGCATCGAAACATACAAATCCAAAGAATACACAAGAACTCCTAAAGAAGTTTAACATGCACCTGCTTATCCAGCCAGACAAGATATTGCACGACAGCTGCACCATCCCTAATATGTGCCTTTTTTAACCCATCCATCTCAATAGTATTCTAAAGAAAAATATAGAAGTCAACATTTCAACATGTTGGCTGTAATATGTTAAATTATAGTAACAAGCCAATGACTATAACAATTAACAACCGTTAAATATCTTGCGAAACATCATAAACTTGAACACCACTTAGCTAGGTTTATTTTCTTTTCGAGGTTCAACAAAAACTTTAGGATTGCAATGAGTTCTAAAATGATGCCAACAGATCCTATCCTGATGGCCCATTTTTTGGCTTCAAAACATTCTGGGTCAGTTTGATAAAATGTTGGAAAATGATTGAAAACACTAGAATTTTTTGTGAGAAGCCGGAACAAGAAATAAGTTATTTGGTCAAATTTTCTCCATCTTTGCCTTATTCTCCATGGAGAAAGAGCCTACCACCCATAGAATTAATTCCGTGGAAAACCCAAAAGTAGTAGAACAAGTTCACCAAATCACTCATCTCTTTTTCCAACTTCTTATAAAAATTAGTAGTGTTTCCAATCTTTTTTCAACTTTCTATTTAACGCACACGCCGAGTTCTGAAAAGACCCAACAGCTAAAATTACTAGTGCGCTATCTTTATCTGGTGAAAAGTGCAAGATATGGTATGTATTACCTTGAGAGCTTTTGCAAGGGCCAACGGTGATGGCTGCAGGAGGACATTAGCAGAATTTAGTTTTGAATACAATGCAAAGCAGCATGAGCGGGGGTCAACCCAAATGAGGCTTTGATTACTCTCTTCTCCTTCATTTGTGCCATTCACTATTACACCACTCTTACTAGCTGAGGAGGAAGAAGTGAGCGCATCAGACGCGAGCAAAACCACATCGGAGCTCACTTCACCATAATCCCGTACCTCAATTCCATTTTCCTCCATATAAGTGTTTACCTGCATATATAATAATCATTTGCTATCTCAATTTTTATAAGTTAAACCCAAAAAAAAAAATCAAAAGGGCACAGTCAACTTGAATAAAGACAACAAAATCTCAATATATAACACAGAAACAAGCACAAGGCTTCTAGCTCAGTGGCAAGTGCCTATCATAACCGAGAGGTTGCCGGCTCGAAGTGGAGGAAGGAAGTTTCACCACGAATTTCAAAATGGAAAATGTCCACAAGAATTGACGGGTCCAAAGCAAAAGCAAGTCTTCAATGAGGGCTCAAAGGCCGCCGACATGCAGGATCGAACCCCATTGGGCAGATTCAAACCGCAGCTAGGATAGTTTCAAATCCTATTGAGAGACAATTAACAGGGGAGGGTATCCCATGTTAGAAACCATCTCACCCAAAAGCTTAGGCTGTTAGGTAATGGGCCAACAATGTATATCATGCTCTTCAACACTCCCCCTCACGTGCGATCCCCACTCACACGTGGAGAGACAAACCAAACCAAAGGTGCTTTGTGTACAAACTACAACGTGCATATTACAAAAACACAAAGGGGAAACAAATGCAAGCGGGAGGATTCGAATCCAAGACCTTGCAGAACCTGAGCTCAGATACAACGTTAGAAACCATCTCACCGAAAAGCTTAAACAATTAGGTAGTGAGCCAACAATGTATGTAATGCTCTTTAACAACCCATTTGGTCAGCCCCCCATTTCCTAATAAAATTTCCAGTCTAGTCCTTGACTACAGTTTTACAATATATATATATATATAAAATACAGAGATATACCTCAGAAGTCAACTTCCTTTTGTCCACATAAAAAAAGGCAGAGTCCAACGTTATTATAGCAAAAGAATGAACAACCGGACAATAGGATACATCAGTCCCACGTACATTGTACAACCAAGCAACCTAACATTCAAAATGAAATACATCAGGCACCAGAAATCAAGATAACCGATTGTTGAAGATTTCTAAACTACGATATAAACATACCTCATCAAGTGTCGCAATTACTATACCACGAGCCTTTTCCTCAGTTAGCTTTTCTCTCAAATCCTTCAATTTGTCTGCGACGGAACGACCAGTGAACTCTAACGGATGTACTGTGACAAGATTTAGTTCGGGTTGTGGCCGGCTTTTCCAAACTTCATCTACCAAGTTTGTGAGTGTTTGTACCAATTTCTGTTGTTTATTAGATAATGCACACTCCCATTTTTGTGCCGTCTCTACTGATACACACCAAGGATCGATACCAATAGATGCATCTTTCGGCAGATTCTAGCAAAGAACATCATAAAAGTTCATTTAATATGCAAAGTAAGTGGTTGGAATAATAACACTCCCACAGAAAAGATGGTAATAGTAGGTCCTGTTGATCAACTTCAAATTTAAAAACTTCACAAAGGTACTTGTTCTTAGTCAACGGTAAAAAAAAAGAGGATCATCTATGAAGCACAGACACGGGTACGGGTGTCGTACCCAGTACCGGTACGAGGTACGGGTACGGCAAATCTTAAAAAACTTGGACACGGGTACGGCGAGGGACACGTTTAATAAATAAATAAATATATTTATATAATAATATGCATTATGTAAACTCATATCCGAAGAACACTACAAACAAATAAAATTTAACATCACTTAAAATAAACAAGTCATATCCACAAGAGAAAGGATTGCATCAAATAGAAAGTCCACGACGAGCCCAGGTGTTACACCCCAATGCGTGGAGAAGCCTAAAACCAGGAGGCAAGGCGATGCGGTCCTTTGTGTGCGGTGCTAATGGGTTTCGGAAATCTATGCAGGTACGTAAGGGCTTGTTCGGTGTCTTGTGCGTGTTCCGCTGCGTGTTGCCGATGGGTTAGGCTGGCCCAGAAGCGGGGGGAGTCTGGATGCCGGGCGCCGCACGGGGTCAAGAAAGTTATCCCGTGACAATTGGTATCAGAGGGAGGTTGGGGAATCAGGCTATCGAGCGACTAGTGGTGACATGCCTGCACCAGTGGAACGGGAAGAACCGGACTTTGGTGAATCGCGGAGTCATGGTAAAAGGCACGCATTATGACTTTGGTGGGGAGCAAGAAAGCATTACGTGGGTGAAGGAAGTAACCCACGCGAATGGAGTTCTCCTAAGGTGGTGATGCGAGTATTGTGCTAGGAGCCACAAGGTCAGAGCCTGCAACGAGGGCGTTGCAGAATTGAGTGGGGGAGGTTTGTTACACCCCAATGCGTGGAGAAGCCTAACACCAGGAGGCAAGGCGATGCGATCCTTTGTGTGCAGTGCTAATGGGTTTCGGGAATCTATGCAGGTACGTAAAGGCTTGTTCGGTGTCTTGTGCGCGTTCCACTGCGTGTTGCCGCTGGGTTAGGCTGGCCCGGATTCGGGGGAGTCTGGATGCCGGGCGCCACGCGGGGTAGAGAAAGTTACCCCGTGACAATTGGTATTAGAGCTGACCCCGCCGAGTACGGTGTGTCGACGAGGACGTCGATTCCCTTGGGGGGAAGGATGTGACGCCCTGCGAGTGATGGAGTACTCCCTTAGGAGGAGGAAATGTAGTTCAAAGGGGGCATCCCACATCGGAAGATGGGGATCCTTGGAGACCCATATAAGTAAGATATGGTCGCTAATTAAGTACGAGGCCTTTTGGGTAGCTCACTGGCTTCGGATCCCATAAGAACTCCGAAGTTAAGCGAGTAGTGGACCAGAGCAATCTCAGGATGGGTGAACCCCTGGGAAGCTGGTCGTGAACTCCCAGAAACAAAGCCGTGAGGGTAGATGTCCTGGGGCTGAGGCCTGTCTAGGATGCTATCCAGAGCGAACAATATCGTACTGAGGTGGGACCGGGTCGTTACACCAGGCCGTGAATGAGAAGAGTAGAAGACTGACGAAGCAGAGTCGAACCGACGTGAGTGATATTTGGGACATCTCATCTCTTAATAACTTAATATACTATTTATAAAATTAATTAAACAAAACCCACAAAGTTCATTGCATATTGTAAATTGACCCCTTAATTTTTATTTTCTCATCATAGCCGTACCCGTACCCACACCCGTTTTAGCCGTGTCCAACAAAATTTAATATTATTTTTATTGGACACGCCACGTGGCGTACCCGAGCCGTACCTGTACCCGTACCCGAGCCGTGTCCAAACAGGTACCCAAAAAAAGATGAAGTACCCGTGCTTCACAGATGATCATGAAGAACAGCATATCTACTAATCTCCAGGTGGAGCTTCTGGTGTAATGCTCTTACCAAGGAGGCAAGGACTCCAACTTCGACAACTTTCTGATTTTCCAATCAAACAACTTAAGATAAGATATTGATCAGATTAACCAATTAAATTGTTTCTCGGAAATCTTATTTGAATGTCGGGGAAAATTTAACGAATACAAAAACATTTATAAAGTATTAAATATTTGTATACAAGGCAATGTGTTAAATCTCGTATTTTATTCTTTTTTTCTTGTGTTTACAAAGAAATGTGACCTGGAGGTTATAAGTATACAAGTGACTGGATGTAATTAAAATGCATTGCCTTGTATACAAGTATTTATTGTAGTAATTTCTGATAGTAGGGTCTTAGTCTTACTTATGCACCTAAAACAGAGGATTCTGTTAGGATTAATAACTAACTAACCAATTAACAGTTGTTATCAGAATTTTGGTATTTATTATATACCTTAAACTAGGGGTGGACGCACAAATTTACTAAGGGTTTAGCATTAATTTTTACTAGGGGAAAATCAGTACTAGCACTAAATTTTTTTCAATATTAAAATGGGGAAAAATAGCTAATATAGGTCTAATTTTCAAAATTTGTAACACAGTTTAACACAAAAATACAAAGAAAAGGGAAAAAAAAAAGAGCTAAAAAGTAAAATGGGGAACTTGCTCCCTGCATCCAACTTAAACTACGATCTTTGTAGGATATATATGGGGATTGGAATCTCATATTTAATCAAATTTAGATTAAGAAGTATTAAGCTTGTGAGCTTCTAGGTCTGTCTGCGATTGTGTGTGGGCATCTCTCCCTCTTCTTCTAGTCTAGTTCTACATCAAAATGGTAATGGTGACCATCTAGGACTTATAGAATGGGATTGTTAAGGAAGTGATGAAACCCACGCACTGCGCAAATTCATCCTATCACCTACATACGCCATGGGAAAAAGCCCGACAGGATTGATTTTAGGAGCAACTCTTGTAATTTCTTACTTTGGAGATTTTTTTTTTTTGATCAGAAACAAAACGCTTTTATTAAAAAATAAATAAAGCAATACAACATAGATTACATCTTTAGTGAACCAGTAGTCCACCAAAGCCCCTCAAGAAATATGAAAAGGCTACAAAAATCCAAACGTTACAAAAAACCAAACAACAGTGAAAAGATGAAGCCATAAACAAGGCTACTACAGGATAGCTGCGTTCCAATTCCCACATAAATCTGAGACCGATAAAGATCCGAACAGTTTCGAAGAGATGGCCCAAAATGATGCTAACTGCTTGATATTAAACCATACTTCACCGGCTTCGCAATATTTATCTTCAAATATTCTAGCGTTTCTTTCATGCCAAATTCCCCAAGCTAATGCTAAGCAACAACATCTCCATAACAATTTTGATTTCTTCTTATTTCCACTAAACTGCCAATCCAAGCCTAATAAATCATGCCATGATCCAGGCAAGGCTCCAATAACTCCGAATTCCTCCCTCGCCTTACTCCACATATAACTGGAGAAACTGCAGTGAACTAACACATGATCGATACTCTCACCTCCCTTTTTGCAAAGAGTACACCAAGAAGGAGAAATGACCAGATTTGGCCTCTTTTTTTGGAGTAAGTCACAAGTATTAACTCTTTTCCAAGAGGCCAGCCAAGCAAAAACTTTCACCTTCGGAGGAATACCAACTTTCCAAATAAAATTATGGGGCACAAAGATAGGATCCAATGGCGAATTGGTGAGCAAGTGAAAGAACGATTTGCAAGAGAATATACCCGACTTTTCCCCCATCCACAATCTATAATCTCTTTCGAATCTAGAAACTTGAGAATTAGAAACCAAATCTAACAATTCCAAAAAGTCCCCAATTTCCCTATCATTTAAATTTCTGCGAAATTCTAAGTCCCATGAGAAAGAATCAATAGAATTCCAACGAATGATTGATGCTATGACACTATTTGTGTTTCGAGAAATTCTATATAACCGGGGAAAAAGAGAAGCAAGAGTAGAATCCCCAACCCATATATCTTCCCAAAACCTAATGGAATTACCCATACCCACTTTAAGTTGAATAAATGATTTAAATTTAACCATGCCACTAGAAATGGCTTTCCAAGGATTCCTATGAGTGCCATTAGTAACCATGTTTGCATCCCACCCATTTTCATGGAGTCCATACTTACTTTTAATTATTGAGCACCACAATGAATTTTGTTCAATGGGAAATCTCCAAAGCCATTTCCCTAATAAAGCTTCATTTTTCTTAGCAATGTTACCGATGCCCAATCCCCCTTTATCCTTACTTTTAGACACCAAATCCCAATTCAATAAATGATCACAAGTTCCCTCCCCGAATCCTTCCCAAAAAAAATTCCTCATTAGTTTTTCAATAGTATTACACACCGTAATTGGCATTTTGAAAAGAGAGAGGTAATAAATTGGAATGCTTTCAAGGACCGACTGAATCAAAGTTAACCTACCTCCCCTCGAAAGACATCCTTTTAACCAACCCTGTAATCTATTTGAAATTTTTTCAACTACCGGACCCCAAAACTCGACTCGACAAGGGTTGTCTCCAAGAGGCATCCCAAGATAGGACATTGGCCACGACCCCAATTCACAACCCGCTGTTCTCGCCAACGACATCATATCTACTTCCTTCACATTGATACCTGCTAACACACTTTTGGATAAATTGATGTTAAGCCCCGAAACTAGCCCAAATATGTCCAAAATGTCAATCAAATTTTTAAGCTTTCTTTCATCTTTTGAAAGGAAGAAAATGGTATCATCGGCGAACTGTAGGTGTGAAAGTTTAACTCTATCCCTACCTATCTCGAAACCCTCAATAATACCCACTTCCCTTGCTTTCACCACTAACCTATTAAGAACGTCTGCTACTAAGACAAAAATAAAAGGTGAAAGCGGATCACCTTGCCTAATGCCCCTCGATGCGTTGAAAATACCCCTCGGTTTACCATTAACCATAACCGAAAAATTAGCAGAGGAAAGGCAGCCCTTAATCCATTTCCTCCATCTAAACCCAAAGCCCTTATTTTCAAGCACATGATCTATGAAATCCCATTCCACGTGATCGTATGCTTTTTCAAAATCTATTTTAAAGACCACACCTTCTTTCTTCTTGACCCGGTACTCCTCTACACTTTCATTAGCAATCAATACAAGATCAAGGATTTGACGTCCTTTAACAAATGCCCCTTGTGATAATCCTACCGTATCACCTATTACCTCTCTCAATCTCAATGCCAAGACTTTAGCCAGGATTTTGTATAAACTTGTGACAAGGCTAATCGGTCTATAGTCTTTAAGTTTGAGAGAAGATAGCTTCTTTGGGATTAGACAAATATATGCGGAGTTGGTGCACACATTCACTATTCCATTTTCAAAAAATTCATTAAAGACCCCAAGAATATCTTCCTTAATAATCTCCCACCCCTTTTTGAAAACCTCAATGGTGAAACCATCTGGGCCCGGTGCTTTGTCTCCCTCACAGGCATCAATTGCAGCCTTAATCTCATTTTCTTCGAACGGTCTTTCGAGCCAACCCTTGCTCTCCAGTCCGATTGGGTTCCAATCAATTCCTACAAGTCCCATACTACATCTATCTCTCTTGGTGTACAACTTTTTAAAGTAGTTTACAATCTCATTCACGATTTCATTTTCAGAATCCACAATGGAACCATCATCTCTTTCAAGTTTAGAAATGATTTTATTCACTTTCTTACTATTTACCACTCTATGAAAGAGTTTAGAATTGCCATCCCACTCTCTCACTCCTCGCACTTTAGCTTTTTGGTTCCACGAAATTTCCTCTTTCAAAACTAAATCCCCAAATTTTTCTCTCAACTCCCTCCTCTCCCTAATCAAGCCTTCTCCTAGAATTCCTCTTGTTTCCTCTTTATCAATTTCTTGAATCCTATCCAAAATTCTACCTTTCTGCATTCTCACATCCCCAAACACTTCTATATTCCACTTCTTAACCTTATGTTTCACTTGCTCTAATTTTTTGATGAATTTGTGACCCGCCCACCCATGTACCTCACTATCCTCCCACCATTTCCTTAATTTTCCTAAAAACTCCTTATTTGTCAACCACATATTTTCAAACCTAAACGGCGATGGCCCCCATTTGAAAGGATTAGTGTCAAGCACTAATGGAAAATGATCCGATTCAATTCTAATAAGGGCCTCCTGCCTCACCGACATATATGAATCCTCCCACTTTGGAGATTTGATTATTTTAGGTTGGTTATTTTTTGTTAGGAATTTGCAGTTATTATTTTTCTCTTTGATTGCCTGCAAATACAAGGCATTATGGTAGAAATTTAGCTAATTCCAAATAGTAACAAACATTGGATATACCCACAGCATCACTCTGCTGCCAATCAACTCGATGACCAATCAGAAATTGTCATTATATATTATTCTGAAGTTTTTAACAATAGAAACATAAAAAATTTACTAACGGTAATATCTATTGGAGTAATGAAGGAAATAAAGACGATAAACAGAAATCAGTAATGGATAACAGTAACTATGCTAACTGCCAACAGAGACAAAGAAAGCTGGGGAATCATAAAAGCTCTCCTGATACAATGGCATCCCTGTAAGTGTAAGTAGAAAATACGGACACATAAATATATGATAAATTCCACAAAGGACTCACATCTGCCATCCAGATATCTACAGATGGGTCTTCTCCACCACGCATGAGCTTCCATTGGTCACTTAGCTCCTCTGTAGCCTGCAAGAAGTACCTCCCATCGGTCCACAGCAGTGCTTCATTCATTGTTATAAGTGCCAAACCTAAAATATACAAATAATAATTGAGATAGTAAGTTTGAAATGCTATGCGGGAAAAACACCCGCAGCAGCAATTCAATCATTGATGTAAGTGCCAAACATTAATGAGTTCACATAACAAACGATTGAAAATTCAAAAATCTACGCAAGAGCAAATGAATAAGGATAATTTATTATACATTCTTGACATAAAGAAACCTCATGTCCTGCATTATAAACGATTTGGAAAGACATTATTCAAGATATTACAATGATAACATGTAGAGGAAGTCAGTCTTACCAAGCCTATTTTTTTACTTTATTTTTCTAAAAAAAAAATCTTTTTAGATATACAACATTAGATATACAACAACGATACTTGAACCTCTGCCATCTCCCAAAGTACATGATCCCGGAAATGACAATTATACCATTCCCCCAGTTTCATACCGTTGTATGCTGTAGCTCTTAACAAAGTAAAGCTGTACACAACAAAGTAATGTATGATATTTTTCTAACCCTAAATACCAAATATAACCAATACATAGATTAACATTGGTAGAGTATGCATGATACCAGGACATATATAACTACCCTGCCCAAAAAAGAACAATGAAAAGAAAGAAAAAGAGTTTGAAGTTCTCTTTCTAGTTGCTGTTTCTATTTACTTCTTAATGTTGAATGGAGCATTAAGAGGAAGAATTCTTGTTTGTTTTCTCACCTCTTAATGTTGAACTAGATTTAAATTCAGCATTTAGCATTAAGTACAGTGCTTAATGCTTAATTTAACTTCCATGAAATTATATTCCAATGGTGCCCCTATTCTTTTCCTCCATTAGCTATTGATATACATCATAATAATTAATAATAAAATTGTAAAGCGGCATATATTCAGCAATCAAAGCCAAATAAAGTCAAACATATGTTTCAGAGCTTCCATTCAGCATTAAGAATTCAATTAGTGTTCAGCAATCAAAGCCTTAAAAAACAAACGGACCCTAAGTTTCGGTAGCTTAACATATGAATTACAGATGGGATTACGTTTTTCCGAGAAGTAAACTAACAAAGGAGAAAGAACTAACCAGCACTTCCAGTGAAACCGGAGACAAATGCGCGCCTTTGGTCCCTTGCGGATACGTATTCGCTCTAAGACATTAATCATTGAATCACAAAGAGAAAAAAAATTTAATAATCAACCAAGTCAATACAATTGTGATCAAATTATAGCTTATAAAATACACAAACCTTCTGAATAATTAGACGAAAATTCTAGATTTTGCGAATCTCATTAAAACAGTTGCTATAGCAACATCAAATTATAATTTAAATGATCAATCAATTAAATATAGTTGTGATCAAAGTATGACGTATAAAATACTTCTGAATTATTAGACTGATTGAAATTCTAGGGCCGAAATTAGCGGTTTATTAATTTTATGAATCTCAATCGAAAAGTTGCTATGAAATCGTATTGTATTCTAATCTTTTACATAATATAAATAGAGAGAGAATAAAATGAGAAAACCTGGTGATAATCTTCGGAAGGAACGACTAAGGCATGGAGAGGAGGAGAGTGAGAAGCCATTAAAGACCTCAAAGCAGCTAGGGTTTCTGCCATGTTGATTGTCTCCTTTCTCTTCTCCAGCTGAATTCACTCCACAGTCTGACTCTGATTACTGAAAATACTCTTGAGAGAGAGAACTAATAAGCCTTTAGGTACAAATTTAAAATTTTGAGCTTGTGTACCGAGGTAAAAAGTAAGCTATCTCCTCATTCCTCTCTCTCTCTCTCTCTCTCTCTCCTTCTTCTTCTTCTTCTTCTTCTTCTTCTTTTAAGCTTAGTACTAAAGATTCACCGTTAAAAAAAAGATCATTACCGAGAATAAAAATTTGGATGAGCATTAAAATACACGGGTCCATTACATAAACTTGACCTAACCATTCCTATAAGAGAATCATCAAATTTATTGTGACGACAGAAATATATTAGATGTGCTCACAGTAAATCTTTAGATACAGGGTTATGATATGAAACTCGGATCTAAACCTTTAAATCTCACATATCTTATTTATTATAGAGTCATGAATAATCTGAGTCCGCGTACTCATTTATATGATTGTAAAGATAAAACTATTTTGCTTGAAACCAACATATTAAATGCTGATGTTGCTGTACCCCGTACTATCATGTGGAAGGATATTACTCCTAGGGGTGGGTTCGGTTCAGTAACCGAACCGAATAAGACAATACCGAACCGAACCGAAGATTTCGGTAATACAAAATCAAGAACCGATCCCGCACCGAATTAAAGTCGGTAACCGATGTTGCGGTAACCGAAATTTCGGTTTGGTATAAATAAAATTTCGGTAATACCGAAAATCCTGCATTTCTTAATTCAACTAAGCAAATTGCCAAATTCTGAATTAACACACTGCTGCCAATAGGCAGCAATTATACACAGCTACTGAGCCACACACATTTTACATTTATACACACATTGACACACTCACACAGCACACCCAGCAGTCCAGCACACAGCACACAGCACTACAGCAGTGCACAGCAGCCACACAGCAGAGGAGAGAGCGGAGTGTGGAGGGGAGAGCGGAGTGGAGGGAGAGAACGGAGGAGAGACTGAGAGCGTAAGAGAGATTGAGAGAATAGAGATTGTGTATTTGTGTTAAAGTGTAAACTGTGAACTGAAATACTGAATTACTAAAGTGATTAAGTGAACACGTGAGCTGAAGGAATGAAACTTTTTTTTTTAATAAAATTTCGGTTCGGTTTTACCGAACCTTCTACCCGACATACCGTTTTCTACCGTTTAATTTTCGGTAACCGAAATTCGGTTACCATTAAAAATCGGTTCGGTTCGGTTCAGTATTTTTTACGCAACGGTTTGGTTTTTTCGGTTCGATTTTTCGGTAAAAAATGCCAGCCCTAATTACTCCTCCATCTACTTGGCTACTTGAGGCTGCTGCACCGCCTGAGCCTGTAGAACATATTAAAGTGCAAAATATAGTTCAATATCAAGATGGTGATGTTATAATAACATTTGATAATAATAAAACAGCAAGATTATCAACAAGCTCTAGACATTCATTTAAAACTGCTTCAGAAAGATTTTATACCCCTGCTAATACATTAGCAAATACTATAGCTAATTCTTCTTTGGCAGAATCTTCTAGACAAAGAGAATTTTATACTCCTGCTTCTTCAGTTGTAAATTCTACTACTAAAGCTAATAATCTTGTGTTTGAAGGAATTATAAATTCTAAACAAAATATACCTCATGGTGTATATCATCCTGCTACTAGTTCTGGGGAAGAACAACCTATAAAAAATGAACCAGACACTATATCAGAATTAGGTGTAAATTTGGCATATTTAGGTATAAATACTAAATCAATAAATGTTGTTACAATTTCTGAACCATTTGTATATGATAGGAATGAGATAAATAAAGATTTTTTCCAAGAAAGATATAATGGGTTCAGGAAATGGTTTTTTGATTATTATACTGATGATGAGCAGTATAATTTTAAAGATTTGTTTTATGCTTATATTAATAAACATGAAAAAGTTATTCCTTTTGCTATATGGTTCTATGAACATATTATAAAACATGAAATCGATTTCCCTGCTATAAATGTTTTAAAGACTGGAAAGTCAATTCTGGGGTGGTGAGAGCTATACATCCGCCTCCAGAACACCAAGTTATTAAATTAGGAAATGATAAATCTATAGAAGTGACTTGTTTTGCTCAACCTGGTGTTTCTACACAAGTTACTATGGAAAGAATGATAAGTCAAAGTAATTATATAAATTTGTTTTTGCAAACATTAGGAAGTCAATTAATAAGAATTGAACAGAATATTGACGATATTCATGCTTCTAAAAGTAAAAAGAAAATATAAATAATAGCTTCTAAAGAACCAGAAGTTTCTCCTTCACTTTTAAAGCCTACCATCGAGTTGTCTAAAGGATTTTCCTTAGGAAAATCAACTTTAAGTCAAGAAATTATAAATGCTTTAAAAGAAAAACTTGATTCTATGAATATAGGTAAACAAGTATTACCCATATCCCGTGATGATATATCTGATGCTGATATTGAAAATGAATTTTCAGATATTTCTAAAGTACAAAATGAATTTATGAATATTCAAGAAGTAAGCTATCCTTCTAGGACAACAAAAGAAATTCTTATGCCTCATGGTAAATATTATTACCCTAGGCCTACACCTCAAGATATATTGTTTGAGGAAGAAGCACATATAAATATGTCTAATTTTAGTGCTAAAACTATATATGAATGGACTATAGATGGTTTGTCTGAATATACAATTTTAACTCAATTACATAGAATGACTATGTATTCTACAGTCTGTAAAGCTGCTGGTAATACTGATAAACAGATTGCTGAATTTATAATTGCTGGATTTTCTGGCCAACTTCGTGGCTGGTGGGATAATATTTTAAATGATGCCCAAAGAAATGAAATCTTAAATTCTGTAAAAATCGTACAAACTATGATAACCACTAAAAAGCCTGATGGTACTAGTGAAGTTAAGCAAGAACCAACTGCTCAACAAAATGCTGTATATTCTTTGTTAAATTCTATTATTATAGCATTTATAGGTGCTCATCCTGAAGTTTTTGATAAAAGTAAAGATTTACTTATAAATCTAAAATGCCCAACTTTAACTCATTTTAGATGGTATAAGGATACCTTTCTTTCTAAAGTTATGCTTAGAACTGATGCTAACGCAGATTTCTGGAAAGAAAAATTTATAGCTGGTTTGCCAACCTTATTTGCTCAAAAAGTCAAAGACAGAATTAGTCGTAAACATAATGGTACTTTTATACCTTATGCCCAATATACTTATGGTATGCTTATAAGTGAATGCATATTAGAAGGTTTAGCTTTATGTAATAATATTAAATTAAAAGCTCAACTTAAAGCTCAAAACCTCACAGGTCGTAAAGAAATTGGTGAATTTTGTGACCAATTCGGCTTTGATTTAAAAATCCCGGGGAGAACCCCAATCCGTCGCTCTTCTAAATCTAAGAAAAAATATACTAAACGAAAATCTAAGAAAAAATATACATCTGCCTCTACTTCTAAAAATAAATCTTCTTCTAAAAAGTCAAGTAAACGTCCGCCTAAAAAATCTTCTAATCCTAATTCCATAGTTTGTAAAAAGTGTGGAAAAACTGGACACTATGCTAATAAATGTTGGACTAAAAAGAAAATCAATGAAATTGCCGATGAAGGTTTAAAGAAACAACTTATAAATGTGTTATTAAATCCTTCTGATGAAGAAGAAGATAATTCTATAGAAGAAAGTGATAATAATCTTGAAGTTGATGATATTGAATCATCAGTTGAGTCTGAAAGCTCTAAATCAGAGTGTAATTGTAATGCTCAAACAGATTATTATAAAGCTATATTATAAGCTAATGGTTTAAGCATTAATGTACTTTCTAAAGAAGAACAAAATATTCTGGATAGTATTGATGGTATTGAAGACCCTTCTATAAAAAGAAAAATGATAGAATATTATCTTTCTACTTTTAAACAACAGGAAAATAACCCTCTTCCTGCAGAAGAACCTTATTCTTTAAAAAAGGTTTTAGATGATTTAAAAGAAAATAATAATATTGTAGATAGAGAATCTTCTATACCTGATTTAAAGTTTGAAATAAATAATTTGAAAAAGGAAATTCAAGAAATTAAAGTTAGACTTGTAAACTTGGAAAATTATAATAAATCTTTTCTTGCTTTAATTGCTACTTCTTCAGTCCCAACATCATCTGCTGAAAAAAAACAAAAACATAATTTTTTGCAAATCATAGATAAAATAATATTTCAAAAATGGTATATTGCTATAACTATTGTTGTAGATAAAACTTTTGTATTAAAAGATATTGCGCTATTAGATACAGGTGCTGATATTAATTGTATACGAGAAGGCTTAGTCCCTACTCACTATTTTAGTAAAACTACTGAGTCAGTTACTGCTGCTAATAAAGAAAAATTAAAAATAAAATTTAAACTATCAAATGCATATGTTTGTAATCAAGGTCTTTGTATCCCTGCTACTTTTATGTTAGTTAAAAATCTTTCTCAGAGAATTATATTAGGAACCCCTTTTATAAGTCTTATAGAACCTTTCTCAAAAGATGAAAGATGTATAATTACTAAATTTGAGGATAGTGAAATTATATTTGAATTTATAACACCTCCTCAAACTAAAGAAATAAACGAAATGAAAGAACATTTGTTTTTTAAAGAAAAACAGATTAATTATCTGAGAAGAGATGCAAAGATTTTAAATATCTCTACTCAATTAGAATCTTCTGTGGTAAAACATAAGATTGAAGAAGTTTCTAAATTGATAACTAACGAATTATGCAATGAACACCCTAATGCATTTTGGGATCGAAAACAACATATAGTTCCTCTGCCTTATGAAAAAGAATTTACTGAAAATAAAATACCTACAAAAGCCCGTCCAGCTCAAATGAATGCTGAATTATTGGAATATTGTAAAAATGAAATACAATCCTTGCTTGATAAAAAATTAATTCGTAAAAGTTATTCTCCTTGGAGTTGTACTGCATTTTATGTAAACAAAGCTTCTGAAATTGAACGTGGGGCACCGCGTCTAGTTATAAATTATAAGCCTTTAAATAAAGCTCTTCAATGGATTAGATATCCTTTACCCAATAAAAAAGATCTTTTAGCAAGAGTGCAAGCTGCTAAAATATTTTCTAAATTTGATCTGAAATCCGGATATTGGCAAATTCAGATTGATGAAAAAGATAAATATAAAACTGTTTTTACAGTCCCATTTGGTCATTATGAATGGAATGTAATGCCTTTTGGTTTAAAGAATGCTCCTTCTGAATTTCAGAATATAATGAATGATATATTTACTCCTTATACATCGTTTACTATAGTTTATATTGATGATATCTTAGTGTTTTCACAAGATATAGACCAACATTTTAAACACTTAAATACCTTAGTAAATGTTATTAAAAAGGCTGGATAAGGCTGGATTAGTTCTTTCAGCTAAGAAAATGGTTTTGTTTAAGACAAAAATTAAATTTCTGGGTCATGATATCCATAATGGAGAAATTATACCTATAAATAGATCTATAGACTTTGCAGATAAATTTCCTGATATAATCACTGATAAAACACAGTTACAAAGGTTTTTAGGTAGTGTTAATTATATCGCTGATTATTATAAGAATCTTGCTATAGATTGTGCTCCATTATATGAACGCCTTCGTAAAAACCCTCATCCTTGGGGAGATAGGCATACTAAAGCTGTTAAAATTATAAAATCTAAAGTTAAACAATTACCATGCTTGGCATTGGTATCTCCTTATAGTTTTAAGATTGTTGAAACTGATGCCTCTGATATAGGTTATGGAGGAATTTTAAAACAACAATTTAAAGCTGATTCTAAAGAAATCCTTTCTAGATTTACTTCTGAAAAATGGAATTCAGCACAATTAAATTATTCTACTATAAAGAAAGAAATTCTTTCTATAGTATGTTGCATTTCTAAATTTCAAGATGACCTCTTAAATCAAGAGTTTCTCTTGAGAATTGATTGTAAAGCTGCCAAAGATGTTTTGGAAAAGGATGTTAAAAACATTGCTTCTAAACAAATCTTTGCCAGATGGCAAGCTATACTTTCTGTATTCGATTTTAAAATTGAGTTTATAAAAGGAGAGTTTAATTCTTTACCAGACTTTCTAACTCGTGAATTTTTAACAGGTTCTAAAACATGACCTCCTCAGAACAGGGGGTAAAGGGAGAGGCCGTGGT
The DNA here is from genome assembly GCA_021464415.1 of Lonicera japonica. Lineage (NCBI taxonomy): Eukaryota > Viridiplantae > Streptophyta > Magnoliopsida > Dipsacales > Caprifoliaceae > Lonicera > Lonicera japonica. The sequence continues at coordinate 45,468,569 of CM038464.1, forward strand.
CGTGGCTCCTATAAACAGACGACTATTAATTTTAAACCTTCTTTCAATACCAGTTATACTCAGGGATCTTCTTCTAGAAACCCTTCAGCTTCTAAAACACCAGATTCCCAAACTGGTACTTTTGCAAAAGTGCTTAATACTCCAGCACCTCCTCCTTCTAAAAAGCCTATTCAGGATTTTGTTATATATTTGAAAGAATCAGATAAACAGTTTTTCGCCAACCCTATACATTTGGCAAAACAATATTTTGAATTTGATCAAGAGTTTCCCATTGTAAACAAAAAGAAAAGGGAATATTATGAAGCAATTCTTATAGAAACTCATTCTGTAAGAATGTCTTATGTAAATAAGAATCCTGGTACTCGTGGCAAGCCAGAGATTCAGTTTTCTAAATGTTTCATTAGTAAACCTCTTGATTTTAAGGATTGGGGTGTCAATCATAATAGTAAAAGAATATTACCCAATTATAAAGAGGAATACACCTACTGGGATTATATTGATGCTTAGACTAAAGCATTTTATTACCAAAATTCTTATAATACCCATACATGGTGGTTCAGAATGGATGGCCTTCGAGAGCCTGCTGTTGTTTTAAAAGATTTACCTCATTGGTTTTATAATTGGTTTATAAAATTTGGTCCTGAAGAAGATTATTTCCATGAAAAAATTCAACCTATTTTCAATGAATATAAGACCATTCATCCCAAACATTTGGATGATAAAAATCCTATCAAAAATGCTGTCCTTCTTCGATTTCTTGGACAATATTCTATTCCTTGGATATTCCAATGGTCATATACCGTGGGATCACACAACAACCTTTCTATTTTGGCTCGTGATCTTTTTTATAAATGGTGGCCAAAGTATGAGTTTGATGAGCTCATTCCACAAATGAACCTTGATTTAAATGCCTACAAGGAATATAATTTATATGTTAAAGAAGAAGAGGAAGTTCGAAAAAATGAGACTTTTATGAATCAGGAATTCAAGATTCCCTCAGCCGCAGCAATAAAGAAGAAGTATGTTGATGCTTCCCCCGCTGAGATTAAAAAGAAAATGTTAAAAGCTTTTATTGCCCATCTGGGATTTTTGGATGATGATAGTATGTCCATCTCTTCTAAAGCTACTTCGAAAGCTCCCTCCGTAAATCTGGAAGATAAAGATGAAACTGAAGAAGATGAAGAAAATTATTTTGATGAAAATGAGGACATGGAGAAATACATGGGTATGTCCTGGGCTAACCAAGTGGAAGCAGCTATGGCCCTCAATAAAGTGAAGAAAGAAAAGAAAGAAGAAAAAATCAAAGGCAAAGGGACAGGCGAAGGTCCCTCTAGTTAAAATTGTTGGCTTGATATGTCGGCAGGCACTGTGTAACTCATATAATTGAGTTACTGTTTATTTTAAATTATTGTTGTACTATTTGTATTATGGATAATATTGTGCGGATTTATAAGGGTTTGAAATCCGTTTGTAAGTTAGTTAAATAGGGTTTGAGAGGATTGTTTTCCTCGTTTTTTTCCTTCCCCCTTCTCTCTCTTGTATTTCTCCGTTTTGTAAACTTTTATTTTTAAATCAATAATATTTTAAATTTCCTCTCACCTTCTGCATCTCTTTCTTTAATTTTATTTTAAATTATCCTCCGTCTCGTTTTAAGAAAGAGATGCAGAAGGTGAGAGGAAATTTAAAATATTATTGATTTAAAAATAAAAGTTTACAAAACGGAGAAATACAAGAGAGATAAGGGGGAAGGAAAAAAGACGAGGAAAACAATCCTCTCAAACCCTATTTAACTAACTTACAAACAGATTTCAAACCCTTATAAATCCGCACAATATTATCCATAATACAAATAGTACAACAATAATTTAAAACAAACAGTAACTCAATTATATGAGTTACACAGTGCCTGCCGACATATCAAGCCAACAATTTTAACTAGAGGGACCCTCGCCTGTCCCTTTGCCTTTGATACTAAAGATTCACCGTTAAAAAAAAGATCATTACTGAGAACATATAAATATCCTAGAGAAATGGGTGTCCCTATTTACACTTATTAAATCTGTTATAAATATTTTTTGAAGATAAATTTATAATCACTAACATCTGTAAGATTCGTTTAATGAGAGATAAGTGCAGATACACACGCTCGCCCTATTTGAGGAGAGTTTGTTTATAATAACTCACCTAACATCAGGTAATGAATTACTGAAGTGTTTTTTAAATAAGGCTCGCCTAATGAGAGGTGAGCGCACTCACATAAACTCGCCTTACATGAGGAGAGTGTGTTGCTAAGCACTCACTTAACATTAGGCAATGGAGAAGGGTGTTTGTGACAAATAAGGTGGTGTTAAAATATATTTTTAATTAAATTTTGGAGTGGAGTGTTTGTGACAAATTTTGAGGGGTGTAAATAACACCTCCCAAAGAAATACGTATGTCAAATTAATTTTATAATGTTCTAATTGCCTTTGAGATTGGGCATTTCTTGAAACAGAAGAGGAAGGGGAAAGTGGGTATTATGTTTTTAAAGATTGATATGGCAAAAGTCTACGACAGGGTTGAATTGAGTTTTTTACAACATATAATGCATAAGTTGGATTTCGCTGATTAGTGGGTTAAACTTATAATATTATTTGTTACGACAGTGAGGTACATGGTAAAGAATCCTAATAAGGACGTTGGCCCAATCAATCCAAGTAGAGGGTTACGAATCCAATTTTCCCATATATATTCCTAATTTGTGCTAAAGGTTTATCATGCTTAATTCAATCGTATGCCCAACATGGACTTTTAAATGGTTGCAAGGTAACTCGAGTAGCTCCGGAGATAACCAATCTTTTTTTTTGCCGATGATAGTTTCCTCTTTTTTAAAGTCACGGCGTTGGAAACTTCTCAAATTAAATCATGCCTGCACCAATATGAAGAGGCTTCGGGTTAGATGGTTAATTTCAATAAATCTTCCATTCTTTTTAGCGCAAATGACTCCATTGTAGAATCAAATGTTTTATGTAATATCTTAGGGGTGAATCAATGTGATAATCATGGAAAATACTTGGGGCCCCTTTTCTAATTGGGAGAAATAAAGCTTTGGTATTTTATTATGTTAAGGAAAAGGCCTTTAAACAAATGCACAGTTGGAGACTAAAATTCCTGTCCTGGGCAGGAAAAGAGGTGCTTTTAAAGTCCGTGGTTCAAGCTATCCCCAGATACGTAATAAATGTTTTTCTCTCGCCTATTTCTCTCTGTGACGACATTGAAAAATTAATGAATAAATTCTGGCGGGCTAGTAATACTGGAGGATAGAAAGGCTTTCAGTGAAAGAATTGGAATAAACTTTGATTGAAGAAAGGAAAGAGTGGACTCAGATTTTGGAAGTTGCATTGCTTTAATCTTGATATGCTTGGGAAACAAAGCTGGAAACTTCTAACTCATCCTAACTCGTTGGTGGCCCATATTTATAAAGTTAAATAATACCCTAACTATAGCTTTCTTTCGGCGAATATAGGTAATAATCTGAGTTATTCTTAACGATCTATTTTGGTAACTCAAAACATGTTAAAGGAAGGGATTTGTATGTGTATTGGTAGAGGTGACTTGGTTTATATTTGGGGTACTCCTTGGCTCAATGATAAATTAAATCCCTATATCAAAAAAGTCCCCCACCTGGATTGGGCTCTTCAAACTGTTGATAATTTAATGATCGCTGATCATAATGCTTGGGATATAGATGTTATCTCCCAGTTGTTTAATGAAAAGGATCGTGGTGAAATCCTAGCAGTTCCCCTATCTAGAAGTCTTAATAATAATGAAGTTTACTGCGCCTGGGACACGAAAGGCTATTATACGATCAAGAGTGGTTATAATTATTTACTAACATTATATTGTGCAAATTTTTCTCCCGCTATTACTCACTAGAATTACATGTGGAGTCTGTTGGTGGCTCCTAAAATCCATAATTTTTTATGGAGAACTCTCCCTTGTTGTTGCCCACCATCGTAGCACTCAACTCTCGTAAAGCGGATATTATGAACCCTTGCCCGATTTGCAGGAATATTGAAAAGGATGACCAACATATGTTGGTTAAATGTTCATTTGCTCATTGTGTCTGGGTAGCGTTAGGAAAGGGTGATCACTCTGGTGCTAGTTCTTTATTTATTCAATTGTGGCATTACATGTGTAAGCTATTTTTGAAGAAGGATAATGGAATTGTGGTTGTTATTTTACGGGGTCTTTGGCAAAACTGTAATAGTCAAGTATGGAAGGGTATGTCTCTCACACCGACAACTGTTATTCGTAATAACCCCCATCAACATCAATAATGGAAGGCAGCTATATATCAAGTTAATAGACAGCAACGCTCTAACTATGTGCTCTCAATTTCGCATTGGGAAAAACCCACTACTGGGTGGGTTAAATGCAATATTGATGCTAACATCAGAACATGTTTTTATAGTTTGCCAGAGTTATTCGAGATGCCAATGGTTCTTTTATAACTAGAAAGCGTATCACTCTATTAAGTAACCACTCCCCATTTGTTGTTGAAGCTTTTGGAATGAGATAAGTTCTTAGCTGGCTCAAAGGCAAATATTGTTCATCACATGACTATTGAATCAGATTCCCAACTACTTGTGTCAGCTATGAACGGTGATGAACCGGATAGTTCGTACTTTAGTTTATTAGTTTTTTCGTAAGTCTCTTATTAGAGACCTGGATCATTGTAAGGTTGTTTATGTCTGTAGATCAGCAAATGATGTAGCTCATAGTCTAGCCAAGCTTGAGCATTTTATGTCTAGTCAAGAGAGTTGGGGGATGTCCCATCTTCTTTTATTTAAGATGTTTTTGCTTCTGATTTAGTTTAATGCAATATTTTTTTTAAATACATACGTCAAAATGTCTTACAAGTTAAAATCTTAAAAAAATAAAGATATGAAAAGGAACGTTTGGTTCGATTCGAGTTTTAAATCATTACGAAAATGCTACATTCTTTTTCATAGGGATTCCAACGTTTAGTTTGGGTTTTGGGTTAGAAATATATTATTTTAAGAATGAAATATTCTTTCAAAATTCTCCTCCTTAATGTATAGGACTAGATAATTACTTTAGGTATTTTCTTTTACATTTTTCCCGAAGATTTCTTCATAAAAAATATCCCTTTTACTCAGTAGGACAACTTATTTTTATACTTTTCATTGTTATCCTTTTAAAAGGAAATAAATGTTTTTTTGTTATTAAACATTTTCTTTTTATTATTAAATGTATACAATGGAATTTCATGGTTCTTAAGAATAAAAACTTAAAATTTACCTTTGTAAAATTGTTAAGACTTCTTTTTTAATTTATAAAATGAAGAACATTTTAGTAATTCATACTTATTTGATTCATATTTTCATTTCAATTAAATATAGAGAAATAATTCAACGTTGCAAGGAAGAAGAATTCATATCATAACTAAAAATAGCCAAGGCATCCTAGATGCTAAAAGAAATGTTTTTCATAAATTTAAAATACCCATTCCATTCTTAAAACCGAGCCAAACAAATGATAAATATTTGTAAGGCACACTCCAAAATATATAACAATGAAATACCCCATAAGGTCCTCGGTGAGAAAAAAATACCCACATGGTCCCTTCCTCGATGTCGAATTACAAATAAAAACTAAATGCACAAATAAACAAATACACATCTTCATAGATTTTAATCAAATCTCTACTCAAAAGAATATACATACTCGCCTTTATTCTAGTATGTGATGTTCAAGGAAAATCTCCATATCGTTATAAAAAGAGAGGAAAAACTCTTATAAATGAAGAAAGGAAAGTTCCATAGTTTTGAAATTTGGTCAAAAGAACCTTTGCACTTATATAGTTAGATTTATGGGTACTATTTTGTTTATTACTAATATATAAGAACTTGTAATTTTCCCCTCCTTTATGAAAAGAGAAAAATGAGATAGTGAAGTTGAAAAGAGAAAAATGAGATAGTGAAGTTGAAAAAAGAAAAATGATAGAGTGAAGTTGAAAAGAAAAAGATGACTAGTGATTAACTGTATTATGTGCAGGTTCTAAATCCTAACCTAACATTTTAAGTTATTTAAAGAAAGCTGCAACTGCTTCTTTTTTCCAATAATCTAAAGAATTTTTTTTAAGAGATGAATAATGAAAATAAAATAAAATATTTGTCTAAATTTGCGAAATTCATTGAAATCTCAACTAGAAAAAGACAACATGGATTGCACACTTGCTCAATACCAATCAAAGAGATTTTTTTTTGCCCTACCCAATAAAGAGATGAATAAACATGCAATACCACTGTTTCATGTACTGAGATGGCGTACTTAAATACATATAGTGTCGTTATTAATACTAAACTAGTGTTAAGCCCCATAAGATGTACGGGTGATCGATGTAAAAAATATATATTAATTAACATTTTATGATTACAAAATATAATATATATGTTGTTGTATTTGTTTTCGAAACAATACAACCATTAGTAATAATAGTACTAATTGTGTTTTTGTAACATTAACATTTTTGTATGTTTCTTTAGTAGCATTAACATTATATAGACAATATTATAGTTAAACATTACTTTATATTAATTACCGTTTAATTTAATATATAGAAACATTATTTATAATAAAATCATTAGACATGTATAATTAGATATACAAAACCTCTATTTTGTACTATATTATAGATTTTATTAGATTGCATGAAGTAATAATATCTCATATTATCAGGTTTGGTATGTACACTTTATATTGCAATATGTACATTTTGTGTTGCATATATCTAATTTGGCAATTAATCAGCTTTTCATTAAAACATTTGATCACCATTAATATTGTGCATAGAAGAGGGGCGAGAAGTAAGAGTTCTATTGGCTCCATAATAAAAAATTGCCATTAGTTACACACACGCAAGTAGTGGCTCGGTAATAGCCTGTCAGGCCGAGAAAACCCCGAGCTAATATCACGATTTGACATTTATTTTCTCAGGAGGAGGTATTCTTCAGAGAGAAGAGCCTAGAAAAATTTCACGATAACTAAGCTGCTACGAAAAGGAAGGAAAAAAGCCAGAATGCTCGAACCCATATTCCATTGAATACTTCACTTCCTCTTTCCCTTACACCCCCAGTCTCGTGGATGGACTTCAACGAGCTCGTTTTATTGCCCTTGGTTTTAAAGAGAATAAATCATGCAATAGCATGATAGCAAAAAGCGGAGGCGATACTAGTTCTCAGGTCAGAGAGAGGCCTGGCCCACTAATGAACTATGCTCACTCCTTACTAGCTCTAGCTAGGAAAAAAAGCAATGAAAGATTTCACATCGAGACTTTAACATTAGGGGTTACCCTTTGGGAGTTCTTCTTTCTTTTTTGATTACCTTCCTCTCGTATGTATAAAACCACCTCTCGCGAGTTTGGGTTAATCATTTCCATCATTCTTGAACTGGAACCCACCTCGAACTTATATCAACCAAATAATGATATTTCTTTGATGAAATGCAGAAAGAAAAACTCAACAAACACCTCTGCAAGCACTGAATGAATGAAATGAGTGGAGATCTTCCTTCCCCCGTGCTAACATGAATCATAAAATAAGTAAACATATAGTCAAACATAAAATGTGATTACTGATAAAAGAACAAATGTAAGACTATATGGAATGAAAGTTGTTCTCAAATACTATTTTTAAACACATCTGGAAAAAAATGTTTAGAGCAATTTTTTTTTAAATATAATTAGAAACAAATTTTAGATATAACAACTCCTTAAAAAATAAGAAAAGATCTTACCGTATAGCAACATTATAGTATAGCATAGATTTACCATACCATTTGGTTTTGAAAAATTAAGTCATGATATATATATACAAGGAGGAAGGTGAAAATAGAATAAATTGAATCCCCCTTATTATAGTGTAATTAAAAAAGTTTAAAATATCATTATTTAAAAAAAGTAAAGAAAAATTAAAACGCCTTAATTATAATGATATATGGCAACACCACATAGGAAGAGAGTAAAAAAGTTTTACTATCTATAATATAGAGTGGTGTTATCTATAATATAGGGTGGTGTTATTTAGAGCACCCCCCCTCCACACACACACACATATTATGTTTGTCACAAATACTTCCCTTATCACAAATATCCATCTAATAAAAGATGAGTGTAGTCAACACACTCGTTTCACCTGGGGAATGTTTATTCGTAAGAACTCACCTAACATCAATCAATGAATTACTAGAGTGTTTTTCAAATAAGGCTTACTTAATGAGAGGTGAGTGCACTTACATAAATTTGGTTCACATAAAAAATAAGGCCTACTTAATGAGAGGTGAGTGCATTTACATAAATTCGGCTCACATGAGGAGAGTGTGTTGCTAAGCACTCACCAACATCAAGCATTGGAGGGGTGTTTTTGATAAATAAGGAAATGTTAAAATGTGTTTTTAGTTAAATTTTAAATGGAATGTTTGTAACACATTTGGGGTGTGAATAACACTACCCATAATATATGATATGATGTGAACACATGGCATTCATGTCTTATATATATAAGTTATGTTAAAAAATATTATTTATCACTTAATTTATCTTATTTTTACTATTAATTTAGGATGGTATTATACTGTCAAAGTAATTATCAATATTGCTATTCTAAAATAATATAACTACCCTGACTCATTCCAATTCGCTCTATCCGGCCTTTTCACTTTACAATCGGCAACATTTGCCACTTTCATGCATGTAACATATGATGTAATGCACCTTAGGAATATGACCCAGCCCAAATGTAGGCAAACCTAAGGGAATTTCAGAGGCCCAGAATTTTCCTTTTTCCCCTTTCGGTGCAAAAATAAGGCTCAAGTTGTCAGCTAATTAACCCACTTTGCCAAAGCCCATCTTTATTTAAAATAACAATTACGATGTAACCACTAATGATGAAAATTATTAAAACCTTAAGTTGTGTTACATTTAATACGTGTGTAATATTATATTTAATAATTTTTTATATTAGGTAAATTTTTTAAAACACATTAATCTCATGTTATGGCATTTGATTTAGGCGATGACTTGTGTTCTTCATATTTGAGGTCATTGCATGAGAGTCTTAATTCAAGCGCAATTGTTACTTATAAAATAAGAAGAGTAATTGCATGTAATTTCAAGTGCAAATCAAAAATCCTTCTCAATTAACATATTAAAATAAGTTTATAATTCTCTCGCTAAGTAATAAATTTGATTAAAGTCATGTTCCTATCAATACATTTTAAAATTTCGGATTGGGTCTGGGTCAGCTTCACGGATTAGATATTCTTTAGTACGTAATACATGATGGATTAGTAAATCTAGTTGATTCGATCTATTATCTATCATATCATATGTTGATACAGCATGAACGAATCTACACACACACATATATATATATATATATATATATATATATGTTTAATTGACAGGTTTACATACCAGGGAATTTAGCCAAAATCATGAAAAAAAAAGTTGCTCAAAATTACCACACTTACGAAGTAATATTGTAACTAATTAACTTAATACCATGAAATGGACCCAATGGTAGTGCACTCAATTGTTGGTTAACCAGGAACCACAAATTATGAAATTGATGGGCCACCAAATTTCTATAATTGATTCCCATTTGGGTAAAATGATAAATGCTGATTTTGTTTTTGAGATGTACTACTTTCCACAAATAGAATTCATAAATATATAAACCATTATATATATTTATAATCATATGCATGGCAATCCTTATTACTTAAGCTTGCTTACGTATATAATCAAGACTCACCAATTTTTAGTATCATTTATCTCATAAGGTTACATCTCTTTCACTTAACAAACTTTACATCTCTATCACATTTAATTTAAGAGTGCGTTTGAGACCTCGCTTGCTTGCAGTTAATTCAATTAATAAAATAAAATCATACATATTTTTGTTTTTTTTATGGGATAAATTTTTGGAATCTCAGCTAGTATTATATTTTGGCATATTCTGAATTTTTATTATTTTAGAAACTACTTTAGAAAAACAAAGAGATAAAGATATACATGGAAACATAATTTTAAGTAAGAATACAAAACATTTTTAGAAAATTAATAACCAAGTACAGACCATTATTATTATTATTATTATTATTATTTTCCTTTGTCAATATTTTACAAGCGACTTCTAATTTTATTAATCCTTTAAATTTTTTATATTGAGTGACGTACGGACTCAAAGTCTTTTCTCATATATCGATAATCTTAGCTCAAGAAAAAAATCTTAATTGCAAGCATTCTTGATGTTCCAATTGCTCGATTTGTTTCTTCACCTACTATTTGGTATGCACTTACTTTACGAGCTGGTCGCTTAAATCAAAGAAAAATCAAAGAGCATGATCATGTATATCCCATTTATATATCTATAATTTATGTAAGGTTAAAATTAATCACCATTGGTCCTAATTAACATTCTTCCAATTGAACACCACATCATATTATGTATGTAACAGGGCCGGTCCTGTCCATTTGTAGGCTCTGGGCAAAACTACAAAAGATATCCTCTTATAAGTAGGTAAATAATTTTTTATATATTAAAAAAATAATTTTATTTCAATGATAAGAATTTACATGGCATAAAAAATACCTTACAATTGCAAAAAATCCTGCAAAATATCTTACAATTAAATATCGAATTCTCTCTTATTATTTTAAAATCAATATCAATGAAAGAAAAAATATTGGTGCTCCTCTAATTTTCTAGTAATAAGAGATGATTAAGATTGAATATGGGAAGAAAGATTGAAGAAGAGTTAAAGAAATGTTTTCCTACACGCAATTAGAACTTTGAAAGCCTAAATTTTTTCTTAGAAAGTTTCATTATTAATTAAATTTTTTTATTTTTTTAATATATATAAATAAATATTTATACCTTTTTAAAATTTTAGATCCTGAACAGTCGTCCTGCCAGCCTTGCCCTAGGGCCGGCTCTAGTATGTAAAGATGGAGTGAAGTGGCATTGCCCCCCCCCCCCCCCCCCCCCCCCCCTCCCAAGCTTCCATCTGCCATTGTCTTCTGATCTAGGACACACCTGAGAACCAATCTACCAACCCTTTACCTAATAAATCTCATCCATTAAATTTTTCTTATATATATATATATATACATATTTACGTTTATATACAGTTTGACAACCCATAAGGCTGTGCCATGTGTACAAAGAATCAAATTTTAAATATTAATAATATGTTTAGCAGCTAAACCATAGAACAAAAGCAGCAAGTGCTCACCATGTGCTACCTAAAGCTAATGAAGTTTACAGAAAGAAAAAAAGGGAGACAGCTTGCCATCTATACATACACGTACACATATATATATAGACATATATAATATTTCCTCTGTCTTATATACATTAAAAATTTATTTTTTGTTTTGGATGTTTTAAAATAAAAGTCAAGTTATTAAAACACAATTAATTAATGAGTTATATTTTGTGATACTGTGTTTAACTACTGATTATATTAAAATTATTGTGTCTTTAAAATCAAGTAAAAATCTGATCTAAACTCTAAATTTGAAATTAAAAGAGGATATAAAAAGATATTTGGTAGAATATGAAATGAAAGAACATTAAAAAGCCACGTACATACCAACTTGTAATCCGTCCACGTAGTGTACTATTTAAGATAGTTTAGTGATAAATTATGCTTTGGTTAAGATTTTTTTAAAAAGTAAAGATTCTTTGATTATGTTAATTAATTGTGTGTAATTAACTAATTTAAATCTCTTTAAACGATGCAACATATAGCTAAGCTAGCTGTTGGGGGAGATTTGTTGCTTTTAGGTGTGGAGAGTAATCTTAATTATATTACTTTATGTTTTGTCTATTTTTTTGGGTGGACTTTAATTTTGCTTTTAATGAAAGTGATATATAAAAACTAAGGCTTACCTTCCAATAGCAAAGATGAAATTTAAAAAAAAGCCATATATATAGTCTCTCAGCTCTTTTTGGATTTCCTTTTTGAGTATTTGACTATCATGTTTTCCATCAATAGATGAATGGTGGATGAGGCTGAATTCTCCCCAAAATTGGGTGCACAGTGGATATTATGGCTATCACATGCATGGTCCCAAATAATCTTATCAATAGTAATAACAAGATTCAGCTAGACTTAGGGCTTTAATTTAGCTCAGCGCGCTAATTGAAAAAGTGCGAATTTGGATGGGCATTTGGATTCGATTGATCGACTTCTTTTTCTTGCTCCTCTTCATCCTCAAATCTCCATGATCTAGCTACACATTGATTGTATATATCCATAAAATGAAATAATAAAATTATGTATGAATAATAATGTCCGTTTTGTCTCGTTAAAACTTTGTTCTTTTTATTTTTAAATTTATAATATATATATACACACACGTATGTGTGTTTAATTATAAAAATTAACATAACTCGTTAATCAAATAATATTTCACAAGTCTATATGACTACGCTCAGAAACACGTAATTAATACACCCAAGTGCAGGTGGTCAAATTATAATATATTTACTTGGAAGTCCAAGGTCGAACCACAGGGAAGGATGGTAATCTTATTATTCTAGCTAAACTTTCAACAGGGGAAAAGAAAAATAAAATAAAGAAAAGATAATAAATTTTTATTTTAAGAATAGGAAAGAATAGGATAAGAAATTAAATTTAAAACTTAGAAGAAAATAAATAAATATATATAAATAAAAATAAATAAATATAAATAAATAAAAATAAAAATAAAAATAAAAATAAAAATAAAAATAAAATAAATAAATAAAGTAAGGATAAAATAAGCAGCAACTAAAACAAGTGTCTAATAAAATGGGAAAAGAGCGTTAGGGGGTATCTATAGCTACGACATTACAGATAGTATGACCAACCGATTCAAGAAATGACTGTGGACCTGAGTTCCTATTAATAATGAATGTCCTTAACTTACCAATTATTAAATACTAAAGTTCACGAGCATATCATGAGAAATGCGTGAAAAGACTCATATAAGCTGCATGTAAATTTAGTTTTCAATAAGGGAACTTATAATTTATTTTTTACAAAAATTAATTTTCACTTAGTAATGCTAGTGCGTGACAAAAACAAACTAAATTTAATCAATTTTAGTAAATATCAAAAGCTTAACTCATTTCTAAGATTTGATTATGCATATACATGATATACGTCAAAACCGTTCTTAAAAAGTCATTAAAAGCTAAAATTAGCACTATTTCGGTATCGATTTTGGAATGACACCAAAACAGCGTTCAAAGCTCCCAAATTACTTGGATAACTAACTCAGCTCAATAAAAGATAAGGACCGTCCTCTATTCAGCCTCGTTAGAGTTTTAGTACAAAAATTCGTAATTTGAGGTTTTTCGATTCTTTTGTCGAATAATCGAGAAATAATCTTAAAAATTCATGTTTTTAACGCATGAAAAGTTACTATATTTTTCAGATTTATTAATTGACCTATAACCAAGGAGAAATTCAAGCCACAATCACAATTGAATCATATACTCACACTAGTCCGTCATGCTTTCGCTACGGACCCCTAACTACTAAATTACGCTAGCATATTGATAAAAATTAAGCAAAATATGATAAATTCAATCACAAATTGAGCAAACATATTTCTGAAATATAATTGAATAATCACGCAAAATTTCACAGCAATTAAAACTAAGAAACAATTAATAAATTAAAAATACGGTTTAAACAAATTTCGAAAAAATAGCACACTGGCAGTCACGAAAATCGCCTACTGTCCTCAGGAAATTTCGGAATTTAGATCCCCAAAACAGTAAGATTTTGTAGAAAATTCAATCGCGGTCGTTTTGATAGGTGGATCATCAAAATTGGCCAAGAAACGAGCAAGTTATGATTAAAATAAGAAAACATATATTTTTTAGGGTTCTACGCGGGAATCTATAAAAAAAATCTAATAAAAATTATAAATTATGCATGGATTTCAATCATCAATCACATTCAAACACATAATTAACTAACAATATATAAGCATTAATGAGCATCATAAATTAATCTAGGCTAAGGACCCCATTCAATAAATATCTGTATCATAAATTTAGGTATTCTTTCGCGCTCAAACTCAATTCAGTGGTGCACTGATCGTATTTCTACCATAACTTTGTACTCAGAACTCCGATTGATGTAAGGTTTTCTCCTACGCGTAGATAACTCATAGATCTACAACTTCTATTTCTGGAGTTTTCTTCAAATTCTGCACGGATAAATATCAGAATTGGCTAGAACATCAGCATTGCACACGGTGAATCTCTTCTTCATTCAAAAATTTCTCGGTTTGATTCAAATGACTCTTCTTTGCTTGGGACTACTCTATTGGCTTCTCTTAGTCTCTTCCATCAACTTCCTTCATACTTGAGCTTGGAATTTGCTTTCGGTTCATTTCTTGAACTCAATTCAGCTTCGAATTTGACCGGTAATGACTAACTCTGGGGGAATTTGCTTTTAGATTCGTTCTTGTTCACTTTTAACTTGTAAAAAGGTTATAATGCACTAGAAACAAACATATTATCCTATTTCATGATTAAATCTCAATTCTTAACAATTTAGGATAATTAAAATCAAATTCATGCATATTAAGCCACCTAAATACATATAAAAATGCAATATTTTGGCTTAATCACTATAACAATACGAAGCTTATCATACTTATGTTGGACATCTTCTAGATTCCATGCATAAATTAATCTATATATTTTTTGGAAGTTTCTAACAAGAGGAAGGCTTTGGGCATGTGCAATAGAATCTCTCATTTGAACTTTTTTTTTACATATAAAATCAAAGGGCCCAATTTTATTACTATTTTCATTCAAATGAAAGAATTTTACTTAACCAAACATATTCATTTATTAATGCTCCACTTTAAATAATAAAAGACTTTGTTGTTTGAAAGTTTCAATTTTAAGTACTTTCGTAAAATTATTATTCTTCTATACAAGTCTTTAATATTTTTGACCGGACTAGCGTAGCTAGTTGGTAAAGTCGTCCATCAAATTTAAGATCTTAAGTTCAAGTCTTATTTGAGATTAAGGAATAAATATTTTCTTTGTTATTGTAATAAAAGGAAGATAGTTAGACCTTTTTAGAGAGAAAACAAAAAAATAATAACTCCAAGTGCCGCATATGTTTTTTTTTTCTTTAATAATTTTTTTTCAAGAGAAAATTTAAGTCTCTTCATTTAGGATACTTAATTTCTTACCTTATTATAATTGAGACTCGAATTTAGGATCTCACAAATTTAAGTAAACATTTTTATCATTAAGTTAACCTACTCACACATCACATATGCAACTTGAGACGAAGTGTCGTTTTGGTATTGGAGTGGGGTGCATATGTTGCACAAAATCCAACAATTAGCCTCAAATTTTGAGCTAGGGACATTTAAAAAATCATAAGCCTACATAGGTTAGGGATCAAATTAAGGCGTAATTTAAGGGTTGTTGAAATCTAAAGTAAAGTAGTACTCTACTGTGTTTTAAAAGATAATTAATGGTTATATTTTTTTTTTTTTTTTGCTTGTACGTGGAAGTTACTAGAATAACTATGCAATGCATGCGCAAAAACTAGCTTAGCTAGCTAGAATTTAAGGAAGTAGAGTAAAAAAAATCTATGGCTAATAGTAGGGCTCGAATTTATAGGATAGACGACTGATTGGTAAGGGCAGAGGGAAACATGGAGTTATACCGTGTGTGGCTGTGGCATATACAACACAAACAAATTTGACTCAAATAGGGAATATACATACATACATATATATATACATATCAACATACCCTCCCTGCCTTTCATTCAAAAAAAAAATATCGACATACCCTAGTTTATCTATTTAATTTCTGCACACCAATCATCATCATGTATATATTAATTGCTTCATCCAATTAATACATTGATTAACAGTTAATGAGAACCCCACAGTTTAATCACTAAGTGAGCTTGGCTAGTTAGTTTAAAGTGGGGTTAATGGACCCCACTTAGTTTAAAAAAAAAAAAATATATATTGTATATGGAGTAATAAAAACTAAGATAATATTTACAAGTTAACCCTGTTAAAATTCTTAAAAAATAATTACAAGCAGGATCAATGATCCATTTGTTTTATTGTATTTTAATTTATTATACAAAGTAGATAATGATTTATAAAATGACTCTACTAATAAAAATTTATGACAATAATAACTTAAATACAAGTAGTTTAGCTACAAAAAGTTGGTTAATGTAACAATATTTCATATATATATATAGAGAGAGAGGGAGAGATATATATTTTTCTTCCTCAAGTTATACAGAAAAATGGTATAGGTATATTGAGTTCTTTGTGCACTTGTTAAATATCGCGTTAATAAAAATTAGTTTATGTAACATTATTTCATATATATATAAAGATGTTTTTTTTTCTTGAAGTTATATAGAAAAATGGTCTTTGTACATTGTCTTCTCAAAGCGTGTGTTAAGTTTTGCGTTAATGAAAATAATGAAGCTTTACATAATATCAATGTCCAAATTATACTGCCTAGAGTCGTCGTCTTCTCTTTTTTTTCCTTTATTTATGAGTTGTTAATCTTAGAATACTTGACACACGCGATGCGTCAACAATATTATACCTTATATTTTCTGAAGTTCTAAATACAACATTGCATTTAAGCAAACATTGATAACACAATTTCTTTAAATCTTATGACCGATGTTTAATATATTGCTTAATACTTTTGGAAAATAGCACCTATTTAAATATTTAAGAGATCTTTTATTCAAATTTCACCGGAGTGAGTTTGTGTGTGTGCGCGTTAGCTAGCGTGTTTTGTTTTGAGAGGGTGAGTGGAAGAAAGTTGAGGGAGAAATTTTATTATTGTAATTAAAGGTAAAAAGACTTACAACTTCATTCATAAAAAAAAATGTAAACAAAGGTGAGAGTGTGTGGTTAATAATCTATCACGCATCTAAAAGCTCACACTGCACATACCCATCATGCAGCTTTACGTATACTAATTATTAATTTGTTATATGCAAAATTAATAGCAGCAGCCATACGCACTACCTAAGTACTCTTAATTATGTTCAATTTCTATGTTTCTAGACAAGTTTCTATGCTTCAACGCTCAAACCTAAAAAAAACAAGTTTCAAACATATATGTAATGTTCAATTTCTTAATAAATTTTGACTTAGATACATGAATTACTAATACACTTAAAAAGTGCGGATAATTCTAATACTCCTAAGATAACTAAATGGACACTTCAGATTTATTCAATTTTATGATTATATTTTAGATGAGTCTGATCCAGATAGACTTAGAGCTCAAATATATGCTTCACAGATAGTGAGAACTTTTTATCAGTTGCATGAACAAACCCACCCACGTTGATCATAGTACCCTTGCAATTTTATTAAGGAAAAAATGGAAATTAAAGAAAAAGTGACAAAATTAAACAACTAATCCCAATTTTCTAATGTTCATTTGTTGTCATCAATGAGGTATTTGGAAGATGATTGAACATGGTAAATACTATATATATATCTAAGACACACCACCAATGAACTTGATGAAATGAAGGACCACACCCACACCTATGATTTTATTCTAAAAAAGTAATTAAATAAACTCAAAGTTAATTATTTATGGTGCAAAGTCGGCTTATATAGTTGATTAGTAATATATTAATTGCAAAGAAAATCATCATAATCAAGGGCGATGATTCTGATTAGCCAGGGGTTTAACTAATCTAATAGGTGTTTAAATCCAATCAAAATGAGCTGTTTAGCAACAAAATCAGTAAGTTGGAAGATGGGAAACAAGAGCTAGTGTTGTCGGTATAAACATGGCACCCATTTGTTTAACCTTCTTAACTTACTTTAATTAATCGAGTCAAAGTAAAGCTAATTTATTCATTAAGTCCCCATTAAATTAAACTACTTAAAAGCAATATGTACGAAGGAATCCATTCCACACCATGCGCATCTTTCACCAATCCCTCTTTCTTTTTTTTTCTTTTTTCGTTAAACATATGCTCTAGGTACATTTTAAGAGAGATCCGGATTTTGGCTAGTGATTAAGAGTGAGTTATCACATGGGCCACCAAGGTTTGAGTTCTCCCCTCTCTTTCAAAGAATCACCAAAGCTCATTATCGATTCATATAAAAAAATAAAAACTATATTTTAAGAAACCAAAAATAAAATTCTAAATGTCTTTGGTGGTTAGGTCACAAATAATATTTTGTGAATTCTCTAGTCTTGATGTAGATGGCCAGCATTTGACCAGACCAGAGAAATTAGTCGAGGCACCCAAACTGGCCCAAACATTCTTACTGTTTGAAAATAATAATTCTAAATGACCTAATATTGTTGTTATTGATATTTATGCATAGTATTATTTTATTTTATTTTGAGATTTTTAACACAGTGCCCACTTAATTTTCCTTATTTAATAAATCTTAAAGTGAAGGGTAGAATGGCCAGCTTCGTTAGGAGTCTCTCTATATATCTCCATCCTTATCCATTGTTAACACTTTAATCTCGTGTTAATTAACTTTGTAGTAAAATTAAGCTATAGTTTTAGTCTTTCCTTCTTGCTTAAGAAATACAACCAACTTGAACTAGAAATAAAGGAATATACGTGCATTGACCCTCCATGTTTTGTTTTTTTATCATATACACCTCGTTTGTATTTTGAGAAATTACTATTGCTTTTCCTAGTGGTGAATTCATTATCAATGCAATCTATTTTTCATAGAATAAAATTTAATTTCCTCTAATTAATTTATTTTTAATGGTAAAAGTAGTTGTTCTAGTCAGTTTATGTACTTTGAACCTGTACATTTAAGACTTTAATGCACTATACAAATGGGGATAGTCATTCGCGATGTCTAGACATGATGAGAGATAAAATTGACATATGTTGAACCTTGTGAAGTTCACATGATATTTTTTAGTACTTAATATATTTTTCATCACATAAATATGAGCGAGAATAACCTTGTGAAATTATTTAATTTTTTTTGTTTTAAATTGATGGCCCCCTTTTGACTTTAGTACTTTTGATTAAACACTAATTTTTCATTGAAGATTTGTAAACTGGTTATGCCTGGAAATTAAAAAATTAAACCATCAATTGTAGGTATTTGAGATCGACAGCACCGGTGGATGTAAACGACCGTACAACAATAATCAAACGATTAATCTTCATTTGAGGAAGCTGACAAAGCCCGCTAATAAACTGTACCTCACACACTAATCAATTTTTACATTTTGTTTAATTGTTAATGCTAATTATTTGTGAAAGTTAATTACTTATGTTAAGGTTAATTATGTGTGTTAAGGATTAACAAGTAAAAAAAGATGTGGCTGATATCAGTGAAAAAAGAAACACATAAAAGGATGTTTGTGATAAGAAAATGTTAGTGACAAAAAATACGATGGGTAATATCGTCAACGTATTTTTTTATATTGCTAATTTGAAAAGCTGAGTAAGAATTTTGAACCTTTTTGAAGGTCCCTTCAACATGGGTTCGAAGAAAGCTAACTACGCACAACTGTCGTATATCCAGATAAAATTTATAGTTGGGAACCAATGAACCATAATAAAAAGTTGCAAGAAGTTTGAAGCCATTTTCTCATAGATTAATAACGGGTATTCTTAAATAGATTTACAATATCATTTTTTTTATTTATAAAAAAGTCAACCCTCAAAATAAACGATCCAAAAAAATAGCTTAGATCTTTTCTTTTTACCCTGATTTTTATTTTAGCAAAAAATGCCGTCTATTTATTTTGAGAAGTTTTAATTAAACACACCCACCAAAACATTCTTCTCACTCCACTATTTTTTTGAAATTCTTTCTTCTCAACCCGTATAATTTTCAAAGGCAAACATATTTTTTTTAAAAAAGATAAAAAATTAAAGTCACTTAATAAAACATTTTGCTTCCCCATATGTAAACTCACCCACTGCTTTCTTAGAAACGGTGAATTAAGAAAATCACAATAACAAAACCGCCAAATTAAGATTTATCAAATAATCAGGGATCATCATGTGGATTGATACTACCACTGCAAAGGATGACCAAGACATGATTTCCTATGGAAAAAAGAAACCATGTCCATAAAATAAGAATAAAATGAAATGTGGAAACCCATGAAACCGATTTGATTTTCATTCATATTGGTAAAAAATTGTAGATTGATTGAAGTACCATAGTACATACCCATACGATTTGACTTTAATTTCATTCATATTGATAAAAAAATTGTAGATTGATTGAAGTAAATCAATCGTTGGCCTCGGTAATTCTGTTATATATATATATATAGAGAGAGAGAGAGGGCGGGGATGGGTTTGGAAGTAAATTTACATTTTTTTAATTAAGCAATGTAAAAAAAGATTTCATTGTTTGGCATATAAAAAAGAGGTGAAGTGTGTTTGGCGTGTTGACGAGAGACCAGATGAGTTGAATGTCTTTGATGAAAATTGGTGGGGTGTGTTTGTCGCATAGAAAAGAGATGGGGTAAGTTGAATGTTTTTTATAAAACTTAGTTGAGTGAAGTGTAAGTTTTTCCTTATTGAGGTGAAAATAATATTTTAGTGGGTTTATTTAAAATTTTTCTTTTGTTTTGGCTACGGTGAAAATTATCATCCCTATATTTATTTGTATACTTTCAGTAAACTCACTCTACTATTGGAGTGAATTGAAAGATTTTCTTAAAAGCCAACAGAGTGAGTTGAAGGTATTCTCAGGCGAAAAAAATAATATCACGAGTTTATTTAAGAACACCTTTGATAATGAATTGATATAAGTCCCTCACAAAAGAAGGTATTTTGTATTTCTAGAATACTATGTAATTGTACCTTAGATTAATAGCAAAATTCTAAGTAAAATTCAAATGCATTCATAGAGCATAAAATCATATAAAAGTCACATATATGTCTACTTAATTAACGGGAGAGTATTATATTATTACGTGATACTTCAAGAGAATCAAATATATTTCACTACAACAGAAATTTATTTATAAAAGTTAGTCAAATAAAAAAGGGTATAATGATACATAATCAATTTAAATGGAAAAGTTAAAGTCCAAACTATATGTCAAAATATGAATCAATCGGTGTTTAAACAGACCCATACAATAAATTAATACACTTTGTAACATATTAATTCTACTTTTGGTTTGATCATTTTGAGTTTAATTTATACGTATATGTTCAGAAAAAGAGGATACATTTTCTCCCTCTCTCGAAAAGTTGCAATGAATTGAATGGATGGTGGGGTTGAAGACAACAATACCGACAATATCATCGTCCACTTTTATCATCCTTCTGACAAAAACAATGTGGTTGCACCTAGTCATTCCAGTACTCAACCGGGTCTAAAATCATCTTACCCCAACAATCCTCCACGTGTCCATATAAACTCTCCGCTACTTTTAGTGAGTTGCAGTTTGAGAACACGTTCATAATGTGTTTAACGTATCAAATAAAAAGATCGAATATGAATATTTAATCTCTTTCGAATAGAACAAAAGAATTATACCTTCTAGTTGGGACTATTTAATCTCCTCTCAATATTCAATCATAATTAACATCAAACACGAGGCTCGTATCCTCCACGTCAAACATAACTTAAAAGATACATTAATATATTAGGTCAGTTAATTAGATTCACTACATTAAAGTTACGTACAAATTTATATAATGAGTAGATTACTTTCATTAAATTTAATTATGAAATTTAATCTAGTAGAATGTGAGATGACCATTATGTTGAAAATGTTTGACTCAAACCATTTGTTCTCACATGAAAAAATTATATAACTCAATATGGGAAATATAACCTCAAGGGGTTGGTCTACTAGCTTCGGCCTGAGGCTAAAGGCTCTTAACAGCCGGTCTCAGGTTCGAATCCTGGCAGCACCAACACCTTGGGGCCAGCCATCACTCATGCGGGCCGACATTTAATGCCAATGCGTCCGTCATGGAGTTTAACCTTGTACAGCGGTGGCCTGTACAGGACCGGGGATTAGTCGGACCGAAGGTGCGGATACTATGGAATATAAGCGGTTCCACGCCTATAGCTCAAAGGTGTTTATAGATATATATATATATACCAATTTTCTTAATTAAAGAATGATTGTCCACTTTAAAGAAAGGTTGTGTATATGTGTTGTATGTATTATGATTTTGTGCAAAATGTTTCTAATTCAAATATAAATATATATTTTTTTAAAAAAAGTTTAATGAAGGAAATCATTCAATCCCGTGGATCGAGACGGCAAGTTGTTAAAATTGTTAATGTCATTATATAAGGGAGATGATAAAAACACTCTTAAATTATAGGTTCACAACAAGATGTATGCATTTTGAGTTGATGTACATCATTTTTTAAAATGGTAGCAACAGTGGTAATAATGCAACACTTTAGGAGTATTTTTGGCATCACCTTTATATAATCCTAACTTGCCCTGCACAAATAATACGTGCGCAAATTGCATATACATAGTTTGAATTAAAAAGTCGGAAAAAAAAGTAAGAAGTACTGAGTAGTCTCGTAATAGGATAAACTCTCCATCAAGTATCAAATTTGGTTAAAAACATAAAAAAAAAAGAGGTTATTTTTATTATTGTTCGTTTGATTCGAATTTTAGTTTATTCTTGAAATCTTAAAATAATAAATACACACAAAATATCTCTTGTAATTAATGTGGAGAGTTTAAACTATAAATTGATAAAACTTAAATTTTTTACATAAAATTACTATTTTAAATTTCATGAACGAATGGAAGTTACATTCATAGTTTGTACGTCATTCTCGTGAACTAAATTCTAGCAATACAGCTGTGCAGTACTTTATCTGAATTCAATGAATGGGGAAGGTAAAAGCTTTAGTTAATGTTGTTAAATTATAGAAAGTTCTATCAACACGGCTTTAATAATTAATATATATGTTAGTTTTAGAAATTCTATCTAACAGCTTTAGCAAAATGTTGGTAACTTTTAGAAATTCTATAACCAATGCGGTTTTCAAAGGGGGAGATATCTCTTCAGTCCAGACACAAGAAAAATCAAAGAGGCAAACTAACATCTAGTCATCTAAATGGCTGAATTTAGCAGCATCTTTCTTCTTCTTTTTTTAATCTTAGTTTTGCTTTTAAGACTTGCTATTTGTCATGCTCTCTCTCTCTCTCTCTCTCTCTCCACTAATCTTATTCCCCTCCAGACACATTATAAATAATATATATTTATATACATCAATAATTCTTCTTCGGTAGATATAATTTCAATTCAACACTAGCATTATTAAAAGAAAATGTATCTTACTTATTTTGTGTGCAAAATAGTAGTATAATTTAAAGAAGAAAGAAAGTAAATATTATGCAAATGAAATTGAGAGAGAAAAGTATGTAAATTAAAATAAGGTAGAGAGGAGTAGAGGGACAAAAGTACAATTAAAGTGCGATCCAGTTCTCAAAATGACAACCAAAGTGCGGCCTAGTAATATATGTACTTTAGTTGACCGTGTTAGCAAACGTTAGCAAACTTAGTGAAACTTTACTTTAGCCAATAATTCATGCAACATTATCTTGGCCTACAATACGTAATTTCTATGCGCGAGTATAGGTAATATAGATAAACTTGCCCTGCCCTATCAACTCCAACTATTATAGTTGCACTTAACACATGGACCGGTAGAACATGTCTAGTCATTGGACCTAACACGTAATTAGGCTCCTTTCATATGATGTCGTCATATTAGAATTCGGAGTATCCAATCTAAAATTAATTGACTATAAACAAAATAACTATTTATTTTTATTTATTGTTTTGAAAGAATCTCATTCTTAGTATGTAATTTATAGTCTTTATAATTACGGGTAAGTGAAGTATTAGAGTATCTCAAATGCTATGATCAAAATAATAATTATAATCAACTTTAACAATGTTAGCTAAATACACTACCACATTCGCATAATGAAATTTTGGAAACCTTTTAATCGATAACTAAATATACCTCATTTATAATCAAAGTTAACAACATTCTTCAATAATCAAAATACGCGACCCACTAATTCTATTAACAACCCTATAAATTTAGTCATTGAGAAAAAAATAACCATTATAAAAGGCTTGCATTGTTAATTTTAATAATTTATTACATGAACTTTTTTAGTTGCGTAAATTATTTCATTTATAATTATTTTATTATAAATTATTTTGTTTTAATAAAAAAATTGTGATGTGATTTTTTTTGTATAAATTTTTATGATAGTAATAAGTTATATAATTTTAATAATATTTATTTATTTAATGTATTTTAATAAATAAAATTTATAACTAAATTCATTTTTATAACTAAATGTTTAAATTTATAAATTGAAGGACAATTAAATCCACGTATGATGAGATACAAAGAGTGAGTTAGGTGGTTGAATAAGAATCAAAGGCTGCATTGTACGAATTGGCGGCTACCGTTAAAGGAGCGGGAAAAAAGAGGGGGGCCTGTGATAAGTGGGGATGGTCCGACACTGTGTGCACCTGGGGTAAGCTAACACGTGGATGGATAGAATATGTGGTCCCCTCCTCTGGTTTCGGGGGTGTTGACGCGTGTTGCATTCTTTTTTCTTTGGCTCCCATGTGCACCTCTCTTTTGGCGTGGAACCCATCCTTTTCCACTCTCCTCCCTCTCTCTTTCTTTTCACTCTCACTTTCTCGGCTCACTCGGCTTAAAGTTTTGGGCCATCAACTTCCTCCATTTATTTACTAAACTAAACCACAGCCTAATTTTACGAAATTGGCTTAGTAAATCGCAGCTTGTAAATAAAATTTATAAATTTAATACTAAATTTCTTAACCGATTATACCGAATACAATATAAAAAATAGTTATATAATTTTTGCAAAACCCATATAAAATTTTTAGCTTTACAAAAAAAAGAAAGTCCAAATCCATATCAAATTTCTTAAGTGGTTACACCGAATGTAATATAAAAAATAATTATACGGTTGTACAAAGCTTATATAAACTTTTAGCTTTTAAAAAAATAGAAAAGTCTCATATAAGTGAGAGACACTTGTTTAAGAGTAAGGGAAAAGTCTCGAATGAATATGTTTCAATTGTATGAGTTTTTCCATTTTATTTTTTTAAAATCTTTCTCAAGAAATTTTTAGCATAAAAAAATATAAAAATGGAAAAGCCCATGCAATTGAGTCACCCTCCTAGAAAGCTTTTCCATCACTCTCGTACAAGTATGCTTTACTTGTATGAGGCCTTTCTAAATTTTTTATCTCTTTCTCAAGAATTTTTTAGCATAAAAAATAAAATAAAAAGTGGGACAACCCTTATACGATTGTGGTTTAACTGTATGAGTAAAAAAAAAATGGGACAACCCTATACGATTGTGGCTTGCCGTATGAAACATTAATTATTATTATTTTTTCCGTACGAATAAAGAACATTTGTATAACTTATATCAGTAAAACACAACCATTTGGGTAAATTTTAAGTTTATGTTCTCTTACTACCATATGACACTAAGTTTGTGCTCTAAGTTCTGTCCACTGTAGTAATGTGTAAGATAAATTTGCCAATTTATCATACCCATTAGGAATGCTCTAAGAGTGAAGATTTAATTCATGACGCAAGTTTGTACGTAAAAAAAGATGGTAGGGATAAAAATAAAAATAAGAAGTAAGACAAAATTTCAGTGGATTAAGGATTTCATTGGTTCTGTATTCGCAAATAAGTACATGAACATTTTTTCTAACCCAAAACACTGGCGATGTAGTAGCGGTCCCCAAACTAGCTGCTGACGCTTGACGTTTTCGATGATCAATAAAGCCTAGCCTAGTGACCACCTAAAGTGAGAAAAGGATATAATCAGCTAATAAATAGTCCTAATGAATTTAATTTAATACCATGTAAAGTGTCTTAAAGACTAGAATATACAGCAAAGAAATTAGCATTCAAATTACATTATGACTCACTCATATGTTTGTAAAAATGATTTCATTTGCACCCACTTTATATACTGTTTCATTTAAATTTTCACCAGTGGAGTAGAGAGGGCCTTTTTAAGGACAGAAAAAGTGGATATGCTTTTATTTTTGTCGACTTTCATATATATATATATATATATATTCTTGGAGAATATGTACTCCAATTCGGCCACGTCGTCCCACTTCAAGGCACCAACTCAGTTCAATCTGTTTTTTTGTGCTATATTCAACACATCAAATAAATACACTTTCTCCTTTTCATTTATTTAAAAAAAATATATATATAAGGTTCACACAAGAAAGTGACTTGAGCTCTGTGGACAAACTGAGAGAAACATAATGTAAAGTCTTTTTCATTTGAAAGCAAATTTGTAACCCAAACATAATGAGAAGCAAGAATATATTAATTATTTTCCCGTGACATTACATCAGTTCCGGTGATTGAACGTCATACACTAGGAAGTATGTATCGCAAGTTCTTTGCTACTGTGGACAAAAATACATCACTCTATCTGAATTTATCTTAATGTGGTGCAATATACATTCACGTGATACTCTCAAAATATCCTATATTTCTTTTTCTTCTTCTTCTTCTTTTTTTTTTTTTTTTTTTTTTATATTTGTGAGATCTAGGTCCCACCCCAACTAATCCTACAAGACCCGCTTATTGACTCTCCAAAACTCTTGACACAGTTAGAAATTGAATTTGAGATCGTGCACCTATCCATACAATCTTAAGCTTGTCTACGTTTAATACACTCTGCCCCCCCACCCCCCTTTGAATTCAGTATTTATTCTTCTTTTTTTAAAATAAGACAATCAGATATTTGCCAAAGCTTGTCTACGTTTTATTAATTCTTGGCCTCTTTAGGTTTTGAGTGCTGGACAAATAAAAACAGAGCTGAGTAGTGTATGACTAAATGGACCTCCAATATTATCTTTTTGTAACCAAAAAGAGAAGACAAACAAGACAAGAAGAAATAAATGGTGTTTGGCTAGGACAAGGACTAAATGAAGGGGGACTTGAAAATACCAAGAAAAAGGGGAAGAAAAATATGATTTTTTAGCTTGACTATGCACATAAGATTAATAATAATAATAATAATAATTTGAAAGGTTAAAAAACAGAGACATACAAACCAAATAAATATTATTTATGTACTTCTAACAATTCTCTTGAGTGGCACAACTGAATGCACATCACTTAGTATTCTTGCATTCTGAAATAATTTATACCTATACTTCATATGATTTTTCAGAATACTGTTAATATTCTAGTGATATTTTGTTATTTTTAGAGTTTTAGATCAAATAAATAAATTTTTTTTTTGGGGGGGGGGGGGGGGGGGGGCGGAGTGCCACGAGATTTTTGAATGTGATATTTTAATACTAAATTCAACCAATGTTGCACAAAAATAATTATAACCATGTAAGTTCGAACATTTTTCTGACGGATTTCAAGTCTATATGTTTGCCACCCTCGAAACCTTGACCTCATTATAAAAAGTGAATAATGATACTATGTGAACTAGAGCTACATCAACTATAAAAATGCATTTCTTGAACTATGCTCAAGTGCTTTTCAGTACATAGCTCTTGGCAAGAGTTTGAACTCCGCCCACAGAGTATGTCACAAGCTTGGATGAGCCACTAAAGGAGACTAGTAGCAAGAACTTAAACCTAAGTGAAATAATCGATCCTTAGTTCCTTACCAACCAACTGATCACGTCGGCAGTTTAATTCTACAGTGGTCAAAGATATTTTTTGTAATATGATATCACAGCATTTAATCATACTCTATACTATATTAAACCGAGGCATCCATTGATGTGGGGGGGAGAGCTTGTATGATGCAACTGCTTAGGTAAGAATATATAGGGTGTTTGTGCCATCACAATTGGGGTGAACCAATTAAAATGTCATCCCTAAAATTGACAGAAATATCCTTGTCTCGAGCCACGCATGTGCTAGTACTAGAGATATAAAGCCGTAGCTAAAGCGAGCTGTGTAGCCTATTATGTTATGTATATATATATATATGGCTTGGGCTTGTAGCCATAGACACCTAATTGGACAACTAAAGTTAAGCGGTGACTTGTATCCAAATACAGAGGCCACCCGTACCCTTTTGTTTATTTACTTCGAGGGTTTGGTCAGGTTTGGGATCCGAACCCTACACCAATTACATACATATATATATCTTTATCTATACATTATTTATACATACATTAGAATTTGTGTACTACTTAAATGTCGATGGTTTTCTCTTTCAAAGTTCACGCCAATGTTGACCTGACTCTCTTATCTCTTTTATTCTTTACCCAATCAGGAAAGCCAAATCCAAACTGCTTCTCCATATTATAGGTCACATATTTCTTAGTCATTTTGGATAGACTATTTCTAGCAATATAACGTAACACTCTTTTAACATGCAAGGACGTACTAAAATGTGTTTTGGCACGCCAAGTGCTACAAATGTGTCTCGACTTTCTTTCTCTTGTAACTAAGATAAGTCTACACTCAATCCATTTCTTGTTCTCTCTACCTGTAGCACGGCCAATTTATACAAACTTGGGTGGTAGGGTAGGCCAGATATTTATATAAACTTGGCTAGTAGCGTAGGCCAGATATAAATGTGAATGGTGCCTAGCTTGGATTTATAATGCATGATAATAGCTCGCCACTTAAAAAATAAATCTAGCAAGTATATATCAAAATACACAAGCAGTCGTACTCTTAACTTCAAAGGTTTCTAATATCTCTACTCACGTAACCATACACTTGAACTATTTATGCGTAACAACATATTGATAATTCAATCATAATTCATAAATAACAAATACTCCCTTCGTCCCTAATTGAGAGTCCACTGTTCTTTTTGAAGTATCCTAGCCTATATTAAAAGTCTTCTTTTCAAAATATAATTATCGTACCAAATCTCGAGATAGGAGATACGTTTTGTTCTAAACTAATGATCCTTGTAAAATCCGTGCTTTCTTAAAAAATATGATTGCCAAATATGGACTCTTACTAGGGATAGAATAAGTACTAAATAATATATAATTATTGTTCCAAGGCCATTCATATTTAATCATGTGAAATGATCAAAACACAGGCTCGATCTCTATTGGTTTCACTTTTCAACTCCATTGGGTGATTTAAAACCAACTGACATGTTTAATCCATCTTTCAAGGGTGCTTTAGGGCTTATTGTAGGTCACAATCACCAAAGATCATCACAATCAGATTATTCCAAAATAAAGTGAAGAACTCATAACATTGGTTTGATCCTTATCATAATATTAATCCTACACTAAAAAGGGTCCCACGGTTGTGAAAGTATGGCCCTTTTGTGTGTGTGTGTGTGTGAATATCATTCTCACCCACCATCAGTTTGAGTCACAATAAGAAATATACACACTAAGCCTACCACATTAACCGAGTCACGTTTCACCAAATCAAGCAAAAAATATACCAATGCTCCAATCTCATTCCCCCAAAATTAGGCAAAACTCTCTCATCTAGCCCTTAATTAATATATCCTAAATTAAAGAAAATGGCAGTCTTGTAGTTATGTGAGAAAAACAAGGTCTATTATCTCTAACTAGCTTTATAAATGAAGTCCTAAATCCACTCCCCCAAATTCCTAACACAAAAGTCTTCTTAGTCTTCACTCCACCTTTATAAATAAAGTCTCCCCTCTGTTGTGTTCTCCTAAGACAACCCACCACCCCCCATCCCATCCACCTCTTTCATCAGATAACAACAGCACCACCCACTTTCTTTGTAAAGAGAGAAAGAGGAGAAAGAAAGAGTTAGAGAGAGGTCGATGGCAACCAGCATGAATAATCTGGTTGATGATCAAATGGTGCTTCTCTCACAGTACTATCCTGGGATATACACTCAGCTGGAACCAGAGAAAGGTTAGTATTTCAGTAATAGCTTAGTAGAGCCGCAACAAAATTTCACATGCAGGCTACCGGCCAAAAGTTTTGAAGGGTCTGTCCGGCAACTCCAATTCTGTTTTCAAAATTTGGAATTGGGGACGCAATACTTTAAAACTCAAACCAAACGTGTTTTTCAAAATCTCAAACCAAACGTAAAACAAGTTATTGAAGATCAAAGCCGCATCTTTTAAAAATTAAACTTTTCTACTTTTTCTCAGTGTCATATAAATCTCAAGACCAGCCTTGTATAAATGCATGAATTAGATTATGTATATCAAGGTTAAATTTTTTTTTTTTTTTTTTTACTGATTTAGGAGAAGTGAAGCCGAGGCGGAGGCGAAAGAAGAACAAAGGGGAGGCAAGCAGTAGTAGCGGATTTAGGAAGAGGAAGCTAACTGATGAACAAGTTAATCTCCTTGAGATAAATTTTGGTAATGAGCACAAATTGGAGTCAGAGAGAAAGGATAAGCTGGCTGCTGAACTGGGGCTTGACCCTCGCCAAGTGGCGGTCTGGTTCCAGAACAGGCGGGCTCGATGGAAGACCAAGAAGCTTGAGGAGGAATACTCTAAGTTGAAGAATGAACATGAGAGCAGTGTTCTTGAGAAATGCAAGCTTGAAACTGAGGTCTCTCTCTCTCTCTCTCTCTCTAGACTTTCATATTTATAAAGTTTTTGTTTTATTTTGATACATATAATACAAAGTTTTTATCTATAGGATAATGTATTTCCTTACTTGATTAAACCTTTGAGAGATATTACTCCGTGAGTTACTACTTGACGTTACACATTTTAAATAGACACTATTTTCAAGGGAATCAATGATCAATAATAAAACTTGTTCTCTATAGCAAGAATTTTGTATATTGATAAAGCCCAAAAACGAAACTGTGTGTTTAATTTGAGACCTCCCAATAACAGGTAACACTAGTGTTTTTTTACTTTCTGTTGGTGAAAATATGGAAACTCTTCCAGCTGGAAGGTGCTGTTTTCTCCTATATCAGGACTCAGGTGTCAGGTGTTTGTTAATTTTTCCTGAAAATTTTTGAGAAACCAAAACTAAAAGTAGTATAAGAACAGGAAGTGCTTAATATTTGTGGACATTTTTCCTTTCTACGCTAGCATTATTTTTAGTTCTTAATTTCAAGATAGGTTTCTCATGTATTATCCACTATCAAGAAATTCAATCGGGGAATCTTTTATTCACAACAAATAGCAACTACCGACTTCTTTTTGGACTTAAGTGAGCAGTTCAACAAGTGAGTTGAAGGTGCAAGGACGCACAGCACGATCTACTGGCAAAATTGAAAATATTTACAACTACAGTCAAAGTTTTTACTAATTGTTGCAGTGTGGGTTTGAGTGCGACACTAATATACAGAAAATTTAGAAACTATTGAAGTTGTGGAAATACATGGACTGGCTCTAGGCTCGAGAAAGGCAAATGACATGTGCTGCTGGAGCTTAAAAATCATGGCTTGGTAAAATTATCAAACCAATCAATATTGGACAAAAACATAGGGAGACTGACAACCCCATTTGACACCAAAAGTGTTACACAACTCAAAAACGACGTCCGTACACATTTTTTTAAGGTTGTATACTGTTGGGCCACAACCCTTCTTGGTGGAAGAGCAGCACATGTCATTTATTCCCACGTGGGTGTCTACCACTTTATTTTCCCTTTTCTTCTTTTCAAAAAAGTATTTTTGCTATCGAATTTATTTAGAACTAAGATACATATTGGAGTTATCCAGTACTAAGTCTCTCACAAGGATGGGTTTCTAACAATTTACAGGTATTTAAGCTCAAGGAACAACTATCCGAAGCGGAGAAGGAGATACAAAGGCTATTGGAGCGCGTTGATGGGGTTTCAATCAACAGCCCGTGTTCATCGTTCTCAATGGAGGCTATGGACCCGCCTTTTCTTGGGGAATTTGGGATGGAAGGATTGGAAAATGTTTTTTACGTGCCCGAAAACAATTATATTCACGGATTGGAGTGGGTTAATCTAATGTGATGTGTGTAACTAGATCTTATTTAGTAATGTAGATAGTGTACATCTTTTTTTTTCTTCCCCCCTTGCTTTATGGTAGTATTTTTCAGTGTTATTGACTAGGAGATGTAATTGTTAACATAAAACTTGCCTTTTGACTAAATACTACTAGGCTTTGGCATATAATGTCTTTTTATGATATTAGTTATTTATAGAATTTTCAAATTATGATGGATATATGTCAATGTTACCTCATATATATATATATATAGAAATGAGGGTATTTTTGTATTTTAGTTGCTGGAAGAAACACATGCAAGTCCATGCATGAATCATGTTATCACATCACGTGAACAGAATAAGCAAATTTTAGTGCAAAAATGGAATTAAAGCATTTTTTTTATACGAAACACAAATTTTATTGCCACTAACAAAAGAAAACATACCAGAAGCTACAAAAAATAAACAGACAGTGGAAGCTAGAGAATTCCACTAGACTAACAACAACCCTACCTATAAAAATGGAGTACACTACGCAAAAGATACATTTAGCAATCAATATTGAATAGAAAGTATTTTGAACTATCAATGGCTCTAGATGCCTCAGCCCACAATCCTATAAGGAATAAAATATGCTCCCACAAATCCTTAACAGAGCTAGATTTTCCTTCAAAAATACCTTTGTTTCTCTTCATCCAAACTCCCCAAGCTGCCACTAATAATGCAAATCTCCGGAGAATTCTAGCTTTGCTTTGACCCTTATCAAAATGACATTTCAATTCCACAAGCTCTTACCATTTCCTGGGAATGGCACCAACCAATTCCACAAGCTTTTACCATTTCCTGGGAATGGCACCAACCATCTCGAACACCTCAAACAACCCAAATCTTCCTTACAAACCCACAATGAAAAAGAATATGATCAAAGTTCTCATCAAACTGTTTACACATCACACAAAAAGAGGGACAAGCACCAAAAAGGCCTCCACTTTTGAATCACATCACATGTGTTAACTTTTCCCTTCAGAGTTAGCCAAGTGAACATTTCAATTTTGGTAGGAACCCCATGCTTCTAGATAAAACTACACAATGAATTTTAAGTCGGCTGAGAAGATTAAATAAGGATATTAAAAAATGATTTACATGAAAAGGAACTCGATGAATGAGCCACCCAAGATCTTTTATCAAGATAATTTTGATTTAACGAAATACTCTGGATTAGTTCTATCATGGCTGTGAACTAGACAAACTCCATATCATTTAGATTTCTACAAAAAGACAGATCCCAAGAGAAGCTTGGAAACTAAGAGGAAACCATTTGAATAGACATATTCTGATTACAAGATAATCTAAAAATCCTTAGATCCTTTAAAGGACTACTCCTTACCCATATAATCTCCTAGAAACGAGTTTTATCCCCCCATACCCACCACTAATTTAATGTTTTGCATAAAGTCAATCCACACTTTAGAAATTGACTTCCACGAGACACGAAAAGTGCCACTAATCTCAATGCCTGCATCTCACCCACTAGAATAACACCCATAGTTACTCTCAATGACCATGAAAAAGACAAATTAAACCCTGAAGTTTGGGTGTAGATTCAATTTCTTCCCTGATGTTTCAAAAAATGCAATGTCTTCCTTGAAGTTGCTACAGTTATTCAATTGAGACCCTCGTCTTAGTTCTGTTAACAATTCCATCCAAATAATTTACACTTAACCCTCTAAAACTTTAAAAGTGACACTAAACCCTCTTAAGTTATATTTTTTTAACTTTTAAATCCACCATTGATATATATACACACACAATATTCATCACCCTTTTCTTCTCCAATCCAAATAAATCCTAAACTCTAGCCCTCAACAGTTGCCTCTAGCACCTCATATCCGTAACCGGTGTTAATAGCTCCGACCACCCCTTCAAACACTACCCTCTTTGGCCACCACCATTGGTGACCTTCACTCCTCCACTACCACCATTACCTTCCTCTCATCCCCCACTACGACCATCATCACTTCCTTTCTCTCTCTACAACACATGTACTCATATACAAACATACATATACATATATATATATATATTTCTATACAAGATATATATATATATATGTGTGTGTGTGTGTGTGTCAAGTCTTTTTTAAGCTTTGGCTCGCTAAATGTTAGGGATGGGTCGATGAGAGTAAGTTCCATTTTTTGGGAGGACCATTGGATGGGAATCTTCTATCAGATCTCTGTTCAATTGTTGATCCATTTACCAAGTTAAGTTTTATAGTAATAATTTGTTAGTGTTTATCAGATCTCAGGCGTAATAATCATAGTGCAAGATCCTTGTCCTGGAAAAAGTCACAAGAAGGTGATTATATTAGGGTCACTCAATCAAATCCAGGTTGGAAAGAGCCTTCTTCATAGGGGTGTTCACGGTCCAGTCAACCGGACCGTTCACTGTGTTTTCAGACCGGACCGAGCTTTTCGGTCCTAAAATTTTTCGGACCGAACTAGACCGAGTTACCATTCAAAACTAGACCAAACCGGACCACTTTAAATAGGCTGGTTTTAATCGGTCCGACAGAAACAGCGATAGCCGGAATTTGGCGATGGTGACGGCTTAATGTCGCCGAAACAGTTGACGGTGACGACAGCGGCAGAGATGAAGAAGAACGACGAAGGTGATTTAGTTTCTTTGGGTTTGATTTAAACATGTATTTAGAATGGGAGAGTGTTAATGGAAGGGATGGATTGAGAAAAAGAAGGGGTGAGTTTGAAAGGGCGTGGTGGCGGCTGTAATTAGGATTCAGTTTTAGAAAGAGGGGACAGATTGAGAGAGAGGGGGCGGAGGGTGGAGTTGGCTGGTGGCGCATGTATTCAGTAATTTAGGGTTTAGAGTGTTTAGTTTGAGAAAGAGAAAAAGAGGACCAGAGAGAGAAAGGAGGGGAGTTGGCTGCCAGCTATATTTGCTAGGGTTATCCTCCTCTTTTCTTTTTTTTTTTATTTTCAACAAATTACTAACATTAATTTAATGCTAACAAAAAATAAAAGCCTCTCTCGTGGGTTCGAACTTGAGATTTAAACAAAACAAACCCTCATGTCAATCGCTGGGACAAATGGTAATCACATTAATTTTTTTCCCTTTATTATATATATATCGGTCCGGTCCGGTTTATAGTTTTTTTTTCCCACAAGACCGAAGATCGGATCGGTCTAGTTCGGTCATCTAAAAATTGGACCGGACCGGACCATTGTATATATAAAACCCGAACAAAACCCTATTATTTAGTCCGGTCCGGTTCGGTTTTTGCACACCCCTACTTCTTCATGCCATCGTCTTACCTCAACCATAGTCTTGCTTAACTGTAAGTGTTAAATTCATGCAAATAGTTTTTTACCTAACATAGATATTATATACAGAAGATCAATGCGAGACTTTTGAAAGTACTACTGACCCATATAGAAGCCTGTTGTTTTTATAACCGTATTTTGGTACTTTACCAACTCTAAGATAGAATATTGGTAAGCTGGCATATTTACTTGAATTGACCAATTGTTCTTATAGTATGCTATATAATCATATTAAATGCTTACTTCTCTATTTGTTTCAATCTTGATTTATGATGAGCTTAAAGACTCAATTACCTTGCTTTTGATTCTATTTTATTTTTGTTCTAGTTTTAGAGTGCCATATTTCAGTCTTGTAAAGTATATAGGAGAAAGCGAGAATAAGAATGTGTATGAGTATGTGTGTATATGTATGTATATAATATATAACTTATATTGTATATATGTATGTATATGAGTACGTGTGTTGTAGAAAGAAAAGAGAAGTGATGATGGTGGTAGTTGAGGAGTGAAGGTTGCCAATGGTGGTGGCCAAAGAGGGTAGTGTTTGAGGGGGTGGTCGAAGATGGAGGCTGGAGCTATTAACACCGATGACGGATATGAAGTGCCAGAGGCAACTGTTGGGGGCTAGAGTTTAGGATTCATTTGGATTGGAGAAGAAGAGGGTGATGAATATTGTGTGTGTATATATATCAATGGTGGATTTAAAAGTTAAAAAAAATATAACTTAAGAGGGTTTAGTGTCACTTTTAAAGTTTTAGAGGGTTAAGTGTAAATTATTTGGATGGAATTGTTAACAGAATCAGGACGAGTGTCTCAATTGAACAACTGTAGCAACTTCAAGGAAGACATTACATTTTTTGAAACATCAGGGGAGAAATTGAATCTACACCCAAACTTCAGGGTTTGATTTGTCTTTTCCCCCCCAATGACCTCATGCCAAAGGAAATCTCCATAACCACTTTTCTAGCAAAGTCGCGTTTCACTTAATAATGTTTCCCACACCCAACCCCACATTCGATTTAGACTTTGAAACCTCTTCCTAATTAACTAGGTGATATTTCTTCCTTTCCCCAAACCCTTCCTAAAAAAAATCTCTCATTAGTTTTTCCAATATTCTAGCATGCTTTTTTGGAATTTTAAAAACTGAGAGATAATAAATTGGTATGCTCCCAAGAACCAATTGTAACAAAACCAATTTTTCCCCTCTCGACAAATAATTTTTATGCCACCCTCCAATCCTCTTTAAAACCTTTTCGATAACGGGGTCCCAAAATGCCATTCAATTAGGGTTCCCGCCCAACGGTAACCCTAAATAGATAAGAGGCCATTCACCGCTAACACACCCCAAATTAAAAGCATTGTTGGACAGCTTATCGTGCTCTAGATTCAGCCCTACTACCAAACTTTTTGACAAGTTAATACTCAGCCCAGAAACAAAAGAAAATACGTTAAAGATTATCTTTAAATTTTTAATGTACCTATCCTCATTTGGGACTAAAAAAATGCTATCGTTCTTAAACTGTAAATGAGATACTTCTACCTTATTTTGCCCAACCTTAAATCCCCTCACCACCTCATTCACACTCGTTCTCTTCATAAGCCTACTAAGGACATCCACCACCAAAATGAATAAAAATGGAAATAGTATATCTCCTTGTCGCAATCCCCTAGATGCTCCAAAATGGCCACAAGGTTTACCATTTATAATTACCGAGAAGTTTTCCGAAAAAAGACAGCCCCTAATCCACCTCATCTATCTCTCCCCAAAACCATTTTTATTTAAAACAAAATTCAAAAAATCCCAACTGATATGATTGTAAGCATTTTCAAAGTCAATTTTAAAGACTACCAATTCCTTCTTATTTGATCTATACTCTTCCATAACCTCGTCGACAATTAGAACTAAATCAAGGAATTGCCTCCCTTGCACAAATGCTCCTTAGGAGTAGTCAATTGTATCACTTATCACCTTTTTTAATCTTAATGACAAGACTTTGGCCATTACCTTGTATAAGAAAATCACAAGGATAATTGGTCTAAAATCCTTAATTGATATGGAATTAAGCTTTTTCGGAATAAGATAAATAAAAGTGGCATTTGTTTTCACATTAACCACTCCATTGTAAAAAAATTCTTCGAATACCTTCATAACAACCCTTAAAAGTGTGAGGATGATCAGAAATGAGGAAGTCTCATCGTACAAGTTTTCACAAGATTGACTGCTCCCGGTTTGGATAGTTTCCGGTTATTCTTGCAACTTCTTATCCGAGTGTCCTTTTTGCCTTTTCCTTTGACATGTATCACATCTGAACAATATGTATGTATATATGAATGTTCATGCATGCATGCGTGATCATTTACTTGAAGATCGGGTTCTTGTGAGGGTCGCAAAATGAGGTGTTCACAATTAGTGTGTGGGGTGTTTATTATTTGTGTGGGCTTTAGGGTTGAGCATTTCATTGTTTACTACCTGATTGGGCTAGTTACTTATGTTTTATATGGGCTCTACTTCATATTTAATGTAGGTCCAATTTCTAACAGCCCATATTTTGTTATCTACGTGGCTATTTTTTGGTGATATCTTCTGTTTCATTTATTTCTTCCTTTTCCCATATGTTAATATTTGATTTCATTTTGTCTCTACCATCTATACTGTTTACAACAACTTTTGTTCGTTGGCCATTTATTATTTGTTATCTTTATTAACCCTCCTGCAAAGTATATTTCCTTGTTATCCCCAAATAAGCATTAACATCTATAAGGTATGATTTCCTGTTTAATATTTAGTATTTGTGTTTTCATAACGATTTCATTATTGGTGGTGGACTTATTTTGTAGAGTTTTTATCTTTTATTAGTATAATTTTTTTCATCAGTTCGGAATTAACATAAATGAATATTGTAAGTCCCGATCATTATTTGGGAATGTGTTCTTTTATCATTAGTTTTCTTCATTGTGTAGGTTACTTTGTTCTTGACAAAATGCATACTGCCTAAGTTTATCTTTTGCTCAGACATATTTAGAGTTCCAGTTGATAATTAGTAAGTTTCCAAAATTTTGTTTAATTTTTAAATTTTGAATTCCGTTTTTAGTTGATAAGTTTTTATTATGATATTTATTTTATTTTGTGTCATTTTGTTTATTTTTTTTTTAAAAAAAGGTAATCGTGAAAACTACAATTAATTTAATTTTTATTTAATTAGTTATTAATTTGTCCCAGATGTAAAAGTTGTCCTAGATGAGAAAGTGAAGATTGTCCTTACTTAAAAAAACCCTATATTTTATCATGATTTTTTTTACTATATTCCAAAAATGGAATTTGACCATAATTGTTTTAAAATTATGAAAAACTACTCTCTTTTTTTTCATGACAGAGAATAACATACTACATATTATTAATTAATTTATGAAAAGTTGTAAATAAAAACTACTCAGTAATGTATTATCAAAACTATTAAGATATATTTCGCGAGACATGAATTAATAAAATATTTTTTATAAAAATATTTAATGTGATTTAAATTTGTCATTTAACCACCGTAAAAGGTTAATACACACATCAATTCAATTTCATAAAAAAACTTTTCATAATAGATTTATGTTAACATGTATATTAAAAATAGAACAATAGGCACTTATAAATAAATAAAAAGAGCAAATTGCGTTAAACCTCTTTGAACTATATCGAGTTTCTAGGTTCCCCCCCCCCTCTCTCTTTAATTAAAAACCTCGACAAAATAGCCCTTGAACTAAGAAATTTTTGCACTTTACACCATTCCGTTACAATGTTATTTATAAAACACTAAAATTGATCATGTGCAAGTCACATGATGAATTATAATTACTATAATAACATGCTAACGCTACAACCAAAATTGAGAGCATCCTCTTCTTCACGATTTGTAGAGAGAGGAAGTATAGAGACTAATCGCTTAAAGAGTTGGCACTGTTTCAATCACCAACATTAGTGGCGTCTTTTATTATATAAAGTCATCGAAATTCTATTAGAAGACCATTTTATGTACTCTCTCTTCACCATGAGCTCAACCGATGTCTCTCACTATACGAAATCGGAATGCGACATAACATATCTGATCGAGTTTGTATATATTTCGATGAATATATGATAGTATTCTACATAAAATCTACTCAATTTGAGGTTTGTTGTTGGGCTCTTGAAATTAGGTTTTAATTCTGAGCTTTTTTAATTATATTTTTTGGCATATACAATGATTTTGTGGGTATTACTATGGAAGATGGAGAAAAAAGAAAGATGTTGATGCATAAACATATTTATACACAAAGAGAAAGTGGATGTGGTTTTGTAAGGAGACAGAGGAAGTGGGTTTGGAAGAAAAATAGAAAGGAAGAATGTATTTTCACGGTAGTTTATACACAAATACAGAAAAGGTTAAAGACGATGAATTTGGTTGGTGAGTGTTTTTTTTTTTTTTTTAAATGTCTTAATTCTAATAAAATGTGGTCAACGTTGGTCTACAACGAGAAAGGGTATTTTTAAAAAAAAATTAAAGGAGATTTAAATCTCTCCCTTAATCTTGTAACTAAAGAAAAATCTATCACCCATTCCCATGAATTAAATTCTTGATTTTAAGATAAAGGTGAAAGTTTTATACCATTGGGCCAACTCCTCTCCTCATAAGGGTATTTCTGTTATTGCAGTAGTTGCTTTAATTCTGTTAGCCATTCATTCCGGTCTAATAGGTGAAGGGGGCATGGTGTTGGGTTATTTTCTGTAGGGGGCAAAGTGAAAAAGAGTGATAATTTAAGGGGGTTTATAGTAATTTACCCTAAATAAAATTTACATTATGGGATGAGGACACGTGTTAACGTTTTTCCTATCCGTTTAAGTTGAGATTTTGAGTTATCAAAGACCGAGAGTTCCATGTGATGATTCTGATCCACTTATCAATTGACAGCTGGAATCCACTTTCCCCTTCACGTTCGAAACCCTATTCCACTCGGACCACGTCTTCCCCAATTGGACAACGCCACCTCTTCCACTACCATTTACCAGACCACCTCTCTCTCTCTCTCTCTCTCTCTCTCTCTCTCATTCTCGCTCTCACACACACAACTGAAAATATCCCTTCTCTTTGTAGCATAGATACAATTTGGACCGCCAGATCTCAATCTCACCAACATCAAGTTCAAGCATATCTGGAGATTCTGCTCTGTAATTAACAAACTTTCTCTCCTCCAGGTCGGTCCATTTATTATTATAATTTGATCAGATACAGCTATCTTGTAGTTTGATTTGTATTTTTTGAAGAATTATAGCCGAATTTGCTGCTGCCTAGTTCTGTTTCTGTTGAGGTTCATTTTGTTGTTGTTGTTGTTTTCAATTATTATGATTTGATAGATAGTTGATTTATAATGAAGAAAGTGAAAAAATGAAATATGATTAGTGGCCCTATGGGAATGAACTGTTGTAACTTTTGCTGGCTCTAATGTATGTTTAGATGAATCAAAGGGAAATTGGAGGAATTCGTGACATAAAAATACTTACAATAACAATAATAAATATTTTCCTATACCACTAAATTATCAGTAGTTTGTTGTTTAGGTGTCAATGTCATCTCAAATCACCATAAAATCAGCCAATTAACCTCTTTTCTGTTTCTTCTTCTTCTTCTTTTTTTTTGGGTTACTGATACACGTATCTAAATGACGGCACTGGCGAGCTTGGTACCTCTCATTTGGTCCAAAATTTGAACCTCAATCCAATTAACCAACTCTTTGTGTAATTGACTATTGTTGAAGTATTTTAGTCTAGGTTTTTAGTTTCTTTTTTTTTGGTGAAAGGGTTTTTATCTTCTATTCTTTGTAGTCGAAGCACTTAAGGGTGTGTATTCAATTCAGATTTTAAAAGATTTTAATTGACTTTTTAAAATCCGTGGATTCTGTTAAGTTTATGGATTGTTTTAAATCCTTATAGAATTAGACAGATTTTAATGCATGGATTCTTTTGGATTTATGCAGATTTTAATAAGTCCATGGATTTATGCAGATTTTAATAAGTCCATGGATTTCTGCAGATTTTAATAAGTTCATCAAAAAAATAAAAAATTTAAAGACAAAAGACAAACAATAAAATAAATTAATTACGAGTTTAAAGTAACATTATCAAAAATGTAAAGACAATTAATGAAATATATTATAAAAATTCATACTTGCACCCACAAAATTAGACTTCTCACCCCACTAGTATTTTTTAATAAAATTGACATGAATTGTTTTTAAAAATTTGAATGATAATTAGCGGTCCAATCATTTGAAATTATGTTAATGCATGATAACCACATTAGTAAAAGATAGAATAAAGACTTTATAGGGACGAAGAAAAAATTATAATGCGTTCATCACATAATAAGAAATTTGAATTTTGAGAGAGAGAGGGTGAGGGGGAAGGGGGAGAGAGAGAATGTTGAGTAAAGTTAAATGAAATAGAAATCCATCTGAAATCTCTAGGTAAGTGAGAAGATTTCAAGATGGATTTTTATGTATAAAAATGGCTTTAGAATCCACCAAAATCCACCACTAATTAAAATCCTACTAAGTCATTAGACTTTTGAATACCATAAGATTTAGATGGATTTTTTAAAATCTTAATTGAATACATCAAGATTTAAAATTTTTAAAATCTCAATTGAATACATCATGATTTTAAAAGACTTTTTAAAATCTCAATTGAATACCCATGAACTTTAAAAGTCCATAAAAATCCTATAGATTCTAAATCCAATACACCCCCTTAGCCTGTCAGTTGATAAATGAAGTTATTGTTCTTCTCATTGGATGTAGGCCTCCTAAGGCTAACTACTTAACTCCTTGTGTGTTGTCTTGGATATTTGTCTCTACCTTACTCATTTATAACTTAGTATTAGCTTATAACTCTCACAAATGTTGATAATAGTCATTTTTGTGAAGAGGACAACCTTCTATCCAAGCGTTCCACCTTCTTTCCTTAAAGATGGGTGGTAAAGCATAATTAGTACACTTGGAGAAATGACCAGGAAACATTAGGCGTTGCAAGACCTAAATAATGACACCATCAACACCAACATTGATTGTTGTTCTAGGCTTCAAGTTTATCCACAATGCATAGATGTCGACAGGGGCTACAAATTATGACTAATCCTACATCAATTGATATGTTTGTAATACTATCCAAGCACAAGTACCTAACACGATGGACATTTTGCTTGTCTGAACTCAATCTCCTTATGATGGGAAATTACAATATTAAGCTTTCCCCAACTAGTTGAAGATGCCTACTGTAGGAAACATTGATGGCCGGAAATGTCGCATCTGTCTCATGGAGACATTTACTCCCTCTTATCGCACTCATTCAAGATACTGTTGAACTGATCAGCTGCTGAGCCTTCCCAACCATGTCTTTTTTTTCTTTTACTACAGTTTGGGGAGTTCAGTCTAGCACTATGTTTTTTTAGCCAGTGGTCCCGCAACTTTTAGTTCTTGAAACATCTCGTTGGGAAGTTCGGTCACTAATAGATTGAACTGTCTATGATCATTTGAAGTTTCACCAGCTGATTCTAGAGTTCCTGGTCTCTTTCCTCGACATGATTGTTATTTGATAGATATATCATCACATTAATTAATATATCGGGCTTTTTTCGCTTGTTGTGATCGTCACTTTTTTCCTTGACATGCTTCAGTTGGAGGGCTCTTCCTCCATCCTTCGAGTCTAGTAATTCGCTACTCCTGCTTGCTCTTGGCCTCATTTGCTTTGGGACATCCCTTTAGTTCGTCCTAACAGCTGGTGTTAAGCTAGCTCCTAGTATAATTCTGCAAACTTTGACTCTTGTTTGTTCCAGTTTTAAAGGTTATTAAACCGTTCCTCTTTGTTTCTAAAGTAAAACTGTAAAACTATAATATTTGAACCCCCCCCCCCCCCCCCTCTTCCCTCTTATGACAGCCAGCACAATTCACTACTTTTTTGCATCTATGCCACAAGGCTATTGGCGATCTCTATTTTAAATTTGCATCTGGTATCATAATATCATAGGCCACTACGAAATCTAAGACTTATCAGTGTCATTTCCTCATCAAAGTCCGTATCCTTTGCACGACATTGCATAGTCTTTGTGCCAACTTAGGCACAGTGAAATTACAGAAACATAAAGTAAGATGCAGTTAGTTCTGGAATAAGTTACTTACCTTGAGCATATTACACGGATGTAAAAGAAAA
Source organism: Lonicera japonica (assembly GCA_021464415.1). NCBI lineage: Eukaryota > Viridiplantae > Streptophyta > Magnoliopsida > Dipsacales > Caprifoliaceae > Lonicera > Lonicera japonica. The sequence goes on from CM038464.1 coordinate 45,512,140, forward strand.
TAGCATGAAGGTAAGTTTTGAGTCATACAAGCTTCTGCTTACCTGAATTGTGTTGAATTTACAATAGAACCGGTAGAAGCTGCATTGAATACGTCAAGTAGGAAATTCTCACCATGAAGTTCGCTTAGTATCTTGATATCTTCTCTTTCTAGATTAAAAGAAGGCTTTAACTTCTCTCATGGAAGCTGGTCATTAACAGTTCTGCCAAAATTTTAATTTTATAATGTAAGTTCCACGTTGACAAAATCTTTAGGGACTATATTTCATGATGCGTGATAACGATCTTGTTCAAGTAGTTAAAAGTATTATATAAATGAATCTTGGGAAAAGGTTATTCCTGTAGACTGAGTAAAATACCAGAAAAGATGCATAAGCATTTGAAAAGATTCTATGCAGTAATTATAATTTATAGGGTAAAACTGAACACTGGATAATGTCTGTGTCATGCAAAAGGGAATACTCTGCAAATCATTTTGCAGAAAAGGAATTTGAAAATTTTGAAGCAAAAACAATTTGGTAAATGCACAACTTGTTTGATGGTAGATATTAAGGGTTAAATGAGTAGCGTCTGTTGTGAATCTAAGGTTAAACAATCTTATTCCAAGTCATTTAGTGCTTGTTTGGTTCGAGTTATTGTTCGCTCCCGGAAACCTAAATTGGTAAATTCACACTAGGAGTCTCTTATAGTTCACGTCAAGAGGTTGAATCATAAGTTGATGAGGCTCAAACTTTCCATGAGAAATTACCATTTTGGGGTCTGGCAATGAACAAAAACTGGAACCAAAAAAACACTTAAGGTATTGAATGTTATCCTTTTGAACTGCAACAGTAGAAACAAAATAATCTTCTTTAGAGAAAGTGCAAATAATATTTATTGCTGTTTTATCTAATTTATTCTACTGCATCATAGATTTTAATCAAGGATATACAAGATAAATACGCAAGGTCAAAACCAAGGTGGACTACTCGGCTTGTGTTCTGATCTAATGGGGGCTGGGAAAGAGGGCACGCCTACTAAGCAATCCAAACCTTCTTCTTCAGCTCAGGTTCTCTCTCTCTCTCTCCCCCCTTCTCTCCCTATATATATATATATATTAGGGCGTGTGTATAAAATACATTTGTAATGATCTTTTTGATAATTTAGAGAGAACAATTCTTTTATTCCATATCATAACGAATGAATACTAGGCACATTATATAGAGAGTAACATCCTAATTTACCTAAAATACCAAACAAGGTGGGACTCTACCCACAAATAAAATAACATAAATAAATAACTAAACTAAATAATATTGAATTATCAATACTCCCCCTCAAGTTGGTGCGAAGATATCCGTCATGCCCAACTTGCTCACTTGAGATTCGAATGGTTGCCTTAGCAGACCCTTGGTCAAAATATCTGCAACTTGTTGATTAGACGGAACAAAGGGAGTACATATTATTCCACTCTCTAGCTTCTCTTTGATGAAGTGCCTATCAATTTCAACATGTTTTGTCCTATCATGTAATACCGGATTGTGGGCAATACTGATAGCAGCCTTGTTATCGCAGTATAGCTTCATCGGTAGACTTATTGGCCTTTTGAGTTCTTCTAAGACCCTTTGTAGCCAAAGAACCTCACATACTCCTTGAGCCATTGATCTAAACTCAGCTTCTGCACTACTTCTAGCGACAACACTTTGCTTCTTGCTTCTCCATGTAACCAAGTTGCCCCAAAGAAACGTACAGTAGCCAGACGTGGACCGTCTATCAGTAATCGAGCCAGCCCAATCAGCATCGGTATATACCTCTATCCCTCTTTTATCGTTCTTCCTGAAGAACAGACCTTTCCTTGGGGAGCCTTTGAGGTAACGAAGAATACGGTACACAGCCTCTAGATGCTCTTCACATGGTGAGTGCATGAATTGACTAACCATGCTCACAGCGAAAGCGATGTCAGGGCGCGTATGAGACAAGTCGATTAGTTTCCCAACTAACCTCTGGTATCTCCCTGTTTCGACTGGAACACCATCTTTAACATCTCCTAGCTTGGTACCCAGCTCTATGGGAGTATCCGATGGCTTACACCCACTCATCCCAGTTTCTGACAGCAGATCCAGAATATATTTCCGTTGTGAGACTACAATACCACTTTTTGAACGGGCCACCTCCATTCCAAGGAAGTATCGTAGGTCGCCAAGATCCTTAATTTCAAATTCTCTAGCAAGATTTTGTTTCAGACGACTCATTTCTTCAACATCATCCCCTGTCAAAATCATATCATCCACATAAACAATTAGAACACAAAGTTTGTTTCTTGTGGACGTCTTAGTGAAGAGAGTATGATCAGACTGCCCTTGATTATACTCTTGGCCTTTGAGGAACTTCGTTAATCTTTCGAACCATGCCCTAGGGGATTGTTTAAAGCCATACAAAGACCTCTTTAGCTTGCAGATTTTTGTCCCAAATTCCTCAGTAAAACCAGGTGGAGGTAAAGCTTCCAGAAGGAAAGACAGTTGTTGGTTGTAGATGGGTATTCACTGTGAAGTATAACTCAGATGGGTCAGTGGAACGGTACAAAATTGGACCAAAACAGTACCAGAAGTAGGGTCGGAACAGTGAAACAACCGAGACTGGAAAGTTTGGTGGTGATCTGAGCTGCCACGCGCCTCCACGCGTGGTGGAAGTAGACGGCGCGTGAGATCCACGCGCAGGCAGGGGCGGCGCGTGTGGGCGCGTGAGAGGTCGGTTTCCGGCGCGGCTTTCGGGGTTCTGCTCGTCTTGAGATTCCGACCACTGCTGCGTGGTTTATTCCGGGAAGGCACACCTATTACGCATGCCAGTGAGCAATCAACAGTGGCGGCGGCTAGGGTTTTGGGCGTGGCTAGAGTTTTAGGCGTGGCTAGGGTTTTAGTTGGACTTGGGCGGCATATGGAATTCCTAACCAACCCTCTGATACCATGATAATTTAGAGAGAACAATTCTTTTATTCCATATCATAACGAATGAATACTAGGCACATTATATAGAGAGTAACATCCTAATTTACCTAAAATACCAAACAAGGTGGGACTCTACCCACAAATAAAATAACATAAATAAATAACTAAACTAAATAATATTGAATTATCAATACTTTTCATTTCGGCTGATCCATATTTTTTTAACTTTGCTTACTGCGGTGCAGTCCTTTTCTCTCTCTTTCTCTTTTTTAACTTAACATTTTGCTTTTATTCAAGACAAAAAACAGACATAGGAGTCTGTAGGAGGATAGAAATTTACTCTAGTTCTTTCTTCGTCATATTTAGCTTCCTATGCTGTAAAGTAAAACTGTTCTTGCTTCAACAGCTCTTGCGTTCTTTAACATTATAGGTATGGAGTTGCATATTTAGGTATTTATGTTCATCTCATGTTCCTTTTTTCATCTTTTTATCCTGATTTACAGGAAACACCAACAACACCATCATATCAAGATTGGTCAAGCTCCATGCAGGTGTATGATAAGATCACCTTTGGTTTATTATTTGCTATCAAGTATTCATGGAATAATTTGCAAAACAATTTTGTATATCTTATCGTAAAAGTTTTCGTCTCATATTTTTTGTAGGCTTATTATGGTGCTGCAGGGACTCCTCCTTTCTTTGCTTCAAATGTTCCTTCTCCTACTCCCCATCCCTATTTATGGGGAGGTCAGGTAATTATACTTCTTTATCCGTTTACCCATGATTTTAAGCAGTCTTTGGTATGTAAGGCTCTCAAGTAGAGGAACTTATTTAGTATCGTGTGATGATTTTTCAGCATCCTTTAATGCCACCATATGGGACTCCAGTTCCATATCAAGCTTTATATCCTCCCGGTGGAGTCTATGCTCATCCTGCTATGGCTATGGTAATGTGTATTTCCTTTGGGTTCCATTTGGCCATTTGGTTCATTATTTGGATCGTTTTTGGAATCTTAAATTCCTGTGATTCAAAATTCCAACATTTGTTTGGAGTTAATCCAGGATTCCTAGAAAATGAAAATTCCCTTCATCCATTCCCATGTTGAATGGTAGGAAAGCTAGGAAGATTCCTGGGAATCCTTCCATAAACTGTTATTATTTTGACAAAATTATCACTAGCTTTAACAAACAACCAAATATTTTCCTTTTGCATTATAAATAAACTAGTATTTAATAATATTTGATAACATGGTAAATAAATTAGTATTTAACCAGCATTGGCAAGGCATCTCTAACTTCAAGAAAGGAGCTTTCCTAGAATCTACAATGCCAACTCCTTTCCTAGAACTCGAACCAAACGATCCCGGAAATTTATATTCTGTACTTGTTTGAGTAAATCAAGAAAAGATGTCTCATTGGAATCTCTCGGAAACTATAGCCACATTTTATGCGTTCCTATTAAATCATAATTACAGCCACTAGAACACAATTGAAATTTACCCTTCGACTTATTTTTATTTTCTAATGTTCCTTCATAATACAACCCCCAGAATCCAAGCATAGCACCAACAAATGTGGAATCAGAAGGAAAAAATACCGAGGCAAAGGAACGTGCTCCTAACAAAAAATTCAAGGGCACCTCAGGAACCACTAGCTTGGTTGGTGGCAAGGCCGGAGAGAGTGTGAATGCAGCTTCAAGTTCAGGCAATGATGGTGCCACTCAAAGGTTCGACAACCTAAATTTAGTGCTAAATATACTGTTGACCTACATTTGTTACCATGAATCAAGGTATATTGGTTAATTCACATATTTTTGTTTTACTGATTGCAAAACTTGAAACAGTGCTGAAAGTGGAAGTGATGGTTCGTCAGATGCAAGTGATGACAATGAAAACCAACATGTATGTATCTCTACTTTACTTTATATTATTCTTGGAATACTTTTTTTTTTAAAAATTTATTGTAGTGCTAGACTGGAGAGCATGTCGACTTGAATTAGATGAAACTCATCTTTGTTTTGGTAAATACGTCAGACTCTGAAGTCAAATGCTCTTAAGGGCCTGTTTGGTTTGGGATGAAATAATTATTGCCCAGGGTGAAACATCAAATATTGATAAAAGATTTCACATGACAACTATACTGTTTGAAAAATATTTTCACCCCAATCCAAAAAGTAACATGTAACTTTTATGTTACTATTGCAGTATTGCCTAGATTATGTTCTTTATGTTTTCTTTCGTACTAAAACAAATTGTATTGGATGTCTTTAGGAATTTGCTGCAAGTAAGAAAGGAAGCTTTCACCAGATGCTTGCAGATGGTATTGTTCTGCCCTTATTGATTTTGCCTCTTTTAGTTTTGTGTAATGTTTTTGTAATTTCATTGTATTCTTAGGAGCCAATGCACAGAGTAACACACCCGGGCCCAATCTTCAGACTTCGGTGGTTGGGAATCCTGTTACTGTGCCCGCAACTAATCTGAATATTGGAATGGACTTATGGAATGCACCTCCCGCTGGCAATGGAGCCATGAAAATGAGACCAAATCCTTCTGGTGCCTCACCAACTGTGTCTCCCGGAGCAATGATTGGGCGCGAGGGCATGATACCTGAGCAATGGGGTCAGGTATGAACCCCTTTTTGTCTTTTGTTTAAAGGCTCTCTCTCTCTCTATATATATATATGTAGTAGACGTGGAATCAGAAGGAAAAAGTTGAACAGAAAGGATAGTAGATTAAGCATGAATATAGATTCCATAGTAGCAAGGATTCAGATCCTGTTGTAAGCATTTTTTTTATGAAAAAAAAGATTGCAGGGGCGAAATTGGAAAGCAAAAGTATGATGGAGTTTCAGAGCAGTTGAAATCCTTCCTGGCTTTATATAAAAGTATAGATGTATGTATGTGATATATAGCAGTGTTCTAGAAGGTGTTGCACAGATGAGTGGGGACTGGGGAGCCTAGTGTTTTAGGTGGGGACTTTTGGAACAATGAAATTGATGAACTGTGAATGTGTTCGTGCAAACCATTCAATTCTGCCTAATACTCCCATGTCATTTTTGGGTGGATATTGTATGAGGTGTAGGTGGCAAGCTACTGTCTAGCACCTAGATGAGGATTTTAGAAAGCTGGTAGTATACACACACTAGCGAATGATCCATGGCAACATCGCTATCCATGTATATAGATAATTATTTGTGCCTACTTCAATTTATTAGTAACCACGTCTGGTTTATCTTTGACAAAAGTCACATTAGTGTTGGGTCCAAAGCGTGCTCTCATTACAATCCCCATAAACCATCTATCTCTATAATACAAAAGCCAAGTGTGCACGGGCATTTTGATTTGGACGTTTAATACAATATTTTCCCGTCAACCTACACGCATTTCTTTTTATAAGGACACGTGTACTTGTGCAAATCTAAATAAATTAAATTATTTAGTTATTACAAATGGGTGCAAGTAATTTGCCATCACAATTAACTCTATAAACATGGATAACGCCATAGGTGTGGTTATACCTAGATAAATGAATCATCAGCATGCTGCATGCATGTAGAAAAATCGTAGATAATACACATCACAGAACTGGAACTCTTGAATTCACAGGATGAACGTGAAATGAAAAGACAGAAGAGGAAGCAATCTAATCGAGAGTCGGCTAGGAGATCAAGATTACGCAAGCAGGTACGATATACTTCCTTCCCAAAGCTGTAATCAATGTACATTTATGATTTACGCATCTTCTTAGGAAAAAATAAAAAAATATTTTTGTCTCTAGCTCAATCACGTTGTCCGACCCATCAGAATACTGCCTTGCTTTATTTTCAAATTTTCCATTTTAATATTAAAGTGCCACTTTTTTCCATTTTTCCCTATAAAAAACTACTTAGTTTGTCTCTGTAGATTGTAAATGCAGAAGATTCATTACACTCCATGGATATTGTAAGGGCGTGTTAGATAATTTACATAAACCTGAATTTAAGTGCATGGAATGGTTTCGCATCGAAAGGTTTTCCGTGGATGACAAAAACTTAGGGTGGATTTGGTTTTATGAAATATGAATTATATGGAAAATGGGAGAATGAGGCTAAAATAAGTTGAACCATGGCTATCGATTTCGTGGAAAACTATGCCGTCAAACCCCATTACAGATGGAAAACATGAAATTCTAAGAAGATAGTTTTTCGTTTACCTCACAAAAAGGAAAACAAAAAGAAAACATTTCACAATTTAAGCCTGTAGGTCATGCTATCATATTGATAGTATTTAGATTTTGATATCAATGTATTTCTTGTTCTCACCAGGCCGAGTGTGAGGAGCTACAGGCAAGGGTTGAGTCATTAAGCAATGACAATCATACACTCAGAGATGAGTTGCAGAGACTTTCTGAAGAATGCCAAAAGCTTACATCCGAAAATGATTCCATTCAGGTGAGAACATATTTCCCTACTGACAACCAAACGAGGAAAAATGTGATCATTGATCTTATTAAAGGAACACAATATTGCTGCTGGTACAGGAAGAGTTAACTAGGATGTTTGGGGCCGAGGAAATATCAAAACTCGAGATCAATAGCACTACCCCACATCTTCAGTCTCATGGCAGTGAAGGTGACAGTTGAGAGAAACAAGGTATTTTTTAGAGTAAATTTATTGTTTATGGTTGGACCAAAATTTTTCTTCCACGCCTTCACAATACCTATGGTTCTGGGGTTTTAACTAAGCAATGTTGATTGTCCTCACTATTAGTCTGTAACTGTAGCTGTAACCCTTGTAGCATTTTACATTTATCTGTGAAACCCTAACGTCAGGCAATGCTTTTATCTACTGTTCTGTTGTATAAGCAACTTATAAGAAAAAAGTCAACTTACTTTGCAGAGACTTGTGTTTCGTTTTATGGAGAATTTAATTTCATTTTGATTTAAAATTTTGCTTCATTAGTTTATTTCTGCATATTATCCTTTGATTGGTTAAGATATTGGCCTATCGTCTCGTTAGGATTGGGAACTTTTGACACGATACATTAGCACAGTAAAAAAATAAAACCGTATTAACATAGATTTGTCTTTGTAACTGGACGCTCTAGGGCTACTGCGAATGAAGTGCTTGCTTTTGTTAGTGATTAATGCTTAATCAACTTTGTAAATTGCCTGTCAATAATCTGAGAGATAACTAAACAGCCCTTAAGTACTTGTATTGTTAGAGTTTTGGTTCATTCTTGAAATTTTAATAAATTGCTAAATTCATACTATATCATGTAAAAGAGGTTGGTTGAATTGTAAGTCGATGATGATGATGATCAAACTTTTTATGTGAAAAAACTATTTTAAATTCTAAGAATAAACAAATATTCTAATCAAATGAGAACTAAATTGCGATGGTTGGTTAATGTTGCAATCAATGTATGCACAAATGTTTTACTTTCAACTCTTCCTCATATTGTTTGTCTAACGGAAATAAATTCATTAATTTTATAAATTAACAGCGCCTATTTTTCTTACAAATTTTCAAAAGATGATTTGATTGCAAAATTCAACGGAGCGAAGGAAAAGGTCAAAAAGACACAGAATTTCAATTCTTTTCAGCAAGTTTATTAGTAATTTTATTTTATTAAAGTAGCTATTTATACAACTACTTAAATCTGCCTACAGTGTGAAAGGAGAAGAGAGAGAGAGAGAAAAGAAGAATCATCTAATTTTTATTTAAAATAAGCAGCAAAAAATATATTTTACATGAATAACACTATTCCGTTCTCAATATTAATAAAAACAAGATAAAAAATACTCCCTGCGAAATATGGGAAGTCATATTTGAAGACATAACTTATCATTTTTTATACAATCGTACTCATCCCAAAAAGAATATCGAACACATAATTTATCACAATTTTCAATTTATCTCCATTACTCATCGCTAATCCTAAGATCAATACTTTAGAGCTAAAAAATTTGAAATATTTTTTGAGATAAATAATATTTGTCGTGTTGAACAAAGACGAGTCGTAAAATTGTGCATAATAGTAAGGTTCATAGCATGCTCCATCTTCAGATATACATATATATATATATATAGTTCTATATAACAATTGAAACATGAGATACATTTTCTAATGTCAACCGTAATTCTTGGCCTCTTAATGTCGTGCCCTGTTTCTGATACTGAGTTTCTTACATTAGTTATGAAATTTTTTACTGTAACAAATGCACTATGTGATCTCTCATTCTACACGTAGGTATAGTAACATGTTGAATTTATTTGAAATGACCGGAATCCTCCGTTTATTGCATGCATAATCACGAATCCGCCTTGACCACACTAAACTATCATAATATATTTTAATGATGATACTTAACGAAAAAATATTTTATTAGAAACTAGTCAAATGTGTTAAATTTAGAAATCTAAACTCGACTCGAATTTGTATCTTTTGCTTCTCTCATTTTAGAATTATGTATGTCCCAGTTAAAATAAAAATAAAAATTGTTAGAATATAGTTGATTTTTTTTTATTTATGCCCATATTTAACATATTTGTATCCCTTAATTTATGTATAGTAATTAGGGATTATTTTGTTTCTTTTTCTTGTGTATTCTACAACCCTATATAAAGGGTGCTTTGTACTCATTGAGAATTATCAATCGAATATACATTCTTCTCTCATCCTTATTAACATGGTATCATGGGGTATCATGCCTCTCCTATAATCAGCCAGACACAAGGGGCTTGTTTAAGGCCATATAATGTCAAAAGACAGCAATCTGATCAATTCATTGATGAGTTCCTATCCGAGATGCAAGTTATATGGGATCAATTGGCGCTTTCTGAACCCATCTGGTTGTGTACCACTAATGTTGCAAAGTTTGAAACTTATAGGGACCAACAACATGTGAAGACATTACTCATGGCATTACATGATCGCTTTGAACCCGTTCGAGTCTCTCTTCTCCATCGTCATCCATTACCGACTTTTAATGATACTATCACATCACTTCACTTTGAAGAAACAAGGCTTAGGACAAATTCTCCTAATTCACATGGAGCACTTGCTATCACTCATTCCAAAATCTGGGCAGTCATCCAAAGAATGCACATATTGCCATGATACCACTCATACGCTGCTCCATTATCCCAAACGAGTTTGCAAGTACTATCATAAATGTGGTCCAAAACATTATAGCGCTGATTGTTACAAGAATCCTGCCAGACAAACTAATACCAAATCAGACACTGATGCTGCTGTCACCCACCAATCCTCCAGTTCATCCTCATCCATCACCAATAATGATCTTGCCGAAATGCTAAAACAGGTTTTATCTGGCCCTTTTAATGCAATGTCTGCCATTTCAGGTAATTCTTGGTATTTTGATCTTAGCTGCTGCAACCACATGACCTCGGATTTTATAAACTTTCTTTCTAAATTCACTGCCTCACACACATCACCTATTAAAACTGCTGATGGGTCTCAATTACATGTCACCTATGTCGGACCAGTATCCACATCCACTTTATCTCTTCCATCTATTTTTCATATACCTAAGTTGACTATTAACCTTATATCCATTGGTCAACTATGTGATCTTGGTCTGAATTTTATATTTTCTTCCTTTGGTTATCATGTACAAGATCTAAGTACGAAGTAGATCATTAGGATAGGCCATAAAGTTGGTTGCTTGTTCGAACTCATCCATCTTCGCACACCACCAAATATCACTAACTCCATCATCTCTGTTGCTCCCACTCTCCCCACATCTTCTCTGGAATTGTGGCATTCCTGGTTAAGACATATATCTATTGATAGGCTTAAATCTCTTATTTTTACTAGTAGATTAGGAACAGTTAAAAAAAATGTTTCTTGCTTGTCCTGTAAACTTGGAAGACAACTTGCTTTGTCATTTAATAAAAGTGATTCTATTTCCGCTGCACCATTTGATCTGATTCATTTTGATGTGTGGGGACCTTCCTCTCATAACACTATGAGGGGGTCTAAATATTTTGTTTTTTTCATAGATAACTTTACTCGTTTTACTTGAATATATCTTATGAAAAACCGTTCCGAACTACCACAGATATATTACAACTTTGCCCAAATGGTTCAAACCCAATTTTCTCGACCAATTAAAATATTCCGTGTCGATAATGCTATGGAATACAAAGATTCCAATTTTCTCAAATTTTTGCGTTAGTAAAGAACCATTTCTTAATATTTTTGTCTTGGTATATCTCAACAAAATGGTCGTGTTAAACATAAACACAGTCATATATTATATATTATTCGAACTCTTCTTATATCCAATGGGTGTCCTGAGCGTTTCTGGGGAAAAGTAGCTCTTACAGTAATCTACACTATTAATCGTCATCACATCCCTACCTTTTAACACCAATCACCCTATGAAAGGTTGTATGGCAATCCACCTAACTATAATCTTTTAAAAGTTTTTGGGTGTGTCTGTTTCATACTGCTCCAGCCCCATGAACATTCTAAGCTCGAACCTCATTCTCATCTTTATTGCTTCTTGGGGAATGGGATAAAACATAAAGGTTATAGGTGTTGGGATTCTGTTTCAAAGCCGCTTAGTGTGTCTCGTCATGTCGTATTTTGGGAACACAAAATGTTCTCATTCATTTCCAAATTCAAGGTCATCCTTGGTACCTCCCTTCCATTCTTCACTAACACAAATACCGATCTCTATCAATCTGCAGCACTTTCCATCACTATTGGCATTCATGAACCGACTGTTGACGCCAGCCCATCTCATGAACTTTCTCCCTAGCATCTAGTCCTTCTCCCAACACCACTGATTAATCCAACATCCAATCCCTCGAACCAACAACAGACTCTCTTGATGATGCTGACTCGTCTAATGATTCTGTCAATCAAATGTCGCATCCTCGCTACTCTACTAAGGTAAAACAACTACCCCATCATCCTCGTGATTATCACTGTTATTCTTTCATATTCGGGCACCATGAACCATATTCTTATAAAGAAGTAAGTATTAATCCTTTGTGGCAACAAGCTATGTCTGAGAAGTTGTAGGCCTTAGAAAAAGCTCGTACTTGGGAGTTAGTTACTCTCCGACCAGGGAAGATGTCATGTGGTTGTAAATGGATCTATAAAATCAAAACTAAATTAGACGGGTCTATCGATCGATACAAAGCACGACTTGTGGCCAAAGGCTCCAATCAAGAATATGGTATCGATAACGAAAAAACTTTTGCCCCAGTTGCTTGATTAACTTTAGTTATAAGCCTTCTTGCAGTTTTAGCCATTCGTAAATGGAAACTTTCATAGATGGATGTAAAAAATGCCTTCCTTAACGGTGATCTTTCCGAAGAAGTTTATATAACACCCCCTCCAGGAGTTCCACATACTCCTTCTCAAGTTTGTAAGCTTCGTCAAGCATTATATGGCCTTAAACAAGCCCCTCGTGCCTGGTTTGAGAAATTTAGTTCCACCATTTGAAAACTAGGCTTTAATTCCAGTTCTTATGATTATGGGCTTTTTGTTAGAAAAAAGAAAACTGGTATCACCCTTATCTTTCTTCATGTGGATGACATGATTATCATTAGGGACAATATTACTGGTATTTTTGATCTAAAAAAATATCTCAGCAGTCAATTCGAGATAAAGGATCTTGGTCGTCTGAATTACTTCTTGGGGCTTAAAGTTTTCTCTGATTTTGCCGGTTATTATCTCTCGCAAGCCAAATATGCTTCTGATATTCTTGCCCGAGCTGATCTCACTGACTGTAAAATCGTTGCTACTCTACTGGAAACAAATCTTAAACTTACTCCTCTTGATGGTACTCATCTCAGTGATGCTACCATGTATCAATAAATTGTTGGTAGTTAAGTTTATTTTACCATCATTCTTCCAGACATTATATATGCGGTTCACATCGCCAGTCAATTCATGTCAACCTTATGATTTGCTCATTATGTTGTTCTTCTTCGCTACATAAAAGGAACAATGTTTCATAGCCTCCATTTTTCATCCACATCTTCTCTTGAGATCCAAGCCTACTCTGATTCCGACTGGGCTGGTGATCCCACTGATCGACGCTCTACCACAGGATAATGCATTTTCTTGCGCGATTCACTAATATCTTAGCATAGTAATAAACAATCCCTTGTATCTCGTTCAAGTACAAAAGTAGAATATTGTGCTCTTGCTGATACAACTCAGGAACTTATTTGGTTACACTAGCTTCTCTCAGACATAGGTGTTCCTCAACGCATTCCTACCACCATTGGATGTGATAATCATAGTGGTATTCAAATTGCTCATAATGATATATTTCATGAACAAACAAAGCATATCAAAATTGATTGTCATTTTGTTCGTCAACATGTATCTAGCAATTGTGTACATCTTGTCTCTATTTTCTAAGCAGATCAACCAGCTGACATCTTCACTAAAATTCATCTGCCAAGCCGCTTTCAAGATTTGGTTTCCAAACTCAAGCTGGTTTCACATCTGCCACCTTGAGTTTGATGGGGAATGTTAAAATATATCTCTCGATTTTGAATAGTTGACTTTTCTTATTTATGCCCATATTTAACAGATTTGTATCCCTTAATTTATGTATAGTAATTAGGGATTATTTTGTTTTCTTTTCTTGTGCATTCTCTAACCCCATATGAAGGGTCCTTTGTACTCATTGAGAATTATCAATCAAATATACATTCTTCTCTCATCCTTATTAACAAAAAATAATTACCTTTTAAAATTGAATTAGATAAAATTATAAAAATCATGTTAAAATAGATAATTTATTTTTACCGTGTGTATTGAATAAATTATGTGGGAGGATAATTTTATACTTAGGCCTTGGGCCAATCCCAGCACACAAGCTGTGGGCTTGTATGGGAGCCAGATCTCTTGGTCGGCTAGAATTCCTTCTAGCCGATGAGATTAAGGATACCAGTTGATCAGATAAGATACCAATCACTAATAATTGAGTTATGGGTAAGAGGTAACTGAGTTAGAGGATATACAATGAGAAATAACCTCTTTCATTAGTGTAAACAGTGTTGTGAATACCTGTAACCTTGAAGTAGTGATCAAGTTTACATTTTATAGTAATTTTCAATCTTACCAAACCATATCCATATTGTATAAATAGGATAGGATAAACCCATAGTAGGGGATGAGCCAACTTCCTATTACATAAGCATTCTCTCTCTCTCTCTCTAAATTGTATTTTTAACCATTAGAGCTTAGCGAAGAATACCAACACACGCCAAGGAAGGACTTACAGCCAGATTGGGTATAAAAGCCACCGGAAGAACCTACCCATACCAACAAAATTCCTATTCTCATTTCTATTATTTTACTGTTTATTACCACCACCTTTGTTAAATTAATCTAATTACCAACTTTACCGATTTGAGTCGATTCCATCCCTTTTGGGCATAGTCAGATTTAGTGATTTACACCATTCACAAATTATATTTTTATTATATCTTATAAAAATATATAATTTATATAATATATTTAATACATTTAATAAAAATAAATATAAAAATTTATAGGTAAATGTAACATTATTTCTATTGTACATCTCCGCACCGGCGTGATCTGCAACCTTTGGCATATATGCAGTGAAATGAATGGGCAATTGTAGCGTTAAAAGAGTTGTATATCGCCATTCGCCACTCCCAACGTTGCATGCAGAAAACAACAGAAGCACACATTCCAAGAGCCAGAATCAGCCGCCACATGTGCCCACGTGTCCTCTAAAAAAGCCACGTAGCTCAGCCATCTTTCCTATTAAGACTCCATCAAAAACTAGTCTTAATTACCCACTACTTCTTTTTTCTTCGGTCTGTTTTCGGACACTTGAAATTGAAAAGCAAAAATTTTAATGAAGAAAGGTTACCGTCTCTCACTTTTCATACTTTGTTTTTGCTTACTATTATCTGTAATAATAAGCTTAGGGTTAAAGAATGTAACAGCTGCTTTGAATGATGATGTTGTTTTGGGGAGTAGTGTGGTGAAGAAAGAGGAGAGAAGGGCATTTTCGTCAAGTGAAAATGGGGAGGTAACAGGGGTGAAGGTGAGTGATGGAAGAAATGGGAGCTACCATCTTCAATTCATCACCATGGAACCAAATGCTCTGTTTCTTCCCGTTATTCTTCATGATGATATGCTTTTCTATGTTCACTCAGGTAAAATTCTATTCTATTATCCAATATACTTATTTAAGCATTGCCTAGCCTAGCCTAGCCTATATATATATAGATAAACCTAGGTCTCCAGCCCACAAAAATAAAAGATTAGTCCACTTCCCAACTTAATTAAGACTGAAATAATTAAGGGTTGAATTGATGATCATCAGAAAAGGAATTAGGCCGCCCAGCTAGCTCTTGCCAAAAGTTCATCAAATATTGATCTAAACCATCCATATATATTCTGCATGATAGGGTGGGTGGGTATCCATTTATTTGGTATCAAGAATTATGAATAAGCATTTGGTTAATTGTAAACAAGGGAACAACATATTTCCATCAACTTTGTTGAATTTTACTTTATTATTCGCCTAATACAATAAAATTATTATATAATATCCTAGTTATAGACATTAATTTTTTCAAAAATTAAGGTTGGAAAAATGTTGCCTTTTGGCTCCATTAGCCACCCTGGACTATTGTATTGTCCTATAACAAATCTACTCCATAGAACTTGCGATGAAATAAAAATATCGAATTGGGTTGTGATGTGTGGTTAATTAATTGACTTCTTCCGTCTAGTTCCAAAAAAGGAAGTGCGACTATCAAAATTAAAGAAAAGTGATCGAGACCATCAATTTGAGACAGAGGAGAGGAGAGGAGGACACTATAAAAATTATACATGCAGCAGTCTGTTATGAGGAATTTCCCAATTGTTTGATGTTTGTCAATTAATTCAATAATTTGTTCAAAGGGGCCTGTGTAAACATCAACCAAAATAATTAACCCAAAGCATACCATAAATAAATAAATAGACAAAATAAACCATTTTTTCTTTGTTGAGTTTAGGCAGTGGGAGGTTGAGTTCCATTGGTGAAGACGGGCACGAAGATGAAACAATTCGCTTAGATTTGCAAAAAGGAGATGTTTACAGACTCAGATATGGAACCGTTTTCTTCATCGAGAGTAACTTAGAGGCTGATCGCCAAAAGCTTCGTATTTATTCCATCTTTGCCACTCCAAATGATGATGGGATACAAGTATGTCGATTCCCCTTTTCAATTTTTGTGTAAACATTTTTTTTTATCTTTGCCTTTTTTTCTTGTGTATAATTCGGTGATGTTAATGTTATTGTTCTTGACTTGATCTATATATTAAATATGTGCAGCAACCATCAAACGGTCTGTACTCTAGCATTTGCGACATGTTGCTGGGATTTGATGAGAAAATCCTTCAAGCGGCCTTTAAGGTAATGGTATATAAATGCAGAATTTCAGAGAAATATTCATTGTGGAAGTTTGAAATGAAAATTCGATATATTAATTTTCTATGTTCATCTCATCCACTGTCACATTCAGTTGCATGAACTCCCAAATTTATAGAGTAGTTCATTTTAAATTTCATGATTGTAAAATTGTTTGTCTCAACATACATTTTTTCACAAAAAAAAAATTTGCCACCTGTTTAATTCTAAATTGTGTAATCTCAAACATGTCCTTAAGCATTTAATGTCCGGATTAGCTTAATTTATGGCTTTTACACTAGTTTATCTTTGCAACAAAACACTAATAATAATATAATTTATGAATTAAATGACTTTAAATAACCAATTCGTAGGTGATTGCATTTTTGCATGAGCTATTTACTCCCTCCCTTTAAATGGCCCAAATTGAAGTGTCTAAACTCTTATGGAGTGTTAGGGCTCCACGCTACCGGTGGCTATAACTAAATTTTATCAAATTATTGTAAAATTTGGTACTTTCATTTTAAGAATGAGGCCCTTAGTTGGAGATGTCGCAAGAAGGAAACCTGAACACTTATTTTGAGACGGATGGAGTGTGTTTATATATTTATATATTTTATATATGGTTCTAAATATGCAAATATACTAGAACTTTTAGATTATTGTAGGCACTTTGCCACTGCCAAATCATACATTACATGTGTATTTGATTTTTGTGTTATTGAACCTGCGGAATATGCAAATTGTGCAAATTATGTTGGTATTTGAAGGTTCCTGAGGAAGTGATAGAAGAACTGAAAAACGGAGCTACACAACCATTGATTGTACATGGAGTACTACCAAAGTCTACAAAAACATTTTGGGAGATCGAAGCGCAGTTCATCAAGGGCCTAATGGGGAGCAGAAAGTACAACATGTTTGATGACAGCAACAAAAAGCAGAAAACAAAGCTATTCAACGTTCTAACTGGAAACCGAGATGTAGAGAATTGCAATGGATGGAGCACAACAGTAACTAGGAAGAATTTGAAGGCGCTGAAGGGTAGTGACATGGGTATCTTCATGGTGAATTTGACTAAGGTTAGTGCTAAAAGTATGGTTCTAGCTTATTGTTGACTGGATAGGATTTTATGTAAGGCGCATTCATCACTCCTCCAGAGTGATGGAAATCACTCTAAAGTAGAGCTGTACATCTAGATCATTGCTTAAAAAGTAGACAACTCACTTTCTTCAAGTTGTTTTTGCCTTTAGAGAGGACTTATTTAAATGAAAAAAAATGATTGTCAAAATATGAAACCTCCCCCTTTTAAATCAATTTTCCAGATTTTTTCGACTCTCCTTTATAATGATTTCATTACTCTAGAAGAGCTCGATGTCATTTTGCGAATTCTTACAATTTGTTTTCGGTCACATGGTTCTTATTTTTGTTCTTGGTACATTCTTGAAGGGATCGATGATGGGGCCACATTGGAATCCAATGGCTACAGAGATATCGATAGTAGTACAAGGGCATGGGATGGTTCGAGTGGTTTGCTCTAGTGGAAAAGAGTGTGAAAACTCGAGGTTTAGAGTCGAAGAAGGTGACGTTTTTGTTGTGCCGAGGTTTCATCCGATGGCCCAAATGTCGTTTAACAATGATACACTTGTTTTCGTGGGATTTAGCACGGCATCAGGGACAAACCATCCTCAGTTCTTGACGGGGAAGAGTTCGGTCCTTCAAACATTGGAGAGAGAGGTTTTGGCAACTTCTTTTAATGTTACCAATACAACGATTGATCGGCTTTTGGCTCCACAAAGTGAATCGATCATTCTAGAGTGCACTTCCTGTGCGGAAGAAGAGGATAGGATGATGGAGGAGGAAGTTGAGAAGGAAAGAGAAGCAGAGAGGAAGAGAGAGGAAGAGAAGAAGAGGGAGGAGGAAGCTAGGAAGAGAGAGGAAGAAGAAGCAGCACGGACAAGGGAAGAGGAGGAGGAAGCGAGGAGAGAGGAAGAAGCAAAGAGAGAGAAAGAAGAGGAGGAAGCCAGGAAAAGGGAAGAAGAGGAAGCAAGGCAAAAGGAGGAAGAAAAGAGGAAGAGAGAAGAGGAGGAAGAAGAGGAAGCAATGAGAGAGAAGGAAGAAGAGGAGGAAGCGAGGAGAGAGGAAGAAGCAAAGAGAGAGAAAGAAGAGGAGGAAGCCAGGAAAAGAGAAGAAGAGGAAGCAAGGCAAAAGGAGGAAGAAAAGAGGAAGAGAGAAGAGGAGGAAGCGAGGAGAGAGGAAGAAGCAAAGAGAGAGAAAGAAGAGGAGGAAGCCAGGAAAAGAGAAGAAGAGGAAGCAAGGCAAAAGGAGGAAGAAAAGAGGAAGAGAGAAGAGGAGGAAGAAGAGGAAGCAAGGAGAGAGAAGGAAGAAGAGGAAGCTAGACAAAGGGAGGAAGAAAAGAGGAGAGAGAAGGAAGAAGAAGAGGAAGAGAAGAGGAGGAGAGAGGAGCAAGAAGAAGAGGAAGCGAGCAGACATAAGGAAGAGGAGGAGGCAGCGAGGAAGAGAGAGGAGGAAGAAGCGGAAGCGAGGAGAGAGCAAGAAGAAGAAGCGAGGAGAGAGCAAGAAGAAGAGGAAGCGAAAAGGCAGGGGGAAGAGGAAGAGAAAAAGGAGGAAGAAGAGGAAGAGGGAGGTGAAGAGGGTGAGCAAACGGAAGGGAGGACAAGGCGGGTAGAAGCGGCCAGGGAAGAAGCAGCGGCCGGCAACAAGAAGGAGAGAGGGGTACAACGTAACAAGAGGAAAATTGAGGAGAAGGGAAAGAAGGCGAAAAGAGAGTTCATAAAAATGTAGTGAAGTTTTGATGTCTGTTGCCGTGTTTTGTTAACCCAAGGGTTGTGTTTTGTCTGTGTTTTACAAACAGTAATGTTTTATGAAGGCTCTGTTTTAGGTTTCCATAAAGTAAATTGTAAGATCATAGTTTATAAATAATAGTTGTACAATTAGTTGAGTCGAGGTATTTTCCTCCGGTGCTTATGATTTGCTTTGCTAAGTTAACATTTTGATTACTTTGAATGTAGGTAAATGAAAATTTTCAGTTCCATCTTGATGGTGAGGCGCATGAAACTTAATCCCTTTCAATAGGAATTTTTTCCTATCACGAGATTGATGGAACCCCCCACCAATTATTTTTTTCTCAATACGTGAAAATCTTAAATTGAGACGGAGGCAAATAGTTGAAACCATTATTCAAAAAGTCAAATGCTTCATCAATACATCCATTTTGATTCACTTAATCGGTCTAAATACTGTCTTTTTCAATTTCTTTCGCAATATTGTTTATTTTACCTTTATTATTATATTCACAGTGGTACCGGATAAACAACTTCATCTCCACCTATCAGAGTCACCTAGCCTGCTAAGTACTAAGCCCTTTTCATAATGTGTGAAACTGACTTGAGAGCAAATATTCAGTTTCTTTGATCGAAAATTAGTGTGTAGTTAAATCTCTGAACAGTGTGAATTAATATGTGTGTTGATATATCTTTCGCTTTCCCTCCGTGTAGAATTGTGAAGACGCGTGATACGTTTAGCACTTGTATATATGTTTTCTCGTGAGAGTAGTAACTCTAAGCTGACCCATTTGTTTTACGGTAATTTTGTTTTTATTTACTATATCTTATCGTTAATTCGTGCTATTAAATTAATCCGTATCACTTATTAAGTTAATACACGAATATGAATAGACCGAGAAAAGATATTATTAATTTAATTTTATAAATATTATTTTGAATAATAATTTAATACCTAAATATCCACTAAATTAATAAATACAACCACTTTAAAATTTTAAATTATTATATTATTAAAAAATAAATAAATCTTAATTAATTTAAAGTAAAATATCAAAAACAAAAATTAAACCCTTTTATAAATATTATTTTCAATAACTAATAGGAAATTCCGTTATGTTGTTATTCACTAATATCTCTTTCGGCAACAATACCTTGGAAACACCGAAAACCACTACTGGATTTTCATCAAAAACTGTCCTAGTCACTGTCGCATGTACAATCCCTGAATTAATCACCACCAAGCCATTAGCTCTAGATATGTTCAATGTACAGCTTCCGGCACCCACGTCCTCAGTTGCTAGAGTTGGTTGAACCGATTTAACTACACTATTATCTTACGTATAATAATATATTTACAATTCAAAAAAAATTTCATCTATATATATGAATGTAATTTTCTTTATTTCAAATCATGCCCTATAATTTTTGTGTTGAGAAAATTTAATAATATATCCCCTCGATCTTATTTGGGGAGTATGCTTGTCATAATTGAATGTAATATATATATATATATATATATATATATATATATATATCTAACTTCTATTCGAATGCACCTTGTAGATGCAAAGCTTTTTTACTTACTATTAACAATTTAATTTTTGTACATATGTTAATACGTGTGTATAGTCAAGGCACTATGTAAACTATAAATTGATTGTGGGGCATTTTAATTAAAGTGCAGGGGACTAATAAATAACCCTAAGTAGGTGTAGCTCATTATGCTAATTTTGTTGTTAATGGTTGGCCGAGAATTCGTGGTGATATATATATGCTGGATGGACCAATAACCAAGAGTATATATATATATACACGTGTGTGTGTATGCTCTATACACATTCCCTTTCAATTTAGGGTTTGTATTTTTCTTTGAAAAAATAAATAATGATATTTTCAAATCAATCCACGTGCAGCTATAAACCCTAACTCTAAACCATTTGAAATTTTTTGAGAGGTTAATATAAAAAAAATTAAAAAGGAATTATATTTGAATTAGGAATCTTAATTAAAATAGAATCTAAATTTAAACAATTATAAATTAATTTTAATTAGTGAATATACTTATCAATTTTAAAAATGGTAGAAACAAATTCACCCTTGTTTTGCTATTTAGTGGTTTGAGTCTCAAAATGGATAGAATTCATTTGTTGACCAGTCAAAACATTAAGGGTGTGTTTGGTAAGACGGTTTTAGAATTTTATGGTATTGCAATTCCAAGAATTGGAATACCATAGAATTAGAATACCATTTTTTGGATATTATTTAGTTTTCATTTCGAATTCTATTAGAATTTTAAAATTGATTGTTTGGCTAATTTGTAAAATTCATTTAATTTTCATAAATAATGTTTTAGGCTACATTTGAACACTCTCTCTAAATGCTCTTTAATCTAATAAATAAGGCCATGTTTGACAAAACAAATGCATTGTTTTTTGTATTAGATTTTGTTCTTCATATACATACACACATTAACAAATCTATATTTTAATTTCAATCCATTTTATTTTTTAATTTTTTTGAAAATCGCTAACACTATAAATCATGGAACACAAGGTCCAAAAGCCATTGTTCCTGTCATAACTCGAGGGGTAGAACTCGTTCCTTCAGATATTTATGGTTTTAGAATTCAAGTTGAATTCTATTTTTAGACATTTTGTGACATCCAAACACTAGAATTAGAAAATTATGTCCCAATTCCAATTCTATCTTATGGAATTGGGGTATCCAAACACACCCTAAGTAGCTTTAATTTGTACTTTAACTAGCCAAAATGCCCTCATTTACTTAACAAATATCAAAAGTATTGCCCGGCCTCCATTTAATTTCACCTAATCAATTCAACAATTTCCTCGTTGACATAAATCCTAACAAATATAATTTCCTTGAATACAAAAATAATAATTAGGAATGGAGACAATCCCAAGGTTGATTGGAAGCCTTTAAGAGAAAGAAATGAAATCAATGATGATTAGATTGGATAAGAGTCATAATTAATTGGATAGGAAAGAATCATTTAGATAAAAGTTAAGCATAATCGAATAGGATAAGGATTAGTCAGATAAAAATTTAATAAATCGATTCAACAATTTTCCGTTGACATAAATCCTAACAAATATAATTTCCTTGAATACAAAAATAATAATTAGGAATGGTGACAATCCGAAAGTTGATTGGAAGCCTTAAGAGAGAAATGAAATCAAGGATGATCGAATAAAGAGGAATGGTCGGATTAGATAAGAGTCGGAATTAATTAGATAGGATAAGAATCATTTAGATAAAGGTAAAGCAAAATCGAACAGGACAAAGACTAGTTAGATAAAAATTTAATAAAACCCTAAATTGCAAGTCTAGATATTATACAACACAACTCGCTTTTATTTTAAAAATACATTCAATTATAATTGTTGTCCACAATTTTTATTTTTTTTGCTAATGCGATTCTCCATATTTATAAATAAACTTCGTAAAACCTCTTTGAGGAGAAAAGATATATATTACATACAATATTTAAGAATCAAGCATTAAATACAATTACAAATTCTAATGTAATCTTTATTTTTTTATAAAATTATCATTTAATAAAAGAAAAATAAAATGTTATATTATACAATAAATGAATTTTATTAATTGAGTTACTGTGATTTTGAGAAGTCAAAAATTTTCAGTAATCAATTTGATTATCTAAAAGTCAAAAAAAAAAGGTTAAAATTAAAATAAATAAATTAAAATTTTATTTTTATATTCATTTTGTTATTCGGGAACTACAGAATAAAATAATACCACCTATAAGAGTAGTATAGTTTTAACCGGTACTAATGAGATAAAAGGATAATTAATTCCGAATACAGTCCTATCCCTTGTTGTACCAAACATGGGATCAGTGTTCTAAAAATCGCAAATTCAAGCCGATTTATCACCGATTCATCAACAATCGGCTATGCCCCGATACAATTATGCATGATCGGCTAAAAAAATTGGGCTAAGAAAAAATTGACCTTCACTCGACCTCGCCTCTCTCTCCTTCACTTGACCTTCACTCGACCTCATCTCTCTCTCCTTCACTTGACCTCGAAACAGAGAGAAATTCAACGACCAACAACGATCGAAGGTTCGAAGCAATGAGGGGTGGAACTCGGAAGAAGCCTAAGAACAAAACACGAGAATGTGAGAGAGAAAGGGACGAAATGAAAGAAGATGACGAGAGATGGAAGAAGGAGATGACGATGGCGGCTGTGCGAGAGTCATTCTATGGTATGAGAAAGAGAGGGGTAAAGAAGAGGGGGTAGGGTTTTAATTTTAATAAGGGCTTAATGACCTAATTACCCTTATGCATATTGCAATTTACAAAATTACTAATAGGTCTAGTAAATACGGGAGAAACTTATTTTTAATGTTTACAATGAACCCCCGAGTTATTTTTATTTAGCATTTTACTTTATTAATGTCTATTTTGCTACTATTATGTTTTATTTAGCATGTTGTTATATAATATATTATTTATATGGTGAACCGTACATATTCGATTTTTTCCAATTTATCCCCGATAAAATGAAAAATCCCCACTCCCCACCTTGCCGATCGATTTCCGATTCACGATTTTTAGAACATTGCACGGGATAGAATAAAATATCCTATCCAGCATTCCACCAAACACGAGATAAGATTTTCTTATCTTATCCTTTCTAACAACAAACATTGAATATGATTAATTAATCCAATCATACCTCTAATCTTGTGAGACAAACACACACCCTAAATAGCATAACAAATGGGCTAAGGCATCATGAAGAACAAACGGGGCCAAAGTATAAAACACTCGCAATTATCATCATTTGTTCATAAGCTTGCGTTGAACCCAAACTGGTAAGAAACCCAACATTCTTACTTTTGAAACTAAAAAACAATATAACCGCGATTATCTCAATTTATACATTCAATTAAATTAAAACCGAGTGTTCTCGTAATTCAGAACCCTAGGTTAATAACAAAAGGGTGGTGATGTTGGCACCCCCAATATCTATTGGTAACACTCCCACTCAAAAAAAAAAAGTAAATTGTTATTTCCACCCCACTTCATTTAATCTAGTAAAAAAGTTAATTAACACTAAACTAATTTTTCACCCACTTGTTTTAATTTAAAACAAAAGTTAATTAATCTCCCTCCAAAGTTAATCAAACATTTATCTCCAAATTAATTTCCCTCCAAAATCTCCCTCCAAAGTTAATCAAACATTTATTCCCAAATTAATTTCCTTCCAAAATTTCTCTCTTCTACCAAAATAGGCAACAAAGCTTTGATCTCCACCATTGATGCAAAAAGGTAAGCATGAGAAGAATGGAAGGAAAAAAGAAAACTTTGGAACAAGATAAGAACACCAACAAACAAAACCTCCATTAATGCAAAACTCTAAATTTGAGGAGAATGGTATAAACAAAACCTCCATTGATGCAAAATTCAAAAGTTAAGAATAACGGTAGAAGAAAGAAAGAAACTTTAAAATAAGGAAAGAAAAAAAAATAAGAAAAAGTTAATGAAAGGAAACATGAAGAAGGTTTACTCGGTTCTCCGTAACCGAGTTGCAGGCTTGTACACTCGGTTGCTCTCAACCGAGTATGAAATCCCATAAAATGTAATGCTCTCGGGACCTTCATTCGGTTGAGAGCAACCGAGTGTGTTTAATGTCACTCGGCTGCTCACAGCCGAGCATAATATAACAACACTCGGCTGCTCTCAACCGAATGAAGGTTCCGAGAGCATGACATTTTATGAGATTTCATACTCGGTTAAGAGCAGCCGAGTATACAAGCCTGCAACTCGGTTACGGAGAACCGAGTAAGCTTTCTTCGTGTTTTAAACAAAAAATTTTGTTTTTTGTTTATATATTTGATGTGTATGCTATAAAAATCATATAAACAATAAAACAAGATAAAAACATGTATGTATCTCTTTCATTAACTCTTTCTTACTTGTTTTCCTTCCTTTATTACAAAGTTCCTTTTTTTTCTACTATTATTTTCAAATTTTGAGTTTTGCATCAATGGAGCTCTTGTTTTGTTTTGTTTATACCATTCTTCCCAAACTTAGAGTTTTGCATTAATGGAGGTTTTATTTGTTGTTTTGGTGCTACCAAAATTTGTTGCTAAATAGAGAAGATAGTAGATATGGTAATTTTGCTTGTTTGAGAAGATGGTAGAGATGGTGGAGAAATTTTGAGGTTAGTTTGGGGTAATTTGTTTTATGTTATTATGTAGTTAATTACTTAATCATGTTATTAATTAATTAAGTATGAGATTAGTTCCTAAAAATAAGTGGGAGTGGTGGGAGTGGTAGGTATAATATGGGAGTATTCTTAAGATAAAAATGTAAAAGTGGGAGTGTTAGTAAGAGTGGGAGTGTTAACAAAAGATTTGTGGGGTGCCAACATCACCACCCTAACAAAAAAAAAAATTGAAAGCACTTACTGTGTACTTCCTACAAGCCCACTGATGCAAAAAATCTAGAAGGAACAGCTTTCTTTCTAAAAATGAATAAATAACAGTATAATCCTATTAGCTGATTAGCTTCATATCTAGAAGGAGAAAAGGGATCTACGGATCAAGAATATCATATATATATATATATAATTTAGGCATATTAAAACAAAAAAAGGTATTCAAATGGTCCCAGATCTTGATCATCCATTTAGGTTTTAATAAATATAAAACAACTTAGGTACAAAGATCTAGACCCACTTAACATACACAAAGTGATGCAGCTGTTTTTAATCTAGCATTGACTAATCTCCTTACAGACTCTGTATATATTACTAAATTAAAAAGCAGCACCTTCATTATACAATACAAAGAGGACAAGGTCTGGACACCCTAGGATAACAACTAATATCTCACATTGACCCAATCAATTTCTCTCTTTTCATTGAAAGGCAGAAGAACAATATTAAAAGGGTTCAACTGCCTTGGTAACACCCCCCAACCAAAACAAAAAAAAGGGTAAATTCATAAAGGGCATAAAGGGGGAATTCAATATTTATAATTTACCAAATGGTCATACCTTAAAAGTAATGGCTCTCTAGTTATGAGCTCCTTCCCATGTCTTTTCCATTGTACTCTCCACCAGCAAATGGTGCCCCCGCCGCAGAGGCAACATCAAGGCCACCACCCATAGAGGTCATTAACGCTGACAGCCCACTCGTTGGGCCGCCACCAGCTGCCATACCCAACCCAAGAAGATCAAGGGTAGTATGTTTGGGACCAAATACAGATGGGGTTCCCATCATTAGTTCCTTCAAGCTAGAACCCCCGTCATATGGCAACCCAAGTCCGAGCCCTGCTGCTAGCGATGCACCCTCCGGCTCACCTTGCCGACCACTCCACTCTTGCTGCCCGGTGGAAGATGTTGAAGAAGAGACAATCCCGAAACCCCTCAGCAGAGATGCATTTGTTGCAGCAGCACCCATCTGAGCAGCTTTCTGTAGTAAGGCTGTTGCAGACATTGCTGGCTGGGGAGGCGGTGCATATTGCCGACGCTCTTGCCCTACGGATCCGAAAATCGAGGACCCGTGATTGGTTGCAAGGCATAGAGAAATGGGTTCTGTGGACGAAGATGGTGCGGGGTCCGGCGCGTGATCTGGTTGGGCCATGGCTCGAATTAAGTCGGTGAATCCAGTAGTTTGAGGCTGCAAAGTTGCTGATGCCGTTGATGAGGCAAAGAGACTAGCAAACACATTGCTGCTTGTACTACCGTTGCTGGTTGAGCTGCTACTACTACCGCAGCTTCCAGTCAATCCAGTCACTACCTTTGGTGTCTCCTCCAGAATCTGTTGGGTGGGATTTGGGTTCAGATCCGAGTTGGGATTGGTATTTTCTGGCAGCTCTGTGACCATAAAACCAAAAAGAAAAGAAACAGGAGAAAGGGTTACCACTTAAGTAAAGGGAGAAGGAAAGGTTTTCTTTTCTTGTTAAAGAAAGAAAAAAGGAGAATCAATAATGGCCTCCTTTCTCGATTTCTTTATACCTTTTGAATCTGTGTTCTTTATCAAGATTGCTTAGATTGAATCTTTTTAAACCCATCCAAGAAGTTCTATTTCAGCATTTCTCAATGATTAGCTCTCTAAATACCAAAAATGGTCAACAGTTTCCTAGTCTAACCCATTGACAGATGACAAAAAAGAACAGTAGCAGACAAAAACAACTAAACTCCAAAAATATCAAGAAATGAAAAAACAAAGATATTTTATTGTTTTGTTTACCAAATCAAATCAGACAAAAACAAAAGCTACATCCAAATTTTGGCTTATATAATACCTGGACTATGAACAGGCAAAGCTGAAGATACTGCAGCAGTTGATGAGGGAAGTGACACTGCCAGTGGTGGTGGCGGTGGTGGTGATGAAGCAGTAATGTTAGGTTTTGGGTCTTCATCTCTGGTGGGAGCTGCCACTACAGTTGGTCCCTTAGCAGTCTCCTCTGCCAATGCATCACAGAACGCTCTGTGTGTGATAAAACTATCCCTCCTTCAAAGAATTAACACAAAATTTACTTCAGAAATTGAACCAGTACAATAAACTCACACGTAAAGATCAAATAAATTGTTAATTGACCTTGAAAACAAAGTCCCACAATCACATTTGTACTCCCTAGTTCCACAAATCTTCGAGTGAGCTTTCCAATCCGACTGGACTGCATATTTCTTCGAACACTTATCGCACTTCCACTTCTTCTCGCCGTGTTTTCTACAGAAATGCTTCTTTATCCCCGTGAGATCGCCCAATGCTCGAGAAGGATCGTGATGAACACATGATGGTTCGGGACACACATAGACTCGCTTACGAATCTCTTTGCTTGATCTCTGCCTAAGCTTCCATGGAAGATTATGTCCCCTACGATGAAGCTGTAAATTCTGGTCACGTTGGAACCCTTTGTTGCATATTTCACAAACAAATCGATTTGTCGCCATTAAAGTCTTTGGAGACAGAGCAATCACTTCAGCATCCGGATCTAAACAGAAAAATAAATCAAAGATAAACAAACATATTGATAATCATCCCTCTGAAAACGAATTTTTTGGACAAATATGTGATTGTTATATATTACAAAAAAAATGATTATTTCGATCTAACTAGAAAAATAATACCGCCATAATGTGATTACACTCTATGTATTCCATATCAAACATATCAATAATCACTTTACCAAACAGAAATACAAAAAACAATTCACAAATAAGTGGTTTTTATATACAAAAAAAAAAAAAAGCTATTTCAAACATATCCATAGTCGTTTTACCAAACAAGATACAAAAAACATCTCACAAATAAGTGATTTCTATATACAAAAAGGCGATTATCTGGATCTAAACAGGGAAATAAGCAAACAGAAATATTATCATAATGCGATTGTACTGTATTCACTCCATATCAACAACCGAGATAAAGCAAAAATAAAATAAAATAAAATCAGGATCTCTTATACCTGGCATTCCTGGCAGATTCCGCTTCTTCTTGGTCGGTTTCGGAGACGGCGTCGGTTGATTACCGGAGGAAGAAACGCTAGCTTCGCCGGAAGCTGCTGAATCGTTCATCGCCGAAGAGTTATCTAAATCGGCAAGCATGGAGATAGTTAATCCTTAGCCTAGGGTTTGTTTCCCTCGTAGTGAACGAAAAAGAGTAAGCTAGGTCATTTAATTTTGCTTGCTAGGGTTTCAACTTGAGCTCGCTCCTTATCTCTATCTATCTGCCAGTCAATCTTAATTCTCCCACCAACCAAATATCATTCATTAACCTTCAAAGTCTGAACAGATAAAAAAAATTATAATCAATCAAATTAACAAGCAGCTAGCTAATTAATAAATAAATAAAAAATCAGCTCATCGGAACCATACCCAGAATCTGACGGAAAATGGATTCAACAGCAACAAATCTTAGTTTAGTTTACAGGAGTGAAATTAGGGAAAGAGTAATAGATTTGACTGATGTTTGGGGGGGTTATAAAATCTAGCTTACTTCCGAGAGTATATAGAGATCAAAGAAGATTTTTTTTTTTTTTTTTTTTGTAAAATGAGAGAGAGAGAGAGAGAGATTAATGGGAAAAATGATTGAAGCTAAAAATGGAATCGAAAGGTGGAGATTGTAAGAGCAGAGAGAAAGAGAAGAGTGTGGACGGCTAGAGAGTAGAGAGAGAAAGGAAAAGAGATTGTGGTTTCACACTTGGCGAAGTCTTCGTTTTGGGTCTTCTCTCTATCTCACTTTTTGGGTATGAGTTAAAAGAAGTATAAAAAGTGTAATAATTCGAAAAGAAATATATGGTCATTTTGGATTTATCTTTCTTTGCTTGATTTTTAATTTTTTCTTTTCTCTTTTGGGTCGTGGCCAAATATATATACATCTTTAATTGTTTCACTCGTTTGGCATATATATGTAATGAGTATGTGCTTATTTATTTATTTATTTATTTGATGCATATGTGTTTAAAGAATAAAATTAGTATGTGCTTAAATTTTATAATTATATTTTGTGTGGCTTGAATTTACGATATATGTTTTATAATAAAAATAACTTTATACATTACTTTTTTACTTTGGACACTTGACTTTTATTAATAATTGAAGGTGTTTCATTAAGAATTTGTTTTAGTAATAAGAATATTTTAATTATAAGGATACTAAACTTTATGTAATAAATAGAAGTAATCCTTTTAAATTATGTTTTAGTCATACGGACATAGTAATATGTTTACGACGACAACCACTGCTTTTTAATAATCAATTATACATTTTTTTAATATTCTTCAATCACCAATCCACCGCTGTCACCACTACAACATTGTCTATTACTTCTTACCCATCACTCATCGCAAAGCTTCTAATTAACCTCTAACAAATACCAAAACTCAAGCAAGGTCACCATTAGATTTGTTAGTGAATGTAGAAAGTTCGATTGTAGTAAGTAAATTGAGGAGGTGCACGGTTTTTGGTAATTGGAAAACATATTCTTTTCTATAGTATATATATATTAGGTAAATAAAATGAATGACATTATTTTAAAAATGAAGATATAATTATTTTCGATTTCACAATTCTTTTGCTATATTACTTTTCATTTGTACATGATCAAATTTACCAACTCTATCAACATATTATTTAATAATTTAACTTTTTGAAAGAAGTAATTTTAATAATGTATCATAACAAAAGAATGTTTTCTATTAAAATTCTCATCATCTTAAAATTTCAAAATGATAATATTATGCATGATAATACTGTAATAAGCCATATATGGAAAATATAAAATAGTGCAAACTGCTTTAATTAATATCTTTAAATAAATACAGAAAAGACTTTTATATTTTCTAACTATGATTAAGGTGTTAACTAGAGCTAGAGGGTGACACCTTGGTCAGCTTCAACGATGGACAGTGTTCGAGAAGCAGGTTGCAGTGAGAGCTGTCAAGCATGTGTTATTTATTTAAGATTTTTTAACAAAAATGTAATAAAAAGTCAAACGACTTTTTGCCTATTTTAGGGGGTATTCACACTTCTATCCTATCCACTGTTGACACGTACCCTCTACTGTTTGCTTGCACCCTATTTTTCATTTTGTATTATTAATTATATAAAGAGATATTTGTAAAAATATGCTTCAATATTATCAAAACATATGATACTTCAGTATAAATAATGTGGTTCAAACTCACATTTGTAAAATTATAAGATTCTCAATTATTATGCCACTTACTAATTTTTTATATTTTTTCTAAAACCTATTTATATTCATACGCATAAGTACCGTCCGTACACAAAAATCTAATATTACATAGTGGGATAAAATTAAAAAAAAATTCATTTCTATTAATGCATAATAGATTAAAGATGTTAATTAACAACAACTCTTTTTCTTTTTTCTTTAAACATCAATAAGGCTTCAAGATCAACAAAACTAATTAGCAAAATAAATTATTATATCCCCTATTAGATTTTTTGTGCTAAATATAATGACCAAAAGAGTTCTTTAATCTCTTCAACTAAGCAAATAGATAATTGAAATTAGGGGAACTCATCATGCCAATAAACCATTCAATTGTTGAGTTTTTAAATTAAAAGTAACTCACTTACTGAGTTGTTGTGAATGTAAACGTAGAAAAGTGAACATAAGATCGGGTGTAACATTAAAAACATTTAAGGTTATTAACTATGTTTAATTGATTTGAATTTTAAAAATATTTGCAATTTTATAAGTTTAAACAACATATTAGTATGTGAAAAGTCATTTCAGTAACAAATTATAAAAGAAATTCTCAAATAGATCAAAACTTAAACCATGACAAATTGAAATAATAAAAGAGTACAATAGAACTTTAAAATCGTTTGCTATTTTATTTAATTGGTTATTATTTTCAAACCACTCCAAAAGACACCTTTCTTTTTGCTAGAAAAGATTCCTCATCTATCAGTCCACTAACCCCTCAAATAGTCAACCAAGGATCTAAAAATTGCATAATGCACAATTGAACTTATTTTGAAAACGTTTTTCAGAAATAATAAGATATTTTCAATAAGTTTATACAGCCTTTAAAATAAAATATGGATGCATTTATTTGTATTATTACTTGGAATGGACTACTTCAAAGTTGTACATTGTAAGGTAGAAGGGAAAATGATATAATAAATAAATAAAAGAGAAAAATAAAGGTATCATTTAGGATGCTCTTTAAATTTTCAAAATATGATTAATCCGTAAAAGTTAGTGTACATGATTTAATGGAAGGAATCCAATCGAGTGCGAAGTTGGAGAAAAATATACAAACAAGTAATGGCGGAATCAAGATTTAATATGAAAAGAGGCAAAGAAAATTTTGACAATATTATAAAACATGAATGACAAAAATTGATGCACATCAACTATTAAATTTTTTTCTTAAATTAGGTAAGCAAAATTTTAATTTAAAAAAAAAATCCTCAAAATTAATTGTACAAACAAGCCAATTTTTTAAAAATAAGATGGACAATTGCCCACATTAACTATAAAGTGGCTTCACCATTGGAGCAACAACAATCAACCCATTAATGAAAGAACATGAGACCACTGTGTTGTAATAGTGTACGATATATATAAACAGTTAGAAACTGTGAATTAAGTAAGATTATGCATTCTGACATTTTTTTAGAATTTTTTTAAGGCGCATGCTTGTGTTAATTTAGTTGTGGAATTTGTTGGTGATTTGATATGATTTGATTTTATTGGTCTTTTACAAGTTGTCTTTGCATAATACTAAATGTGGAATTTGTGAAATTGAGTTTGTCCCTGACTACAAAAGATTTTACACAAAAGTTTTACATTGTATGTTACTAATATAGTTTTTCTGTCATTGAAATATCTTCTTCCCCTATATTCTGAGACAAGCGCTAGTGCTATGCAATTCTACTTTCCATGAACTCAGAGGAAGAATAATTAGTTCCCTTATTTCTTCAAAACAGAAAAATATGATTTATAACTTGAACAATTAACATTTATTTTAAAGGGGAATATCTAAATTTCTTTCTTTTATTACAATAATAACGAAAATCTATTAATCTTAAGTAAAACTCGAACTCAAAACATCTCTTG
Source organism: Lonicera japonica (assembly GCA_021464415.1). Classification (NCBI taxonomy): domain Eukaryota; kingdom Viridiplantae; phylum Streptophyta; class Magnoliopsida; order Dipsacales; family Caprifoliaceae; genus Lonicera; species Lonicera japonica. The sequence goes on from CM038464.1 coordinate 45,544,877, forward strand.
TATTCAAGTGAGTATCTTATCAACTAAATTAACCCATTCGCTTAGCTTTAACACTAAACTTGTCTATTGAAGCAGTGGGAAATTTCTTGTTAATACAAGAAAATAAGTGAGAATTGAAAAAGTCATTTCACAGTGGTTGTGAATGTAACTTCAATTTTTTTATAAAAAAAGGAAAAAGGAAGGGTCTAATCTTTTTCTTTTATTATAATAATAACGAAAATTCTCCCGAATAAGATTTGGATTTCATAATTTTAGTATGCAATAAATCAAAAGTATTGATGAGAGCCATTAATTCAAATTAGGCACTTTATTATCGAACAATTATCAAGATTTTTAACAAAACAACATAAAATACAAACTAAACATCTGCCACTACATTTATAAGATTTTTTGAGTGCAAAGTATCTTTATAAGTTAGTGTGTGAGCAGTGGGTTGGGTGTAAGAGATAACAAATCTCTCTAGATGACCGTCCTCTCTAACCACAAATCTTTAAAGAGATTGTATACATAAATAAATATATATATATATATAAATATATATATACTGATCCATCTTTTTTAGAAAGAACGGTTCACGCTTTAAGGAGAAAAAAATATATATAAAACTTATCATTTTGACAAATAAATAGATAACCTTTTAATTTATATAAAATTTAGTAAAATAGAAAGGAAAAAAAAATTGCAAATGAAGATAAGTTTAGATTAAAAAGGTTGAATATGGTGATTATTGAAATGGACGTACAACCAAAAAGACAGCGTTGCTTTCTCCAAGCTTTTATCATTACGTATATTGACTTGGGAAATTATTATGCATTGCCTTTTCTTTCCCTTTTTTAGTTTAAACTCTTTGTTAATTATTTTAGGCAGTGGTAGGTAACGGGTCCTTTAAACTACAATATTTTTTTTCATCTTACTAGGAATGGCAACCCGAAAGCTTTAGGGTGTTAAATTTAATTTACTTAAATAGAAGTTGACTTTAATCTATTTTATTTTATTTTATACTAAAGAACTCCAACCATAGTACACTTGAATTTTAACTCGTCCGGACCCGCATTTTACCCTTGTAATTATTGAGTATTGTAAAGATATTAAAAAAAAAAAACACTGCATTCAAACGAGTCAGATTAAATAAATTTATTTTACTTAAACCCTTCTTTATTCAAAAGAACCTATATAGCTCAAACCCACCCACTCGGATCAAATGAAAAGTTTATCATTGTTCAAACTTTTCATTTGAAACGCCTCTCGAAAAACAAATCACGTTCTCAGTAGATGCAATGGAGGCATGTCACAACCAATATATCCTGAATGCGTAAAAAGGACCCAAAAAAAAAATCTTAGAAGGGCAACCATAATAATTTCCAAATCCATTCGAGAATGCTGTGATATAACGGGGGGATGTCAAGAAAAGAGAATTATCCGCTTCCTCAAAGAATGACGCTGATGTTTTAATATATATATATATATATATATGAGTAATTTTACATGAATATAAAAAATTGATATACTAATATATCAATCACTCACTAGTTATAATAATACATACATATATATATTCTTTTAGTCTTTTGCCAATGGCCATTATCTTAAATGACTTAACAAACCTTTGTTGTGATTATTTTTTCGTATCAAGTTAAGAGCTACACTTTGCTTTGAAAGATGGGCATAAAGTTGTAATTATTATAAATTTAATTGGGAGAGTATGCATTATATATTATGACAGATTGGAACTTATTTTTTGGATTGAAATTATTGCATTGCCTATTATTAAGGATGGCAATTCATATTTTTGGGTTGTGTTTTTATTTGACACAATCTGACACAATTGAAAAACTGAAAACACAAACACAACATGATACAAGCTCATGTTGTTTTTAGGTAACAGGAGCAGAACATGACCCCACCACATACACGATTACAAATTTTTCATCCCAATAAATATGTCCTAAGACCATCTTTAATGGGAAAGCTAAAAAGGTATGCTAAAATGGTATATTTTTACTATTTGAAAACAGAGAGGCGCAGCGCAAGAGATGGTAAATTTAACTCGGACGATTTATCATATGTCGGGGCATAATAGGAAGCTGTCGCACGACACATGGTGCATCGTCTCACAGTTTTGATAGCCACGACACATGATGTGTCGTGGCAGGCATTATTTTTTTTTTTTTTTTCTTTTCTTCTTCTTCCATTTCCGAGAATAGATTGGTTTGTCTTCATTCCACGATTAATAATGCATCGTCCAAGGGATTTTCAATGATGTGTCGCACGACACATCATTGATCGGCCAAGCATTATTTTTCTTCTCACGACACATGATGTGTCGTGAGAGGCTTCCACTCTGCCCCGTCGTTTGATCAATCGTCCGAGCTAAAATATTGTCGGGAGCCAATTTTGGCTTTGGTTTACACTTTTGGCTTCACTTTTACCTTTTTACCTTACCCAATAAAACAATAAAAAAGCCAAATTTGGCCATTTAGACATTGCAATGGAGATGGTCTAACATGAGTAAAAATGAATATTTTCTCCTGGACATTTTAGACACGATTGACATGACATAATTCTAATTTTTTGTCAATTTCGTTCTAAAATTAGACACAAACACGACACAACCTGTTATCGTGTCAAAATCTCTAGACATGGAAATTTCACAAACATGAATTCAATTGTTAATTTCAGGCCAATTTCATTTTGTTGTGACATGTTTTAGTTTTGTTTCTAAAATTGACACCTCTACCTACTACTAACCGGATTAAAAATTAACTTCATGAAAAGATGTGTGTGGTACATTCCATTTTTGTACACAATACATTAGCAGTCATAAGACATAAAAAGTTGTAATGTAACAAGGCGGCTCGGTTGCCCCACCTTGGGCTAGGGATGGCAATGGTCGGGTTTGATCAAACTCAGGTTTACTTTTCAAAATTTGAAACCCATCCCGATAGTATATGCATAAGCTTGAACCCACTGCCAACCCAATGTAAACTATATTACAAGGGTATATAAATTATTATTTTTAAAAAAATATTACATTCAGGTCATATCAGGTCAAACTGGCTAAATTTACATAAAATCTGACCCAATCTGGTCTCAAGTTAGGTCTGCAATTTAAAACACATAACCAACCCGATTCTAAAACAACCCGTCCCATTAAGATTGAATTGGCCAAGTTTGTTGTCCCTTTTGCCATCTCTAGTTTCCTACCTTGCACGTGGGCTCAACTTTACCCCACGGCTAACTCCTGTCCAAGATGCCTTTAGGTGCAAGTTCATAGTTATAAACAAAATTTTAGCACAAGTCAGGATATGAACTCAAAATCATGTGGATACATATTCACATTCACAATCATACTAGGAATTTGACGGGGACAAAAAAAGTAAGAAACGGAACAAACCAAAATTTGAATTTCACCCCCAAACAGGATCTAAACCAACATAATTAAATTAATCAAGGTTACATGTAAAAGGATAAATTATTAAACAGCACAAAAATCATCAAAGGCATATACGGATTTTGCCATCCTGCGACTCACTGAATTTCATTATATTTGCCTAAAAATGTGTCAAAGAGAATCAATCAAACGCCAATATGCACAAGTTATGAAGACACCATAGGAATGAAATTAGCAAACTTGAGCCATTCAAAGTAACCAGTAAACAATGTAATTTAGTGATATGCTTTCAAGTGCTTGTTGATTTAATTGAACCAAGGGAACAATCTTTTATAGGCTTGTTTGCCATAGCATAGCATATGCCTTTTAATTTGCTATCTCTAGGAATTATAGGAGTTATGAGAGGTAAAATAACCACAAAAAGGGCATAAAAGGGCTTCTTTGACTTTGCCCTCTATTTTGTATGCGAAATTAGACTAACTCCTTATTGTCATAATTGTTAGACTTTGCCCACTGCATATAGGAGAATCTCAAAGAAATTGAGAAAAATAAGGGGGTTATTTCAAAGAATTACATTAGAAAAAATTAGACATTACCCGCCAGTTGGACGTAATTCTATGAGATTCCCCCGCATGCAGGAGTATAATTTGATTATTACGAAAACAGGGTAAGAACATGGGCGAAGTCAACAAAGCCCGACCTATAATGAATTAACCTTCATACATGAAAAAATAAAGTGAGATCAGTAACACGCAGATAACTTGAGCCAGGCTCAACTTGATGAGCATGAAGGTGGCAATAATTGGAATGTTTTGGGCTATTATCCATTATCTCATCAACAATATGATCCTAGTATCTTCCAATATCCATATTGTAACATTTTTGCGAAAAAATGAACTTCTGATCATGTGAAACTCTATCCACTCCACCTATTTCAAATATATTCGTTGCCACGGACCCTTTTTTGCCAAGACGACTAACCTCTTAAGCTATCATACGGAGATGAAATTATCCTCATAATAACTAGAACAGTGATACATTCGATGCATCTGCGAAATATTATACCTTGTCACTCTTGATACTATGCGTACTATATAGATTTTTAATGATGTGCGCTAAGTTGGTTAAGTTGTTTAAGATCTATGTATATCTAGTGAAGCTAGGAAGCGCGGATAAGGTATACAATACGATACAACACAAACACGGGGATACGACAAAGCTAGAAAAAAAATAGGACACGCTACAAAAATCAATATGTAATATATTTGTATACATAAAAGTTAATAATTCTACAAAGTTTAGAAATACTACTATCCATATTCGTAAAGACATTAATCTAAGAATCAATTATAAAAACATGAAATTATTATTTAACTTCAATTACCTCTAAATATTTCACACACTCCATCAAAAGAATTATCATCTCATATTTCATGTCTACCCCATTATCTTAAAAGATAGCACATAACATCATACATCAAAAAAAAAATTACTCATAAATATTAACCTCAAGTAAGTGAGAGTATTGATTTATAACGATTTTAAAGGTATTTAATATTTTTTTCCTTCACGTGCATTTTCAATATAATGAATTAGCCCTTGTTTATTAATTATACAAAATATTATCATGTCCGCATATCTTATCCTTAATGTATACGTGGTGTATCTTAGCCGTATCCATGAAATATCCTAAAAATAATAAATGCGAAATTTTTTGACACGTATCATGTATTTACCCGGGTCTATCAAGCAAATATCAGTGCATGATACGTATACAACGACCCCATATAGAATATCCATGCTTTAGAGTAAATAAGGTACAGATACAACTTAGCACCAGGGGTATAAGGAGGCAACTGAGTATCACATAACAAATTCATCATATACTAATGAATAGCATTTAAGAGTCATGTGGTAAAAAAAATGAATAGGGTATTTTTTTTTTGATGATGTGGGGGGGGGGGGGTCATGGTTGTATGTCTTGTATGTTTTGCTAATGATGACATGCCAGAATATGGGATTCATAAAGGCTCCACCCGAGAATAGTACCCGAAGTCCCCAACCTAACCATATCAATAGAGCTATTCACAGGCTTATGTATATGGTAAGATGTAAATAATGCGGATATGATATGCTACCACTAAAAGGAAAACTGAATCATCTTTTTTATTCGTAGAAGTATTTTAACCCTTATTTTGTAAGTCTGTTTCTTTTCTTGTATTTGGAAAGTTTCAAAAGCTTTTGTTGAGAACTGAGACATATAGAACAAGCTTTGTACTCGATATATATATACATATATATTTGTATAAAGGAACTTGACAACATCATCACATAAACTTCTTTGGGACCTTCTTTGCGCCTATGCAAATGTCAAGTAGATATAGAGGCCTTTTACAAAGGTATCTACACATACATAGAAATACTATAATACACACACTATTTTCCTTTTTCTTCTATTGTTGTCAATTACATCAATGAGATCTACCCCCTTGGCCCTCCTCTCCCAGTTCCTTATCTCCCTGATGTTAGCCAAACTTACCACTGTCTATGCCTAAACAACTCAACATAGATGGCTTAATGAGGATCTTTTGTGTATAAATGGAATATGTACTCGTACTACAACACATGGTTACCTACTGGTCTTATTATTTCTTTAGGTGCCAATATTCAACATCACATAATACTTTCATCCTATTTATGTCTCCAAACACCTCCAGCATAATTGTGTGTATAAGGAATACTGATTTATAAGAAAGAACGTCACATACTACAGATCTCCTTGCATTGTTAAATGTTAATACATATGGCTGATCAAAGATATGTTGTTTTTGTGTTGGATAACCAACTTTTTCCCTCCCCAAAAACTTTTAATTAACTTAAGTTATGGATTGACACAGCTTAACTGCTCAAGGGCAACCCAAAAATTCATGTTGACAGTTTACCTTCCTTGCATTAAAATATAAAAACATGAATAGTTCCAATTAATTCGACACATAAAAATAATGGTGGTGATTAACTCAAATCAAATCAAATGGTTGGTTGTTCAAGCTTGGTTCATACACTAATTGAGCTTTAAACTTCAATTAAGCATGGTTGGTTTCGTATTGACGTTGACTCAAACAAGCTTGTAACTAAAGCAGTCAATAACGTATAGAGTCGGGGTCAATCAACAAATGAGTTTAAAAATGTGCTCAAGCTCGATCCAGTTATTTCATGAATCAATCTCGAATGAGCCTCTTACAAAGTCTGAACACGTGACAAAATCAGTCCATGTTACGAGAGGCACAACTCAAATAGCTTTAATTCATTCATATTCCTAATAGTGTTGAATAAATATAACCAAACATAGAAACACATAATCAAGATTTATTGTATTAATAGCTCAGATGAAGCATTGACAAAAACCAATGAATTGTTATAATTACGGTTCTAAATAAGACAATTTTAATGACAAGAACAAGGATGAACAATTATTACGAAGAAAACACACAAACAAAAACCACAATCAAAAACTTTTTAGAGATAACATAATATACCTTTTCCATAATTCAATAGCACTTTGAACCCCATTATAGCAAACAAACCACATCAAGATAACCACAAGAGCATCTATTAGCAGATTCATCGTTAAGAACTCCTCAATAAACACCAGATCTCAACTCTAATTACACATATAATAACCGCGTGAATTACAATTTGTGCATTATAATTATACATTAAGACATTAAGAAGCCCTAAATTATAACGTAATAAATAATGAAACGAATGAGCGGATCGAAAAAAAAGAAAGGAAAAAAAAAGATACTGAAGAGACAACGGTCCCACCAATCCAGCATGTAAAGTCTGAAAGTGACATTGTAAAGATAGATTTTGTGTTACATCCAATTCATTGCTATGACTGACGAAATTGTAATCGAGAGTAACTGATCATCAATACAGAATTGCAGTTATTATAATGAATTCCTTTTTTTACCACTTAAAACACAATGATCATGTAATACTTTTATAAAGAAATAAATATAAATATTAAAATGATCTAAAGAAATAAAATAAATATTATGTAAAGAGAGTTTGTAAAAAGACACATTAAAGAGAGAAAATATCTTAAGATCTAGTCTAGCTCATAAAAATAGGATAGTGAAATATTATAAAAGTGCCAATAAATTTATTTATGTTTTGGTTTTTTTTTTCAAGCCACATATATCTTGTGATTTAGATATATAATTCACAAAAACACCATTAACTGTCTTTGGTGGAAAACTAAAAAAAAAATAATAGATATAGTTATAAAATCTTAAAAAAAAAACCACATATACCCAGGTTTTATAAAAACTAGTAACTCATAAAAAAACAATAAATCTGTGGATAAACTACACAAAAATCCCCAATTTGCATTCCAATTCAGTTAAGATTGATCACTAAACTCCTTTGGCTTGATTGGCCTTGTGATGCAATTTTTGGATTGGATTGACTATTTTTGCTTGAATGCATTTATGGTGCATTTTCTGTCCTTGATGGATTGAATCATTAGTTAGGCCTCCTTAACTAAAATGACAACAAAAGATATTCCAACATATGCAAGAATTATATAGAATAATATATGTAACTAAACATGAATGAGATAGCTAGGCTCACCCAATGCTCCTTATTTGTATCAACATATGCAGAACTTATAGGTATATATGGACCAGATGCTCTAGCACTTGTCCTTGCCCTAGTGATTACTCTGCCCCTACCAATAATAGTAATAGACACATATCTGCCTCTACCAGTAACAATAGTAGCAGGTACTGTTTGTGCTGGTGCTCCTTCCCCTACCCACTGGTCCACCACTAGCTCCACCTCTTCCTCTACTAAATGGTCTAGTAGATATTCCAATTCCAGTACACTTCATTTGGTTATGGCCAGTTTGACCACACCCACTACAATGCATCTCAACTCTTTGTTTATTTTGTTTATTTATTTTTTTCTTTTCATCTTGTTACTTGTTTATAAACTTTTTCTTTTTCCCAGGCCGAGTTTTAATATATGGTGGAAAAAGAGGTTTTGGTGTTAAATGTGGCCACATATCAACACCATTAAGAGGTCTAATGATATGTTCATATGTTTTTAGGTATATGGTTATACTTATAGCATTCATGAACATAATTCTCAACTTGCATTAAAAAGAATAGCTGATTAAGCTAAAATATTGCATTTTTATACATATTTAAATGGCTTAATATACAGGAATTTGATTCTAATTATCTTAACTTATTAAGAATTGAGTTTTAATCATGAAATAGGATAATATATTTGTTTAAAGTGAATTTTACCCTTCTTACAGGTTAAATAAGAATAAGAACGAATTCAGAAATAAACTCCCCTAAACTTAGTCATTGTCGGTTAAATTTGGAGCTAAATTGAGTTTAAAAGGTGAACCCAAAGAAAATCCTAAGCTCAAGCATGAAGGGGGTGGATGAAAAAGACTAAGAGAAGCCAATAGAGCAATCTTAAGTAAAGAAAAGTCATTTGAATCGAACCGAAATTTTTTTGAATAAAGAAGAGATTCACCCCTCGCAATGTTTATGTTCTAGCCAATTATGGTATTTATCCGTGAAGAATTTGAAGAAAACTTGACAAATAGAAGTTGTAGAGCTCTAAGTTAGCTACGCTTGGGAAAAAACCTTGCATCAATCGGATTTTGGAGGACAAAGTTATGGCAGAAATATGATTAGTGCGCTAGTGGATCGGGTTTGAGCGAAAAATAATACATAAATTCATAGTGCAGATATTTACCGAATAGGGTCTTTAGCCTAGATAGAAAATGTCCACCTATTTACTCATGCTCAGTTCAATGTTCGAATCCGACGCCTAACCAACGATCATATACTTCTTTTTTAATTTGAGTTCGTGCAGACGGAATTAATTAATACAATCATATAATTCCCTTTCAAATTGCGTTTAATTACTTTTTTTAAGTTGACTCGAGTTTGAGACAGAATTAATTAATACAATCATATACTTCTCTTTCAATTTGAATTCGCGCAGTTCCCGCTATAGTTTTTTAATCGCTACGTCTTTGTAAGTTTCCTTTTCAATATTCTTTTTTATTTCTTTCAATTAATGATCTTTAATGCTTAGATTGTTCTTTAATTATATATTTGAATGTGATTACTTATTGAAATTCATGCTTAAATTTGGAATTATTATTGGAATTTCCGCGTACAACCTGTGTAGAATCCTAGAATTCATGTTTTCTTAATTTAATTGTAACTTTTTTGTTTCTTATCCGTTTTTGATGATCCACAAATCAACACAACCGTAATTTAATTCTCTATAAAACCTTACTAATTTGGAGACTAAAATCCCAAGATTTTCAAAATTCAGTAGGCCATTTGGGTTGCTGGCATATTGCTTATTTTTCAAAAGTGTTCAACCCATAATTTCTATTTAGCGCATGTTCTTAATTTTGGATTGCGTTGAAATTTTGCGTACATTTATATGCTTATGTTTTTTAATTAATTTTTCATTATTGAATATATATATTTTGTTTTATTTAATTATTTTATTGAGCATGAATTTATTAGATATGTTTGGCTAGTTCGTTAGTTAAGGGTCCATAAAGAACGAGTATGCTAACGCGGTAGTTTTTTTGGGACTCAAATTCAATTCTAATTAATTTTCTATAATTTAATAAGTTATTATAAATCTAATTTTTATTAAATTATTATTCTAGTATGCTAATCACATATTTTTATAAAAAAATTATTAAAATCTTTTCGACAAAATAACCAAACTAGTTTGAATTATTAGTTTTGCGCTAAACCCTAACTGATTGACTTAGAGAGCGGTCTATACTCTCTAAATTAATTAGTTATGTATCATTTTAGATTTTAAACTAGAGCACGCTGTTTTTGGTATTTGTTTTAAACCTTACTTTTTGATACCGAAATCGCCAATTTTGTGTTTCCACCATCCGCTTTAATTCAAATTTGATTTCAATCATATTTTAACCTATTTGAATTAAATTGTGATTTTTAATTAATATTTTTAAACTCATTTTTAATAAAATATTTTGTAGTGTCAAGTACTACTTCACTTTAATAAACAAGTATTTTCGAAAAAATTAAGTAATGCAAATTAATTCCATAATTAGTATTGGTACGTATAGTTCATGTCACACATGAATTATTACTAAAGATACGAGTTTATGGAATCAATTAGTTTGTGGATAATAGGTTGATTTAAAAAAAATTAGAAAATGATTCTCGGTCTACCGAATTACCCGTTATGTTGCCTGGAACTTATGAACACCCTTAGCGCTTTTTATTCTTAATTTTAGTTAAAGTTTTTCACGCGTTTGATTAATTTAATACGTTGTTTTTAGTGTTTATTTTATTTAGCTTTATTCGATGTTCTTATTATGCTAGTTTAGTTTCCTTTAGCATAGAAATGTTTCGCTATCTTTAGGATTATTTTTAGTTGTATGTTTTATTTAGTTTTATTGCCACTAGTTACTTTAATTATCAATTTACATTCCATTATCTCCATATTTCATCTTTTTTTCCTCATCTTCCTCTTGAAAGAAGCATTCTTAACTCAAAGAACTATCATCTTCCCTGTTGATTGACCTCGAACTTACCGATTATTTATTATTTGACCGACCACCTGCACTTAGGTATAATATCTCGCGTTTTTGCCGTGTCAATAGCTGAAGCTGCATGCATACAAAGAATATCAGAAAATTCCCATTTCCTACATGAATAAGTTTTCTGCACCAGGTTTTCTGTATATTGAACACGTGGGCCTGAAATTTGGTACTGTGCCCTACCAAACCCTTCACAAATGAAATTATTTGAATCTTCACAACTTGCTTCACTTTCTTCTTGATTCTAGGGCAAATAACACCAGGGTGCTTCCTTATCTTATCTATATTCTTTTTTATCATAACCATCATCAAATTTCTAATAGTTTCCATCAATGAAATAATTGGTTTGTCCCAAGCTTCAAGTAGGAATAAATTAAATATTTCACAGTGGCTGTTAATTAACAAATCACATTTTGAATGATTAGAAAAATGTGATATTGACCAATATTTAGGAGACACACTCTCAACAACCCATGTGTGTGCAACTGGTTTAACAGTTCTCAATTACTGCATGCATTTATCAAACCTATCCATTATAGAAGCTCTAGCACAATTCTATAAAAAGTCCTTCAATTTCTTACCTCTGTGCTCCTTTTTAAAATTAGCATGGTGATGTTTCGCATAAAAGCTTTGCTTACAATGAGGGTAAATTTGTTTTACAGCAGGCACCAATCCTTATTGAAAAAAGATAAAGCAATAATGGGTATTCAGTTAAACACTTTCAATAAATATAAACAGATAAATGATATGAAGAAAACCACATTTTTTTTAATTTGACATGATAATCCAATTATTTTTATGATCAATATCATAAAATAAACTTTCAAGAAACTAAAGCCATGAACTCTTGCACTATTTCCCCATCACTACCCATTCTAAAAGATACATGCCATTATTGGCATCAACCCCTACAGCTGTAAATAGGATACATGCCATTATTGGCATCAACCCCTACAGCTGTAAATAGGATACCACCATATGGCCTTTTAAGAAAATAACCATATAATCTAATAAATAGCTTGCACCCTTAATGGAAACCTTTTTTAGTAGGCCTAAACAATAGTAAAATCTCTTTAATTTATTTTTATCAGGATAATCTTAGTATTTGTGGAGAAAAAATGCGGAATCAGGCATCACCCTCTTAATTTCTTCACAATAATTCCAAAGTTGCGCAAATTGTTCTTTAAAACCTCTTTTTATCATATGTTGCGCCTTCCTTTTAGCCCTAAACACTTTAGACATTGACATTGCCACTTGGTGATCCCTTGTAACTTAATCTATAAAAACCTCTGTGATAATTCGCAAATGTAACTCCCGGGTCTCAATCCCGAGTTTGGGGGGTCTAAAACAACAAAACGGATTCCGTCATTTTATTTACTTCAATTTAGAGGGGTAAGTCCTATTTTCTATTTCTAAATGCAAGTGGGTTCACTCAGAGTCGCCAGCACATTTTATAAGAAAACATACAAAAAGTCCACGTAGGGGTAAATGCCAAAGTAAGCCTTATCCCCACACGTTTGGTCTACGAAACCGGGATTTTTATAGGGTTCGGGAACTATGTTACAGTTTGAGAGGTGTTAGGCATCCATTCCGCCTTTTCACTCTCTAGTGGCTTTATATGTTTATTATTCTATGTTGAAAAACTTGGATGCCTTTTTTGATATTCTACTGCTTTCGAGAAATAACTTATAAAAACCTGATTTTGTAAAAAACGAAGAAAGGGGTGAAAATTTTGTATTCCGTGATTCAATGTTTTGGTTTTGTTGAAATTTGATTATTATTGACAAAAGTTTGTCTTATCTATTTTGAAATTAGAGTTATTCGGTATTGTTTTCTCAAATAACAACATCAATTATCTAGTTAAGTTAATTTAGAAAAGATCGGATCTTTATCGGAATTGATTTAATATGAAATTGAACTCTTGAGGAGAGTGTATCAGATACGTTACAGTCTATAGGGAAGACAAAATATATTTGATTTTGATTCTTAAGTGAGCTTTATCAGTTCGAGTTTTAAAAACTTAGTTTTAGCCGGATGATAAGTGGTCTTACTTTTTCTGGTTTTACAAATAATTTTATCAAAATTTTTGTTTAAAAATGATAAAATATCAATAACTTGTCAATAAGTTTATCCAACTAGAAAGTGGATAGAACAACAGATAAAAAGAGTTTATAAATAATAATCTTAATTGAAATTGAAACGAGGAGGGTGGAAGTAAATGCTTTTAGTTTATGTTGGCCCAAGCAAACCAACTCCCTACTTACTTATAGTACTTTCGAAAATAACAAGTATGTATATATAGCAAACTTAAATAAAAATCTAAACAAGTCTATAAAATACAGTAAAACAAGTATACATGTATTTAATTTGGATTACTAAAGGGTTTTTAGTTACATTCACGAAGATATAAACAAGATAATAGAGAGAAAATATAATAATTAAAATTGAAACGAAGAGGGTGAAAGTAAATACTTTCGGTTTTTGTTGGCCCAAGCAAGCCAACTCCCTACTCACTTATAGTACTTCCAAAAATAACAGATATGTATATATAGAAAACTTAAATAAGAATAGAAACAAGTTTATAAAATACAGTAAAACAAGTATATATGTATTTAATTTGGATTACTATAAGGGTTTTTAGTTACATTCCCGACGATATAAACAAGATAATAGAGAGAAAATATAATATGACCGAAGAAAATCCGGTGAATATGGACTTTTCTTTTTCAGATATAGTCGATAATTCGACTTTTGGTATTCAAGACGTCGAGTATAGAAACTTAGAGATTCCTTGAAGATTTGATAAGCTGAATTATTAGAAAATCAGATTTTTAGAGATAATAATTTTTCTTTTTTTTTTATTCAAGTGTCGTTTTCAATTCTTGGGGGTGTCAGCCTATTTATACTACTCGGGGGAGATTGTCGTTCGACATTCCCTCCAAAAATGAAAGTGTCGCGCGACATATAGGACAATGTCGCGTGATAAACGATTGAAGTGATGTCCCTGACAGACTGATGTGTCAGGGAGTGGATGGTCTGGGTCAGAGGGGTTTGTCGTGCGACATCTGAAGGTTTGTCGCACGACAAATCACCTAAAAAGTGGATTTGTCACACGACAAATTCCTATGGGAATGAGTTTGTTGGGTTATAAACTTTCCGGAGCATTTTCTAGTACTTTTGGGTGAGTTTTAGACTAAAAAAGGTACTAGCGGGGGTTCTTTAGGGTTTTTGCGGGAGTTACGGATTAAGGTGTCTACAGCCTCTAGAGGCCAACTTGGATTAATTCTTAGACTATCCATATATCTTTTTGCTAACCTTGTTGAATTAACATTGTTATTTTGATAGGTAGGCCTGCAATTTGAATGCTTGCATTAAATGTCTTGATCTATAATGTGTCTTCCTCTCCATGAACTTTTGAAGCATAAACAAACCATCCATATGGCTTTTTACACTTGGCCCTAATCCTCCATTTCTCATTTGTATATAGATGAATTACTTTCATATTTAATATACAGTATTGTTTCACTACCTTCCTAAAATCATTAGTAATAGGAAAAACACATGCCTAATTCAAAAACAGATGTTCCATGTCCCCTTCAAGAATGAATGATGCGTATCATCGCTTAGATTGATTAAATTCTTCTTCATTATTTGAATGCAAGCTCGTCAAGTCATCAGAAGGGGCATGCTCCAAGTCCTCTATGTCATCTTCAACATGCCTGTTCTGTTTTTTTAATATGGTTGTTTTGTTCTTCAACATTTTTGTTATGTTCTTCAACAACCTCACCCCTATTGCATTGTTCTTTAACACCACTGCCCCCCACATCTCAGTTCATCATCAGTAGACATAACCTCTAATTCATCATCATCAAAACTCCCTTATTAAACATACCGTTTTCTTCTTTATTATCATCATAACTCCCCCCATTAAACATATTGTCTTCTTCTTCATTATCATCATAATCCCCCCCATTACTCTCATTGCTTTAACCCTCTGCATTTTCTTCTACATTGACATTTTTCACTTTGTCAACATATACCTCAATAACTTTGTAAGTTGGAACCCACTTTGTCATTGACAACACATCTTTATTACTTACAAGTCCCCTCAAACCACTGATTAAATTCAGAGTAAGGACTCTAAAATACAATATGCTCGTACCAACACAACCTATATATTTAGCCATATCTTAAATATTTACAATATAAATTATATCAGGGTCCAAATCCTCATTTTAATCAACTTGTCGACTATAATATATCTTGTCTGACTTATAATCCTTAATTTTATTCCCATGATAAAAATTTATACTAAATGTTGCATCTGTAAAAATTGAGAGAAAAAGGAAAATGAGAGAAAAATACACAACTACGATCATCATTGATGATACACACTTTGAATGATAAGGAAAAATAGAGAGCAACAACATTAAGAATATAAAAATAAAGAACAACAACAATACTAAAGAGAGAAGATATACACTTACGATCATGCATTACCATTTGATACTTTACGATCCACTAAGAATACTCATTGAGAGAATAAGATTTGGGATAGCTAGCTTGAGTTAATATTAGAAATTTTTTTATCTATCTAATTGAAAGAAAATAAGAAATAAAGTGACATACTCTTGTCTAATAAGAAGAATAAGAGAATGATGAGTATGTGTTTTTCTCTTATAAGAGAAGAAAGATGAACATACCCCATGGCACATTTATGGATAGAAGTGGACGGAGTGGGCAGAACGAAATAAATTTAAAGTTTAGTGGGTGAAATGAAACAAATGAAAGTTTAGTGGCAAGATGAAATTGAGAGATGATTTAGTATCCAAAATTGTTATTTACTCTACTTTTTTTTAGATACATTGGGGTTGAGCATTTAAGAGAGAATTTGGACTAGGGGCTCCAACTGAAGTAAAACATTTTTTTTCTATTTTAAATACAATAAATTTTTAAAAAAATTCCACCGTATTAAGAATGTTGCGAGTTTTTCATGATTTTAAAGGATAATATATAACAAGATATTTCAATTTGACTAACTTAGGAATTTTTGACAATGCGGCACTTAAAAATTGAGTAATATATTTATACTCAGTTCTTAAAATTAAATAACATGCCTTTTCAAAATAAAAAATAAAAAATAAAAAATAAAAAATAAAAATGGATGCGCTAGTACGCAATATAGTCAACTAGAAGAAAAAGAGAAGCGAATTCTGATAAGACTGCCTCCTATTTTCACTGTGCTATGTACAAGTAAAACTGTTTGTACACCATTAATTATTTTTTAATATTTTTTGATACAGTATCTTTAGTTTCTTTTATTTCACGTAAATATAAATTGGGGGGAACTCTTTCACAAGCCCTAGACATTCAGTGGTTCATCGGGATTTTGGAGAGAGCGAGAAGTAATCGAGTCGATATTAAAAAACAAACTAAATTCCCACAGAGAGTAAAAGCCAAATATGGCGGAGGAGGAAGGCAGGTACGAAGGTAATGGAGAAGATCATCTCCAAAGCAATGGCTCATCGCCTCCTCATAGAGAAGATAATAATTCCGATTCCAGGTCACAGGTAAATACAATATATTTTTATGTATTGTGTGGTTGTTAAAATTCCTTTTTCATATGCTATTTGTCTAGATCGTGTTTTGAAGTGGACTGGTTGTGATGTCAGGTATTTAGAATTTTGACGAGTTTAGAATCTTATGCATACATAAAACCTGATTTTCTGGCGTGTAGTTTGTTCGAGTTTTTGTTCATTCCTGGAATATTAAATTAGTAAATTTACACTAATCAAGAGCTTGAAATTAAAATTTTTGATTCCGGGAACGGACCAAACCAGCACATTAAAATATAGGGATATGCAGCGTGTCTTCTAATTTAGTTATTTTTTGCACCGAAACCGATGACACTTATTTGGGGGATTTTCTAAAGGGTCGCAAGATTGTGCCTAGACCCTAGGCGGCTGATTATTTACCTCTTCCTCGTTACATTTACAAGAAAAGAGGGGTGGGGGACTGAACCCTCACCTCCCAAGTCAGGTGAGAGTTTTTATGCCACTTGAGCTAGAGCTCTTGGGATAAAGAACATTAAGAGTTCATTAATTCAAGTATTTATCATAATTTAAATATGAAAAAAATAAATTGAAACAGAAATTGGTGAAAACTCCAACAATTCTGCCCACTCGGCGTCCCCCCACCTAGTCATGCCTACCACCTAGGTGGGGGTGTGTAGGATAGTTCCTTAGGGGACTTAGGAGTTTAGGAAGAAATTTGTGTCTGCAATAATTTGACTGAGTTTACTGGAGATGTGAACTGTAAGTTTTGCACGAGTCCTTTGCATATAACTTGACTTGCCTTGCGAAATGTTCATAACTTGCGATGGTTTTCTTGCAAATAACGTGATTTGATTTTTTTTCTTTTCCCAATGCTAATGCAATGACTGTATCCTTTGCAGCGTGGTTCTCGTGAAAATGAGAGGGAGTCTTCTAAAAGCAGGGAGAAAGAAAGGGATAAAGGACGGGATAAGGACCGGGACCGGAACAGAGACAAAGACCGGGACAAGGAGAGGGACAGAGACAGAGGTAGAGATAGAGCTAGGGAAAGGGAAAGAGATCGAGACAAGGAACGTGATCGTGACCACAGGGACCGTCACAGGGAGCGGAGTGATAGAAGAGAAAGGGTCAGAGATAGAGATGATGATGATCATCATAGGACTCGAGACTATGAGAGGTAATACTAGTGTATTATTATACTGCACCTCCATATGTTGTTTGTTTCATTTTCCTTGTTTGTTTGCTACGAGTTTAAGTAGTTTCTGTTCAATCTCTGCCTGTTTAAATCTTCTGTTGGCTATTGTTGAACTTGCTAATTTGGGTTCTATGAATCAGTGAGTTGGTGTGTTGGGCCACTGAGATTGTTCATCATAGTTTATTTTCTTTAGATAAGTTGCTGCAACGAATGATTTGTGTGTGTTAATGTTGAATTTTAATGCTCATCTTTACCTAGTTTTTTAATGAGGAATCTTTTATTGGGCGTTGGTGATTTATATTGTTTGATTAAATTATTTTCATGTAGGCGGAGAGAGTACGACAGAGATAGAGAGGAGAAACGTAGCCATAGGTCTGAATCTCGCTCAAGGGCTAGATCTGAACACAGATCGCGGTCTCGTTCTCGTTCACGCTCTAAAAGGTATATTTTATTTTCCTGTCACAAATAAACTGCTGTGTGCCTGTCCATATCAAATTTTATTTTCCTTCTACATCTCGTTATGCTGTATCATTTTTCTTAACATATTTATCTTCACCCGGCTAATTACATGGTTCAAATTTTGAATTCACATGCTATCTGAAAAATCTACAGTGGCAATTATCTGAATGCCTTATCAGCATTGGCATTTAATGATGGATTCCATTACTTGCTGCATATCTGACCTTTTAACAAAATTTAGTTATGGATTCTTGTGAGGTTCTTGAAGAATCATAAACTTAACTAGGATTAAATTTGATGTTTGAACCAAATTCAACATCTACAAGTCTTGCCCAACGAGTAGGATTATGAGTTAACATTTGAAAGTTTGAGGAGAGGAAAGGAGATCATAAAGTTTGGATTCCACGGAAGCGTTTTTTCCCTATTAATCAGTCATGACTGGATTAATCTTGGAGAAGAATACAAGTTATTCATGATTCTAGTACTTCATGCACTTTCTATAAGAAATGTTTGTGACATGAACTTTCAACCATTCTGAAGTATATATACCGGTGTTTTAAATTATGCTAGCGTGACGCATAGTGTTTTGGTTCCGGAATTGCGTTGTGCAAATAAATAGCGTAATAGCGTAAGCTATTTGGGATATAAATAGAGTTATAATTAAAATAAATGGGGAATTGGGATTTTTTCTCATAGGAGATCAAAAATAACATTATAGTAAAGAACATTAAAAAAATCCATTAAAACACTTCAAATGATCAAAACATAAAAACCCAAGTAACATAACTTCAACACACATTCAAAGTTTCAAACAAGAGACGATTACCTAGGTCTTGTTTCAAAATGACCAGAGAACAAGCACCTAGGGTTCCAGGCTTCCAGCGGAGAGAAGGAGAAGATAGCACCGTACTCAGTTTGTTTTAAAACAGCTAGGGTTTCAAAATACGATTAAAGGATTTGTTTAAAAAGGCTGTTGTTTCTCAGTTTTTTATTTTATTTTATTGTTCTTTTAGTTGGTGTCCCAAATAGTGTTAAGTTACTCCCCAAATAGTGTGCGTAATAGCGTAAATACTAAATAGTGTCAAATAGCGTGCCACTTCAGCTAATTGCGTGCGCTAATTGGGAAAAGAGCAAACTGGAGCACACAATATAGTGTTTTGGGGCAAAAAAAGGCGATAGCGCACTATTTAAAACACTGATATATACATATTCACTTATTTCCCTTGTTCAGTTCGTGTTTTGTTTTGATGCTGTAGTTGACTCTCATCATCATATGATTTTAGAGGGACCTGCCTGGCACCGGCATGCCATCCGGTTCAGGGCACTTGGCCCATAACAATATTGCTCAATCATATCACACAGACCCTGTTGTAGGGGTCAACTGAACATAACCCTACCAGTAGGAATCAACTTACCCAGCAAAAGTATTGGAACACGACCAAGAAGAGTGTAGCTTGGTGGTTCCTGGGGTCCAAACTTATTGGCAGTTCCTTCAAGGGAACCTAGTAGCCTAGTACTTGTGTCACTAACGCACGGAAAATTGCGAGGCCCTTCTGGCAGACTATGCATTTAGTATATGTTAGGTTTAGTTTAATGACATTTTTGGCTATAAATACCAGCCTCAACCCCTTCATTACAGCTGAGTTGATCAGAAAGATCTATTACTCTTTTCTCCTATTCTTATTCTTTACCAATCTTTGGTTTGTTGGGGGTACTTGTGATAACTTAGCAACTGTTATATGGGTTACCCTGATACACTTCCCAGCACTTACATTATTATATCACTGCCTGTCAACACACTTGCAATTCTATTGTGGTATACTTTGATCAAGTTTATATAAATGCATGACTTTTTGGTATCAATGGCTTGAATTTGCAGCAAAAGAGTCAGTGGGTTTGACATGGCGCCTCCTGCTTCTGCAATGTTAGCTGGGGCTGCTGCTGTTGCTGCTGCTGCTGTAGGTACACATCTCTTCATCCATGGTTACAATTGAAGTGTTTTGATAACTACTTTTTTTTTGTCTTTGATATAGTGTGGAAAGTTCATACCTAAATGCATGGTGTTATTTTGGTAAGCGCACCTGGTTCTTTTAGTAGTGATATGGAGTCGTCATCCTTGGACTTGGCTGTATATTTTTACATTTATTCTTATTTTACTTGGTGAAATAATTCTGAAACTGAGAGAGTTTTGGTTTTGTCTTTGTTTTCGTGTTTGTTT
This sequence comes from Lonicera japonica, assembly GCA_021464415.1. Taxonomy (NCBI): domain Eukaryota; kingdom Viridiplantae; phylum Streptophyta; class Magnoliopsida; order Dipsacales; family Caprifoliaceae; genus Lonicera; species Lonicera japonica. Next base: position 45,565,322 of record CM038464.1, read on the forward strand.
TGTTTGTTTTGTCTTTTTCTTATGTCTAAGAAGGCAATGTTGGGCTACTAGCCCCACTGTGCTGACAATGGGCGTGAGCCGACTTTTATGTACAAGGGAAGAATCAGTGCACCAGTTTTGATGGGTCTTGTTCGTCTTCAACTGGGAATTGCCCTGTTTTGGTAGTTTTACAGATATTTCCTCAAGTACTTGAATAAGATGTACTTTTTTCCTCTCTTTTGGTAAAAATTATTGCAAGAGGCTATAGGATTACCCAGAATATTGAATCACTTACAAATGTTTAACTCATCTTGTGTTCTTAGCCATCATCATCGTAGAACATTAATTGATTTTTTTTCATTTGTTGTGATGTCTAAATCATTTAACTGTCGCAGGTCAAATTCCGGGGACCACTCCCCCAGCCGTTCCTGGAATGCTCCCAAACATGTTCCAATTAGCAACTGGGCCGGTATGTTCTCTACCTTTGTATCATTGTTATTTTATTGAAATGGACTGGTTAGCTTATGATTTTAATTGTATGTGGGTGCAGTTTGGATCTCTTCCGGTTATGCCTGTTCAGGCAATGACTCAGCAGGTTGAAAACATAGTGAAAATATGTTGCACTATTTATTTGTAGTTTCTTTGATCTTTTGCTCTATTTCCCCCGTTTTTGTTTAACTAATGCAAACTCTATTTGAAATGTTACATTTTCAGGCTACTAGACATGCTAGACGGGTTTATGTTGGCGGTCTCCCTCCTACTGCAAATGAACAGGTTCAGCTAAACCATGTTATATATTTCTTGTAGGGCTTTTTTGAATTTGCCACCCATTTTATATGCAAAATTAGACTTAACCACCTGTATGCTGGGAGATCTTAAAGAATTACGTAAAAACAGGGGGTTAATTCAGAGGATTACGCTAGAAAAATTAGACATCGCCTCCCATTTTTTATGTAATTCTTTGAGATTCCCCTGCACGCTGCGGGCAAAGCCGGGTGATTATGAAAACAAGAGGCAAGTGTAATTTCATATTAAGAATGGGGCAAAGTCAAAAGGGCCCTTTTTTGTGATATTGGATTTACCTTTCGGTGCCTTGGATCAAGATTTTTTTATAGTGCTTGTAGCATTAAAATTTCATCATAGATATAGTTCATTCAACCTTTATTAAAATTTTCTTTCTGTGATGATTTAGCTAGCTGGTTGCTGCTTATTTGCTTAATGTGATATGGGTTTTCATAAAATGCTTTTTTAGCTTTGCTGACGACATTATTTTCTTCTTGCAGTCAGTGGCAACCTACTTTAGCCATGTTATGTCTGCAATTGGAGGAAACACTGCAGGCCCTGGTACATGATTATTATATACATTTAAAACTTCCAATTAATAATTTTGTGCAATTTCAGATATGCTAGAACTAATCTTCGTTCTGATGGTCAGGCGATGCTGTAGTCAATGTTTATATAAACCACGAGAAGAAGTTTGCTTTCGTGGAAATGAGATCTGTTGAGGAGGCCAGTAATGCCATGGCTTTGGACGGTATTATTTTTGAGGTATCTAATCATTTCTTTGACTCAATAAGTGCAGTAGCTCCTAGTATTTCATAAACCTTGCTGAGAATCTCATTTAAATTTCTTCTTCTAATTAACATCAAGGTCGAATTGGTTCTTCCGTTCCACCTCCCTGACCATGTTGTTTCTCCTTATGAATTGATTATTGTTCGTAAGTCGTAACAGAGTATGTACCTTTCCTGGAAACATTGGGCCTCATGAGGAAGGGAAATAGGGTGTGTTTATCTGTCTTTTAAATGGAAAATGCTCAAAATTCTGTAATTTTTTTTTGTCTTTAGTAGTGTTTGATTGTACAATTTTTCACGGAAATTTCCACCATACAATCTTGGTTTAGCCTAATCCTCATTTTGCTCATCATATAATTATATAACTACCTCCCCCCAAAGTTTTTCTTTTCTTATTTTTTTCTTTTCCATGGAAAATTAGAACGACTCCTAAAAATTTAATTATTTGCCATGTAAACCTCAAACTAACCACTTTGTGTCAATAGCCTTGTGGCACAGTGGTAGTGCCAGTCTCATTGCTCTAATTAAAAAAATCCATTTGTGATTGCTTATTATTATTATTATAGTTATTGGGAATTTTGTACATTCTCATTCTTTACACGTCCATATGCTTGCTGTATATTGCGTATTCTGACTTGCTTGTTCCTTATGGTTTTTGCTTCAAGGGAGCGCCAGTAAAGGTCAGGAGACCTAGTGATTACAATCCGTCGCTGGCTGCTACTCTTGGTCCGAGCCAACCTAATCCCAACCTCAACCTGGGTGCTGTTGGGCTATCACCGGGTTCCGCTGGTGGGCTTGAGGGTCCTGACCGTATCTTTGTCGGAGGGCTCCCCTACTATTTCACAGAAGCACAGATCAGGGAGCTACTAGAGTCTTTCGGTCCTCTTCGAGGTTTTGATCTCGTGAAGGACAGAGAAACCGGCAACTCAAAAGGCTATGCCTTCTGTGTCTACCAGGATCTTTCTGTTACGGATATCGCTTGTGCAGCTCTTAATGGAATCAAAATGGGAGATAAAACTCTTACGGTTAGGCGTGCTAATCAGGGCACTACGCAACCTAAACCCGAGCAAGAGAGTGTATTGTTGCACGCACAACAACAAATAGCAATGCAGGTGAGATAAGTTAGCAAGTCTTCAACTCATTTGCTTATTGCATGTTTGCTTTGTGTATTGGGGTCGATTTGTAACCTCAGATTCAACTTTGTCATCAAAATGTTGGTATTTATAATCAAACCAGATTTCTATAGGGCCACAGGGACAAAAAAATTTCAAATACTTGGTTTTTGAATACTAGATTTGTGAATTCTAGGCCAATTCGATGATCCAAACACGCCTTGGAGTTTTTGTCCTTGGACTTAGAGATTGGTGATTTCATGTACGAAGTTTGAGGTTTAAGCATGGGAATTGCTATAATGAAATTCAAACTCTTTGCATGAATTACAATTTACAAGACTTGATGTGTAAATACACATGTAGAATTCATTAGGAGGACAAAAACTTGGACCAAGCGAGCACTTTAGTCTACCAATCTCTAGTCATTTTCAAATTTCAAGTTGTGTTGAGTTATTGTGACGATTTTTCATACGATCCATAGACTTATTCCTCGAGTACTGTCTCTTGCAGAGGCTCATGTTTCAGCCTCCTCCACCACCTCTTGGCACCAAGATTTTGTGTTTAACTCAAGTGGTTACTGAGGATGAGCTCAAAGATGATGAGGACTATGAAGACATTGTAGAAGACATGAGATTAGAATGCGGAAAATTTGGTAAACTCTTTGAATAGCATCTAGTTCATATACTCTCCACACCCCAAATTATCAAGATCAGTTTGACTATCTCACTTTTTTATGGACACATCCATTTCAACCTTATTCAATTGGTTGAGAACAAAACTTGTTTGGTATTTTGAGATTTGGTACATTGATTATGTCACAAAAAGAAACTGAACTCTTAATTTGAGATGGAGGGAGTAGTATTTTACTCTTTCCATCTGCGCATATGCCAATGTTCTTGAACAAATATTGATCTTATATCATGTTACTTCTTTCTGTTTTACAGCCTTTTCTAGTCCCACATTCTGCAACACAGAATCAGCCACCTTTAAACATACAGCAGAAGAATCCATTACCTTCTATCTATATCTGCCAGACTTTTTCTTTGTCTCGTGGAGAATTATGGATCTAATTTGTTTTATTGTGCAGGTAACTTAGTGAACGTTGTCATCCCACGACCAAAACCCAATGGTGAACCATCACCAGGTGTTGGAAAGGTTAGTATGAGCTCAAGTTCCACGCCTAAATGGTTATGTTATTATTTTTCTTATGCTAATTTTGGTGCTGTTTTGTCGTCTGGCAGGTGTTCTTGGAATATACGGATGTGGAAAGTGCTACAAAAGCAAGAGTGGGATTGAATGGAAGGAAATTTGGGGGGAACCAAGTAGTGGCTGTCTTCTATCCAGAGAACAAGTTTTTTCAGGAAGAGTATGATGGCTAGTTGAGTCACCAGTGCTTTGTATCACCAACTGCTATTTCGTTTTAATTTTCCCTTTTTGTTATGACTTCTTAGATGGAGGCTACTACTGTTAGATTTGAGTTTCTAGCCTTTGTTGGAGAGCTTGACTTGTAGAGGATGGATGGTTACATCAATTGACAAAGCATTATAGCCTTTTCGCAATAATGTGAAGTTGTATCACATGCTTCTACAATTGTCCATTTCTCTAGAAAATAGCCACAATAGAGGATTGACTATTATGGTGTTAAGATTTTTCTTCCACTTTTGACTTGCAAATTAGAGGTGTTTGGTTGAGTTTTGGATATGGTCGTCAACTGACGTCTCCTTTGTCATCTTGGCTGTGCTTCTTTATTGTGATTTTACCCCGCGATATTTTGCAATTGTTTTTGTGATATATAAGATTTATTAATGAGTGATTTTAAATGCACCCACATAAACTTTTATCTTGCCCCACCAAATATTTTCTATTCTATTCAACTCACCCCACCTTTTAATAGCCAAACAAGGCCTTAAAACACAATTCATTTTTCTTTGGCAATTCACAGCAATTGCAAGAGATTTCAATCAACAAATTCGCCTCAAGAGTAAACAGAATTGTTGTTGGACATATGCACCACCTAGTTCTAAAGACCTTTGTACATATATATATGAGGGAGGCTTTGAATAAACCCTAGAGTGAGAAAATTTAATGGGGGAGAAGGAATGGATTCTCTGAATTAGAGGCAATGACTTTCATTTTAATTGATGCAGGTGTATTTTTTTTTGAAAATGATGTAGGTGTATTTAAAATCACCTTTAATTTGTATTACAAATCTTAAACCTCAAATCACATTGATATTTTTTGGCTTCTATTGATTTCCTAAAATCAATCTGATCGATTGGCTTCTCTCTCTCTCTCTCTCTTTTCTTTTTTCTGGCGATTGCTCTGATCTGTATGAAAACTATATACTAGGAACGACATAAGTTGGGTTTAAAGAAACTTCAAGGTATTGCCATGATCGGAAAAAGTGAAGAGATGAAGTTTCTAAAAGAATTGTAGAAGTGTATAAAAGAAAATTTACGAACATGGCCATAGTTGAAATTGTAAAAGTGACATGTAAATGTATAGATTTTGTTCAATAGATGGCTTTGGAAATAATTAATTTTTCTATCAAATTTTAAAATTAATGTGGGTGAAATGCATGTTTTTGTGGGTGTAAATAAAATTACCCTTTATTAATTTAGAGAGATTATTTTTGTGATATATAAGATTTATTAATTTAGAGAGAGATCGACTTGTTGAGATATGTTATTAGTGTTTGTTTTGTTCAAGTAATTTTACATGAAAAAGTTTGAGCCTCTTTTAACTCATGATTCAACCTTTTGATATGAAATATAATAGACTCGTATTGTGAAATTATCGATTTAAAATTATAAGAACTAATTAAAACTCAAAACAAAACGAGCACTTTAAAGTATCAATAGCATTACAACACTTATTATTGTAATATAAGAATATAACCCTAGGAGCATCTGTATGAGAATATTAAAAGGGACTTTTATTAATTTATTGTGTATTACTTTAATGAGATTATACTATATATACTTGAATATTTCGAAAGTTAGTGGGATTCCTATGCCGAGTTTGGGAGTTTAGGAGTAGGGACAACAAAATAGGCTGATGTTGCGGGTTTTTAATCCTCCCTCTAGTTCAGGGGGCCGGGTTGGATTCTAGTTTAGATAAAATAAACTATTTTGACTCGTTTCGCTCCGAATATAGTGTATTTTATGTTTAATATCCTTGTAATACTTTATAATTACACTGAGCATGTCAATGAGGATTCGAGTTCAAGTATCATAACAAGCGGGCGGGTATGAATTTTCCAATGTAAATCCATTTCGGAACTTGACCCCTTGCCATCCCTTATTTAGAAGAGATGATTATTCGGATGGAAGAAAAAGGAAGAGAAAGCATAATTATTTTATATCATTCATTTGAAAGTTTAAAAAGTAAAATAATGTTACTTTCTTTCCTCCTTATTTGTGAGTTGAAAATAAAGGGAAAGAAAAGATAATTTTTTTAAAAATTTATTGTATATTTTAGGGGTAATATATTCAAAACAATAAGTTTCCATAAAAAATAAAATAAAAAAAATTCTCCTCCTCAATTCTCTTTGATTTGGAGAGAACAATTTGGAAATAAAGTTTTAATTAATATTTTATCTATCAAAAGCTTAAAAAAAAAAAAAAAAAATGTAAACTCTCTCCATTTCCCTTTAAATTAAAACTTCCAAACACGGCATTAATTTGATAAAACATAATGCTTGCTATCTCAAACCACCGCATATAACTTGAATATAGTTTAAGACATGAGAAAAATGCTAACATAAAAAGGTTCACAAGAAATTAATTCACATATAAACTATTTACATCTAATATTGATTTGAAACCCACCACTAAATATATCACCTTTTTTGTTTTTTCCCCTAAAAGTCTAAAACGCATCATTTTTTTTTTTCTAATAACAATTTTAATAAAAAGTGTATTTGTACGGTAATTTTTTATGAACTCCCTCACGAGTTGAGAAACAGAGTCTGCAGCAAAAGGAAATTTATCCGGTCTACACTCCTAACCTAAAACCCTAATTTACTTCCAATACCCACACCACTCTCATTTTCTCTGTCCGTAAAAACCCTAAAAATGTCTTCTCTCGCCCTCCGCCATGCCCGCCTCCTATCAACGGCTACTGCTGCCGCCACCGATACTATTGCAACCGCCACCAATTCCACCGGCATCTCAATCTCCAAAGCCAAAGCAAAACTCAAATCGGAATACGACCCAGACAAAGCCCTAGAAATCTACGCCACTTTTGCCGATCGCTACACTTCTCCAATCTCCTCTCGCTACGCCCAAGACCTCACCGTTAAACGCCTCGCCAAGTCCCGTCGATTCGCCGACATCGAAACCCTAATTGAATCCCACAAAACCGACCCCAAAATCACGCAAGAACCCTACCTCTCTACCCTAATTCGATCCTACGGTCTCGCGGGTATGTTTGACCACGCGTTGAAAACCTACGAACAGATGGAACAGCTCGGTACAAAAAGATCGAGTATTTCATTTAACGCTTTATTATCGGCTTGTAATCAATCGAAAATGTTTGAGAAAGTTGCAGACCTTTTCGATGAGATGCCTAAGAAGTATGGGATTATACCGGACAGGGTCTCGTATGGTATACTTGTGAAGTCGTATTGTGAGTTGCGTTTAATTGAATCGGCGATTGAGAGGTTGAAGGAAATGGAGGAGAAGGGGGTGGAGATAACTGCGATTACGTTTTCGACTATACTGCATTCGTTGTATAAGAGCGGGAGGGTTGATGAAGCCGAGATAATTTGGGGGGAAATGGTGAGTAAAGGGTGTGCAATTGATGTTGGAGCGTATAATGTGAAGTTGATGTACGCTCAGGGTGGTGATGTAGAGACTGTGAAGTCATTGATTGAGGAAATGAGCAATTTGGGGCTTAAACCGGATACGATTAGTTATAATTATTTGATGTCTTGTTATTGTAGAAATGGGATGATGAGTGAGGCTAAGAAGGTTTATGAAGGACTTGAGGGGAATGGGTGTAAGCCAAATGCGGCTACTTTTAGGACTTTGATCTATTATTTGTGTAGAAATGAGCAGTTTGAGAGTGGGTATAGTGTCTTTAAGGAGAGTGTGAGGGTTAATAAGATACCGGATTTTAATACATTGAAGCATTTGGTTGAAGGGTTGGTGAAGAAATCGAATAAGAAGGATGCGAAAGGGTTGATTCGGACGGTCAAGAAGAATTTCCCTCCTAATCTTTTGAATGCTTGGAAGAAACTTGAGGAGGATCTTGGGCTTGTTAGTGCTAATTCCGAGAGTACCCCTAGTGATGGCCAAGAATCTAGTGTATGAATAATTGTTTGCAATTTTGGTATATTGAATCAATTTGGCTTGGTTTTGATCTGCCAATTCTGAATCACTGCTAGTGTTTGATTTTTATTTTAGTGGCGCAAGGTAGAGCTTTAGCAAGATTAGAATTTTGCAGGTTGAATGTGAAAGCCAAATGTTGAGCTTACAAATAGAAGCTGTTTGCGCTTGAATTCAAACTTATTTATTTTCATTGCTAGTGTTTCTTCTTTTTGTTCTTGTTCTCGTCTATCTGTCCAATTTTATTCATCAATTTTGATTTGTCTCAATTAGTTAGCTAACCTGTCTTTGGTTGGGCTCCCAAAACTCGTTTATTTTGGCATCGTTGGACTCTATTGAGTTGATCAATGGTTCTATGAATTTCATTCTAATAATACACATGGAAGTTTCCGGTGTTTCTTAGGGAAACTTACAATTAGCATATCTTCTTGGGAATTGTCACAATGGAAGTGGGACCGATGGTGGTGAATTGCCTAAATTGGACTTTGCTTAAATTGATGATTGCCCAATTTGCTTTAAAGCTTCTTAGCCAGGGAAGATGATATGAAACTATTCAATACACGATTGTTCTAACCAATTTTATAGTTTACGGGCGAGTTAGTGCTAATTCTGAGAGTACCTGTAGTGGTGACAAATTTTGGCGTCTTGAATCAATGTGAGCATTTCTTGATCTGCCAATTCTGAATCATTGATAGGGCTAAGAATGTTCTAGTGATGCAAGGTAGGGCTTCTTTTGTTTTTTTGGTATAAATGCACGGTCGACCTTAATTTTGCAGATTGAATGAGAAAATAAAATGTGGAGGTTTCAAATGGAAGTGTTGTTTGTGCTTGAAATGACGAAGGGTAAGATCTTTGATTCAATTTTATTTATTTCAGTTACTAGTGTTTGTTCTGTTTTTTCTTGAGCTTTATTCTGGTCTGTTCCTAAATAACCTAGTCTTTTGTTCTATAGTGATTGATGGTGCTCGATTTCTAAATTTCCGCCTTTTTGTGGTTTGTGGTGGTTGAGATTTAATGGAAATCAATGCATAGTACAAGTGCAGCTAGCAGAATTTAACTTTGCATGGAAAAGCTTCTTGAATTTTTTGCAAAAACAGCAATTGGGATTTTACTAAAATTTGACTCCATCTTAAATGAAAGGAAAGGAAAAGTAGATAGATTTACGAGGGGAAACAAAGGGAAATGTGATGGATTATCGACGAGTTATTTCCACTGCTTTCTTTTTTATCTTTGACTACCCAAACAATAATAAATTAAATTCGTTCTTTTCAATTTCATTCTATTCCTTATCATCCTAATTAACCATGTCTTTTTCATTTTTTCTTGTTAACGATAAATTTAAATCCATTCGTTTTTATTTCATTATATTCTTTCTCATCTTAATTAACTATTTCATTTTCATTTCTTCCTGTCAATCCAAATGTATTAATGTATTATGAGTGTTAGGATTTTTTACTTTCGCCAAAAAATTTTTTTGGGTAAAATTTTAATATATATTAACAAAGAAAATCAATTACAATGAGCACTGATTAACAAGACAACAGCGGGCCTAACTATCCATTCTATGCCCAGCCCAAACATCATAAAAGTTCCTTTTATACAAGCATAACAAAATCTCATAATCCCCATTTTTTACATAATAGCCCATTAGTATAAGTCCTTTTATTTTCCCAATGCTAAGTACCTTCTCTGATGATGACTTCTATCTTGGTAAAAACCTGCTGTCAGCTTTGCCCCACCTGCCTGAAGATTCGATAATTCCTTTCCCTCCAAACTTCGTTTGCCACTGTAGCTAAAGCTAGTGCTCTCATACGAGCCATGAGATCATTGTCTTTACTTTCAACAATTGCTTTCCTGCTTTCACCATCCCAATTATCAACTACTCTATGCAAGTTGTTTATACGGAGAACCTCCTCCCAAATATTTTTAGAAAAAGGACATTCAAAGAAGATATGGTTAATACATTCATTAGCAGCTTCGCATAGGACACACCTATCTTCTTGCACGCTTCCCCATGCCATAAGTTTATCTTTAGTATTCATTCTTCTTCGAAAAGCCATCCGTGGAATGATTGCTAGCTTAGGAGCATATCCTCTGAACCACACCACTTTGTACCAAGGAGCAATACCCCCCATGCCTTCGAAGCACCTCTCTAGCAAAAGCACATGTGAACTTTCCAATTTTACTTCCGGCATTAAGAGCTGGAAGGTTCTGAGCAATTCTAACAAGGTTCCTTGAGCTAGCATTAGGAAAAACCCATCTGCCCTCTTGAATATAATCACATAGTTTACTATTTGGATTGCTAACAGCATCATACATAGTTCTCATACCATATTTCTTCACAAGAGGCCCATCCTTATGCCATTGATCATACCAAGTATAAATTGTATTACCAGTCCCAACTTTACATCCAATGCTATTATGAAAGCTATCCCTCAATTTCATTATTTTTAACCATGTCCAAGAGACATCAACAGGGCATTTATAAGTCCATAGGCACTGCCCTTTCAACAAATATTCATACACCACTTGACCCAAATGGTATCTTTTTTGCTAGCTATATCCTATAAATGCCGAGCCATATTGGCAACATTAGACTAAAAAATATTAAGTATGCCTAGACCACCTTCTCTTTTAGGCATGCACACATCCACCCAAGAGACTTTAGCATTGCATCTCCCCATATTCGGCCCATTCCATAAAAAATTTCGCAAAATAGAATCAATATTTTTAAGAACTTTTTGGTAAAACAAAAATCCGACTCCAATAAGACTGAATACTCACTAGCACTGAAATAATGAGCTGGATTCTACTCGCATAAGTAAGACATTTAGTATGCCAGCTAAGGACCTTTCTCAAAATACGCTTGCTTTAAATCCTCACAGTCCACATACTTTAACAGGCAATTCTGCACTTTCAATGCCCATAACAGAGTATATTTCAGTCTTCACAGCCTCAGACACCCTTGCAAGAAACACATTACTCTTTTGAAGATTAGGTTGTATCCCCGACATGCTTCCAAACTCTATAAGAGATCTCCGTAACACCTCAATGGACTCCACATTAGCACCAGCAAGAAGAAACAAATTATCAGCAAAACACGTGTGAAATTTGTAACCTCTCACAATTCGGATGGTACTGGAAAGCACTATCACTAATATTACTCCGAAGAGCACAAGAGAAGGCCTCCATAACTTGTAGAAAAATGTAAGGAGAAATATGGTCTCCTTATCGTAACCCTTGCGTACCACAAAATGAACCTTCAAGGAAACCATTCATGCTGATAGAAAAGTGAGCTGTAGTAACACATTCTTTAAGCCAATTGATCATGACCAAGGGAAATTGCATCACCTGAAGAACATCAAACAAAAATTTCCATTGGACTGTATCATATGCTTTCTGCAAATCCACCTTAACAGTGCACCTAGGCATTCCCCCATCCTTATGATAATTTTTCACCAACTCCTGGATTAACAACACATTATCCACTATGTCTCGTCCAGCAATAAACGTTGATTGGTTAGTACCCACCAGATCCGGCATCACAGCTTTTAATCTATGTACAAGGACTATCGATATGCATTGCATTTGTAGATAACATTGCAACACACAATCGGTCTAAAATCCTGCATGGTATTTGTTATAGCCACCTTAGGAATTAGAGTGACGGCTGTCCCATTCCAGGCTTTTAAAAGCCTACCATTTGTAAAAAATTCTAGCACAGCTTCAGTGAGTTCATCACCTAAATAATCCCAATTCTTCTTAAAGAATTTAGCAGAGTACCCATCGGACCCCGGGGCTTTGTTGTTGCTAATGGAAAAAAAGGGCTGCTTTCACCTCCTGTGAAGTAACATTTCTACTCAACCTTCTTTGTTGCTCATCAGTAAGCCTCCTTACAATCACCTGTTGAAGTCTCTCAATGTAGCTACCAATATTCTGCTGAGCTCCCAAGAACTGACTAAAATATTTAATTGCTTCTTTATGTACATTCTCCTCCCCACTAACTCGATCACCCTCCAACGTATTAATACTCATAATTTTATTCATAGCTCGATGCCCACTAACTTTCTTATAAAAGAAGCCAATATTCTTATCCTCAGCACTCAACCATTGCACTTTAGATTTTTGTTTATAAAAGGCCTCCTCATCCTTGCACAAGGAAGTGTAAGCTAATTTACATTGCAACTCTTTCTGACGCAAATCAATAGGAACATTACCCATCTGAATCTCTTTCTGCACCTTACTCAACTCGTCTTTGGCCTTTAGCACCCTATCTGAGATGTTACTATAGAACTTACAATTCAGAAGCTTGTAGAACACGCTTTAATCTCTTAAGCTTCACATAAAACTTATACATACTCGTACCATTACAATCTTGCTGCCAAGAGTCGTGAAGAACATGATCAAACTCTTGATTATACATCCAATAGTCAAAGAATTTAAACAGTTTCCTCCCCCTCGTTACGTGTTCATTAATAGTAACAACAACAGGACAATGATCTGAAAGCCCTGCAGGAACGACCTCAGCCTCACAATTAGGGAATAAGCAACTCCACCTATCATCATGAAAAACTCTGTCAATTCTGCTCAAGATAGTATCACCCTCACTGCGTTTGTTATCCCACGTGAAAGTCAACCCTTAGTGTTCATATCCTGCACCTGAATATCTTCGATGTAAGTGTTGAATTCATTCATCTCAGCTCTATCCACCATATTCCCTCATTTCTTCTCCTCTTGGGTCCTAACAATATTAAAGTTACCCATCAGAATCCAAGCCATATTACCCACACAACCAGTATAGCTTTTCAAGTCCATCCACATGTCAAATCTCTCCTCTCTAGTATTATATCCATAAACACCCTCTGACTACTCGAAATGTGACTATGCAATCAATAGATTGTGTATTCATTTTGACCAACTGAACATCAACAGAAATAGTATTCCATGCTATCCACACTCTTCCCACCCCATAATTAGGAGTGTTATGAATCATAACCCAGCTAGGGAAACAAACATTCTTGATTCTCTCCACATTCCTACTCCTTACTTTAGTTTCAACAATGCATAACAAATCTAAGTGGTTATCAAGAATGATTTTTCGAACCTCAGTATGCTTAGAAGAATCATTGAGACCTCTAATATTCCAAGTTGCAAGTTTCATTGTTTAGGCTTGTTAGGTTTAAGTTTACCTCCACCCCCATTTGGGCTAGCTCTTTTCTTCCTCCTGCCTTTGTCTGGCCCTTTAGGGGCCTCCTCACCAAGTGGCTCCAGCACCTCGAACGTATTATGTTGACTAAGAACCGCTCGTATAGGACAAGTCTGAGAACATTCCCCATGAATACTATCAGCATTGACCAACATCTATTCTCTCTTATTATCCGCAAAATCAATCATTATAAGCTCACCACCATTCTCAATTCCAGAACCTTTCAAACCTTTCACCATCAGTACCCTCTATAGTTACCTCAGTAGACACAATTTTATGTTGATTTCCTTCCTCAACAGGCCTAGTAGGCTCTTTATAACCCATTGCTGAACCATTTTAGGCTTCTTAGTACACCTAGCATCTGTATGACCAAATACCCTACATCCTTTACAAGCTACAGGAATCCATTCATACTCCACCTTTTGACAAAATCTGGTACCTTTCTCATCTTGTAGAAATATAGTTTCAGGCATATCAGCTCCTACTTTCACCTCCTACTTTCGCCAATTTCAGTATAATCAATATTGAAAACATATTTTGTTTAGAGGATGAGATTTGGTAGAAACTATATTTCTTTTCCTCTAATTTTTACTAATTCCTTTTTTTCTTCAGTTCTAGTTAAGAGTTTAATTGAAAATACAAAATTGCATTTAACATTGATCTCATTATGATTAGTGGACAGGAATAATTCTCAATCCATCTTAAAATTTGGTATAGCAATTTGGATGCTGTTCTTTTTGAAACTCTCAAATGACTTGAACACATCTACTTTGAGTTCAAATGTGATTACCCGATGAGGACTAAGGTTAATTAATAAAATGTGGAAACTGAAAGTAGTTATTTATAATCAATTTTTTGTTACATTAAAAAAGCGACTTTTAAAGAGGTCATGGTTGAATTAACATGGACTAACATCAACTCTTAATTGATTGTAGAAGTGGCCGCGACGATCAGATTGACGTGTGCGGTAAAAGCCCCCCTTCCCCTCACATATAAGAGCTTTGTATAAAAATAAAAAATAAAAGTTGACTTTCAATTTAAAACCTCTGAGTTTTAACTCTTGCTATTCGTTTCTAGAATCTTAAATTAGTAAATTTACATTAAAAAACACTTATAGTTCATGTTAAAACGTTTAATCATAAATTAATGAGGTTCAAACTTTATTATTGAAAGTTAATTTACTATTTTAGCCTCCAAAAACGAACAAAAGCTCAAACCAAACACACACTTAAAAGGAACTAAAGGCGAATGCAAAAAAGAAAAGAAAAAGAAAAATGTGTAGAGTTCATGTTCCATTTCCATTTTCAAATGACAAATAGTCCTGTTGACGAATTTAAACTGTCCATGAGATAAAGAAACATGCTGACCTTTCCTTCATACATCCAATCGATGATTAATCTTAATATGAAACATACTAAAATGGGCAGAGGTGCCGAGCCGGATTTCATCGAACAGTTTTGAAAGTGATAAGACTTTTTCTCTAATTGATTCTCAACATAGTTCCAATTTCTTTGATTTCAAAATATTCAGTATCAAGAATCTCAAACGAGTTCAAATATTCAATTATTGGGACGGGCTCAATGAAAAACAAAATACACACACACACACACACACATATATATATATAATTGGGGAACAATGAAGTATGGGGTTCTCTTAAAATATGTGGGACTGCTCGATACCAAACGGAGAACATATCAAATTTCATGAGAGCAAACAGAGAACATCAAATTTCAGTAGGTGTATAACTAAACCATCATAATTGCTAGGTATCTATGCATCGTTAATCAGAATATTGCACAAACTAATAACAAAGTAAAACAAAAAGAACAATTACACCTCAAAATTCCATGTACTCTCAGCAGTTATTTTGGGTATCTTCAATTCCTCCGCCAGATTGAGAGTTGCAGAAACCTGGAAAGCATTAAACAAACACAAAAAATCTCAAGTTTATCTAACTAAACATCCAATATTAGATCTTGTAATATCAACAATGACATAGTTACTTCTAATAAGTTGGATAGAAGCCTGCATAGGTATACATATATTTCGTTCACATTCATGATGAATAAAATACCATTACTGACATATTATGCTGCTCAACAAAACATAACATGCTCATAACAGGAACAACACCACGATATTTCAATCTCCCCCCACAAATCCCTGTTCGGTTCTATGTAAGGACTTCCGTAAAGGCATACTCCACTACTTTACGGTGGTTAATGCACTCTCAACTTCCACACTGCAAATTGCAACACACCAGACTGTTCCCCAAATCCCAGAAAGTATTATACACAGATATATGTATATATAATTAGGCATAGAAGGCAAATCACAATCACTTAAATAGCCAAACTGTCTGCTGAAGTTGAGAACTTAAACAGTCACTGCACCGACAAGCTGGTCAATATTAGGTTTATACCACATCTAATAATCTGCCTCCCTTTGAGATTAGAAAAAGACCTGGTACTGGTTAAGTATTAAATGCAAATCTGAAACTTTATAAACACACACAGACTGCCCTCTATGGTGTCACTCTCACTTCTAAATATTCTTATTTATGTGGATTTTGCTTACTAAAACCTATTATTGCACTATGAACTAGTCACTTTGACTGAGGCGCAATTCTTGCACCACAAATACCTACTCTTGTGAATTAAAGTGTGAAGCCAGATCCTTCATATGCATGGGTAAAGTAGGTTAGAGGCGGAATAATATCATAGCAGGGCAAGGCTAAATAACACATGTTCGCCTTCTGGTAGATTCAATCAAGGTTTTCCTATACTGTTTGATTTGACCCCAAACAAATTTTCTAAGACTCCAGTGACTCGTCATATAGTATGTTAATGGATTAAGAAGAATCTTAAGCTGGAGTAGGAAGTTGTCAACACCAAAATCATTACGTTTTGCGTTTTGTCATCATCACAATAGGTGATGAGGTGGCAAGTTAAGTCATCCATCCGGAGGTACTTGCTTGAGTGGATACCTGAAGAGTCCCCATTAATGACAAAGTGCGAGGGTCTCAATTATCAGGCTATAAGGCAACAGGCACATTTATTGGGAACTCTTCGCCTCAGGAGGTCTTAGCTTCACGATGAACCAGTTAGTTCACATTTCACACTTCTCATCTAAATAGGAGATCATCTCTCTCCAACGCGACATAGCTAACTCTCACGACTCTCTTCTCTCAGTGGCTTAAAAGTACATTCTTTTCCCTCTCCAATCTCACCTTCCCTATGCGATATTCTCTTTAAACACCCATATAAGAAGGTTAGCTCATCTTGCAAACGGATCATGCATTTCCCCATAATAATAGTGAGATCTAGGGAGAAATCTTCATCTTTAATGAGTTATATATCCCAGTGACTCTGTAACCCATCATTCATGATTCATCCTCGTGGACATAGATCAATGTTTAGATCAAATCAGGTAATTCAGCGCTCTATTATCTTTCTCATATGGCAATGCATGTAATGACTATGTTGCCCATTCAGTAATGTAGGGCTTATTTTGGTTCAATCCAAATATTGGTTTCACCATTAATGATATAACATCACGCATATTTAACAAATCACCTAAAATTATAAAATTTGAAAAGCACAATATGAGTAACCTAAAATTGGCAGCAATGATACTACCTATTAATCACTACAAACGAAGGTATAATTTAAATTGATGATAACAGATACACATCATTATGATTACTGGCAGCAAATGAACTTTAAATGTAAACAAATATACCTTGAAGCTACCATTGTACATGGAATTCCTCAACCAATCCAATGCTAAAACCCTGCTTGATGATTGATACGAAGCCTTAAGCACATCGTCACCATAAACCCTCTGTGAGACAGCAAAATCCCACGAGTTCTTTGCCACATCATAGCTCGGCTCAAATGTCGTCAATCCAGTGTGCACATAACTGTACTTCAACTTACAGTTTCCAGAATCAAATGCATAGTTAGCAGAAAACTTGTTAGCTGGATCGAGCACTAGTGTCCCATCCAGTGCCGTACGGTTATCGCCCCTTGCGTGAGAGTATGTCAAATTCAATGGCTTATCCAAAACCCTAACTGAGTTCATAAACTGAAATCTAACGTCCTACAAAACAAAAAAGATGCCTATTCAAACAATCCATAACACAAAATTAGAATCAGGTCCACGAGTTTGGACATTTTTTCAATGCCGTCCGTGCCTTTACTTTTTAAAGCTTGCTGTCCCCGGAGACAGATTCCATTGGTGTAACCTTAGATAGATACCGTGTAAGTTGGTTTTTGTCTTTACCTCTTAATGCATAAAGGAATTCTAATTAGCATTAGCATTAGGAGATGGAAATGGAAATGGTTTTGTTTACTCAAATCTTAGGGTGCATTTGTTTTTTTTAATCTTTGATTTTTGAATGTTGATTCCTGAATGCTAAGTGCTTAATACTGAATCCAAGCTTTGAAGATTCTGTTTGTTTTTTTTATTTTGAATAAGACTCTGAATATTAAGTGTTTGTTTAAACAATAGTTTAAATTCAGCATTCAGCATTCAGCGGGGCTGATACCTTTTAATGTTGAATACTTAATCATTAAAAAATAGCCATTAATCTCTTAATAATTTTAAAAAAAGAAAGAAAAAGAAAAGAAGAAGAGCTTATTGCACCTCTTAATACTTAAAACTCATTCAAAGGCAAAAACAAACAACCCCTCAATGATGAATTGGATTAAAAATTAACCACTCAACGTTAAGAGGCAAATAGTCAATACATATGTTGAATGCTTAATTCCAGTTTAATGAAATTTTATTCCAAACGGTGTCCTATTCTTTTTTTTATTCATCAGCATTCAGAGTCCAATAAAATTAAACATTCTTTTAAGATATTTCATTTATCATTGAGCCCATGCACTCAGCCGTTAGGAAAAAAAGAAGAAGAAGAAAAGCGGACCATAAATGAGATAAATGAATACTCCTACTATTTACAAGGTTACTCGCGAGAGACATACACTTTCTCCGAGGCAGATATTGTGACAGTATCTGAACGGTGTCTTAAAATCCCCAATCCATAAACCCTAAGCTTAGCTAATGAGTAGTATAGAATACCTTAAAATGGTAACTACCTTTTTGGGGACATTATAGTCGATGATGAAGGAGCCGGGCTTCTCGAGCGAGAGAGAGAGGCCGTTCAAAGAGGGGCCACTAGAGAAGGCGTCGTCGGTCATGGAGGCTCTGAGCCTCACATCTCCGCCGTTGACTACGAGAGTACCGACGCCGCCTCCAACGCTTGTATCGGCGTCGTATTTTCCCTTCACTGATGCCTTCATCATCTTCGTTCGCTGAAGAAGAGACCGTGAGTTTGGGTGAAGAAAGCGATGAAGGGCGAAGGCTTAATTAAAGGTATTTTAGTCTGGAAGATACGAGGCGGGCAAGGGCGGGTGGGACAAATGCTACGTTGCAGTATATGGCTTTCTTTTTTTTCTTTTTTTTTTTAAGAAAATCTATTTATTTTTGCTTTTTAATTTCATTTTATTGGTGAATTGACTTGATTGCCCTTGGACCATCTCTAATGCTTAGCCTAAAAATGTAGTATAAAACTAGATATTTAGCCTATTAACAAAGGTAAATATGTAGTGAAAAAAAGTTAAAAATACCTCTCACAAAATATAATTTGTCGAGACAGAAGTGGTGTGTTTGGCCAACACATGATGTATCGGACCATTGCTCAATTTCCCACAACATATGCAGCCTTCCTCTTCTTTTTCCAACGCCTCTCCTAGCATATACAACCTATGTCCTCTCATGACACAGTGCACAATTTTTCTTTCATGACATATATATATATATATATATACATAATATTTCTGGTAAAGCCCAGATCTTACGGATTGATCCTTTTTATGACACAAAACCTTACGGATTGAGGCTTTTTACGACGCAAAAGTGTCGTAAAAAGGACTAATCCGTAAAGTCTGGTCCTTACTTGAAATTTTTCCTATATATATATATTCATGCATTATGTAATGTATATAATTATGGGCCATTAAATTTGATTTGTCTTACACTTGTACTTTTTTACATGTTTGAGTGAGACATGAAAAAATAAAAATTTAACCTTTTAACTTTTGGGGTAAAGATGGTCTTAGCAGCATATGATTAGGTTAAATTCCTATTTTTGGTTTGCATAATATTTGGCGGTTACTTTTAGTTAGGTAATAATCAATATGGAATCAGTAGAATAATAAAGACACCCTAATCATTTTCTTGATGGACAATCTAATCTCCCAAATTCAAAGATGGGAGATAAGTGACTTTGTTAATTATATTATATGGACATTATTCTAGAAATATAGGATTAATTAATGCATGCGGTCACCATCAGTCTCTCCATTTCATTTATCCTTGCTCTCACATAAATTTTGTTACTTTGTCTGGTTGTATTGACAAATTAAGGGGGATTAAGCAATCAAAGCTGCACAAAAGGAAGCATTAGATAGGTTCATTGTACTTTGACATGAGAAACAAAGAGGCGGAGGAATAGATCATAATGAGCGTTATTTCAAAACTGAATATAGTGATCGAGAGAGATGGTTATGGAAAGGGGGAGGGTGAAGTAATATATATATATATATATATATCTTTTTTTGAGTCGAGAAGTACGTTAATAATCTACATTTTAGTGTGTGTGTGTGTTTTTTTTATATATATTTGTGTAAATACATTAAAGTATTTTACAAGATATACTGTTAATTTCATTTTTAAATGTTATTGTAGGGTGTTTACCAAAAATAAAATAAAATGTGTTGGGGCATATATAACTATATAAGTATGAACTCATTTCTCGATTATCTTTGTATTCTTGCTAAATCCTTTCACATACATGTTTTACTTTTATTTGCGCCTTGATGTATCAACTTATCTAACTAATTAAATCCTTTCACATATAAATGTCCCTAGATATATTAAGGATGTAGTTCTTACTCTTTTCATATATCTAAATAGAATACTTGAAATATGCCCCAAGATTTAATTTATTAGAGACGTGTCAATCAAAATGTCTGTCTTTTTCGTATAATATGAGCCAATATATCTATGAACTAGTAATGAGGGGTGTTTTCAATTTCGGTTAGGGTGGGAATTAAGAAAAAATAATTTACTATCACATATTAACTACTCTTTAGCAAACAAAGGTAAAATCAAAAGTTTTTTGTAATTGGTTTTAATTGATAAATCAAAAGAAGCCATAAAAATTCCATAATAAATCTAAATTAATAAATTAATAAACTAATAAATTATAGTATATATTCAGTTATTCATAAATTAAAATTACTACCAATCACGTAACAATTTTGGGACATAATATATGATTATTGTATTACATGAATGTTATTTTAAAAATACCCTAACTTTGACCAAAAGATCCCATGTTCAAATTTAAATATATCATAAATTTTATTAATTGCCTTGCTATGTCGTAAAAAATACATGAAAAAAAAACTGAATTTGGATGTTGCAAGTTCAAGTTTCTCCTATATCGTAAACTTGCTGGTTGAAAATCGAAATTGCTTTCTTAAGGAGGAAAAATTGTGCTCATTAAGCATGTCTTACCATGCTTACCTCTTTATAATATAACTACATTTGATCCTCATAAATCAATCTTACATCGGCTAGAAAAAATCTGTAGCAATTTTCTTTGGGGTGAAGTCGAGAATAAACAAAGGTGTCATTGGATTGCTTGGGTTAAGTGTTGTTTTCCTACGCAGGAGGGCGGTATTGGAATTCGTAATCTTCGTGATTTGAATATGGCCTTTGTTATGAAATTATGGTGACGTTTTAGATCAGTCGATCCTATTTTGACTCAATTTATGAGAAATAAGTATGCCTCTAAGGGCCTGTTTGGTGGATGTTTTGAGTTGAGTTTTTAAAATATGATTTTTGGTTGAATTTAGAAGTATGTTGAAAAGTGAATTTAGTTTTTTTTTTAGTTTTTTTCAACCAACTAAAAATCTCATAAAAAAAATTCAAAAAATAGTTAAAATGGATCTTATTTTATAGATCTCGACGAGTATGTTTTAAATATATATTTTTTATTTAATTTTGATTTTTGAATTTAAAGTTATAGTGTTTTAAAAGTTTTTTTAGAGAGAGAAAGTAAAGTAATTTTTTTTTTAAGAAGTGTAAAAGTAAAGTTGATTTTGAGTTGAGTTTTTAAAATATGGGAAAAAAAGACAAACAGATACCAAACAGGGATAAAATGTCATCCTAGTGATTGTGTTAAAAGATATGGTGCTTCTCATACTTGGTTGCGAATGTTGAAAGCTAAAGAATAAACTGAAGCTCACATGAAATGAATAATGGGAAAATGGCATTTTAATTTTTAGAAAGAGTATTGGGTTCTTGATGGCAAGCTTGGTGATTATGTTACTTATACTGATGATAAAACAGTTCTCACTATTTCTCAAGCTGCAATTGATCATGATAGTTGGGTGCCTCTTTTGTAGAGATCAGATGGGTTACCAAAAGGGAAATCTTATTAAAGAGCACTTAAAATTAATTCTTAATGATGTTGATGACAGCTGCATTTAGTGCGGTAATGTTGATGGGCGCTTCACAATAAAACCTGCTTGTGACATTTATAGAAATAAGTGCAGCTCGTTGGCTCTTAACAAAATGATGTGGCATTTAACTATTTCGTTGAAATGGTCATTTCTAACCTGGAGGTCTGTGAAAGGGAGAGATTCTTTTGGATTCTTGTATTTAGAAAAAAGGAATTAATCTGGCTTCAAAATGCAATTCTTATTCTTAACCTTTAGTGGAGAGTGTGGATCATGTTTTCGTTAATAGCGAGGTGGCCAAAGTTGTGTGGTCGAATATGGAGTAAAGAATGCAAATTCATAGTTCTAATACCACGTTCAAGTTGAAATTAAATCGGTGGTGGTTAACTAAGAGCAAAACTCCTTGTCAAAAAGCTTATGTTATCTCTCATTCCCACTTTTGTTTGCTGGGAATTATGGGTTAATAGAAATAAAGCTAGATTTGATGGTATAAGGCAGTCTGGAGTGCATATTATTTCTTCCATCATGTGTTGTAATTTAGTGTATATTGAATAGTAATGCTTTGTTCGGGAAGCGTCAACGTGCAAATGCTAAAATTCTTTGTAATTTTTCATCCATTCGCAGATTACTAGAGGCAAAGAATTCCTTATTACTAAGTGGTTGTCTCCTCCTTATGGCAGATTAAAATTGAATAGTGATTAGTGCTCCACGGGCAATCCGGGTGAAAGCGAGGGTGGGAGTATTTTGAGAAATGAGAATGGTCACTTACTATGTGCTCAAGGGGATTATTATGGTAATAATACAAATATGGTGGCCGAAACTGAAGCGTTATTGCAAAGGATTCATCTTTGTGTTAAGCAAGGATACATTAACGTGGATATCGAGGTGGACTATATGACTTTGATTCAAGTGTTATAGAATCAGATTCATACTCCATGGACCATTACTTATGAAATAAGGAGGATCAAGCATTTAATGCATGATTTAAACTTTCGATTGAGTCACACATATCAGGAAAATAATGCGGCTACGGACTACATGGCTAATATAGGTTGCAGCTTAAGGAAGCATGTCTTTTTTCATAGTAGTAATGCTCCGAGGAATTGCTAGAACTAATGGTTGTGGTCTTCCTAATATCAGGTTGCTCAAGTTGTAATTCCTTTATGGTTCTTAATAAAATTTAGGTGCTCGGCCCGTTTTTCGCTTTAAAAAAAAAGTTCAAGTTTCTCCGTAACAACATTTTACTCGACCCCCTGGATAAAATATCAAAATTAATTAAATTTTTTTGATTATGCGGGAACCCTTTTCCCATCCCCAATCCCCTAACTTCGTACTTTGCTTGTCTTCTATTTTATTAAAAGCGTGAACACTTTGAATATAATTCAATCTTATCTTATTCAAATAAGAGAAGATAGAGAAAATTGCATAAGAGGAATGGAATATTCTTCCACATAAAAGTTCGGTATAGTGCGTTTCTAATTAAATACATACAGTAGGACTCTTTTAGAAGTGTTGATTATCGAAGGAAAGAAAGATAAATAATTTTTAGTGGTTATATTTTTCTTATCTGATAAGAATTTTATTAGTGATAATTTGCATATTGTGTTTTTAAAACATCTTTAATTAATGATAATGTAGAATAATGTGTAAATCATATGTGTCAATGAACTTTGACATAAAAGTTGGCAGTCCAATGAAAAAATATGCTACAATGGTACCTGCGCATACTCTTATATAGATAATTTACATGTTAAATAATATGGGCATGCTGGAAATATAAAAAAATAAATATATATAATGGCTATAGATATACAATTATAAGTTTCACAGGTTTTAAACACTTTAATATTGATTGGACAATTAACTAAATACCATTATTACAGTAATATTATCAACATGTCATCATAACCCTAAGCCATTAGATAAAAACATAAACATTAATGTTGAATCTGGGCCGCCACTTAAGAATATAAATATATAAAGAGTCCAACGTAGATTGAAATTAATTAGAAAATGTATACTAGTTTAGTTTATTACATAAATTGAAATTAATTAGGTTAAAATATAAATGCTCAAATTAAATCTCACTCACCATTTGAAAACATAAGTTAAGAAAGCTTGTGAGTTGTCAAATTAAAACATAAAAGTTTAAATTAAATTTGAGCCATCGGTTAAAACATAAATTAAGAGAGTCCCATATTAGGACTGACCTAATTTATTAATAAATTACAACATTACATGATTATTTAAAATCTCATTATAGCGGATAATTACAAAATTTAAATTCTATATAGGTAAATGAATTTAAAAATCATTTAAATACCTTAAAAAAACTCCTTGGATTTTAGCAAGCCAAAATTAGTTAGATAATTACTTAAAATTTCCTTTCCAAGAAAAAACTGTAAAATTCCAATTTTACATATTATGTGAATTTGAATTCAAAAATTGTTTAAATTCATTAAAAAACTCCCTATATTTTACCATGCCTAAAACTTCGTTTGAGTATATCCACCAATACTCTTTATTATAGAGAGCAATTTTTTTAAAATAGAGTGTAATTTAAAAATAGAGAGCACAATTTAGTGGCCAATAGTAGTGTTTTCAGTTTCGGTCGGAGTAAAATTATGAGATCCAAACCCAAATTGAATTTGAAAGTTCGGTTTTGGTTTTTAAATCTTCCAAATCCAAACGAAACTTTTTGATTTGATTTTGTTCAGTTTTCATATATTTTTTTTCAAATAAACAAATTATATAACAACACTTATATTTTATAATAGTTTATCAATATTTTATTATTTTTTCTTTTTCTAGAAAATCATTTAAAGAAATATAGTTGGATGATAAAAAGTAAGAATAAAATATATTATTAGTTTATTAAAGTAGGGAGTCAAAGAAGCTAACTATATTTGGAGAGCCAAATGAATTTCTCTATTTTTGTTTGCTAATATAGCTATTCTCTTGGAGCACTAATTTATAACCCATTTGGTTGTCCAGACAATTTAAAATTGATTAATCTGTAAATTATCTAATTCGAGCGTTTTGTTGTAAAAATGAACTAGTTTATAAAGTCATAAACTTAAGTTAATACCTAATTCATTAAATAAGAAAACATAAATATATAGTTGAAATTGCATAACTTATGACTATTATACAAGTTCATGTGGAAAAAATCGATCATATCAGAATTTTTTTTTGTTGAAATAAAATAATTTACAATTTATTAATTTATTTGAATCACTTATTTTAAATTTTTAACTCCAATATATGGAATCCCTCTAGAATTACTCAACAAATGAAACAACCCACATCAAGACACATAACACTGTGTTATCAATTTATTGGTTAATTCACAAAGTTCATCACCAATGAATTTTACATCAAGTCAATTTTTGATCAATACAGGTATAACACATCTTTGTGTACTTAGTTGCAAACCCATAAATTTTTACCAACCTGGACTAACATAAATAAATGTTCTAAAAGCGCTAGGCGAATTTAGGGTGGCAATAGAATGCCTAGTGCTCAGAGTGCCTAGGTGGACATATTCTAGGTGCTAGGCGGTTTTTGTTAATATATGTGTGTGTGTGTGTAATTACAATGATTACTTCTCTTTTTACTCATGAATGGTTTCTGTAATATTAACCATTGGATGGAAAATCAATAGTTGAAATCAAATGTGTAGTTGATTAACATAATTAATGCACATCGGAGAAATAGAAAGTATTAAATGCAAGGTTAAATGGGTAACTTGTTGTTACCTGATGATATGTCATTTTTTTTCTATTTAATTTTAAAGAATCATAAATTATTACAATGATTACTTCTCTTTTTACTCATGGATGGTTTCTGTAATATTAACCATTGGATGAAAAATCAATAGTTGAAATCAAATGTGTAGTTGATTAACATAAGTAATGCACATTGGAGAAATAGAAAGTATTAAATGCAAGGTTAAATGGGTAACTTGTTGTTACCTGATGATATGTCATTTTTTTTCTATTTAATTTTAAAGAATCATAAATTATTACAATGATTACTTCTCTTTTTACTCATGGATGGTTTCTGTAATATTAACCATTGGATGAAAAATCAATAGTTGAAATCAAATGTGTAGTTGATTAACATAATTAATGCACATTGGAGAAATAGAAAGTATTAAATGCAAGGTTAAATGGGTAACTTGTTGTTACCTGATGATATGTCATTTTTTTCTATTTAATTTTAAAGAATCATAATTAGATATTCATTACATGATTTTGTATTTCCAATACATAATATCCCTATTCCTTACCCCTATAAAATGGGTAATTTTATTTATATTGATATCTTGCAGTTAATCTACATTGTTAAGTTAATTAGCATTGCCTGCTAAATTAATCTGTAAGTGTGGATAAGCTAACAAAAAAATATTATTGATTTAATTTTATAAATATTATTTTATTAATGATTTAATATTAAAACATAAATTAGATTAATAGGTACATGTACTTTAATTGAATAAATAAAAATATATGGCTATTTTTTTAAGTACAAATCAATTACTCTCGTTCTAACAAAGGGCATTATATTTTTAGGATTAGTTTTAAGGATAACTTTTTAATCGATGACAAAATAAATTTTAATTTATTAAAAATAAAAGATAGTAATTTTCAAAATTACCCCTTATTAAAAATAACAACTGTTAAAAAATAAAATAATAAAATAATATAAATAGAAAAGCTCAAATTCAAATTAAACATCTCAAACAAAGATTTCAAATTTGAACATGTAGTCAAATTCTTATCATAAAGGTCAACCAAGAACATAAGTATTAAATATATATATTTTATTAATTCGGAAAATTCTAAATTTCAAATTAATTATCAAATGATAAGATACTACAGTTTTAAAAAGAAAAAAAAATTATGTACAGCACAAAAGAAAAATAAAAATACTTGAGAATGGTGATCCTTTCAAAAATAAAATTTTTGATGAATTTTTTTATAATTGTTTGTAGGCTCATTTATTTCACATAATTTCATAAAAAATAAATTTTTTTAAGCACAAAATAAATCTCAAAGATTTATGATATGTTGTTTGCATAATTATCCTCTCACAAACCATTCAAGTGAAAGAAAATACTATTCGTATTATAAATTACAGTACTAAATATCGTGCTAGCTAATTAATTACATGATTATATATTGAAAATGTGATAAACATGAAATAGGTCTATTGTGATTGTCAACATAGAATAATATGTATACTTGATTTTTAAATTATTATTATTATGTCAAAGAAAGGGGTGGAAGTGTTTAAAACATAGTTAATTGAAAATAATTTTTTAATAAAACCCTTTAAAATTCTTTAAATGTGTGTTTGAAATGTAGATTTGAGGGAAGATTTTAATATGAGATTTGGATTTAGAATCTCAAATCTAACTATTTTTGTTTGGTGTGAAATTATGATTTGAGATTTATAAATATATTCAACTTATGAGATTTGATACTTTTTTTAAAATTATAACTTTTAAATTTTAGAGATAAGGTTGTTCCTTATAGCTCCCAAATTTGTGAATTTGAAAAAAATATTAATTAATTTTTAAACAAATTATTGTCCGGCTTATTATTATAAATATACTTGTAATATTAATTATAATAATAATACGAGAGATGACAGAGGGGCGTGTGTTGTCCAAACCCAAACCCAAACCCAAACCCAACAATCTTATAAAAACATCACAACCTGGTGCAAGTTTTATTTTTTTAAATCTAAATCCGTCGCGAATATTGTACACATAAACCCACTCTAGCCCCGTGATAATTACGCTATATTATAAGGAATAAAATACTATAATAGGGGCGGGTTGAGTCAAACGAGTTAATTTTGTGTAAGCATGAGTTCTGCCACGGTGTCAAAAAAATAAAAATAACTTACTAATCAACTAAATATAAATTTTAGCAGAATAATATTTGGATTTAGAAATCAATTTCATTGTATTTGTTAAGTAAACACAAAATTTCAAATATGTAATTTTTGAATCTTAGATTTATGAATTTTAAAGCTAAATTCAATTATATAATTCAAACGCACCTTAAAAGAAAATAAAAAATAAATTAAAATTAAAGTAGATTTCGATTAGGAATCTAAATTAAAATGTAATCTAAATTAGTACAATTATAAATTAATTTTAATTAGTGGATATACTTCTCAATTGTGAAAATGGTACAAAATTTGTTTGTCAAATACAACACATTAATTATTGATGGTGCAGATTATTAATTCGATTTACCCCACCAACCTCGAGCTGACACGTGGCCGTCCACGTCAGCTATCGGGCCTGTTTCTATAAAAGGAGCTTGGAGGAGCCTTATTATGACTTTGTAAGAAGGATAGAGCCCCTCAAGGGCTGGGTACCCGCTTAAGGGTCAATTACGTAAGACAAATTATGAGGCCCAAGCCTCGGAGCTCTGAAATGCTCTCTTTCTCGCCCAACCACCATGCCAGAGTGGTTAGC
This sequence comes from Lonicera japonica, assembly GCA_021464415.1. Classification (NCBI taxonomy): domain Eukaryota; kingdom Viridiplantae; phylum Streptophyta; class Magnoliopsida; order Dipsacales; family Caprifoliaceae; genus Lonicera; species Lonicera japonica. The sequence continues at coordinate 45,593,553 of CM038464.1, forward strand.
GAAGGTATGGGCGATTGTCACCTGCTTTGCAGAGTGCGCAGAACTCCCATCATCTTAATTAAATGCACATCAACTGCATTTAATGCACCAAAATTCATGGAGAAGTAAGGTCAGAATTGTACCGGTCAAAGCATAGCCCCAGACCTGTTCTGGGAGATCTGGTCACACGTCTCCTCCAGTCATATATATACAAGAAGCATTTACTTATCTCAAAAATCAAGTTCTTATCGAGTTCCGATTGAGAAGAATCAGAGAGAGACAAGACACACTGAAAATAAGTACAAGAAATATAAAATCAGAGCTCGGTAGCTTGCTTCCGGACTCCTCAGTTAGAGAGACTAAACCGTAGCTAGTTCAGCTTTTCTCTTATTGTAATATTGAGAGAAGAGAATAGCCAGAGACACTTTCATGAGTTTGTAACACTTGTTAGTTTACTATCAATACAAGGTGAATCGAGCTCCTGACTCCATTCCACGGGGGAGGACTAACCCATATCTTCATACGAGACTAACCTCCTCTATAAATCCTTGACTCTCTTATATTCAGCACATTTACCTTTACTGTTCCAATTATTTGCCATAATCTTTTGACTGTGTGGACTAAAATACCCTTCTCGGTTTTTAGCACCAACAATCATTGAACCAAATAATTAATTATTTAATATTAAATAAGATATATTTTAAGTGTTATTTAGGAAGTCATGCGCATATTTCTGTATCTGATCAAATTATTAAAAGTAGAGTTTGTTTGAAATACTTTAAATTAAAAAATACGTTTTTTTTAATATTATTTTATGTTATTATGTTAAAATTATTATTTAGTTGAACAGTAACTAGTAAAACAAGTAGCACATGCTATATGAGATGTTTAAAATTAATTTTTGGGTTTATATTGTAATATGATTTGTCACGAATGATAATAAAAAGATTAAATTAAAAGTGTTATTGAAATAGTTGAGTTGTATGTAATTTGTAAACCTATTGTATAGAGATAAAAATTTAAAGTCAAATATATTTTGAAAGTGTTATTTTCCATAAACTTATATTATTAATTTACTATATAACTGAAATGACAAAAACACCCATAAACACTTATTATAATTTGGAATTGGATTATCCTAACTCTATTTGGAAAATAAAATCTTTAAGGAGTCTTGTTTGGTTGAGATTTTAAAACTTATTTTGAAAAGTGAATTTAATTTTGTTGAAGTTTTTTTCAACTAATTCAAAAAAACTCGTAGCAAAAAATAAAAAAATAGTCAGAATGAATCTTGTTTTATAGATCTCGATGATTAGGTTTCAAATATACTTTTTTTTTTTATCTAATTCCGATTTTGAATTTAAAGTTATGGTGTTTTAAAAATTTTATGACATAAAGTAAAGTGATTTGGGAAGTGTGAAGTAAAGTTGACTTTTTGGTAAAAAATTTAAAAACTTGATTTTAAAATCTCAACCAAACACCACCTAAAGTTTAATTAAAAAAATAAAAATAGAATAAGTCACCTTAACCTCCTATAACAGGTTAAATGATTTGACGCCTCACCAATGTGCATTAATTATTGTCAGTACTTATCAATGGGTAAAAAGAGAATGTAACAATTGAAAACTCATTCACACACACACATATATATATATATATATATATATATAATATTTGTATAAAGTACAAACGAGCAAAACATAATCATTGGGTTCACTGTTCAAAACAAAATTGAACACGGAGTTACATCTATATAAAATTATCAATTTATTTTAAACAACAACAATAACAATAATAATAATAATAAGCTAGTGAAAAGACAATGCAACAATAAAAGAAAAATAAGAAGAAAGTTCAAGATAAGATTGAAAAGTAAGGTAGCTTGATGCGTTTGTAACTAGTCAAAGCGAGCTCTTTTTGAAAATTTTCTAGTGATTTCAGTTGTTGGTTGACTACTTGGTTCAGTTGTTGTTTAGGGTTTCGTTTCAACTGGAGGAATGGAAGATGAATTTACTTATGATGTTTGATAGATTGTATCTATTTTTTTAAATAATAATTTTTAAACAAAAAGAGAAATAGGAAGCTCTTTAAAAATAAGAAAAAAATAAATTTATCCGCCTAACCTGCCTAAATCCACATAATTTATCCCGGCGCTGAATCACCCGTCTAGGCACTAATTGAAGTGCCTAAGTACCGCCTAATGCCTAGGCCATCTTTTAGAACACTGATATGAATTAAGATAAATTATAAAATAAGAAAAGATAAGAAAAAGTATATGATAATCCCACTATGATTTTAATACTTTTTAAAAAAATTATAATAATTTGAACATAATTAATACTCCCTTTATCTCAAATATCTCCCTTTTTTTCTACCGTATAATTTGGTATAGTGATTCTCCTAAAAAGACAATGAGTATTAATTTCATACATCTAAAAAAAAATCGTGTACTTTAAATTCGAGACGGAAATAATAATACTTTTTATGACAACATTACTAACTATAGCCATTGCAATATCTTATATTTTATTTAATCTATTAAAATTGCTCCAACTCTCTAACTTAGGAACCCTAATAAGATAACATATAAAAAGGCTTAGGTATATAAAATAATAATAAAAAAATCTTAAAAATCAACCTGGGCTTTAGCCCTGCTAAGCCCCCTCGTAGCCCGCCAGCATGTTGAATGTAAAACATGTTTCCAAATTATGCCTAAAAAAATTGTTGAAAAAGATAATGTTACTCATTTCAAGTGCGGATTTTTTCTTATAAATGTGGCTAGATATACATTGCAAATCTTTATTACAAATTGAAAAGAAAGCTAGTCCATAGGGTTGGCCTAATGTCCACTATTAGATTCCTGTGGGAGACGATCTATTTAGCAGCAGATATCTCGTGAGAAACAAAAAAAAGCTAACATATTTAATATAATTTTTCCTATTGGATGCCTATTTTAATTGAAAAAAATAAAGTTGAATTCTTATTATTTTTTGTTGAATTCACCTTATTGTTTGATATATTTCATTTTTTTGTTGTTGGAGTTTGAGTTTATATATTCAGTTCTAGAAAACTTTTACGAAAAAATAAATAAATTTAGTACACACTAAAAATTGAGGGCCCAATTTAAATTTTCGACTCAGGTCTGAAAATCTCAGGTACGGCCCTACATATTTTCATCAATTCTTTAAATGAAGTTACATGGATTTGTATAGAAAATTTGTATCACAAATCAAGTCCAGTATTTTTCTTCTTTTATCGAGTTAATATCACTTAAGGCAACATGTAAGTAAATTTATTAAAAGAAATATCAAGGCTATGCCTGATATACGTGTGTTACATTAATGTTTTTCAACCACTTACTTTTTCTTTCGGTGCTCAATGTCTCCTTCATGACATATTATCCGACTCTTATTCTATTTTGCTTATATTTTTGTATGGTGTGTAAAACGCAGCCATTAGGCCCTCAAACTGCATTGTTAAACATCTAAAAAGTAAGGTACGCTTGAATATTCCCAGTTCTTTGTACAGATCATTGGGCTTGGACCGTTATGAGTCCATTCTCAATGTCCATTCTCAAGTGAGATTGAGACTTAAAAATGGAACTGAATGGGGGGCATTTAGTTGGAGAAGTCATATATACATCTCCTGAGAAAATTACATGGGACACGTGATTTAATAACAAAATAGAAAATAAAAAAAAGATACGTATCTCTAATTAGCTGGACAAGTCGCAGTTTGTATTGATAATCAAATATTTTACTAATCAAGATGTTTAGCAGAACGATATTACATTAATTTCATGCGGGTCTAACAATCCAACTAATCACATGTGTTGCACCTAAAAAAAAAATACTAATCAAATGTTGGACCTATAATCTTGTACATGAATTTAGCGTTCTTGCGCCAATGAAAATATTCATTCTTTTTTTTTTTGGCGTGTGTTTTTAACGTGGATGATTATATAATTTTATGTATGTGAAGCTTTAAGCATTGGATTCATGTGGGGCCTAGTAAGAATACATCCCCCATTCAAATATTTTATTATATACATACATATATATCATACAAAATAAGTAATTAAATATTTTATACAAGCAATGTAAGAAAGTTGTGAATTGTAGAATTGTTGATTGTAGTAGTTCTTTAGTCAAGTGTGAGGGCGCCGGTTTGAACCCCTACGACTCCCACTCCCACTCCCCCTCCTTTCACATTCTTTTCTTTTATCTACGTTCTTCACCACTTCTTTTGCCTTCGTCCTTATACCAATGTTCTTCTCTTCATTTTCTATTAGTTTTTAATTTTTGGGTTTTGGGTTTTTTTTACTTTAGTTATATTCCAATCTACTTGAACAATTCTTATCATGTATCATTAATGTTTGGTTGCAAAAATTAGTTCACATACTGTGTGAGTCCTCTAATAATTTAATATGATCTTTAGTGAAACTTTTCTTATATTTTCCGGGACACATTATTGTATTTGCTATAAATTTTAAAATGCTAAAGAAATTATTTGGAGTGCGACTAGTTATACCCTAAATAAAAGGACATATAAATTTTGTTTGATTCGTAAGATACTTAACAAGATAATTAAACTTTTATTTGTGCTAAGTTTAACTTTTTAACAGCACAATTTTCACCAATGCCCCCTCTCACATAAATTCTTGGATCTGCCACCAACTTCAAGCCAACTAATCTCCACTCTAGGCAATGCAACAATTAATCTTGTCTCGATAACAATAAACATGTGGGAAAATATTTTTAGATACATATGTATTTGTGTCTTTGGAATGAAAAACACATAAGATTATAAGTATATTTTGTTTCAATTAATTTTTTTTATATATTTTCTAAGAAAAACAATAATTCAACTTAATCAATGATTAATGATACAAGTTCTTTTTAGTGAAGTTTTGTATATTAATTATATTCTACAAAAAAAATAAAATCATACTCTTAATTAGAAACAAAGAAGAATTCTTAATTTAATACAAATGTGAATATATATATATATATATGGTTTTAGTTGTTTTGAACATCAAGACGTAATTATTAAGAAAAAAATAAATAAAAAAAATACTAGATACTCAGTTGTTGTAAAGATGACCCATATTCGCGATATGTAGATTATATCAAAAGTCCGAACGACTTTAAAAGAGCTTTATAGTTATCTGGATCTTCCAGTAGGAATCGTCATAATCATCTCACAAATCAATTAAGTCAGTCAGTCTTAATTTGTTAAGCCGCATCATTGCTTATATATAGGCACCAACATTTACTCGTGCGTGGTTCCTCTCCCGGCCAATAATGCTATTTAATTCTTCAATATATATATATATATATATATATATATATAGAGTTGTTATTGATACACATTAATTTATTTTTTAACTCTCTTTAAAATGAAAAAAAAGTTAATTATTCTATTAGTACAACACAAGTTATTTGATCCTAAGGAACCGAGTTAAGTTTTGAGTCATTTTTCCAATTTTACTATGTTCTTTTCGGCTGAATATAATGAACAACATTCGGTTCCTAAGAACCAAGTAAACATTCATCCATAGCAAAAGCACACTACAACATTTTATACATGTGCTCAAAGGGAAATACAATTCATCCCCCCCCCCCCCCCCCCCCCCCCCCCCCCACACACACACAAACTAACTCTCCATTAGGCAATATATATACCCAAATGCAACACATGTTTTACTTGCACTTAGTGCACAAAATGGTCTGCCTATACGTGTGATTGCTTCAACTTCACATATATATCTAGAAGAAGAAGATTGAAGATGAGATTTATGGGATGAGTGACGTGGCTTGTTTTTTTGAATTGAAGAGAGAAAGAGAGCGGAGTGGTTTTTAGATTAGTATTAATTAATCTTAAAATTAAATATGAAGTGTTAGGAAGATATAAAGTATACTTATGGAGTGTTAAAGAATAAAATAATATGTGTCAATAGTAACCTCCTATATATATATAGCAGTACACACTCACTCGTTTTAATTATTAATATAATTAGAAAAATAGTATGACGCCCATCAAATATTTCAAAAGTTGTGTAACATAAAATTTGAAAGATACATATGTATTGAAATTTAGGAGAGCAAAACGTTGATAGATAAAATGCATTTCCACTTAGGGTGTGTTTAGGCCTCGTTTGGTTCACGGCTTTTAGCACTCGGGAAAGGAAAGTCGTTCCTTTCCTTTGTTTGGTAAGCACAAATTCCAGAAGCACTTTCCCAAAATAGGAAAAAGTAGGGGGTAAAACCATTCCTCTCAAAACACATGAGATTGATTTTTTCATGTGATTTTCAAGCATTTATTATAAAAATTTTAGATAATAATACCCTTACCTAAATATTTTACATACTTTACCAAACATAAGAAATGAAATTTGATAGAAAATTTAGTTTCCCACCTCCATGGGAAATATAAGGGAATTGATTTCCCTTCCGTGAACCAAACGAGGCCTTAATGTAGAAAAAATTATTGGTATTTTTTTTACATAATTCTATAGTCATGATTGATTTTGTTTAGTTGATCTTGATAAGTATATTTTAAATATTAAATTTTGAATTTTTTATTTTAAGTTATGGCATTTTTAATGTAAAAAATAAATAAAACTTTGTCTTAAAATTTGTACAATTGCCTAGAAAACAAAAACATCCCCCGAAGAAAATATTTTTATGGTTTTGGTGGAAAATAAGCAATGATTGCTAAAAAGATGAAATTTGGTCACCTGAAAATTTTGGCAATCACATACACCAAAAGTGACAACTTGAGTGAAAAATTTCTATTTTCCATGGAAAATTACGCCAATCAAACACACTCTTAATTTTATTTTTTTCATAAAAAAATTTATATTTATTTATATAATTTTAATACAAATTTATGTGACACTATTCTAATAAACTGATGGCATCATATATTTAGAGCTCGTGCAATTAAGTTGGACTCTGGTTCCAACTACAACTCTATATCCATCCATATATACCTCAATCCCAATGCGTTGGACAGATCCATCCAACGGTAGAAAAACTTCCTCGTGCTTCCCGCGCTTCCATAACATCTCGATGGATTCCCCCTCACCTACAACAAACGAGAAAACACGAGTAAAAAGCCTGCCCCGGATATATAGGGCACGGAAGTTCTTTCGAAAATATTTTATATACCGATAAGTGTGGTATTGTTTAAAATTTAAACTGAAAAAGTTAAAGAATAAATTGTAAATCGAAGAAAATGCACCGGATCTTATAGGGTTAGTTTAGTGGTTTACTATATCCCCATAAGAGACAAATTATTTAGCGGAGTATCCCGTGTTCGAATTTTTTTGGTGCACAGTAAGGGTGCGTTTGATTGCAAGCGTGGAATTTGCATGGAAATAAAATAAGTTACCGGCAATTGAATTGCCTAGAATTGAGTTGCATGGAAAATGTAGTGTAGTGTGTTTGATTGCTTAATTTTCTACCCGAAAAATATTGGTTGTATTATGGCATTTTTAATGTAGAAAAAATTATTGGTATTATTTTTTTACATAATTATATAGTCATGATGGATTTTTTTAATTGATCTTGATTAATATATTTTAAATATTAAATTTTTATATTATTTTGAATTTTATATTTTAAGTTATGGCATTTTTAATGTAGAAAATGGTAAAAACTGTCTCGTGAACCGTGCCCAAGCATGGAAAACAAAAAACTACCTCCCCCAAAGAAAATATTTTCCTCAATTACCTAGAAAATGCACATGTGTGAGCCAAAAGTAGGAATTGAATTGCCTAAAAAAAAATCAATCAAACACTTTAAGTTATCAAATCAAATAAAAAATACTCACTTTTTATAAAATATATTGTCAATCAAACACACCCTAATATCTAGTCGATTTCTTCATGTAGAAATTAAATTTTTGACGTTAAAAGTAGTGCAGTAATATCTAGTCGATTTCTTCAGGTAGAAATTAAAAAAAAAGTGAGTGGTGAGAGAAGGAGGTGGAATCTCTGATAGCGTGTAAGTAAGAAAAGTGGCTTTTAATTCTGCCTGTTGGTGTAAAGAGACTAATGACCTGGAATCTTTTAATCGGGAATTTGGCAACTCTTTTGCGTGCAGTTTACAAACATGTCCTATATAGGCATAATCACTGTTTTAGTGCAGTTGCATGTATGTATTAAAGTTGAGTTTTGGTGTTTCTTTCTCTCTTTTTCTGCTTTATATCTGTAGCTACCAGAGTACTTGCGTATATATTCGGCACGAATAACCACATATTAATTAACTAATTTAATCAACTAATGTTTTGGAAAAATGCCGGTACCGATGCATATTTAGTTTTGGGTGCTTAAAACTAGAATAGAAACGTGAACAACGATATTAATTAGTGTTAATGTGTTATAGACAGACTATTATATGTTCTGGGTGTGACTATAGTTGATGTTGCATGAGGGCTTGAATCTAATTAAAGAGTACAATTTTTATTGACATATACTGATGATATATTACAATAAGTATAACGTACTACAACTCTTATTTTTTAGCCATAAGGGCACACACCGTACACATACAACTCTTATTTTTTTTTTATTGTATGAAAATCTAGTGGCATTCATTCATTATATATACATATGCATATTTTCTTGTTATGGATTAGTGTTGATATGCGTTATGTACGAGCAAGAATTAACGTGAAAGCTCAAAGTGCATGTGACAATGCAGAAAGAGAAGCAAAGCCAATTTATGTTTTATTGTATCCTATGTCAAGTGGTACGCCAATATGTAACAAGTTTATTGGTAAAAACTTCAACCAAGTATGAGAGAGTAATAATACTACCTCGACCCAAATAAATCTCAAATATACGAGTTACAAAACTTTTCACCGCGTGTTTAGTTATGTTTTTATCTATTTCAAATTATAATACAGATGTGCAATGACTAGTGAACATGTACTATTATACTATAAATCAGGATATTTTTTTGGACGACTATGATTTCTATGTGTGTTTATCTAGATGAAATCATTTTTGTATTCATAGATGCTAACTTTTTCAAAAAGAAAAATTTTCTAATGGTTCTTATCTATATATCTTTATATATATATGGATACAAATTTATATATGGAATAAAGAGTAAAAAAAGTTGCGAGTCTGGTTGATTCAATGCTCGCATAATTACATTATCTACTTAGGAAGCATTCTATATGCAGAGAGTCTCATACGAAATATAGCAATGATTATTTTTCGATGTTATATATATTCGAAATGAGTTAGATCGACGATATATTAAAAAGTTTTTCTGCCGTGCATGGACAATTTTACAGACGAACCATCTGATCGAGAAGATCTTACATATGCAAAGTCATTTGATTGTTGGGTGGAACAAATTCTGACAGGGGTTGCCGAGTATTGTTCCCCAACACACTCACTCCGGTCCTTCGTTCTCGGCCTTGACAAGCTTATAAATTCTCTCTCTCATCGTGATTTAAAGCACAATCGTAATGATGGTTGTAAACCAACTGAACTAATTTTGATCAATTAACTCTCTCTCTCCCTCTCTCTTGTGAGATAAAAGTAACGTGTGGACCACTGGATTGATTGAATGCCATGTGCAACAAATTAAAGGGCAAATAAAAGTGACAAAGTTGCAAAAAGTTCAAGGTAATTAATACACCAACCAATTATATATAGACCAGCAGACACAAATTAATTATTATTTTATTACGATTTTACTAGTGTTTTGATCATTACATTTTTTTTCCATTTTAGTTGGTCACATAAGCTGTGTATATATTTTTCAGTTAATTATACTTTTTTTAGTGTCGTGAGATGTAAGATAATTTTTTTTTTGTATGTTTTGTTTAAAACAAGCAGTATTTAGGTTAATTTTTGCGCATTTCAATTAATCATCTTCCGTAATTCAAATTGCAACGGTTAAGATTCAGCTTCGAGAGTTTCTAGTCAACCCAGAACTAAACTCAAAACTAAAATTAAGGTATTTTTCTACTTCTAACATAATATTATCTCAGATGCCTATTATAATTTGACATTTCATATAAATACAAATAACTATAGCATTAATTAAATAAATAAATAAATAAAGACGTGCAACATATGATAGGTATGTTCCACTCATTTATTTAAATAATGTCACATCAATTTTATACAAAAATTAAATAAACTTAAATTTTTTGTTAAATGCAGTGAAATGAAAAAAAGAATTTACCCTCAGAGCTTCTTCAAAGAATTTTAATGGACGTCCAAACACGAAATTGGGAGGGAATAATCAAATCTTGGGTGGATTAATAGAAAAATATATATATATGAAACGCAAAATCCGGCTTTGAACATTAATTTGACTAGCGTTACATGTACTGTCACCCGTCTGGTATTAGGACTAGTCAAATGGTTTGGTCGGTAGAATGCGGTCAGCTACCAGGCTCATACGTCCAAGTGTGACTTGCATGGCGAATCATTTTGTAGTTTTAACTTTTATTTTTTTCCCTCTTGAAAATATGAGTAAATTTGTAATTTTTAGTTAAAGAAAACATGCATCAAATACATACTTTAGCAATAAAAATTGAATTCATTAAAAAAAAAAAATTAAGGGATAAAATAGATTAAAAATAGAAAACATTAACCTTGGATATTTTTTGAAGAAAATGATATCAAGAACGCATATTCATTCTACCGGATTAATTATAGGAAATGGGTAAAAATTAACTCCTTATATGAGAACATTTAAAAAATAAAAATAAAAAAAATTCAAGAAATAATATTTTTCTAAAGTAAGGGACTGTTTTTTTTAATTCTTGTTAATTAGCGTACAATTCTTATTTATCAATTGTGTTTTAAAATAATGTGTTTGATCAAAATTATGTTTCGTGTAAACCTAACTTTGTAATCTAAAAAATTAATACAAATTTTGTTTTGCATGATGTGTTGTTATTTGTTAACAAGTATATTTTTATGTGTCATTTGTGTAACTTTAGGTCTCGTTTAGTTTAAGATTTAAACCATTCAGGGAATGCTAAATTCCATTCCAAAGTGATTCTCGCATTTGGTTCAAGTTTTAAGTTCAGAATAAATGAATTCAGGAACAAGCCAATCCTTTTAAGTTCTCCCATTTAAATCACAAAAAATAAGCTATTCTTGAAGGGTATGTTTTTTAATTTTTCTTGTTAGGACCAAAACACCCCTCTTCCTTATGAATAAAAAATTTAGCTTTCCATCTGTGTCCTTTTTAAAAATGATCAAATTTAAGGCATAACCAAATATTGTTTGGAACTTATTTATTTATTTTTTTTTGCTGCACAAAAAAATATTGTTTGGGATTTTTTCTTTTTTCCTTTTTTTTTCCTGTTATGTTGTTGCACCAAAAAATGTATTTTTCTAAGATAGTTATTAGACATGTGTAATTTTTATAATTATTATATTAATTACCTTTTGGAAAATTAGGAAAATGTCTTCTCATTTTATTAAGGGAAAGACATTTTTGTAATTGACACTTTATTCAATTCATATTCTCGGTTGAACCAAACACTGGTTTGGCATCTTAGATGCCAGGAGAAGAGCTTTTTAGGAATCAAGTATGCCCATTCCATTTTCAAAACTTGAACCAAACGAGCCTTTAAAGTAATGTTAAATAAAACTCAATACATAGTAATGCATTAAAATACAAGGATTACAAACTTAACTTTGTATAACCCAAAAAAATTATTATGTGTATTTTTATCAATAAATGTGTTTAATTTTGTAACAGATGAAATAACTTTAAAGGCTCGATCAATTAAACACTTAGATATAATAATCTGTTAAAAAATATACAGTGCAAACTTAATTTTGCACGATATTATAAAAAATTATTAAGTAAAAATCTAATGCAAAACTAATGTTGCACTCCATTTTAAAAATATTATTCCCTTTTTTTGTTTTATTTTGTTTTTGTAGAGGGCTTTTTCAACTTTCCAATATCCCACCTAAATTAAGAGTGTACTCTCTCTCTCTCTCTCTTAACAATAATTATCTTTTTGGAACATCTCAAGTTAACAATCTATTTTATTTATTTATTTATATAGTTTACAAGTTTTACTTACCAATTATGATTAATCCCTAAATAATTTGAGAAAATCAATCATAAATTCATAATTGGAAACAGGATAATTTTATATCAAGTCTTTATTTTTTTTGTTGAGTGTACATATACAAGTAATACCCTACTGGTAGTCTCACTTTTTATTCAAAATATTCTTGATTAATATATCTATGTATATTCTTAAGATCGGTTTTATAACAATATGAAAAAAAATTACTTTATTTTGATAAGAAGTTAGAAAATGAGTTGAAGCATATAATAATATGCTATCCATCTCATATTTATTTTTATGAGTGGTCTTTCATCCTTCTTTTTCTTCTGCCGCCAAAGAACTTACAAAATAATAATATATACTTCTCACCACATGTCTAAAACTTCTTTTAATACTTCTAACAAAAATTAACTATTTTTATTTTTATTTTTCATATTGTTATCAAATAAACCCTTAATCTTTTATTAGACATAATCAATATTATTTTGTGACAAGTTTAAAAAATATATATCTTTTCGAGAGAAGCGTGGCCATAACATTAATTTGCCAAATTTGATACATGCACAACAGACTCCTCCAAGCTCCAACCATACATATACATTACTATTTATTTAACGATTAGTTGAATTAAATTATTATATTTTATTAAAAGTAAGAATGATATCAAATTGAGAGGGAGATCGGAGTAATTAATATTCGATCTTCTGAAGTTCTAGGCTTCTAGATCGATCTGCAGGTAAATCATGCATAAGCGTCCATGCATGCATATATTAACAAATATATTTATATACATATACTAAATAGTACTCCATTAATTAATTAGATGAAATTCTTCCCAATTCACTCCCTACAATCTCATGATTCATGAAATTAAAAAGAAATGGAATTAGGGACTGAAAATTAACATAAACCACTTAATTTACATCCACATAAACATTACAAAAGAGAGAAAAAACATGGTAAATTAAATTGAATAAACTGATCTCATTAACAGTTATCTCTAACCTTCAAATACCTTTGACAGAAGCGCTTCTAGCAGCAAAAATACCCTCCCAAATCTCAGAAAAAGCTTCAACAATCACCCCATGGTGATCCCTCGAATTCAACGACAAAAAGCACTTCAACAACTCCTCCAAATCTCTCTCCTCGAACATCTCCTTCTCCAATACCATCTCCATCATAGATCTCCTGAAATCCTCGTACGGATCCTCCGATTTCTTCACTATCGCAAAGCTCTCCTTCACTTTCCCCTCCACCTCGCACGGAATCAGCTTCTTAAACACTGACAGCCTCGCTGGAATCTCGCACTCCGCCGACGAATCCGATGGCCGGCACATCCCCTTGGCAGCGCGCCTTGCTGATCTCTTCGTCTTCTTCTTCTTCTGTCGGCGATTCACGGGCGCCTCCCGGATCGTCTCGAGCTGCGGATTGAAATCTGTCGACGAATCGGTCGAGAAGCTTCTAGAAGAGGACACTGTTGAGGAAATTAACATACAAAATAACCAACATGGAAGAAATATGCTACTCGTACTCGATTTTTAATAAAAAAAAAAAAATTGATATGACACTGGTCGAAATGAATTTGCGAGACGATGCATATAATGTTATTTCTTTTCTTACGTCATTGAGACTCGTCAGCTTTAAAATTTATACAAAATTTAGATATGACATAGCCGTATTGCTCTTAAAATAAGAGAGAGTAAATTGAAATAAAATAGTAAAACATACAACATGGAACTGAAAAAAAGTCCGGCACATATGTACCTAGGGTTTCGGTCTCTTCTCCGTCTCTCTCATCGCTAAATAGCACACTATCGGCCGATGAGGTACTTAAACGATTTCTCGTTACATTTCTCTTTTTTCTGTTCCGTCTTTTCTTCTTAACCGGAACCGGCAAGGTATCATTGCCGGATCCGGCAGAGACAGAGGAGTTGTAGATCTTCCTACGGGGAGATTCTTCTTCGTAGACCTTAGCGATAATGTGCCATTCATCCTCTTTTTGCCACTGGAATTGGTTTAATTCGGCGGGTTCGTCACTATCGGCATAACGTGGAGCTGCAGGCTTAGATTTAAAGCGACTGCCGACGGATATGAAGGCGGAGGACACGTGGTGCTTAAAGGAGGATCGATGGGGTTGTTTTGAAGGGGGTGGGGTGATAGGGAAATCGACGGGTATGAGCTTGGGGTTGACTGGGGAAAGTCTGAAGAAGGAAGGGACAGGATTGTTTGGAAGGGTGGAGGGGTCTTTGGAGCGGCAGGATTGGAAGGATGGGATGACTCGAGAGATACGAAGCTTGAATTTCGCCATTTTGGGGGGGTCAAGGCTTGTGTCCCTGTGTGGGGGAGAGAGTGTGTGTAATATACGAGTTTGTGAGAAAAAGTGTGAAAAGGGAAGTGAGAAACTGTTTGTATGAGAGAAGTGAGGATTATATATATAGGGAGTGTGAGGTAATCAATGATTAAAGTTCATTAGCCATTAATTAACTACAAATAAAATGGGACTTAACTCTTGTCGCGTATCTATTGCTTCATTTTGTCCAATGAAGTTAACTTCAAGAGTTAAATGGAAATACTTTCAAGAAAATTTTGTAATTTTGCTTTTTGCTTATTATTGCTTAGTTTTGTCCAATAAAATGGGACTTAACTCTCATGTATTATTTTATGTTTATAAATTTATCTACTAATTTATTTTTGCAACTAAAATTTAAATTAAATAATTTTAAATTGTCTAGTTCGAAAATTGAAAAACAACCAAACGTATTCTTAATTAATAAGTGCGTGTGTGTGATTTTAATAGTATGCTAAAATGTGATATTTATTTTATTTTTAGGGTTAATCTTAATTAATATTTCTTCAAAATTTAATTTTCTATTACTAATTTGGGCATTAATATTATGTAGCACTCCACGCAAGTCTTCTACAAATCTAAAATCATCTTTTATAATATTTTATTTATATTTTTAAAACACTTTTTATATATTGAAAATAATTTTTAAAATATTAAAAAATTCATATAAAATACTAATAGAAATACCCTATTAATTTCACTAAATTATTACCTAATTTTTTCTCAGATGAGTTGTAGATAAAGCATGGTTGTCTTGCTGAGAGAATTTAATTTAAATAAACAAAGGGCCACAAGTATGCATGTATCCAGCCGTACCATGACTGGGTATTTCTTTGCCGGTATACTTTATACTAATTTGATAATTTTTAATTCTATATTTTGGAAAAATCTCAGAGGACTGAAAAATCGTTTTACACGTGGAGGTTTCTCTTCTTTTCTTGTTTGGCAAAACGGTATTTTTGTTATTTTATGCATTTTATTATTCTAAATTAAATTAATCATTATATATTTTCATATTCTCTAATCTGCATGGACCCGCGCGCCAAAAATAAAGTTGAAGAAGCAGACAAGTTTCAGATGTGTATCTCATGTCACTGGTACAACCGTACAAAGCGTTAGCCAATTCCAGATGCATTTATGATAATTACTGTTCTATCCTTTCCAATTACAATTTTTTTTTTCTAAATCAAAAATTAGAAAGAGATATGGCAAGGGCACAATTGACTTTTACTCTCGCATGTTTACATATCTATAATATATATTATGTACCAAGGAAGAGTTTTTTTGCCATGTATACAAAATTGTTAAATTGCCAATCTTACATATTAAATTAGTATAAAACAGTGTTCTAAAAATAATTTAAACTCATGACTTTTAACATAAAAATATTTTTTATTATCGTTAGATCAAATGTAATCATATATTTATAAATTAAAAAATTATTAAATATTTTATTACATATACGGAGAGTATACCTATATACTAATATCTATGTTATATATATGTGTACTATGAAAGTTATGTATTATATTTAAATTGTAATATATAAATCGATAAATATAAAAATTAGTAGTGCCGTTTTCGCATCCTAATTACAAATTCAAATTAGTTGTTCATTTATGATTAAATGAATGTTACGTAGTCTTGCTTTTGCTCTTGGGAGGTAGAAATTATCTCTCTTCTTTTGTTCACATGTTTTATACTTCATCCGTCCTCATTTAATTGTTTACTATTTTATTTATAGGTGTCCCAAAATTATTGTCCACTTTTCACATTTCTAATGTTACCCTTTAAGCTTCTCATACTTTTTTTATTTTGGATCCCGCCACCTTTTTTATGAGAAGAAAAGTAAAGAACAATTTTGAAAATAAGTATTTTCTCTTGAAATAATCATTATGTCTTCTTAATTATTAATTTTTCAAAGTGTGACAATTAAATTAAGACGTATAAAACTTTATGCGAAATGAAATAACTACTAGATTTTTGTAATCATTAAAATTGCCTGCTTCCAACTTAAATTGAATATATATATATACCATCAAACGTACACCTCCACGCCTCAAATAAGAGTTTTAACTTTCTTTTTTACGAAGAGAGTCTCGTTTTTTTTTTTAATTCAAACTTAAAGATTAAATTATGTTCTTATGCTTTAATTTCTCCATGTTGAATTTTATATTTTCCACCCGCTTTAGTATTCATGGTGTGACATTATTTTAAAACAAATATGTATTACTGGTAAAAGATATTCTGCTTTGATTATATTATAAAGTTACGATTTTATAGTACTAAACTTAGGGTACATATAATTGCTAATACACTATTTCAAATAAACATGTGATGGTAACATTACACATATCTTATTCCTATCATATTGGAGTTGGAGTATCCTCAAAAGATATTACAATTTAAGAAGGGGAATAATGAAAAAAACTTAGAGTACATACAATTGCTAATATGCTATTTCAAGTAAATATGTGATGGTCTTATTTCTATCGTATTAGAGTTGGAGTATCCTCAAAAGATATTACAATTTAAGAAGAGGAATAATGGAAAACATACAATTGCTAATACGCTATTTCAAATAAATATGTGATGGTAACATTACACACCTATCTTATTTTTATTATATTAGAATTGGAGTATTCTTAAAAGATATTGTAATTTAAGAAGTGAAATAATTGAAAGTGAGAGCCAAGAATGACTCGCCAACATCAAAATAATTCAGATCAAAAGCCAGCTACTTTTAATTTATTTATGTCTGCGCAATTTCAGAATTGCAATTAAAAACAAATATGTACAATCTGTGGTGTACTTGTTGAATTGTCAAATTAACTAACTCTTCTAAATTCACAAGCACTTGTTTACACTTGTGGATAGGTCCCTCTCTAGCTAGCTAGGTTCCATGCAATAAGTGTTTTCTTGTCTGAAGTTGAGATTTCAGTGATTTTTGTAATTTTTAATATAATCAATGATAATAAATAAAATTTATTTACTGCTGGAAGATATGATAGGTACATTAATTATGTTTTAATTTTTTTTTAATGACATCTCAAATAAAAAGATGAAACTCTTGCTTGACACAGTTCAAACGAAAAAAAAACTATCATAGTAACAATTGCTTTTATCAAGGGTTAATTATAAAAATATATAACATACTTTCGCTCATTTTGTTATTGTACAATTTTTTTTTGACAAACTAATAGTTTACTTTGTGTTTTTTCATTATTATTATTTTGGCCATTTTGTCAAAAATAAAATTATATAATAACTAAATAAAAATAAACACAAAGTATATTATGAATTTTATCAAAAAAAAATGTAAAATAAGTTGTATATTATTATAATTAAGCCTTCTTTCAACGCTATCATCAATTCATGACTATTCTAAAACTGTACGTGTATGCTCAGACGAATATAGTACAAAACTTTGTAACAAAAAAAAAAAAAATTATATATATAAGAAAACTTTGGCCAGTACTCTTATTAATATATTATCCAAGCATCAATAATGGACTTGGCAGAGCAAGTAATATGTGTATATATATATATGTATATATCTTTGCTGGTTATTCTTTTACTAGTTTAATCCGCGCGCGTGTTACTTTTAATAGAAGTGACAGACAAATACATCCGCTAAGACAAAAATAGGAAGGAAAATAGTGTTCGCAATAAGAGAGAGCCATGGCGAAGAGCCAATAAAATTTAAAAATAATGATTCAAATCCTGCGACAAAGAAAACATAAGCCTAAACTTTAGAGGCAATTAGATATAAGGGCTCATTATAATAATAATATAAT
Organism: Lonicera japonica; assembly: GCA_021464415.1. NCBI lineage: Eukaryota > Viridiplantae > Streptophyta > Magnoliopsida > Dipsacales > Caprifoliaceae > Lonicera > Lonicera japonica. Next base: position 45,611,748 of record CM038464.1, read on the forward strand.
TATAAAGGACATTTAAAAATTAGCTGTGTAAATTAAGGATACTATACAAAAAAGATACTAATACCCCTTCCTTATAATATCGTCTCATTATAACACCAACAGCAACCAGAAGGTGCTAAATGCATTTAGCACCCCCTGCACAGCAACCAGGGGGTGCTAAATGCATTTAGCACTACAACCAAAAGGTACCAGAAGGTGCTAAATGCATTTAGCACAATCTGGACAGCAACCAGAAGGTGCTAAATGCGTTTAGCACCCCCTGAACAGCAACCAGAGGGTGCTAAATGCGTTTAGCACCCGCTGGACAGCAACCAGAAGGTGCTAAATGCATTTAGCACCCCCTGGACAGCAACCAGAGGGTGCTAAATGCATTTAGCACCACAACCAGAAGGTGCTAAATGCATTTAGCACCCACTAGACAGCAACGATAAGGTGCTAAATGCATTTAGCGCCACAACCAAAAGGTACTAAATGCATTTAGCACCCCCTAGAGAGCAACCAGAAGGTGCTAAATGCATTTAGCACCCTCTGGACAGCAACCAGAAGGTGCTAAATACATTAAGCACCACAACCAGAAGGTGCTAAATGCATTTAGCACCATCTGGACAGTAACCAAAGGGTGCTACATGCATTTAGTACCATCTAGACAACAACCAGAAGGTGCTAAATGCATTTAGCACCTTCTGAACAACAACCATAATATAACACCACTTGAACAACAAATCAGAAGGTGCTAAAATAATTTTAGCACCATTACAAAATAGAGAACAACAAAATTGATAAGATCAACATCCACTCAATTTATTTATATGTATATAGATATGGATCGACGTAGGGTTCGTAAAAAAATAAAAAAAAAAGAGTTACAATCATATTTTTTTTCAAATCCCGCTGGGCTGTCAAAATTGATCGATTTCGATAGCAAAACGGCTTCTGATCGTCTTAATTTTTCGCGCAATAATAGTAACTTTGTCTTCCGAACAACATATCCAAAAATCAGTCAAATCCAACGGTTCGATCAAAAGTTATATATGTTTTACGATTGCAGATCTAGAAAAAAAAAAGAAGAAAAAGAAGAAGAAGAAGATGTTGATGAGAACGATGATCCTCTCGGAGATACGATCGGAGAGTAAGGTGGTGGTGGTGGTGGTGGTGGTGGTAGTGGTGGTGGTGGTGGTGGTGAGATAACTTCTCTTTTCTCTTGTTTTTTGTTTTCTCTCTCTAAACTATGTGTATGTAAGAGAGAATAATATGTCTTTTGTATAATTAGAATAAATAATATAGTAGGGTAGTTTTGTCCATCAACATTTATCATTTTCCTTAAAATAAATCAATATTATGAAAAGTGTCCTTATTGTAAAACCAAATTATGAAATTAGTACTACTTCCCTTTATTAAACATGAATCCGTCCTTAGAGTTATAACACATTACGGAGCGAGACCTTATAACCCATTATCTCTAAACTTTATTCATATATAAAAGAATATTAAACCGTTAGTAAATTGCTTTTGTAATAACTAATATATATATATATATATATATATTTTGTTACATACTATATAGGCCAAGTTAATCCAATTAATGAATATCACATAACTTTATCTTTACCTTTAAGTGCATTTTCAATGATAATATGAATTTCATCTACTAAAAATATGGATATATAAGTTATAGATGTTAAGGGAACTTCAAAAACCAAATTTGGGTTGGCAAATTTTAAAAATTGAAACTGAATTGAACTTAAAACACCCCTAATATAAGTATTTCTAAAGACATATATGGTTTCTACATGGTACTAAATATCTTGTTCGCTGTCAACTTCTAAAAAAATAATCTCTAATGTTGTTGTCGATAAAATTGATTTTGACATTGACATTATTCATTAGTTTTTTAATGAAAGAATATGGATCTTATTTGATAGATATTCTAGAATATTTTCTAAGAATAAAGTTAAAATATTTAAAAATGAAATATTAAAATAAAAATGATGATGTGGCCTCTAGACATTGTGTAGAAGACCCTCCAGATGTAAATAGTTGCCCTTACAATGTCTTCATCTCTTTTTGCCACGCTACCTTCATGATCATTATCCATGTTTGCATTGAATTTTTAATGCATTATTTATATATATTCTATGTGACACTTCATTTTTTTCAAATTCATGGTTGTATTGGAGATACTCTCAGAGCATCTTTAATAGTAGTGTACATTGTCATGTCAGCCTTTTCTCTCTCAAGTTTTTTTTATAAAACTTTAAATTGTAATAACTTTAAATATAAAATATATACATACATTAATAAAATTTATATATTTGAAATCTACTGATCATCAAGAACAAGAAATCAAGATCCATTGTCATTATAAGATTACATATACATAATTTTTAAATATTTGCACAAAATGATATCAAACATGCATCAATATTTATTGATTTATTCAAATTTTACATAAAAGTTTACAAAAGTACTATTAAAACATATTTTTTTTTAAATTTCAAGATTTGTATAAAAGTGACTTTACACAGAATTTACACAACAATTTATACATTACGGTTAGATATGCTCTAAGGTGCTTAGAACTTCAAGGTAATTAAATATCATATATATATATATATATATCGAATATATTCTCAACTATAAAAATCATAAAAGCGTCCATCTAATTATTATAACCTTTTGTGATTATTTGTGGAGATTTGAGCTAAGACGTTTGAAATGCTATATTAGCATAATGGTTTACCTATATTATCGATAGACGATTACGATTATAATCTCTTCAACTTAGAGCATGTCCAACAGTAGTGTATAATTTTGGTTTGTGTAAAACTTACACGTTTTGTAAAAAAAAGGGTCTCCAGCCGTCTTTTAAGAAACTTTGACACCTAAGATATGCGTAAAAATGTTGTGTAAAATACAAACCCAATTTACACAACCACGTCAATATTATGTGTTTTTTTATACAAACAAGACCCTATTTCTACGAAGGAGTTGGAGAGGGATGTAATTTATTTATGTTCTCCCCTTTCGAACTTTTTTTTAAGTTTTGATAAAAATACTTTATTTTATTTTTAATAAAGAAAACGACCTTTAATTTTGTCTGGGGCATAACCCAAGTTTGAATGATGTATACCTGGAAGAAAAGGAGCCTAGCTTTGTTTGGGGGCACAACTTTTATGGCATATACAATAGACTGTGGTGCAAAGTCAATAAAGAGAATGCAAAAAAGCTAGCTACTACCTTTCCTCTCAAATAAATTGATGGGGATCCAAGGGAACAAAATTATATTTCCCTCTGTCTTTTTCTCTCTTTCCTTTACTTGGACAAGTGTTTTAACTTAACTAAACCTTGTTTTACTCTCTCTCTCTCTAACCAGTTTTAGTCAGACTGCCCACTCTACTCCCAATATTTATACTTTGAGGAGCCTTATTTTCAAATTTTGAATATTAATTGAACCTTGGTCTTGTCAAAATTATAAAAATGAAAATGTTAATCCTTTGGGCTCAAATTTGAGACCCAATAAATTGGGTCAAGTCACTAACGGGCTTTGATTGGTCTGTCTTTATCTAAACCTCTTTGTCTCATACGCCCCAAATTAATGAATATCTAATTTTGGAACATTTCAGATGTTTATGCTAAGTCCTTATTTTTTCTTTTATACAAGCGATAGACACATTCGGATGATTCGAGAAAAAAAGATGGGCAAAATGCAGGTCCTATTTTTAACCATTAATTATATAAAAAATTAGTAGGCCGAACGTAAGCTCAAGGGATTAAAAGTATGAGTGAAGTTCTAGTCTCATGCAACTTCTTCTTCTTGAACGCATTACACACATATGTTAAAAGGAATTAATAAAATTGGGACATAAAAAACACATGTTAGCATTTTTCATAAGATACATCGATACATTCCATTTCTTGACGCTGACATTAAAAGAAAAACACCCCACAATCCAGAATTTGTATTTCTTGTTCAGCCAATGAAATTGGTACTAACTAGGATTGAGAAACATAAATCTTGCCCACAAGATCCCTACAACAAAGGGGAGCCTTTAGCCCCCAAAAGTGATGACACTCCACATGCCCTTTAATTTCCTATTCTCCCAACTTCCTTCTTTTTGACGACACATAAAAGTCCAAGGAAGCTCCTTTTTTCCCCTACAACAACATTTTTTTTTCCATCTCCTATTCTCTCTATCCAAATACCAAAATTTATCATCATGTCAAAAACAAAACACCAAATTCAAATGAGAAAATTGTGCCCGAATTTTGATAGAGAAGATGCCCTCGAGACAATCCTTGAGGTGCCCATACCGGAGGAAATGTTCATTAGTATGGGCAGCAACGTCGCCCTAAGATGGCAAAATATGGCGACATGGATGAAGGCCCAAACTATAGATAAATGGTCATCCCCAATTATTGCTACACGCTATAATGAATTGAGTTTTTTGCTATATATGATCGGGTCACCTCTTATACCTCTTCAGGTTCAATTGGACCATTCCATTCATCGTCCCGTCAAGCATTCCTCCATTGTAAGATACTCAACATTTTTTACAATTTTTTTTAAAGAAAAAATATTGTCTAGCTAAATCTTGTAATTCGATATGTGTAATTTATCTTCTTCACACATTAATCTTTGATCTGTGTTTTTATTCAACGAATGACTAATGTCATTGGCCTGCATGACACACATTATTTATCATTAAAAGAAATTGCACAATGCCACAATTAGTAACAAAATATCTATGTTTAGCAACGAAATATTTGTTAGGAAAAATTGTGTTTTATCACCTCTTGTATTCCTTTAGTGACAAAACCTAGAATTCGTCACAAAATTATGATAGCAAGAATTGGTAATGAGAGTTTTACCGCCAGAGTGTGTTTCCTTAACGTGGACCTTACCCGACTCACCAGGGGTTGGCTTAGAGCATTGTAATTAAGGACTTCAAAAATGTGGTCCAAAATTTTACTGATGCAAGATCTTTATTGACAAAAATCATTTTTTGTTATCAGAGACTTTTAGTGACATAGTTTTCAGTTACCACATTGTGATGAAATTTTTTTTTGTCACTGATGTGATTTACAAAAACCATAATTTTAGTGACAAAGATTTATGGGAAAATAATTAAATACAACATGTTGAAAAACTATAATGAAGTTACCAAATTGTGATCTGAAAACATCGGGTTGAGTCGCGAACGAAGTCGCTTTCTTTAAGTCGTTTCGCAGTTCTACTCGGTATTTGTACTAGTAATTTGGATAGACCATGCCATCCCCAGGAGACAAGAAGCCCAGATTTTCACTTGGACGATGGGAAATCGGAATTCTAACTCCCTTTATAACTTGGCCGGAATTGGTAAACAATTTTTGCTGGAGGCAAAAAAAATTTGGAGGAATTTTTTGTGTGTATTTTTTTCGAAGGAGAGACGATTTTTTTTAAAGGAAATAAAATACTATCCGTTGTGTTGAGGGAGAGAAAACGCAACAGTCGCGATAATGGGAGCTATCCACACCAACCGCGTAAGACTTAGTCAAACCTCTCAAAATTTCGAAATTCAAAAAGAAAATAATTTTATTTTTAATAAATAAATTTTTTCGAAATTTTTTTGTCTAAAAAGATGCTAACTCAAAGTAAGCACGGGTCGGTTAGTGCATTCGTGTGGTGAACCGCACCATTCAAATTCTCATCCAATAGTACAAAAGTCTAATGCCCAAAAGACTCGAGTTCTTAGCCAAATTCTTCCTTTTAAAAACCTACAAAAGATTTTATTTCTCTACTACGTGAGACTTAGGAAAACACAAGAATTCTTACTTTGGTGCTAGCTTTGTTTTGTTTTCTTTCTCCCATCTTTTTCAAATACATAAAAAATCCAACACAACATTACGACCCAAATTTTTTTTGTCTAAAACTTAGTTTGATTTAATTAAGTTGAGAACAATTGTAAAATTGAAGTCATTTTCATCTATGGCTCGAATTTTGTATAAATGCTGATGCATGCAACATTTGGCAGGAATCATCAACGGCGAAATATATAGTACAACAATACATAGCCGCAACTGGGGGACAACCAGCATTGAACACAGTGTACAGTATGTGTGCAATTGGACAGGTGGAAATAAGTTCATCAGATTTTCACCAAGGAGATGAAAGTGTTAAGGTAAGGAATACAGAAGAGAGAGGGGGTTTTGTGCTTTGGCAGCAAAACCCAGATTTGTGGTGCTTAGAATTGCTAGTTTCTGGGTGTAAGGTTATCTCTGGTAGCAATGGTATCATTTCTTGGAGGCAATCTTCCAATGAACTCACTCCCATATGTAAAGGTCCACCAAGACCTCTTCGCCGCTTTTTACAGGTACAAATTAATGCTAAATCTGAAAGCTAAAGGCTGGACCTGATGAAATAAAAAAAAATATATTTGTGTTTCTTTTTGAATGTTATATTTAGTAGGCATTGTTTGTTTGAATATATCAAATCTAAATATTAAATATATATTATTCAGATGTATAATTATGCCTTTTGTTTTATTCGGGTAAAGTCTCAATTGTTATTTGATTAAATAGATCAGGGCAAATTAAAGAAGAGTTATGCATCTTTAAAAAATAACAGTTCAGATTTAGATGAAGGATAGCCTCTCGCTATTAAGAGGCAAATAAATACATTATAATATCTCTGAAGTCTTAATATTGTCCATTCAGACTCCAAGGTTACAAAGAAACGTCTCCTTAGTTGAAACGAAATCACTTATTTTGCTAATTAGAGTTCGGAGCATTTAATTCTCTTATTCTTATACATTGCTTTGGAAGGTAGGATCCGTTTTTTCGATGTGGATTTTGAGTCTAATACATAGATTGTTTATATTGGATGATTTGGACCTTATGTGGTTGTTGAGCTTTGACATTGTGAATAGTTTTTCTTGTGATATTATATTAGAGGTCCGAATATCTAATCCAAAACAAATTGACAATGTGTAAAGTAACCCCTTATTCTTATATATTACTTTAAGAGGATCCATATTTCCAATGTGAGATTTATGATCTCAACACCACCAAAAAAAAAAGTCAAATGTTTCACTTTGGCATCATTAAAAATACTCTAATTTTATCAAAATCAATAGTTTAGAATAATACTTTTTTCCCTTAGAAAATTTTATTATGCTGTTCATGTTTTGAAAAAGGAAATAGAGCCTTTAATTTGTGATGTCAGAAGAGACCGACTAGCATCCATTAAATTTTGTAGACTGTGAAAACTTTAAAAAAAAACAAAAAAAGTTACTCCACAAATTGACGGACAATAGTTCAATTTCGTAGAAGAGTAATTAATAGTGACCTATCGATTTTATTTTATTTTATTTATAAATTGATATTTGACAATTTTATTGGCATATTGGCAGGGATTAGACCCAAGATCAACAGCGAATTTATTCATAGATGCAGTATGCATAGGAGAAAAAATAATAAGCAATGAAGACTGTTTTATCCTCAAGCTTGATACAAGCCAATCAGTCCTTGATGCACAAAGCAGTGGCAAATACGAAATTATCCACCACACGATCTGGGGGTATTTTAGTCAAAGATCAGGCCTGCTCGTTAAGTTAGAGGACTCACGGTTGCTTACGGTGAAGACCACCACAGGGGATGGGGAAGGGGTATTTTGGGAAACAAGCACGGAGTCCGTTATTGAAGACTATAAGTACGTTGACGGCGTTAATATTGCACATAGTGGGAAGACTTTTGTGAGGGTTTTTAGATATGGAGAGCAATCTGCTAATCATAAGAGGGAACTTGAAGAGAGGTGGAAAATTGAAGAAGTTGATTTTAATGCTTGGGGTTTGTCTGCTGATTTTTTCAGACCTCCTTCTGAATTCAAGAAATGAAAAAAAAAATGGAAGGTAATTTGAAATGTAGTACGTGAGGGTATAGACACAAGCATATCTGATAAATGTAATTAACGTATACAAACATACGTCTAATAAGTTGATGAAAAAAATATTTTACAAACGAATGTGATGAATCAGGAGCCGATTTAAATGTAGGAGGATACAGATCGAAGGTGAATGTTGTAAATATAACTGTCACATCAATCTTCTGTGTTGAGAAATTTTTTTTTTGTAAGAATAGTTCCTTCAGAAAAAGAACAATTTTGGGTACATTAAACTTTTTTTGATCTTTTTCAATGTGTTAATTTTATGAGTTTAAATTTGTTGATTCTTTTTAATTAGAATAGATGAGGTGATTAGTCATGCCTGTGGTGGGACTTGTTTTTGCGATGTAGTATAATTTTGTTCACCGAATTTAATTAGATTATATATTATTATGACCATATATGTTAAATTTTAAATGAAAACATATATTGTTGCATAAATTGAAACTTGATCATCAAGCATTAATTAGTGCATTACTAACAAATATAATTGATACATATTTTATATCTACGAAAAGAAATAATAAGCGCAATTATACACAATGTCAATGCTTTCCCACATCTCTCTCTCTCTCTCTCTCTCTCTCTCTCTCTTTAACTCAAGATGGAGAGAATCTGATGTAATCATATGTATAATGCCTGTCACATGGGTCATCCAGAAGTATTTAACAAAAACTAATTATATATTTATATAATTGATAAAGAACAAAGACTAATTATTAGGAATGAATGAATGAAAAGGTCAAAATCTTATACATTAATTATCGTATGAAGTACACTTCCCAACTTTTTTAAGTGAATTAAATAATATTAGCAGGGGAGTTTTTGTCAAAATAGTAATCAAACGACACCACGTTCATCCCACTTTTTCAGGATAATACATTATAAGTCATTAATCGACATAAGTATTAATTAAGTAGTATGTTTTATATCGCAAGAATACTACTCGATCTACACAAAATTTTAATCGGATTGCATGTGTAATATAATATGTATTAGTCACTCACACTAAAAAAAAATTTGCATTTGATCGAGTGTAATTAACATGCAATCTTTAGACTTGAGGACATGACTTTAAATCTTGTCTTATGAAATTTTTTTAGAAATTTTTGGCACAATAAGAATAATTTTGTAATTTCACAAGTACTCCTAACTCACACTTATTATATAGCGAGTACGCCTTAAACGAAAGTTAACAAATTCTTACAAATAAGGTCCATGTATTCCATCCCCTCTCACTTCCGGTACTTACTAGTATGTTGTAAAAGAAAGAAGGCTTAAACTTTCTTTTCTGAAGAAAAATAGATTTTCCAAGATCAACAGAATTGTACAACAAGATAGATATAATTGTGGCGCACAAAAATTATATATTTCTATGGGTGGAGTAATTGCTTTGTCTTATATATATATGCTTTGCGATATTTCGATTTCCCAATCTAAAATTTATTTTAATTCTCAATAGTGTGGGCTAAAAGAGATTAAATTTCTTTTATATATATAATTAATTTACCTACATTATAATTTTGCTTTTATTTTTCGGGGTTAGATTATAGAGGTTGCTCTATTAGAACCCAGTTCCACCGCTTCGCATACCAAGCTTTATCCCTTATACCTTTTACAACTACCCCTTATTTTTTCTACTTCTCTATTTGAAAATATCCATATTATGGGGAAAGAAACACATGCATATTTGAGCATATATATAAAAAAAAAAAAAAAAACAAATCAGTATTTAACTACAAACTAGAAGCTACATACTTTGCATGCAAATTAAACTCTTATTGATTTATTCTTCAAGAACAATTCCCAAAAAAAAAATTTGATAAGGAATTTATGAAGAAATTTTGGAAATCAGGAACAAGAAAGTATTGGAAAAAAACTCTCCCCTATAAAATCTAAAAAGATATTTAATCAGCTACATTTTCAGCACTAATCCGGAGTAAACTAAACAACTTTGTAATGCAACTTCTCTATTTGTACTTCCTTGCACCAATCTAAAAGAAAATCCTAAACAACTCCCATTCTGCGCCTGCGACTCTCTCCCCTCCAAGTGAACAGTATACTGTTGCCGCAGTGGCAGAAAAGAGATCATAATCTACTCTTCTTCTTCTTCTCGGCCTTGACAAGATTGAGTACTGCTTCGAACACATTTATTGAACAAGGCAGAACCATGGGCTCAACGCCTTGAATTTCATCCTCAAACTTATTCAGCAAATCTTGTATCCTTCTTGATGATAAATACGAGAGTGGGATCACATACCTTTTGAGCTCTTCACCCACGTATACTGGAAAGTGGCCACTAGGGACTGTTTGTTTGTGAATACTAATTTGTTGTTGATGAAGCAAAGTGTACCCTCTATTATTGTTAGCATTCATCTTCTTCAAGAACGACTGAATTTTTCTTCCTCGGATTATACCCATTTTCGAATACGGGATATATATATAGTTGGGGTTTTAATTTGAAATTCTTGAGAGGAAAGGAAAACTTAGAATGAGATAGAGAGAAATAATGAGTTTGTAAGTATATAGAGAGAGACAGAGGGAGACTATAATTGTAATAACGGAATTAGGTTTTTTTTTTAATTTATACGGGTGGAAAGCTTGGAAAGTAACTACTTGTATTAATTTATGGTAGATTACTAATATATAGCGTGTTGCAAGGTGTGTGTTCTCAACGCGCGCTAGGATTTCTTTTTAATTTTAATTCTTATTTATGTATTTATATTATATTATTCTTGTACAAAAAACAACTTGTTTGCATCACATATCAAAGAGGACAAGCCGGTGCTGCTTTAATTATATAATAATCAAACTTTTCTTCGTACCTCATTGTTAACGGTTTGAATGTATTCCTCTCCTTATCAAATTTACATAAAACTTTTTTTTATATTTTTTACGTCTCAAATTAAGTAAATTATTACACGTTACATGTAAAAAGGTTTAGTTAGTTTGTGTAAGATAAATTCACGTAAATATAAAAATGGCCATAATATTACACTATATAAAATGAATATATAATTGTTATTGGAATACACAATCAAGAGATATGTCTTGAGGATATACTAATGTATCACTAACACATTGCCCAGCAGTAATATTGAATATTTTTTAGTGATGATGGGTTGAATTCACTAATTAATATACCGGCTACACTTCGCTAAAACCTTAAATGTGTGCCCTGGCTCCATGTGTCTCTTTAAAATTAGTGGGGAATGAATTTGGCTCAACATATGTCACACATGATGTGATGACCCACATACAAATACCATTTTTATAGTGGTATTGAGATGGTCATCGAATTAACTATAAGTTGTGATGCAGGTGATAACCTTTGTTTCAAGTGGTTGAATCGCTTGTGAAGGATCGAGGTTTGATTCCCTCCAAAAACACTTCTCGTGGCTAAAGGACAACCAGTTTCTTCATGCATAAGTTACCCATTTCAATATTAGTATAGAGGTACCTCAAGTCAAAAAAATTAAAAAAAAAGGAAAAGCATTGATTTATATATATATATATAAGTATAATATATAGGAATTAAATAATAGCTTGAGTTAACTATTTTCACTCTGAGTTTCTTTTTTAATTCGAATTAAGGACTGAATTTCAAATTTTAGAATATTTTATTTTTTTAAGGATTAACTCAGAAATAATGGAAAGTGCAGTGCCGTACGCTAAGTAAAAGAAAGAAGTTTATGTTGTCAGATGCCACCGCAACCCATGTGGTATGTCAAAAGAGAAGTAAAGAAATTTATTATGTCATTAACTTACCAACGCAGACTCACCGATATCTTTATTGCATGAAAACTAGCTGTATCCACTCTTAACGTTTTATTTCATTATATATATATATATTCTCCCACATATATTATTTTTGACGGTGAAAATTTTAATTCAAGTACTATAAACGATATTTATTATATATGTACGTTTGAAAATAGAATAAAAATTATAAAAAAAAAAAAAAAACTAGTGTTCTCACACTGTCACAAACACCTTGCAACACGCTATTGTAGGAATTAATTATTGAACCAACATTACTAGCTTAATTCCCAAGTTTTCCACCTTTTCCTAATTTGAAAGGAAAACCAATATGATTTATGATTATACTTTCTATAACCATACATTTATATATACATATATATAGGGTAAGTACGTATGTACTCAAAAACTCATTATTTCTCTCTTTCTCATTCTACGTTCTAAATGTTGGAAAAAATTAGTTTTGATGCCTTTTTTAGGGTAATTTTAAATGGGGTTTCACACTCGGTTGTGAAAGAAAATTATAGATTCGTGTTCTTCCTCCATGAGTACATCGAGATCGTGTATTTGTATGCTCAAAACAGATTTGAGGTGAATGAGAAATTGTCACCCAAAGTGAGCTACTTGGGATGGAAAATAAAATGGAAAATGTTAGTCCTACATTGAAACTTTTGGAAAACTTTTATGAGTTTATAAAGGATAATCTTTCACTAGCTCATAAGCTTCTAAGAAATATAAGGCTCTCTCTCGCGCACTCAGGCGCAGGGGGATGCAAATCACGGACCGAATTTAGCTTGACACAGACTTGGCTTGTGTGAGGCCCGCACCTGCGGACACGAACAGTCGCGCGGGGTCATGTTTTGCACCTAGAGTTTTCCAGTTCATTTATTTTCCTTAATGTCACCCATTTTAAATTTTGAATTACTCTTAATTAAGAGTTTTTAAATTCAAATTAATTCAAAAACGTTTGAATTAATTCATATTAAATTGTAAAAACGTTTTTATTTAATTGTTGCAATTAACTCAAAACGTTTTTTATGATTAATGGATATTAATTCTAGAGTTCTTCCCCTTGTATAAATTGGAGACCTCATTCCACACATCTAAACACACACATCTCTCTCACGCTTTTTCTCTCTAGAGTCTTGTTTGGTGGATATTTATTTAATTGTTGCCTCATTTTTTATGATTAATGGATATTAATTCTACATATCTAAACACACACATCTCTCTCACGAAATCCTCTCTCCTTCTCTCTAGACTAGTCTTGTTTGGTGGTGATAAAGTTCAAACACAATTTAAGTTCGTTTAGCGAGTGACACCAAGTGCTAAAGGTAGACACTCTTTACCGTTTCATCCTGGGAGACAAACGCCATAACAAACCTCATAAGCACCGTGGGAGGCGGCGTAATTGTTTTAAGGAGATCGTGTGATACACGAAACTCGGTTTACTTTTCTATTCTATTTATTTTGTTAATTTCCGCTTTTTCGCCAACACCAAAAAACCCTAATTATTTAATTTTTCAAGATGAGCATAATCCGAGGAAGAAAAATTCAGATGTTAATGAAGAAGATGAAGAATAGGAATAATAGCAAAGGATACACTTCGCTTCATGATCATCAACAAATTAGCATTCACGAGCAAACAGTCCCTAGTGGACACTTTCCTATATATGTTGGTGAAGACCTCAAAAGGTATGTGGTTCCGGTAGCGTATTTATCTTCAAGAAGGATACAAGATTTGTTGAATAAATTCGAGGATGAAATACAAGGCGGCAAACCCATAGTTGTGCCTTGTTCGATAGATGTGTTTGAAGCAATGCTCAATCTTGTCAACGCTGAGAAAAAGAAGACTACTAGACTATGATCGAAATCTTTCAGGGCATTGCGGCGACTGTATTCTCAATATGTGGCGACAGTTTACTGCTTGCACAGAGATGACATGATTTACTTCTTGCACAAAGAGGACAAGGTTGCAAAATATACACAAAAAGAAAGAGTAGTTAGTGCAAATATTTACTAGTTGAAAAGTTACATATTACTAAGCTGTTTATTTAAGTCCAGCTAATTGTTAAAAATGTAGCTAAATACGTTTTAGTTTGTGCATGGTTGAGAATTTGTTCCAATTTTTTGATTGGTATATACATATACACGGTGGTATTATAAATTTTGAGAAAAAACTATTTTCTTTGTTCTTCCTTTGTTAGCTAAGTTCCATAAATTTTAATCAATAGTCCAACATTGTACTACTCTTGGAACGTAATCTACTTTCATGCATGCTCTAGTGGTAAAATCACCCAAACAAAAAGGAAAAAAGTGAAACAACCTAAATGGTAAAAAAGTCTTCGGAGCTAAAGATTGCAAGTTTGAATCGAGGAGGGGTTAATTATGTAGTTGAAATTACATGTTTAACCTGACCACTTGCTTATAAATATATATTAATCGGGTTAATCATGTAAACTAGATATCAAACTAGTTGTGTTCAAGTTATTATGAATAACACAATTAATTAACTAAATGGATAACATATTTGCTTTGGCATCTTATTCTCTTTCGCAGATATTAAAAGTACTTCTCTTTTGACATGACTAGAACTCGACCCGTGAACCCGAATTGCTAGCTCTAACAATAGAGACGTAGATTCAAACTCAATTAAAGGCATATTCCAATTTGCCAGTCTTTTTTTGTACAGATCGAGATTAATCTTTTGTACGATACTCCCTCTGCTGCTCTTCCCTCGATCCCTCAAATCGAACTACGTACGATTGACTTTGAATTTGCATTGCATGTAAGAAAAAGGGAAAACTTTTACTAAGCGGAACTCTCTAAACATTGCGTTCACGTCGTTCATTATCCGAGTCTTCTATAAATTAAACCAACGCTTCAAAGTCATGATTAGCAACTCCAATGAGAATATAAATTACTTATTTAAAACCAGAAAGCTGACAATATATGAGTGTCCATAATCTATATAATTAATCATACTATCTTAATTTTTTATTTTTTAAAAAAAAATCGTACCATCACAATGCGGCACTTAACTTTATCCGATCGAATTTTTTTTTCTTCCAAATTTCATAAATATTTATCTATTAATGTTTGACTTGAAGTCTGTAATCAATAAGAAGAATTTAGTGCCGGTTCTGAGGCGTACTGTAGGAGTTATTGTACATTATCCATATTACTGCAAAAACATTTACACCTTATAAATTAAAGATTTTTTTTTAACAGTGGCATGTATATTCACATGCATCAGTTTATGCACTCTTAGCTAATTTCTTTGTTGTTCGGTTAAAGAGAAACCATCAACGCTGAGATTAGAAGTTCACAAGATTGATTATAATAATTTAATACCAAGCAACGACCACAAAATACAATTAATAAAAAATTATTGAACTCTAGTCACATCAACATTTATTCAAAATGCCTCTTCTATGTGGAAGACAATTTTTCTCCCGCATATTTAATGATACATATTTAAGACTAATGAAATTAATGATTAAAAATAAAAAAATTATTCTAACTTTGTTTATTTGACTATTCGAAATCACAACATAACCTTTAGTTTAACACATATAAGAACTATAAATATATATATATATATATATATATATCATCAGTGGGGAGATCTTATATTCAAGCCTCATTTCGGATTGAGGTGCACAAAGATTCTTATTATCATCTGAAATTAAAAGGAAGAGACATAAACCTTTTTTTTTTTAAATAAAATCCTATTTGAAGTAAATTTTTCTTTGTTAAGTTAACTACGTACGTCTAATTCAGAGAGTAGTGCTAAAATGTAGTAATAAGCTGTACAACTGTACTAACGTTAAGAGTGTAGTCCTACTAGTTCTTTGAATTGGGGTGCCATACCCAAAAAAATATACAAAATTGTGTAAACCTACATTTTCAATTTCCAACAAAAAATTTATACTCTTCCTATTTTAACTATGTTAAGGCACAGGCCTCATAGTCACGTATGTTATGTCCAAATTAAATTATTCTTCCATATCTTCTCGTGTCACATACTCGGTACTATGGGAGGTAAACATTAGACATGGGCTTTTGGTCAAGGCGCACTTGAATGTTTTGTGTTGTGGTCAGCCCATAATCGAAGCCCTTGGGCCCGTTTTCGTTACAAATGAGGGATTATATAACTAGCCGAGCAAGATATGTTCGCATGCTAGCCGACCACAAATCAACTATTGTAATTTGCCAACCATAATGAACTAACTAGAGGAGGACCAACCAACTTTGGTTGGCCAACGAAAAGGAGGTAGATGAGCTAGAAGATAAGTGATGGAAAATAATCACTTATATAAATGTGAATAAGGTTAGGGACAGTTGGTATCTTGGAGTAGTACCCAAGTTTATCTTTTATAGTAATTTTCATTCATTCCAAACCATAATGTAACCTTATCATATACATATAAATAGGAAGGAAAACCTATAGCTAAACCATTAATTCCAATACCCTCTACATTCACTTTCACACATTCTCTCCTTTTTCCTCAAGTAAAAACCTTAAACCTAATAATGTATCTCTCTTTAAACTTTCAAGCTAATAGAATCAACATACACACAAGGGAACATATACTATTGGACTAGGAATTAAAGCCACCAGAAGAACCTACCCCAAAACAAATATGGTCCTCATTATGTTGATTGGTTTCTACTCTATTTGATGTTCTTAACTGTTCATCACCTTGATTCATAATTTCTGGTTGCCAATTCAAGCAAAGTTCACTGGGCTGATTTTTTTCAAAATGGGCTTGGTTAGATTTTAGCCACCCACTAGTACATATGCAATATTATATTATATTATATTTTCTTAAATACACTTTAAAAATATTAATGCTGTTTAATGAAGTGGGTAAGATACGCAAAACAAGTAAAGACATCCAGACGAATTCAAAAAATCTGGTTCAAGACTCATTTGGAGTACGAATTCAAAAGAAGCCTAGAACATTTTCTTAAAAAAAATCGCATTTTAAATATAATTTCAAAGTGTATTGTTAAAAGTATTAACAATAATTTCAATGTCAAAGGCACGGGCCTCGTAGTTTGAATTAAATAGTTTCTGCCGTTAACAATGACTTATGCGGAAAAGGCAAGATTATTATATAAAGTTGCACCGGCTCCTCATCTTGGATGAAAACAAGCTAAGTCGTATGCAAATTAAAATTATTCTTCCATATCTCAATATTATTTTATAACTTCTCTTTGACGCGGCCAAAATATAAATATTAATTTTAAATTAATAATGCAATTACTATACATATATATAATATAAGAAATGAAAAATTAAAGAATGTTCTCAAACACTGACACAACTTGAACAACACGTTATATTGGGAACCTACTATGAAACAAATCACTTAATTTCGAAGCTTAATTAATTTCTATCTTTTTCCAATAAAATAAAATGAACAAATTCTGTCATAATTACTCTCTCTCTCTCTCTATATATATATATATATATATACGTACTACTCACAAACCCAATAAACCTCTCTATCTAATTCTGAATTTTCCAAATTTCCCTTCAAGATGGAACGAATCTGATCTAATCATATGCATAATGCCTGTCACATGGGTGTCATAGGTCATCCAGTAGTATTTAACAAAAACTAATTACTAGGAATGATTGAATAAAATGGTCAAAATCTTATACGTTAATTAAGGTGTATGTTTTGAATTTTGTATATTTGTCGACGTAGTAATCAGACGACACCACGTTCATCCCTCTTTAATTTGTAAACCCATTTAGTTGAAGGATGTATAAGATTTGAAAATTAACCGAACCTCTTGGCCTAATAGATTGTCATTGGAATAATTTTAAGGGTTAATTGGGTGTTTCCAAAATCAATTTCCGGCGTTGTCAAAATAATGTTTGGCCAGAGACGGCCACGCTCCTCGAGCGGAGATTAGTCAAGATGCGCAAAAACTGGTTCAAACAACTCGTGGAATAAACTTCGAACAAAAAAGCTATTAATATTTGAAATTAAATTGATGCTTTTATTAAAATTTAAACGCTTATGCGAAAACAGTTACTACATTTATAAAGTTATGCATGCACTATTTTTATTTTTTTAAAATGAGGTTTAAGTCACTCCCTTTATGTACAAATAAATAAAACTTCACCCCAAACTCTCTTTGTTGAGACTTGAACTAAAAATCTTTATCTGGTTCGAGTGGGCGCCTCCCCAATTAATCTATCCTTCTGAGGATATATAATATCTTTTTTTTGAGATGTGTGGTTTATAATCTTGACACGCTCTTCACGTGTGGGTAATTTTGAGTTACACATGTAGAATGATTATATATTAAGTAACGTGGAGTTCGTGTGGCTGTTAGTAATAACTTGCTCTCCGATACCAATTAGAGTTTTGAATCATCCAACCCAAAACCAACTGTTTATGAGTAAACTATAGTGCCTTTATTTTATATATTGCTTTGCGAGTATTCTCAGAACTGTTTATGAGTAAAGTAGTGCCTTTGTTTTATATATTGCTTTGCGAGTATTCACTTTTCCAATGTGAGATTCATATATAGTCGATCTCAATATTTAGTGTGAAC
This sequence comes from Lonicera japonica, assembly GCA_021464415.1. NCBI lineage: Eukaryota > Viridiplantae > Streptophyta > Magnoliopsida > Dipsacales > Caprifoliaceae > Lonicera > Lonicera japonica. The sequence continues at coordinate 45,630,004 of CM038464.1, forward strand.
TAAAATAAATTAAATTTCTCTTAATGTGTAATCTACAAGTATAATTTTGTTTTATTGTTCGGTCCAGTTACACCCCTTGCGCTTCTCAAGCTTGATCATTTAAACTTTTTGCCCTTATTTTTTTCTACCTTTATCTATTTGAAAATATCTATTGATATTTCGGTGCATAAATTTTTTTTGGAAAGAATGAAATCTACAACGTCGCAAATAAAAAGTGGGAGCGATTCCACTTGAACTAAAACTCTTGGGCATATAAAACAGAACACATATTGATATCTAACCGCAAAGAAGATGTGTACTTTGAAGATTTCGGTGCATAACAAATAAATATTGTTTTGGAAAGATTGGAATCTACAACGTCGCAAGTAAAAAGTGAGAGCGATTCCATTTGCACTAAAACTCTTGGGCATATAAAACAGAACACAAATTGATAGCTAACCGCAAAGAAGATGTGTACTTTGAAAATTCTTATTGATTTATTCTTTGAAAAGAATTCCAACCCAAAAAAGGGAAATCAAGAACAAGAGAAATAAGAAAAATTTCTCCCCTATAAAAACTAAACATATATTTAATTAACCACATTTTTAAAACCAAGCCGGATTTAAATAAATAACTTGGTAATGCAACTTCTCTACTTGTACTTCCTTGCACCAATCTAAAAGAAAATCCTAGCTAGTGCCGCTCTCCATTCTGCGCACTGCAACGCTGTCCTTTATGTGCAAGTTGCACATTAATTATGACTTCAGTGGCAAAAAATATTTCATAATCTAGTCTTCTTTTTCTCGGCCTTGACAAGATTGAGTACCGCTTCAAACACATTTATTGAACAAGGTAGAACTGTGGGCTCGACGCCTTGAATTTCATCCTCGAACTTAGTCAACAAATCTTGTATCCTTCTTGATGATAAATATGCGATCGGAATCACATACCTTTTGAGTTCTTCACCCACGTATACCGGAAAGTGGCCACTAGGGACGGTTGGTTTGTGAATGCTAATTTGTTGTTGATGAAGCAAAGTGTACCCTTTGCTATTATTGTTAACATTCATCTTCTTCAACAACGACTGAATTTTTCTTCCTCGGATTATAGCCATCTTCAAATAAGGGACATAATTAGGGATTTCGGAATTCTTGAGAAGAAACGAAAGCAAAGGAAAACTTAGAATGAAATATATAGAGAGAAGTAATGAGTTTGTTAGTACTACGCAAGTACCACATATATATAGTAAGAGTATATATAATTATAACATAATTTAGTGTTTTTATTAAATAGAAACAGGTGGAAAACTTGGAAAATAAGTTGGGTTCATAGTAGATTCCACCTTGCGTGTTGCAAGGTATGTGTGAGAACACTGGGTTTTATATATAGGCTGTTATTATTATTTGTTTATTTATATATATTATATGATTGTTGCATTAGTTCTCTGATCTTACTATCTAAATACTTGGCCACGTCAGTGGGAAATTTTAAATGATAATGTATATGAGCCCAATTTACTAAGCAGTATATTTACAACATTTCACTGAATTTTTTGAATGTGTACCCTCTATATAAGTGTATCTATAAAATTACTCGATCTGGAATGAATTTTGCTCAAGATATGTCACTCATAATGTGTCATTGATTTATATGTAAGTTGTAATGAAATTAATTAAATAATAAATTGAATTAGCCATTTCCAAGTGAGAACAGGTCGTCGAGTTTCTTTTTCAAATCGAATTAAGGAATGAATTTCAAATGTTAAAGAATTTTAATTTTCTATAGATTAACTCAGAATAAATTAAAATTTTAGTTGCAATATAATTAACAAATTGAAGAACATGTGAGCTAATGCAAAGTGCCGTACATTGAGTATAAAAAAGAATTGCTTATGTTGTCAACACAACCCATGTGGAACGTCCAAAGAGAAGTGAAAAAAATAATATAATTAATTTAGCAGCGCAGAGTCACCGATATCCTATTAGATGAAAACTAGCTGTATCCAGTCTAATCATTTTATTTCATTATTATTGTATATATATTCCCCCATATATATTATCCCCTTATTTTAATTAACTAGAAATTAGGTAGAAGGGCTTATTATACATTGATTTTTACTAAAAATTCAATGAATAATATTTTTTTGAATGAAGGGCCTATTTTTAATTGGTAATTAGTGTAAGAGGCATATTTTGTTTTATATTTTAAATGAATGTATTTAAATATCATTTGATTAATAAAAACATGTTATGTATTACCTAAATTACCCTTCTTTATGAAATTTGCACAAAAGATATGGACTATAAAGTTCATATTACAGTAAAATTTGAACTGCAAAGTTCATATTGCAGTGAAATATGGACTGCAATATGAACTTTGCACTAAAAATATGGACTGCAAAGTTCACATTGCAGTAAAATATAGACTACAATATGAACTTTGCACCAAAACTATCGACTGCAAAGTTCTCATTGCAGTGAAATATAGGACTGCAAAGTTCATATTGCAATCCATATTTTAATGCATATTGGTATTTTTTAGTTTATTTTAAGGGTTGGGATGTCATTTTACAATGAAAAAAAAAGACACATGTTATATTATTAATAAAATAAAAAATAGGCCCTTTATTTAGAAAAAATTATTCCTTGGCTTTTAGTGTGAAAATCTTTGTCTAATAAGACCTTTTTTTTAATTGCCCCTTTAATTAATTACGGTGAAAATTTTAATTAAAGTACTACATATAAGTTATTTATATATATATATATAGGATTTATTTCCTGTACGCACAAATGCGTACGCATTTGTGCTAAAAGGATTTCCGGTGGGCCCCATTTCATTTGAGAGAGAGAGAGAAAGCTTCGCTCTTTGACTGCTTTTACGGCTTAGTTAAAAAAGAAATAAAACACAAGGCACAGCACTTTCCTTCTCTCTTCTCCACTGTTTGTCTCTCTCTCTAAAAACCATTTCAAAATCAACTCTCTCTACGAATCTCCAGCAGCAGCACTACGACGGAGCTCGCTCTCTCTGCGACGGGGCTTTCTCTCTCTACGGCGGAGCAATCTAGTGATTTTTATTTCACCTCAATTATCTATGCATTTACACTGCAATTACTGTATTTTGATTGCATCTTGTATGAAAACTTTAATTATGTAGCGTATGTGGTAACTTTTCATTTGTGTTGCTACTTTGATTGCTTTTTGAAGTTTGATAATTTAGAGGAAATCTAGTATTTTTGATTTCACAGTTAATGTCAAGAGATGGAAATTATAATATGTTTCTGTTAATTTCATTAATTTGATGATTTATTTTTTATTCCTTCACTTGAACCAACAGACAAGTCTCAAAATTTCAATCAAACCACAAATTAGACACAACCCCATTCTTCTTCATCAAACTACAAGCCTCCACCGTAGATCTCAATGAGACCCATTCTTCTCCATTGCAAAACTCGCCCCATTTTCAACCAACCCCATTTTCAATCAAGTCTCGAAATTTCAATCAAACCCATTTTCAATCAAACGTAATTTTCAGTTCTCCATTGCAAAACTCGAAATTAGAGACAAAGGCTTCATTTTAATGAGACCCATTCTTCTCCATACGCACAAACTCGACCATAGAGAGAGAAAACTCCGCCGTAGAGAGAGCGAGCTCCACTGTAGAGAGAGAGCTCTGAAAGCTTCGTTTGCTGCTACTGCTGGGTCGTAGTGCTGCTGCTGGAGATTCGTAGAGATAGTTGATTTTGAAATGGTTTTTAGAGAGAGAGACAAACAGTGGAGAAGAGAGAAGGAAAGTGCTGTGCCTTGTGTTTTATTTCTTTTTTAACTAAGCCGTAAAAGCAGTCAAAGAGCGAAGCTTTCTCTCTCTCTCTCAAATGAAATGGGGCCCACCGGAAATTCTTTTAGCACAAATGCGTACGCATTTGTGCGTACAGGAAATAAACCCTATATATATATATGGACGTATGAAAGTAGAAAAAAAAATTATAAAAAGGAAAAAAAACTGGTGTTCTCACACACTTGCACCTTGCAACACGCTATTATAGGAATCAAATTTTTAACCAACATTACTTAATTCCCAAGTTTTCCACCTTTTTGTAATTTTAAAATAAATCCAATTCCCTTTATGATTATGATTATTCTCTCTATACTTATATATATATATATATATATATTTGTGGTGGGTACGTATACGTACATACTCAAAAAGCTCATTATTTCTCTCTATATTCTGATCGAGTTCCAAAAACCCTAATTATTAGTTTTTTTTCAAGATGGGTATAATCCAAGGAAGAAAGATTCAGAAGTTTTTGAAGAAGATGAAGAATGGGAATAATAGCAAAGGGTACAGTTTGCTCCATGATCATCAACAAATTAGCATTCACAAACAAACAGTCCCCAGTGGCCACTTTCCGGTGTACGTGGGTGAAGAGCTCAAAAAGTATGTGATTCCGGTCATGTATCTATCTTCAAGATGGATAAAAGATTTGCTGAATAAATTCGAGGAAGAAATTCAAGGTGGCCAGCCCATAATTCTGCCTTGTTCGGTAGATGCGTTCGAAGCAGTACTCAATCTTGTCAAGGCTGAGAAAAAGAAGACTACCAGGCTATGATCAAAACCTTTCTCACCACTGCAGCAAAAGAGTGCGCTCGCATAGAGAGAACGGAGTGTCGCCAGATTTACACAGAAATCAGGTAGAGTACTTGGTGCAAATATTTACTAGTTAAAAAAGTTTTAAGTATTACTTACTAAGCTGTTTATTTAAGTTCAGCTTAGTGTTAAAAATCTAGCTAATTACGTTTTAGTTTGATTAGTATAGAATTTTTCTCCAATATACTGTTCGATATACACAAAAAGCCACCGTGTAATTAAGCAGAGATTGAATGTTTGAAATGTTGTGCCCGCCTGATATTGTTCCCAACTTAAACACCTTTGGGTCACAGGTGTGAGGTTTTAACTCAAAAGGACTCATTACTATGCGGAGACTCTCCGGCTTATATACTTCATGTTGAGTTCTACAATTTTTCCATGTAGGATCAATGATTTGAGCCAACCATTCTCAACAAAATTAAGGAGACAAGTCATCGTGTAATTAAGCAGGTAATTTGTGGAAATGGCTAATTCAGTCTCTTGCATACAGATAATTGAGCCCTGTTAAAAGCATGTTCGATCCAAACCAGTCTTTTTTTATATAGAGATTAATTTTTTCTATGATTATCCCTCTCTTGCGCCTCCCTTGCTCAAATCGAACTATGATTAAATCTGAATTTAGTTTGCATTCCATGTAAAAGTAGAAAACTTTTATTGGAACTTTCTAAAGACGGTCGTTCATAATCCGAGTCTTCTGTAAACCAACGGTTAAAAGCCATGAGTAGCCAGTCCAATATGAAGTAAGATCAAATATTTATTTAAAACGAGAAATTAATAAGATATGAGTGTCCATAATCATGCTATCAGTCATAATCCTGAGCTCATCTTTTGTGGACTCTTTTAGCAAATTTTATAAATGTTTATTTAATACTTGACTGAATGCATACTTATAAGTAATATTTTGTGAATCTTCTAGTCTTGGTGCAAATATCTTTTTAATGAATACCCCAACATACTCATAGTAACCTATATAATTTCATGCTCTGGTGCAAAAATCACAAAGAAAATTGAAACAGAAATGGTAAAAATGTCTTCAGATTTCAGAGCCACAGTATGCACATTTGCTATCGAGGAGGCAGGTCACTGTGTAATTAAGTGAGTAATTTTAAGGCGTTGACAGGCAAATTCAGACCGAAAACAAATATTTACAGTGGGCGTGAGAGTGGCAGTCTCTTTTTGTAGAAATCAATGAAGATAAATCTTTTTTCTCCCTCACATCAAACTACGATTATTAAATTTGAATTTGCGTTGCATGTAAAACAAATATGTGGAAAAAAAAATCTTTTATCGGAACTTTCTAAAGACATTCATAAGTCATAATCCGAGATTTCTATAAATCAACGCTTCAAAGCCATGATTAGCATGTCTGCGGGGTAAATTACAAACCAATTTAAAAGAAACCTAATAATATTTGAGCGTACATGCATAACCATGCTATCGATTGTAATGCTAAAGACTCTTTAGCAAATTTTATAAATATTTAAGCTCTTTTTGACAACAACATGAAAAATGAAAAGAAAAATACTTGATTTGTGTAAAAAGTTGAAAATTTAATAAATTGAGGCATGTGATCGATGAGATGCTCTCCATCTCAGGATCATGATAATTTTTATGAGTAGATGTCATCCGTCCTTCATTGTGGATATCTTCCATCTTTCATTATTTTTTGCGGAAAACTTTTCTTTCTCACCGGCCACATGCCTCAACTTATTTTCCAACTTCTCACAAAAATCAATTGTTTTTGTTAATATTTTTCGTATTGTTATCGAACGCGCCCTTATTAATTAATACTTGTCTTGAAGCCTGCATGCAATATCTTGTGAAATCTTCTAATTCTGGCATGAATGGCTTGCCCTTTGACCGGACTGGAGAGGGTCTTATTCTTAGTACTTGCAAGCTGCCCAATTTATGCATATCGTTTAAACTGGAAAAAAAAAAAAAAGGAAGCCAATAATAAGAAGCAATGCAGGCATTAAGAGCCAATTTATAGGTTGTGCGTGTAGTAAGAATTTGTTAACCATCCTCTAAAGAGGGTAGGGCTAGCATTTTTTACCGAAAAACCGAAAATCGAACCGAAAAAACCGAACTGCTGCGTAAAAAATACCGAACCGATTTTTAATGGTAACCGAATTTCGATTATCGAAAATTAAACAGTAGAAAACAGTATGTCGGGTAAAAGGTTCGGTAAAACCGAACCGAACCGAAATTTAAAAATAAAGTTACATTCCTTCAGCAGTTCAGCTCACGTAGTCACGTGTTCACTAATTCACTTCAGTAATTCAGTTAACACTTTAACACAATCTCTATTCTCTATTCTCTCCTCCGCTCTCTCCCACCACTCTGCTCGGCTCTCTCCCACCACAACGGCTCCACCAATCGTCAGTCACTCAGCGGCAGTCCAACACGCACTACGGTCTCCACATCTCCACCGTAAGATCTAGCCCTAAAATTCAAAATCCCCTTTTTCGTATGAAGTTTATTTTTTTTTATTTGGCTACTTCGATTTTGTGCTTGCTCATACTTCTTCACCTTAAGATCTAGCCCTAACTTCATAGTTCATACTTCATACACGTTAAAATTTTATATGTTTTAGCCCTAACCCCAAATAGGCTAATATATGATTTAATTAGTTAGCCTTAATTTTAGAGATGATTTATTGTTCTTTAATATATGGTAGTTGCTATTCCTAATTTTAAAGAAAATTTAAATACTTGATAGTTGATGTTTTGATGTTTGGATTTTGATTGTTCTTTGATAACTTGATAATTTATAACTTTAATACTTGATACTTGATAGTAGGCCTGGGACCGGTTCGGTTCTTTAAAAAATTTTGAGGAACCATTAACCGAACCGGTTCTATGTTAACAGTTCGGTTCTACCTATAAAAAGTGAAGAACCGGTTTAAGAACCGAACCGGTTCTAACGGTTCGGTTCTCCCGGTTTATCGGTTAACCGTTAACAAGATAAAAACCGGTTCCTTAACGGTTATTGGAAAGAACCGGTTTATTGGTTAACCGTTAACAAGAAAAAAACCGGAAAAACCGAAATATTAATAGTTATTGGAAATAAATAACGGTTCTAAGGGTTCCTTAATGGTTCTAACGGTTCCTTAACGGTTCTAACGGTTCGGTTCCTAAGCAATTTAGAAGGAAAATCTAATAACGGTTCCTTAACGGTTATTAGAAAAAAATTATATCAAGAACCATTAACCGAACCGTTAACAACCTCCAAGAACCGAACCGTTAACAAAAGTTTCCTATTTTTCAAGAACCGAACCGAACCGGGTTTTATCGGTTCGGTCCGGACCGGTTCTCCGGTTCCCGGTTCTAAAATCCCAGCCCTACTTGATAGTTGATAGTTGATACTTAAATTTAGTTTGTAGTTAAGCTTAAGATACTTGATAATTGAATAGTTGATACTTGATAATTGATTCTTAGATGTTTGAACTTTGAATTTAAAGATGCTACGTGATACTTGATAACTTGATGGTTGATAGTTGATAATCGATAAGTCGATAATTGATACTTTGGTTAATTATTTGGTAGTTGATAACTTGATAGTTGAAGTTGATACTTAATAAGTTAATTTTAGTTTTTAATTAAGTTAAATTTCAGTTTTCTCCTAATTTCTTTTTCTTTTTTATTAGTACTAATGTACTATACTAGACTACTAGAGTACTACTTAAGTACTTAATGGTTATAGCTTTTTTTTCTTTCCTTTTTTTTATAATTTTTTATGAGCTTCAAGCCTTCAACTAGTAATCCACAATCTATGAATCTAGTATGGATAGTAATCTAATATGTATAAATGTATAATACTAGTAAATTAGTAATGTAATATTGTAATCTACTAATCTAGTATTATATAATTATATTGTAATCTACACATAGATTCTAACACTTATTTTCCTTTTCTAGGATGGATAGTCAATCCGCTAGTAATAGTGGATTCGATACATACACGTCACCGAGTGTAAGTTCGGGTAACCAACTTGAAAGCCCTCCACTTCAAGATCAACCCCAATCACAAGATAACCAAACTTAAGGCACCGGAGATGAAGGGGAAATGTCTACTATTGGTGGGAATAAAAGGAAGAAGGGGCCGGAGAGGAGTGTCGCGTGGCAACATTGTAAAAAACAAAAATACAAGGATGATGAAGGAAAAGAGTGGACGGTTGGTGTTTGTAATTATTGTCAATTACATATACCGGCGAATTCTAAAAGGAATGGAACTACCGGGCTTCTCAATCATTTGCAAAGGAATGAGGGTTTCTCCTCTTCATGTGGGAGTTGATAAAAACCAACCGATGTTAACTCAATCGAGTATGGGAGGGTTAGGATTTAGTTTTGACCAAACTAGACTTAACTTTAAGTGTGTGAAGTGGATTATCAAGGCGGAGATGCCTTTTAGGGTGGTTGACTATCTCGATTTTAAAGATTTTATTCACGATTTTCAGTCAAGGTATATAATTCCTAATAGGAAGAAAGTTGCTAATGAGGTATGGAATATGTTCTATGGGGAGAAGGCAAAGATTAAAAGCATAATTGGTGATGTGAGGGTGAGTGTAACTACTGATACTTGGACCTCTATCCAAAACATCAATTACATGATGGTAACGGCCCATTTTATAGATTCAGAGTTTAAGTTGCATAAGAGAGTAGTCAACTTTTGTAAGATTACTTCTCATAAGGGTGATGATATAGGGAGGTGTCTTAAAAAGAAGTTGAATGAGTGAGGTGTAAGTAAAGTGTTTAGTAATACCGTGGATAATGCTAGTTCCAATGATGTGGCGGTGGAGTATTTGAAGAAGCAGTTTCGAAAGCATGATAATCTTTTGCTTAATGGGTATCACCTACATATGAGGTGTACTTATCACATAATTAATTTGATTGTGAAGGATAGGATGAAGGAGCTTGTAGAGTCCATTGAGGGTATCCGAAATTGTATAAAGTTCATTCACTCTTCTAGTGCTAGATTAGAGAAATTTAGAGAGTGCAATATTAGAGAAGAAGGATAAGATGGCAACTGTCCCAATGGATGTGGTGACAAGGTGGAATGCGACATACACTATGCTCCATAGTGCGTATAAATTCAAAGATGTATTTGCAAGGTTAGCGGATGATAGTGCACAATTTGTTACATACTTTTGTGAGGAAGTCGTTAGAGAAGTCAACGGGAATAAAGTACATGCCAAGAGGGTGGGTCTTCCGAATGACATTGATTGGGAGAAAGCGATGGGCTTTACTTCTTAAAAAAGTTCTACGATGCAATCATCAAACTTAGCGTAACCAAGACTTTTACATCACATCTAGTTTTGAAAATTTTGATAAACTTGAAATTGGAAATTTATGCTAAAATTAGAGATCATAATAATCCTATTTTGCAAAATGTGGCTACTTCGATGAAGCGCAAGTTTGATAAGTATTGGGATTCTTTTGAAGATGTCAACCTTATAATGTTTGTAGCTCAAGCTCTTGACCCGAGGTATAAATTTCAAATGATTGAATTACATTTAGAAGACCTTGGCTACCCTCCTAACCGAGTTGAAGATGTGAAGACTCGGGTAAAGTCACACTTGAATCTTATGTATGAAGCTTATAAGGGGACTAATGTTGAGAAGATCATATGTGGAGGTACGTGTGGAGGAAGATGATGATCAAGTGGATGATATGGAAGCAAGGGTGGAAAGGAGCTTAATAGACAAAGAAATGAGACTAAACTTAAGGAAATAGCCAATGAAGTAAACAAGTATTTTAATGATGCATACGAAAGTATAAGGAATGATGATTTCGATTTATTAGATTGGTGGAGGGTCAATAGTGGGCATTATCCTACTCTTGCTAAGGTAGCTAAGGATGTATTTGCTATTCATAGTTCAACCATCGCTAGTGAGAATGCTTTTAGCCTCAGGGGGGAGAATTGTGGATCCGTTTAGAGCTTCTTTGACACCTAAAATGGTCGAGGCTTTAGTTTGCACGAGTGATTGGCTTAAAGGTGACGAATTTCAATTTTATAAGGAGCCTACGGAAGACGAAATTGAGTTTTACAAAGAACTTGAAGAATTGAAAAAAAGTAAGTGACTACCTTTATTCTTTAGTAAATACTAATGTTTATTTATTTAGTTTTTGGGTTTTTGGTGATTATAAATTTATAATAACTTTATGAATATATATTTTTTAGGTTTGCCAAATGTAGTAAAAATGTCACAACCACCACCACCTCAAGCTAAAATGCCCCATCCTCCGGTTCAAGAACTCCCACCTCGACCACCTTCAAGAGGAGGTAGTGTGAGAACCCGTGTTCTTGATGCCTGGGGGTCTTTGTGTGTGGCAATTTCGTTGTTACTTTAAAAATCAGTTTTGAAAAGAATAAGAGTCGCCAGTTTGTTTTACTAAACAAACAAAAAGGTTTGTGTAAAAGAGAAGTATTTATGGACTGAATATCCTCTTATACACAATATATGCGAAACCAGTTGATTCGAAGGTTCGGGAATTAAGTTACAAATCGGGAAGGTGTTAGGCACCCAATTCACCCTTTCGGTCTCTTGAGTAGGATATGCGTGTGTTATAATTCAGTTCTTACGTACTATTGCTATTACTTTACAACTTTTCGGGCTTGCCTTAGAAATCGGGATTTTGGGGATGGGATGAAAACAATGTGTTTCCTAGTTCGCCTATGATTTTGAAAATAAGTGTGTGTGTGTGATTTGAAAAAGAGAGTTTGATAATAATAATAATAATAATAATAATAATAATAATAATAATAATAATAATAATAATAATAATAATAATAAATAATAAATGCAATGAAACAAGTGATTTTGTAAAGCATTGGGCTTTTTGGAGACTAATTCAATGTGGAATTTTATATTCCATATGATATGAGGCGAGTTAACCAACCGTGTACCACAGTCTATTGATTAAACCGGTATAGATAGCACTAGTGCCCATAATCGATTATTCATCACATATACACTGCAATCTATGAATTAAATTGAATATATAGCGATCATCGATTCCTTCGTATAACAATACCGCTAATCCGGACTTTTGAAAAAGTAAGAAAGTAATAATACTATTTTGGAATTGGGTTAGGGTTTGTTATACACCTTTGGTTTTGAAAAACAATTTAAAAAAAGGGTTTTAAGAAACTTTCAAGTGATAGAAATTATGCAGACAAGAATATGAATTATAAAACTGACAAATAAATAAAAGAAGAGAGAGAAAATTATACCTGAGCTCTCTTGGAGGGAGAGAATAAGGGTCTCTTTGTGTGTACCACTAAATCCCCTTGATTGTTGATCAAAAATATGAATGGAGGAAGGGTCTATTTATAATTGAAAAAATACTTGGAGAGCAAGAAAAGATATTGCAACTAGGACTCTTGGAGCATATCGCGAACCCTTCCCACCGTTGGATCATGTTGATTTTTAGATATGTGTTGAAAATAGAAGTTTTCTAGATCATGTAAAAATTTTAGGTCGATCAAAGTTCGGGAAGGTCTCCTTTTGCTCTGATTGGTACGAAGAGTTTGTTTTCGCATAGGAAATGTACTTGTTGTAGACAAGGTCACTTTCTTGCACGAAAAGTCAAATTCTCACTGTTGGATCATGCTTAATTTTGGATATATTTCCAATATAAGTCTTTTAAACCCTGTAAAAATTTTAAGACGATCGGAGTTCGGGAAGGACTCGGTCTCCTTGGGTTAGTACAAAGAGTTTGTTCCAGCATAGGAAACGTACTTGCATACAACAACCTCGACAACTGAACTTCTAGCCGTTGGATTATTCTGAATTTTGGATATGTTTTCCCTCAAAATGTTTTCTAACTTGTGTCCAAATTTTAGGTCGATCAAATTCGGGAAGGCCTATATTTATTTTAATTTGCTATGAAAGACATTTCAATTAGAATTTCACGATAGACAAATTAATTCTTGAGGATCCCATGTCCGACAAAACTGAAGTTTGAATATGTTCTTCCCCATGATAAGACCTATCTACTGACCAAACTTTAGACCATTTTAACTTCGAGAAAACCTCCATTTGATCACCCGAAACAAACTCATGATTTTCTGAATATTTGGAGATCCTACCGTCGGATTAAGCTGATTTTCAAGTATGATACTCCTTATGGTAATGTCTAATAACTCTCAAAGTTTGAGGATGATCTGAAATGCGTAACTCTCCTTTCACAAGTTTCCAGGAGTTTTGACGGTTTTCGGTTCCGGCAATTTTCGATAATTCTGTAACTTCTCATCCGGGGTCCTTTTGGCCTTCTTCTTTGACATGTATCACATGTACAAAATATGTGTGCATCTAAGAATGCTCGTGCATGCATACGTGTTCATTTTTTAAAAAATCATGATTCTTGCGGGGGTCGCAAAATGACTTGTATCTACTGATCAAACCGTAGATGTAGTACTAGCCCATCTTCTACATTATCATCATAAAGGTGCTCTCTCATTGGTCCTTTATAATTTATATTAGATTTTGGCATTTTAGATATTAAGCAATACTTTTTTCACTTTTCATTTTCAAATGCAGAACATGCTATGAGGTTAGCTTTGAATGAGCAAGAATGCAAGATAATGAATGGGAAAACTGAAAAAACAAGCTCTGGCTACTCTCTTTTGATTATATTTTATTTATGGTTTGATAGTGCATATATAGCTATAGACTTATAAACAAGCTCTGGCTACTCTCTTTAGTACTTTGGTATTTTGCTTTGGTATTTTATTTTGAATCTTGAACCTTTCAATATTTGTGGTCTTATGGTAGTTTGGTTCTTTAATAATTGATACTTTGATAGTGTTTATTGATTTTGTTGCTTGTTAGTTACTTAGTTTAGCACTTTAGTTGGTAGTAAATTTATTTTGGTATTAGTTTGTTTAGTTGTGGCAGTTTATAGTTTGTTAGTTTAGTGCTTGTGGGCTGGCAGCAATGTGTGTACAATTGTATAAGTATAACTGTTGTGTGTGGCAATGTGGCACTGTGGGTGTGCTGCTAAATGTGGGTGTGCTGCTGAGGCATGTGTGCGCTGCTGTGTGCTGTGTGCTTCGTTGTGTGCTGGTGTGTGCCTGTGTGTGGCTGTGTGAGTGTGTCAATGTGTGTATAAATGTAAAATGTGTGTGGCTCAGTAGCTGTGTATAACTGCTCAGAGCCTCCTGATTGGCAGATGCAGTATTGTGAAAGTGTTTACATATTTTAAAATGTTTTACATGGCAAGTACCTTATGCTACATTTCAGTTGTTTCTAGATGCTCCAAGACGCTAAGAGGGCAATCAGGATTTTCGGTAATTACCGAAATTTTATTTATTTTACCAAATCAAAATTTCGATTACCGCAACATCGGTTACTGACTTTAATTCAAAATTTCGATTACCGCAACATCGGTTACTGACTTTAATTCGGTACGGGATCGGTTCTTGATTTTGCATTACCGAAATATTTGATTCGGTTCGGCATTGTCTCATTCGGTTCGGTTACCGAACCGAACCCACCCCTAAAAGAGGGTCATGATGACCCTTGCATTTGATTGGTGAATGCAATAAAATAATAATAAAACAGTTTGGTGAACCCCACACTTTTTATTGCATCCACGAATCAAATGCAAGGGTCACCATGACCCTCTTTAAATGAGGGTTAACAAATTCCTACTCGCGTGTGTGTATGAGTTATTGTACATGACCCTTATTACCGCAAAAACTTTGAAGAAACTAATTTAAAAAAATTTATAAATGTCCCAGTGGTTAAGCATGCAATTACGATACTCTGAGGTGAGAGTTTGTATCTCACATATTTTTATGTAATAAAAAGTTACCTTATCAAAAACTTAAAACTGAAACTTCATGGCATTTGAAATCCCTCTTATCTTCGTATAATAATATGAATATATAGTATCAACTAACAAATAAATTCGATATCAAGTGAATGTGAATCAAACACATGACTTCTCTTTGTGATCAACATCCTTGTTTTATTTAATTGTAATACATTAATTAAAAATTTTAAATTGTCATCAGCCCTTCAAAAGAATATATTCAGCCGTTAAGAATGGCCTATGCATAAAAGTATATTAATATACAGAGTTGCACCGACTCGTCCACTTTGATGTAAACAAAGTTGTATCCAAATTAAATTATGCTCAAAGGAATGCATTTTATTGCACAAAAAAAAAAGGAATGCAATCATATATATATATAATTCATATTTAAAATGAGAAAAGAAATCTCAGTGTTCTCACACACCTTGCACAACACGTTATAACAATTACTTCGGGTAGGGTAAATGGCTAAATTTACTCTACTGCACGCTACAGCGGAGGAAATTAGACGGGCAAAATTTGGCTGGTAGGGTAGAGAATGACTAAATTTATCATTCTCTTAAATTTTATCCCATACGGATATAAGTCACTCATATAAACCAAACGAGTAAGCCTCACTCGTATCTATTGAAAAAAAACACCCCATACGAATAAGCCTCACTCGTATGCGAATTTCTCTTCCTTTTTCTTAAAAAAAATAAAATTACCCCATACGAGTATGCCTCACTCATATGGGAATTTCCTTTTAAAAAAAAACAATACCCCATATAAGCTTCACTTGTATGGGAATTTCTTTTTTTCTTTTTCTTTTTTTTTAAAAAAAAAAAAACAATACCCCATACGAGTAAGCCTTAGTCGTTGGGGATTTTCCCTTCCCGCTACCCTTTCCGTTGTGGCCTGAGATGGAAAGTTAGTAAACAAAAAAATAAATGTACCCTAAATTTTACCACATCCGTTGGTACGTACTAACTACTCACAAATCCATTATTCCTCTCTGTCTTATTCTAAATTCCCTTTCCTCTCAAGAATTCGAAAACCCTAATTATTTCCCTTTTAAATTGTGAGAAGCAATTTTCTTTAACTACTCCCTCTACTAAATTACCGTATATTTAAAACCGTTGTATTTTTAAGGAGCTGGCGAATCCAATGGCCAAACAATTCAAAACCGGTCTTTCTATAGAAATTAATCTTTTAGACTCCATTTGATAACAACATAGAAAAAAAAAACACTTGATTTGGTAAAAAGTTGGAAAATAAATTGAGGGCATTTGATAAGATACCCCCATTTCATACTCATTTTACGAGTATATGTCTTCCATCCTTCATAAATTTTTAAGGAAAATTTTTCTTCCTCAACCATCAAAAAAAATTCCTCCATGAAAAAAGCCACAAAGTAAGAAAACATATCATCACATATCTCAACTTATTTTTCAACTTCTCACAAAAATCAATTATTTTTATTTTTCTTTTCTATATTATTATCAAATAGACACTTAATTTGTACCGTTTTCCCTCTCCCTCTTCTCTCCCTTAAATCAAATTATGAAAAAAGAATTTAAAATTCTTGTAAAAACAAAATGAATAAAAGCTTTTTATTGGAAGCATTGAACTTTCTAAACAGTCCATAATCCAAGCCAATATGAAGTGATGAATAATTTAATTTAGTTAAGACAAGGAACCTTAATATATTAGCTAGTGTCCATAATCATGTTAACAAGGATAATGACACTACATATATGCACAGATTCACTTTTCTTGTGCGATCGATTTTTGTTGCTAGTTTCTTAAATGTTAAGCAATGAATACTTGACTCGAAGCCTGTAATGCGAAGCATAATTAAGAGTTAGATTTGGGGGAGTGTAGTGCTAAAAATTTAATTTTTTATGGCACTACTTAAATAAAAGTAAAGGCAGACAACACATTAAATGACAAAATTCAACTTCTTCTATTTTTTTAGCTTCTTAGGGGACCAGCTTTCGTGTGGAGCACAAACGCAGGTTGGCAACTATATACTGAGATTTGACCTTCGGATCAGCTCGATCTAGTAAAACTTAGTTGATCCCAATATTGCTATTTATTAAGCCACTCTTGATGGTTTGTTAAATTTAACTTTTTAATCCACATATATATTTAATGATAAAACTAATGAAATTATTGACTAAAAATGTAATCAATTTATTCTAATTTTGTTCCATCCAAATCCAAAATTTCTTTTAAGAACAAAATTAATGTAACTTTTACTTTTAGACAGAAGGATTACATGCACAAGTTATTCTTGACACAAACTGTCAATATATACGAATAATATGTTATGTTAGTATGAAACACAAATATTCCGAACATATATATATATAGTTTAGGTAGTACTTGACACTAGAAGTATATATTATCAAATTTAAGTTGAAAATTAGAATGTTTAATCCAAATTACTCAAAGTTGACAATGAATGGATATATTGTCAAAATTAAGCTAAAGTGTAAAACCGGTCCTTAGTATTTTGAGATTCTAGACAAAATTTTAAAATGTGACCTCTTAAAAATAAATATATTAATTTTTTATATTAAAAATTAAATTAATTTTGTTTCAATGATAAGAGTTTACATGCCACCAAAAACACATTACAATTGCAAAGAATTCTGCAAAAACACTACGATTAAATATTTAATTATCTCTGTTATTGTTTTGAAATCAATATTAGTTAAAGAAAAACTATTATTACCGCTCTAATTCTCTCTTATGCATGAGAAGATTGAGATTTAATTTGGGAAGAAATAATGAGAAAAGAGTTAAAGAAGTGGTTTTCCTATACACCGTTAGAGTTTTGGAAAGTTGAGTTTTTTTCTTGGAAATTTGTACTATAAAGAATTTTGTTTATCTTTTTTAATATATATATATATATATATAGATATAAAATATTAGTACTCGTCTTAATTTTTAAGCCTTGGGCAATTGCCCTGCTAGCCCTGCCGCAGAACAGAGAGAGTGAGAAATTCTGGTAGAATGTTCAGCTGAGTTTATCTCATCTATACTTGTTATAATTAAGTGTTAGTAAGGCCTTTTGTATGTATACAAAATTATCATATTATTATCTGCATCGAAAATATTACTATAAAATCATATAATTAAGTGTTAGCAAGGCCTTTTGGATGTATACAAAATTATCAAATTATTATCTGCGTCGATTATATTACTATAAAATAATGTCTTAAAGGGGATTCAAACTCATGACCACTAACATAGTAATACATTTAACTACAACTGTACCAAATGTAATTTTATGTTTTAATTGCGAAAAATTACTAATTATCATATTGTACACACGTAGAGTTTGCCCCGTGGCTAGTATTTATTTTATGCGTGAAGTGGCATTTTTAATTTTTATATGTTTAAAATAAAACATAATTTATGTTTTGGAGATAATATTTTCAACAGTTAACAATGACAACGTTGAAGAAAAAGTAAATTAACTTTGTAAAGCCATCTCTAATGGTCTTTTCTATCCCAAGTAAATTTCTTATTAGTGAAATATAGAAAGAAAAAAACATTTTCCAATGCTACTTCATAGAAGAGTTTCTATATGAGTTGGCAGCTAGGTCATAATTAAAACTCCTATCACGAATGATGATAGACATTTTCAACGTCACTTTGGCACAATCTGATACTATGAAACTCATTAATATTCTCTCTTCTTACATAAATGCAAGAAATGAAGTAGCATTGGAGACCAATTTTAATTGCTTTTATACCCATAAAAAAAATGCCAACTAAATATAAAAATTAATTTATTAAAAATCACCTAAATCCTTTATAGGACTAGAGATTCCCTTAAAAAATATTATATAGAGTAGCACCGGCTCATCCTCTTTGATGCAAACAGTTGTATCCAAATTAAATTATTCTCCTACTCAACATTATTTTATAACTTCTCGTTGAACACGGCCAAACTTTAAATATTAAATTCAAAGAAGGCAATTACTACATATATATATATATATATATATTTATATATATAGTTATATAATTCATATAAAAAATGGAAAAAAAGAAATCCTAGCTAGTGTTCTCACACACTAACACACAACTTGCAACACGCTAATAAGAATCCACTATCCACCCCGATCACTTAGTTTCCAAGCTTTCCACCTGTTTCCAATAATCAGAGAAACCAAATTCTAACCACTAAGCGTTAGTCTGGCCCAATGGTCGCAACACTCAGATCTCTCACTAGCTGTAAAAAAATTTTGATGGCCAGTGGCGTGTTTTACCGCAAGCAGAGATTAATCGAGATGCTGCCCAGATCAAAAAAAGAGAAACCAAATTCTGTTATAATTATTCCCTCTATATAACTATATATATATGTATATACATGTGATATGTACTTACAAATACAACCTCATTACTTATTATATTTCCCTTCTTTCTTTTCTCAGGATGGGTCATGTAATCCCTGGAAGAAAAATTCAGTTTTTGTTGAAGAAGTTGAATACTAATAACAGCAAAGGGTACACTCTGCTTCATGATGGTCAACAATTTACCATTCACAAACAAACCGTCCCTAAAGGCCACTTTCCGGTATATGTGGGTGAAGAGCTCAAAAGGTATGTGATTCCAGTTGCGTATTTATCTTCAAGAAGGATACAAGACTTGTTGAATAAATTCAATTCCATAGTTCTGCCTTGTTCGATAGATGTGTTCGAAGCAGTACTCATTCTTGTCGAGGCCTAGAAAAAGAAGACTAGATAGAGACTACTTTGAGGGCACTGCAAGGACAGTGTAATGTTTTATACACAGATCAAGATGACATGCAGAGTCATGATTTTTTTT
Source organism: Lonicera japonica (assembly GCA_021464415.1). NCBI lineage: Eukaryota > Viridiplantae > Streptophyta > Magnoliopsida > Dipsacales > Caprifoliaceae > Lonicera > Lonicera japonica. The sequence goes on from CM038464.1 coordinate 45,649,275, forward strand.
TCCCAAACTGGCGAAACTTTTTGGCAATTTTTCTAAAAGAAGTGCTTATACAGAGTTGAGATAGAATTTGAATTACTAAGCTGTTTATTTAACTCCAGCTTAAATGTAGCTACATATATATGTTCAGTTTTTAAAGCAGAGTGTTTGTCCAATTGTTTAATTTATTCATATAAACATATGATGGCATTCAAAATATTGACCCGACCAGTTATCCTTTTCAAAATGTCTCACATTGATAGTCTTTTTTTTTTGGGGAAACATCATCAAAATAGTGTATCAAACCTCTTGACAAAAAATAAGTTGTATCTTAACTATTTTTTAAGTTAAATCAGTGTTTTCTTAAAAAAAAAGTACTAATTGTTGGAAAATATGTGTAAATAATGAAAGAGTATCATAACAGTTTATTACTTTGAGGCGTGAAAAATCGCTATCCGTAAGACGATATTTGCTACCATTATATAATTACTATTGGGATTTGACAAATTCGTCTCCAAGATACAACACAGTTTTGGTTAGATTTGGGAATAATCTTTTGAAGGGAGGAAAAGCATTTATAAGGAGGAGACAGAGCAGTTAATTAAGTGCAATATCCAACAGTCATAACTGTTTGGTAATAAAACAACTGCAATATCCAACGGTCATAATTGTTTGGTAATAAAACTTCTGTTACCATTGGTTGTGTCATTTGGCACTTAAATGTTTCGAATTTAATTTTAAAACAATTAAATTCATAGAGAATCACCATGTGCTCCAAGTGCCCGCACACGCAAGTATCTCTTGAAGTATTGGCATTTAGTTGATTGCACCTTTCCTTTTAACCTCCTTAAAATATTGAACGCGAAATAATTAATGCTTTATAAACACCTTGAAAGTTATCCAAACTTTCCATGTGGGACTAAATGTTTTCCTTTTATAAAGTTATCCAAATTTTCCATGTGAGACTCAATGCAAGAACATATCTTATTAAATGAATAAATTAATAAATCAAATAAGATACCAAGAAATGATACGTGCATTTCAAAATTTCATATATGCATTAAGCACGTAGTATTCAATAATGGCCTTGTCTTTTAATAAATTGGTCGTTGAAAAGGTGAGACAACAAACACCAGTAATGCTTCTTACATGAATGAATGTTCAAACAAAACATATTCATAAGAACCCAACAGTAATTTAAATATCAAAAGTAGCTAGAATATTGTAATTGAACCTCATAAATAAAGATAAAATGGTAGCTAGCACTGAACCTTCCAAACACTGTCCTATATTTATCAATTATAAATTTTGTTTTACAAAAGATGTGTACGGAGGTTCTTGGGGGCGTTTGTTTTTATCTTTGAATACTTAACGAAAGAGTATTAAGTATTCAGAGATGTAATATAATGTTTGTTTTTTTCAATTAGTAAAGCTACTTTTTCTAATGAATAAGCATTCAGCATTAAGAGGCATTAGTCCCGCTTAATGCTTAATGCTAAATTTAAACAACTGTTTTATACAAAAATATAAAATTCAGAACCTCTTTCAGAATAAAAAACAAACAGTATTTTCAGAGTTTTAATTCAACATTTAGCACTCAGCAATTAGTAATCCGTATTCAGCAATCAAAGGTGGGAAAAAAAAAAACGCACCCTTAGTCTCGTCGTGGCTGACAGTAGTTGTTCTAGTAGCCTATCAAGATTCTATATGCTTTATTTTAATTAGTCAATAATGAAGACAAAATCAAGATAAGGGGCAGTTATCATTTCAATTCATCAAATGATTGTTTGAAAAATAAATATACGTGATATGTATGCCAGATGTACTAGGGCTAAAATTAGCCCTTTTTTAAAAAAAAGCAAACCCGTGAGCAAACAAACTTGCGAAACAGGGAGGCACACAAGGAGAACAATCGATTCGTGTGCTAAGCTTTTTTTGGACGGGCTTTCATAAATCCCATTATCTTATTGTTGACCTCCAAGGAATTGTTGATTTGTAATTTTTTTTGTTTCGATTTGGAACAAAAAAATATATAGCGAATAGTAGTTTCTTAAGCACCTTCAACTAAATTTCTTTAGCCTTTTTCTATAACTTTTTTGAAACTTCAACTGTGGTTATTGGTTTATTTCTTCTTTTAGTTTGAGGGTTCATTTTCATGAGCTTTTGAAGATGTCAACTACTAATTATCAGATATTTTGCACATGTCAGGATTTAACCTAAAGAACTCCCGGTCGAGTCCAGTATTTTGAGCCCAGCAATGGTTTGCCACTAAGTCTAGACCCATAGTTGTCAAAAGCGCGCCTAGGCTTAAGGCGCATTGAGGCGCAACATGTGAGCTTCATTTTGCACAAGGCGCACGCTTTATGTGCCTAGGCTCAAGGCTCCAGATGCTCAAGGCAGGGTTTTTCCAAAGTGAGGGTTTGGGTTGGCGAATCTCTCTAGCTGCCTCAAGTTTCAAGGAGGGTTCATTGCAGTTGATGAGGCGCAAAGGGTGTGATGGGAGAAGTTCGAGGGGTGTGGAATCGGATTTGGTGCTACCGGCGGTGGTGACGTGACTACCAGAGTCGATTTTTTATTTTTTTGAGAGAGAGAAAGAGTGAAATGAGAGGTAGAGAGGTAGATTATCTTTCAAAAAGTAGTGATAACAAGTTTTTGAGCAATTGCACCTAGAGGAATTCGAATACGGAATTTTCTGCTAAATAAATCGTCCTTCACAACACTCACTTTTGCTTACCCGGGTGAAAAAGTTTTGGCCAATGAGAGCTTAGTTAATTGGAATGACCAGAAAGACAAGTTCAATCACCATAAAGACAAGTTTTTCATGAAAATCTACTAAGATGAATAAAATAAGTACTTTTTTTTTCTTATGTCCCAACTCTTTTTTATGTATGATTCAATTTGATAATCATTTGTTTAAAATGTCTCCTAAGGGAAACAAAGAAAAAATTAAGAATTTTATATACATTTTTTTATGCGTGAATGAACTCTTCTTGTATTTTGGTGATTTTTTTTTTGCTCTATATGATATGACATTAGAGTAGTTGGTATAAAATATAATTAGAATTATATATTTTTAGTTTTTGTATGTGGTGTGCCTCTCTTCAAAAAGGTCCGAGCCTTCGCCTAGCACCTTGCGCCTAGACTCTAGGGACCTTGGCGCTCAGGTGCGTGTGGAGCTTCTAACAACTGTGTTTGGACGACTCTTGTTGGTTTTATTGGTTTAGCTAATTGTCTTCCACTTGTCTTTCCGAAAGGGACCATCGACAAATAGACTAGGCCTTTAATGATAGTTTTCTTCGGTCGCTAATTAGCACAGTACAGTCGTTGCCAAAATCCTAATTCATGAGTCGGCTCGCCTAAAATATGTATGTGATTGTGTGGTCTATCTCTATAATCATAAATTCCTTTTTCTTTTTATCGCCTCACCTTGAATGCTTGTTTATCCTTTGCTAATTTATGAAAAATGGAAGAGAATTTTCTGCACAAATTGTTAGCGTTGTCATTGTTTTACCTGCTGGGTTTTTTCTTCTCATACATTGTTTATTTCGCTTGACTACTTATCTTGGTGAATTGGGTTGAGGGCATCAAGATGCATCAGTAGATGGTGGTGTATGTTACATTTCTACGTCTTAGGGAATGCTTATTGGAGCATCCATAACAGTAAGCTTAATAGTATAATGAGTAAATACTATAAATAGTCATTCAATTATCCTAATAAAATGGTCACTGAACTTTACTTAGTTCTATCTGACCCACCCAACTATTTAAATGGTTCCACATTGCCCACTCCGTTAAAATTGACCGTTAATCAATGTCAGAACCAGGGTTATTTTGGTCAAAACTCCAAAAAAATACTATTCATCATCTCCCCCCATCCCCTACGGCTAGCTCCACGCCGGAGCCCCACCACCGGCGACGCCATTAATCACTCACTAGTCACTAGACACTTCTCCCTCTTCAAGTATGTTCGTCTAAAGAGCCACGTCTAAAAATGTCTGTTCATCTCAACTCTCTTCAAGTCTACATCTCACTCGCTCAATCTACCAAACCGACTACCTTTCTCTTCTCCATCGCCGTTTGCTGCATCGCCGAGCCGACGCAGCAAACGCCCATCGCCGGAACAACCTCAGGCCACTGCCATACTTCCACAATCCCCTGGTTTCCTTTCAATTTTTTTTTTGCCTAATTATTTTTGCATTTATATGCTTGATTGATTTGTTATTTTACTCCAATTTCTAAACCAAACTGTCAATGTTCCCTCTCAGTACGCCAATCCCACGTAATGGTATCTTCAATCCCTAGCAGATTGCTAAAAGTGATTACTGGCGTCGCCGACGATGGGGCTCTCGCGTGGACCTGACTGTAGGGGATGGAGGGAGACGATGAAGAGTATTTTTTGGAGTTTTGACCAAAATAGCCCTGGTTCTGGCATTGACTAACGGTCAATTTTTATAGAGTGGGCAATGTGGAACTATTTAAATAGTTGGGTGGGTCAGATATAACTAAGTAAAGTTCATTAACTATTTTAAAACTTTTACAATAGTTGAGTGGTTATTTATGGTATTTACTCTAATATAATACTTGCTTGAATATTAAATAATGGTATCATAAAAGTAAATATTGTTTATAAAATATTTCTAAAATGCCCTCAATGTTTGACGCGAAATTCTTGGTATTAGTATTCGTCCAAGAAAAGAAAATATCAGTCGCTTCAGTGGTAAAGCATGTTGGCCCTCCGGACCCAAATTTATCTACTTATTTCGGATGCTCTTAGAACATTATTGTTTGTTACTAAGAATTGAAGACATTTTTTCTAAACATCATTCTCTTGCGGCATACTTTAATATGATAATTTATATTTGTAAACTAGTCAGTAATACCGTGATAATACTAAAATCCTTGGCCACAAGCTCACTTCATTTTCTACATTTAAATTACTTGTACGATTCGCACTCTTCGGCATGTAAACAAGGCAAGGCAAACCTAGTTCAAGGCCGACGGGGCATATAGCCCAACCCAATTTATTTTTTGCACGTATTAAGTTTTCGGTTCACATGAAGAGAAACAAACTTAAATATGATTGATCTCGTTAAAAGAACAGTGTTCGTTCATAGCCGAAGTTCAAATTCGAATATACTCTTGTGGACAAAAGTAATGATTTCTTTCACCACAATACTAACGGAAATAATCTATAACAAAAATGAAATCCTCTTGACCACGTTACGATGTTGTGACAAAAATACAATGAGAACCTAAATAATAAATACATTGTTTGTCCCTATCATGAAAGGAAACAGATATTCTTACCATTTTTATCAACCAAATAATCAGACCGGATGCATTAACGAGTTGCATCGATTGATTTAGCTGGTGAGTGTAGCATTGCTCGCCGTGAAAACATGACCGCATCATTTCGCCAACACTGGGCACATAATTCAATGTTGTATAACAAAAAACCAATATGGCATTTTTAATTTGCATTTAGATCCTCAATATTCTTTCAGTCATAGCCTACCTCCCCTTGCTGAATTCACTGCCTTCTGCCCTGCTGTTGCTGCTTGCTTCAGGCTTAGTTCTCTCATACTCTGAAACCAAATGCAAAAATCATAATGCTATGTTTCTTAGTATTCTTTGAAAATGTTCAAGAATAACTTCAAGCATACTCAAGTATAAGGAAATTATGTCCAAAATTCACATTACGCCGAAAATTAACCTAACGATGAGATGAACCTATTGTCCAAAAATTCCAAGCCAAAAAAAAAAATTCAAATCAGTTAGAAAGAAATGAATTTTTCAACTTTCAACGTCTCAAAACCTTAAATGGAACAGAGAGAGCATTTGGCCTTAAATGCAGTTGATTTTAACACGTTATGACCACTTGTAAAAAGCTAATCACAACTCTTTCAGTTACCCAAAGACTTCCTCTCTCTTACGATAGAGAGCTCAGTAACATAGCTCCACTTTTCCCTTCAGTCGATTCAACCACGTACTATACATCAAAAACTCTTAGAGCACATCTCTGTGTCCCAAAATCTTATCATAACCTAAAGCATATGTCATTCATTTTTAAAGGAGAATTTATTTTCTCTCACTTGGTCTATATAATGGTTTTATTGAGAAATTGTCCCCCAACCTGGGTAGTTGAGACTCTAGCCCTCCACTAAAAAAAGCAGTGTTCTCTTTGTTGACATCTATGAAGCGTAGATTCTTTGAAAGGGACAAAGCACCTGAATTGCACCCTAGTCGGATTCCGATGCTCACCTGATTCGCACTCATTGCATTTCCAATTATTTTATTAAATTCATGTACAGATTTTTGTTGGATTCTTCTAGGATTCTCGAAGAGCCTAAAATCAACTTGGATTAGTCATAAATTTCAAAATATAAGCTAACCATAAACTGTTAGGACTCGTTTGGTTGGAGTTTTTGAGTTATAAATTTAAAATTTATTTTGAAATTCAGTTTTTAAAAGAAGGTTTTTAAATTCGATTTGTGTTTGGCACAAAAAACTAACACTCATGGGAGAAAGTAAAACTCAAGAAAAACAATTAATGAAAAAAACTCATAAAATAGTCACAATGGATCTTATTTTATTTTATAGATCTCGATGAGTGGGTTTCAAATATATATATTTTATCTAATTCCGATTTTTGGATTTAAAGTTGTGGTGTTTCAAATTTTTTAAAAGTTTTATGAGAGAAAAAGTAAAGTGAATTTGGTTTTGGGAAGTGTGAAGATTTTAAATTTGGTTTCTAAAACAAGTACCAAACAAGAATTTTTTAAAAAAAACTTAAAAAGTGTTTTTAAATACTCAACCAAGCAGGGCTTAGATTTCACAGCTAGAGAGAATAAGATTAAAAGTGTTAAAAGAGTTTGGTTATGTTTTAAGTTCCTTATCTAATTTTTCTTGGAGACTAATAAATATAACTTCATTCATTATTCTCTGTAAACGAATGTAACGCGTGCACAATATAATGCAATGTATATAAAATTAAGAGAGAATGTAATATATTTCATATCATTACTTCAACATATTCCATAATATTACTTAATTGCCCGTCACGCCCAGTGGCAGAACCTGCATGTGACTCGCATTTGATATTATGGTATTTCAAGAAAATGACGCTTTAGTTAATGTCACAACATGTCAATTTTGAAGTGAAGTACCAAGCTACAAAGAGCAAGTGGGCTAGCCTAGTTGGGGACGCACCGACTTAGACCAGGGAGAGATCCCAGGTTCGAGTCTCACCAGTCACCAATGGGGAATTTGCAGTGGGTTTTACTTTGTAGTTAAAAGGGAGAGACTTAGACCTCCCTTTGTCATTTTTCATTAAAAATAAATAAAAATAAACAAGTACCAGGGTAGAGAGCATTTACCCTCACTCATGGCTATAAAAGATCATAATAATCTGCAATAAGGGGGGCAAAGAACAAATTTTTACATAAAATATGGTGGGCAAAAGTCAATTTTTTTTACATAGAAAATTTTAATTTTGTTCAAAAATAATATTAAAATAAACACATTTCAAAATTTAAGGTGTGCAAATCCCTAGATGGCCCCACCACTGGTCACACCCGCATCCTATTTTTTGAGATCTTCAAATTGCCGAACCCACATCGTTTTGCACCCGAATCCCTCACCTGCATTTGTGCTTCATGGGTTGACATTGATGAATTATATATATATATATATAACTTGGACCCTATATTCCAAAATTGGGGGTAAAGAGGTTAGCTTATTGGTAGGTATAAGACTAATCCACCTTGACATTCTGCCCGAGTTTGAACCCATACACTACCATTGGGGGGATACTTATCCCCCTTCCCCCACCACTGCTCCAATGAACAGAAAAAAAAAAGATTCTAAAATATAAATAGATCAAGGGTCAGAAGAAATATATGATCAATTAATTTAAACTTTTAAATAGAAATGAATAACAAACCTATGGAAATTAATTTTACACAGGTATTTTGATATGATGACCTAGGGATCAATATGGAGTGCAGTAAAGAACCTTGTTGCTTCAGGATGGCTCTTGAAATTTAGTGGGTTAGTTTAAGGGGGAATTATGGTGGTAGTGCTTGTGTTTGAAGTGCTCTCATGACTAGAAGTACACAGTTGTGCAAATGTGCGGTGACAGAATTAGAAAGGTAGCAGAGTATTTTGAGATGGAGAGGAATAACATCATCAACTTGCCATATCTATCAAAATGGTGTAGTATGAGCTATTTTCTTGTGATGTTTCAAATCTGCACTATTTTTTTTAGATGGACAGTTCAGATTTTGTGGACTTGGTATAAATTTACTTATGTATACAAGTAGTCAAGTATGTGCTACGAAGCACTGACACCGTAAAAGCCATGTATGATATATGGTACCAACATGCTTTCAACACAATGTTAATTGTCCGAAGTGTCAAAAAAGAAGTCCAGAAAGATGTCTATTTCTCTTTCTGGACCGCATTGAGGAAACACTGGGACTGGGGACATGCAAGGAATAAACCAGATATAACTTGAAAACTGGGACAAAAGAACAATATTGGAGATCAAGCATGGACCAAGTGCTATTCGGCATTTCTCAAGGCATAGTTGGCATTCACAACATGTATTTGGGATTCACTGGAATTCTCGATGTGATCAAGAGAATCATGCCACTCACTTATATCCATGCCTACTATAAATTCTAATCATACATGAGTTCACATCTATGGGATTCTGAGTTCAATCCAAGTATAACAAATCAACAAAATTTTCAATTACAAAATTGTCAATAGAGGCAACGTTCCAGGCAAGCAGTGCCAGCAAGTGTCAAGAGAAACTAAGTCAACATAATTAGTCCAAGATTATTGTATCATAGGTTTCTTGGTTACTTTTCCTTCCTCTTTCAATTTCTTAGTGAGCAATTATTTCTGTGGTTCCAAGGATAAACTTTCACTAGAACTTGGGGTTTATCTGGTGTGCTTTGAGGTTGAAAGTGATCCATTGTGGAAAAAAAACAATAGTCAACTCTTCAGATCGTCCAAATTTGTATTATGGCATTTTTCAGAAAAAATTAATAAAACGAACCTAAGCCACTCCTTTGAGCTTGGCACCTAGGCGCACAAGGCTCATGCCATATGAAAACATCTCCAAGTCACCCGTTGTTATGAGTAGCCTACTCAGGTTTTGAAGTAAACCTTCAAAACCATTTTCTGAAAGAACTAGATTGCTCTTACTCAAATTTCCCCACTCCAGCCTTTCTTAGTTTCTTCAACCTTTACGTAACCTCCTATTTAACAAGAAGATCACTCCTCCCATTTGCACAATCCTCCAAAAAAAAACTCCCAATAATCTCCTAGTGCTCTTTGCCTCATCACCCAAACCTAGAGAAATGATTAAAAAATATGAAAATACTAGAGAATCCTCTTGCTCAAACTATCTACTATACCGGGCACCTTTTCCACAAGCAAATCCTAAAAAACCTTACCCAAGTTCCATTAACATCCCCAAAAACAATAACAGCCATAACCATATCTTGCATAACAACTCACTTTCATCAAAGATAATCCCCCTTCGTTCAGTCCACAACACTTTTTGACATTTTAATCTTCTTATCTATCAGAGAAAGCCCACTGTTCTTTTGAAGTTGCAAACTTTCGATCAATTCCCTGTTTACAACAAAAATCAAAAAAGGAACCATCCATAACTTTTTTAATATGATAACTTCCAATCTCATATCCCTCAATCAAAGATCTCCCAAAGTCACTTGCCATAAAGCCTATCTAAAACATTCACTAATTTGCCTCATGTTTAACAAATTGTATGAAACTCCGCTCTTCAGCAGACCTGAGACCACTGAGACAGGAAATTCGGAAGCTGCCCATTCTCCATCTCCTTTGTACAGCCTAAAACCACTTTATTTTTCATGACTCATCCAAAAAGATCTCAATTCATATAAGCAAATGCCATTTCAAATTCATTTTAAAAAACAACCACTTCCCTAACATTGCTATTCTTCAATAACTTCCGCAACAATCAACACCAAGGACAAAATCTACCTTCCTTTCACAAAGCCTCTTGGGATGAAGTTACCAAATCTCCCGAAACCTCCTTCGATCTAAATATAGTACTTTCCCACTATTTTGGTCCTCAGTCTTTTATAGGTATGAGAGTAACTTTCAACATATAAGTCACATATGTTTGAGTATTCACCATCTTCCAGACAAATCAGAAAACACTCTCGTAACATCTTCTCGAGCATTATCTCACCCATTCTTGTAACAATGCCATAAATCATAATTAAGTCATTGGAACCCTCTACATCACAAGCAAATAGCATCAAACCATACTTCTTCCCCCTCAAACGTCATTTCTTACCAATTGCATTTTACTGACCATGGGAACATATCACATCCATCCACAGCAACACACTCCTTTTACCTGTCTTTAAACTACTTATCAAGAAACTAACAACCTCGTCAACAATCCAGCATCCAACAATACACTCCCATTTGAATCTCCAACTTGTCCATCAACTTATTTTTCTTTCCTTCCACTGCTATCAGAATTATTATTCCATCTTTAATTCTTCTTCCACTCATCTTCTGATTCCCCAGAATCCCAAATCCATAGCTCAAACATATTTTTCAAACTAACCCTCTCGCTGCACATATGTACAATGGTGCACTTACCTCAATAATCACGTTGTACCATTTATAGTTAACTACATATCCCAGTTAACTTCTCTCAACTCTCTTGCATAACATAAAAATTCATCCTGTATCTAAATTTGCCACTCCGCACACAACGAGGCTTCCTAATGCATGTCAAACAAGTTTATAAGGTTAGTTCTATTGCCTACTCCTCTGGTACAAATTTTTACAGCTTTAAATGCTGCCACAATATCAAAAAATGGTCTGCCACATTAGGATTTGGAAGCATACATACAATATAGAAGAAAGCTGGGAACTGAAATGAAAATTTTAATGGGGAAAAAAAGGCATTATATACTAACCGTTGATTGGAGAGGAGGGGAATCAAGGTCAATGGAGCGCATAGACATCTTAGCAATCTCAGATATAGCAGCTTCTCGAACTTCAGGGACATCACTAGTCAAATCCTCATATGCAGCCTCAAATGCCTCCTGCCAAAATCGAGGCAATCTGATCCGTCGACTGTTTGTGTACAGGTCCCACATATGCTTCACCGCCTTCTCTCTATCCTCCATTTCCTGCCCCAATCAATCATAAACAAGATTAAAAAGAAAAATCTGAGTATAATGAAAATGCACATTTATATGTATATATACACACATATTATTGTTAGAAATCACTTTCCGAAAAGCTTAAGCTATTAGGAAGCGGAACCACAATGAATGTCTCGCTTAACACCCTTCCCACGTGCAGCCCATACTTGCGGATGGAGAAAAGATAGGAATAGGATCGGGCCAGAGAATAACAGTGTAACTATAATCAAAATGCACATGTGTGTATATACATAATATATTATTAAAAACTTATTATATAAAGGAACCACAACAGATATCATACTTTTAACACTCTCCCTCACATGGGGCACCATACTCGCACGTGGAAAGCAGATACGAACACGGCAGGCAACAAAAAAGATCAAAAACTCATCATAATCAAAATGCACATGTGCATATATATATATATATATATATTATTGTTAGAAATTATATTTCCCAAATGTTAATTAGAGATCGCGTTTACCACCCTTCCTCGCGTGTAACCCTTAATCATGCGTGGAGAGCAGACATGACCAGGATCAGGTAGAGAACAAACATTTTTAGTACTAACATGCGGGGATAGAGATCGCAGGCTTTGAACCTTGGACCTCCTGAACAACTGCACTCTGATATCATATTAAAAACTCTCTCCCAAAAGCTTAAGCTATTAGGTGGAGTAGCACACTCCCTTGCGTGTACAAAGGGATTTGGGATCAACAGACGGGCAACGGAGGTACCGAGGTTTCTGATACCACGTTATGAAGAGAAACCAAAACAAATATCATATCATGCTTAATAATTATATATATATATATAGAGAGAGAGAGAGAGACGTACGAGAACGTCGAGATCGTCGTGAATTGGAGTACCAATGTCATCGGAGAGGCGATTGAGGTTTCCGGCAGACCAACGGAGAGTGACGGTGCCGGTGATCATGGACCAGAAGGCGAGGAGCAAAATGGCTGCAAATGCCCAAAATTTGTAACGGCCTCGGCCGAATAAAGTGGAATCTGACTTGGAAATTGAGGATGGAGGTGCTGTTGTTACGTGTGTGGGTGTTGATATTGCGAGAGGATGAGAATCGTCATCCTTCATTTCGATATTAGTCGCACCGACACACACACACACAGAGAGAGAGAGGTGTTTGGATTTGGATTTGGATTTGATTTGGATTTGTGTGGGGTTTGGTGGGAGTTGGATATGAGCTCTGTGTTACACTGAAATGAAGTTAGATTCTAATGAATGTTCGATCCAGTAAGGGAGACGGAGATGGAGATGGAGACGGAGACGGAGACGGAGACGGAGACAGAGATTTCCCATTTTGCGGGCCAACCCTAGTAGGTCAATGGTTCTGCGGGGACAGCATATGTCGGAGTTTTTGGTCCAACTAGGTTGTTTTGAAATTTATTTAGGTAAATGGGTACTTTTTATTTTATTTGAAAAAATAGTGCAAAATTTAAAAACGTTATCAGTATTGGCGTTTTTAGAATGTCACTTTCTCGGGCGACTTTAAAAAAAATATTATCCAAACTTAAAAACGCTAGTGGCAATAGCGTTTTTACATGTAAAATCGCGACACGCAATTTTACATGTAAAAATGCCACTGGTACTGGAGTTTTTAAAATTTTTTAATTTTTTTTTTCGATTTTTTTTTTTTGAAATCCAAATATTTTTTCTTGGCTGTTTTTTTTTTTTTGAAATCTAAGTCCTTATGCCCCCAAGAAAATTTTATTATCCTAAACCTACGCATCAAGACATTTTATTCGAATAAGACATTAACATAACTGCTTCAAATTATAGTGCTAAAACTATATATAACGTCTGTGATTTATGAATAATTTTTAACATAAGAATCGCGGAAGCCTCATGAATTCCACTCAACCTATTCAAAATTGTTTAAATTAAGAAACTTCAAAAATCAATTTGACACATAATCATAGTAAGGTGCACACGAAGCTAACTTTAAAACAGATAAAAAATGTATCCAGAAAATTCAATGAACTGCTTTAATATGATTGAAATTTGTTCCTGGCAATGAAAATAAATAAATACAAATCTCGGATATCAAAGTCCGATATTCATAAATTTGAAACAAACACAAGCAGTGCATTAGGAGCCATCAGCTAGAATGACTATGATCATTTGTGTTTTAATGCAAAAAGATGATTTATGAATTCATATGGAGAGCCAATTAAAGGATCGACTTTTAATACCCAAATAAACCGTCACTAATACCATGGCACTATATATATAAAAGGAACATAAAAATTATTAGTGTGTGAAAGTTAATTATTAAATGCCATAATTTTCTAATATAATTTAAATGCCATAACTTTAAATGAGAAATTCAATTTTTAATAAAACCAAGGAAGCAAATTTTAAAAAAAAATAATTTAAAAAAAAAGAAAGGAAAATCAAACAAAGAAAAGATACAAAGATTTCAAATCTAAAAGAAAAAAAAACAACCAAGAAAATAAAAGACATTAATTTTTAATTTTTTTTAAGAAAATCAAGCAAAGAAGAAAAAAACAGTCAAGAAAAAATATTCGGATTTAAAAAAAAAACACTTTTCTAAAAACGCCAGTGCCAGTGCCGTTTTTACATGTAAAATCGCCAGTGGCACACGCGATTTTACATGTAAAAACGCTATTGCCACTAGCGTTTTTAAGTTTGGGTAATTTTATTTTTTTGTTAAATCGTCAAAGAAAGTGACGTTTTTATGGCTAAAAACGCCAATGCCAATGACGTTTTTAAGTCCTGCACCAGTTTCTCAAATAAGATAAATAGTACCCCATTTACTCAAATAAGTTTTAAAACAACTCTAGTTGGACAAAAAACTCCATATATCGTGTAATTTAGACGTTAGGAGTAAATATTCATTAAATTATTTTAAAATTTTGAAGATGATTATTTAATTAATGGGCCTTTAGGAAGAAGAATAAATATTGTTTTATCTATCTACTCAAGAATATATTTTTTTGGTAAATTATTTGAAGGCCAAAAATATTACAGAATGACAAATATTAGATAAAATGATATTTTAATTAAAATTTGAATAATAAATTAAATTAGATAAATTTAAAACTGATCTACCATAATTGCCCTTTGACCAAAATAGATAGAAATATAAATAACAAATCGAAAAAATCTTAAATTATCTAAATTTAAGCAATCAATAAAATATCGTATTTGAAATTCAAACATAAGTTTGAACCAATTCAAAAAGTTACTAAATATCCAAGAAGAACAATCAAACAAAGTAAGAAGATGATATCAAAAAATATAACTTAAATCGGTTATAGACATTTTGCATATCAAAAGAACATACATAATATGATATAATTGATTATTTATAACATGCATTATATCAAATAGATATAGACATTATAAATCATACAGGCATTACACTAAAGCAGACAATAGGGAAAAAAGTAGCACCTGGTGCTTCCCACCTTCTTCATCATCACCATCATCAACACCAAAATAAGTCCAAACTACATGACGAACATGTAAATCATTATAACGAGTCACAACAAATATATTGTTGAACATAACAACTCTGCTCAAATTAATTGTGCAAGAACAACAATTATATGCAATACTTTGTTAAACATAACGCATTAAAGGAAATACAAAAACTAAGCTACATCATCCACGCCATTAACTTCTCCTTTTATCTCTAAATTGTCGCTCTTCTTTTAACTCCACCAAAGAGTTTGGAGATTTCTTCAAGATTCTTCTTTAATTTTTTAACTTATTGATGGAAACTCGAGATCAATGGTTGCAATTGGAGATCTATTTGCTGAAAAATCTGCACAAACTCAAATCCTTGAGTTATGAGACGTTCAAAGGGCGAATTTGGGAGTGTGGGGAGTGATCGAAAAGAATATGTAACTGGCATTGATGGTGGTGAGGTTGAGTTAGTCTAATAGAATGTGATGTTGTCTAGAAATGGATGAATAACAAGAGGTCCCCCCCCCCCCCCGGCCTTTTTGGTGATAGCTGTTACAAAATCAATAAAAACATAAACATACACTAAAAATCAGCACCTCGAACCCATCTCCACAAAGGGCAAAAGGGCAGCATACCACAATAATGCAAATTAAAATGGAATAAAATTAAATTAAAAAAATTAATAAATCAAATGGCCTGTTTTCAAAAGTTTATCCTTCTTTAAATCATTTGGCCTTTAAACAATTGGTTAAACTATATGTCCTTGAGTAGATTGGCTTAAAAAATGTTGGACTAATTATTAATTTTATAGTTAATTAAAATTGACTTTATCTGACTCATTAAATTATTTAAATGGTTTTATTTTTGTTGACCTTAAAGTCAATTAATCTTATTTTGATAATTACAATAAGTTAATATAGTGTTATTTAACTCGGTTATTCCAATGATGATAGCCATTAACCGATATCTTTTCCAACCAAGTGTGGCGTCAAACTGATATAGTAAAACTCTCACACAAAGCTCCACAAATGCTTTTACTCACAAGAAATAAATTCAAATGATCTCCATGTGCTTCACAAAGAATCAAAACCAAGAAAGAATCAAGATCATCAATCAAATGAAGATACGCACAAGACAATCAAGTATCACAAAGACTCGAATTATCATTAAATGGAGTGAGTGCTTAGATTTTATGTAAAGATACTTTATTGATCAAATCCCTATAGCTCAAACATATTCTTACATCTTTTAAAGATTGATTCAAACTAGCTTGAAATTGAATTTATTTGAAAAACATCATTTTACAAAAACCGAGTTTCAAAATAAATTCATATTAATTTTAAATGATCATATTTTAAGCTCTAATAAAAATGGGTATCTTAGAAACATATCTTTGAAGCTCAAAAATCATTAGAATTTTATTTGGAACTAAATTGTTAAATTGCAAAAATATTTTTATTTTACATTTAAAATTCGCTCAATTTTTACCCAGTTTTGATCTAACGGTAAGATGGAGGCCTTCAAGAATTCCGATCATTTTGAAATTTTTACAGTATTTAGACAACATCTCTTGTCACTTTTGACTAAAATTTGAGCATGATCCAACGGTCTAATTGGGAGAAATTAACAAAACAAATTTGAATTTTTTTTGTCAAAACTAGTTGTTGGAAAGTTTGAAAATGTATACCTTGGAGCCAAAACCTCTCTTAATCATCCCCAACGGCTATATGGTTTTGCAAGCTATATATATGATATCTTAGACATGTTTTAATATACTTAAATCATTCTACAAACTTATTTTACATATATACAAAGTTATTCAAGTATTCAATTCATTTTATTGATCATATTCTTCATTTTTGAGCTATATATTTTGATCAATTTTGATATCTCTTAGTGTGAGCTTCATTTGTATTTTGTCATATACAAGAGAGATATTGTACATTGGTGTTTGTCACCAAAACTCATTTGAATCATAATTGTGAGAGGTGTATTTCATAGATTAGCAAGAGGGATTTCTTGTGAGAGTATTGAGGGTGTTTCAATACTTGTAAGAGTGTGTGAGAAGAATACACTTGTAGAGGTTTGATCTTCACCCGGAAGGAGATCGGTTATAGTGGAAATTCTCGGGAACTAATCGAGCGCGGAGTAGGGGGAACAAGCCGAACCGTGTGGACAAAAAATCTTCGACTTCAAATTGGTTCAATCTTTCTTACTCAATCTCTTTATTTATTTGTTATATTAATTGATTGAAGTTGCTTATATTATTGCTTATTCTTGGGATTTATTATTTAATTGATTGTTTTCCTTGATAAACTTATTTAACTAATTTGCTTTGCTTAAATATTTTTAAAACGTTTTAATTCCGCATTAAGTTTTTAAAACCCTATTCACCCCCCCTCTAGGGTATTTTCCGACCTACAATTTTGTCCACTCCATCTAATTTGATCGTTAATCAATGACGGGATCAGGAGTATTTTAGTCAAAATACCTAAAATTGGTTCATCATCCCCTCCAATCAGCACCACCTCACCGAAACCCTATAGTCGGCGCTGCCTGCCACTTCTTCCACACCCACCTTTCTCCCGCCTACTTCTTCCACACCCACCTCTTAAATCCTCATATTTCTCTCTTTCTCATCTTTACAACTTTATATACTCATAAATCCATTAATTCCAACTAATTCTCTCACATCATAATCTCTCTTTCTCCCTACAAAAACAGAGCCTTAGATAGATAAACCTTTACTAGCCAAAATTATTAACACAAAAAAAACAATTAATTATCTTATAAATAAAACAAAGTCATTTTAAAGGATAAAGTGATAGAGAAAGAAAGAAGAGATAACAATGGAGGTAACGCAAGAGAAGATGGCAACGGAGGTAGAGAAAAAGGATATGTGTAACACTTTGTGTTTATATTAATGTAAATTATGTTTTATTCACTGTGTTTAGTGTGAAAGTTGTTTATAAATGGTTTTAGTATATTACATATCAAAATTTTCGGTTTTGGATGAAATAGGCGTCTGTTATATGGAAACGGGCTATTGTTTGAGATGGTCCTGGACTAAAAATGCCTCGGCACGAAAGAGGAACCTGTTAAGGATAAACAGGCACCTTTTGTTATCTCAATAAGTGCCTGTTGGGGCCAATAGGCGCTTGTTGCTGAGTTGGTTGCACTATTTTAAAATATTCCAGAGCTTTTTTTCATCATCTTTCCACTATTTTTATGCCAAAAATACAAAGCAATTTGTCTTTACTCTTTCTCACTATAATTTCATTTATACTTAGCCTTCGAAATTTGATTCAGCTTTAGAAGAAATTATTCTACGCGACGTGAGGATCGTGGTGGCGTAGGAATTTCAGGATTTCACCGAACGGGATTTCGGTCATCATCTTTTTCTCTCATTTCGGCTTATTAATTCAAGATAGGGGTTTATTTGTTTTCAAAACTCGATAATATGGTTTATTCTTCGATAATCATCAAGTTTAATTTATATTTGTTATAAAAATTATAGCATGATGAAGTCAAAAATGTTTTGTGATTTGTAAAGTCATGAGTATGTGATTTGAAGCCAAAATATGCCATTTCACTTCATATACATGTATTACTTTATTATATGAGATATCCCTTAAATGTATGGATGTTATATATTGATGAAATTAATTAATTAATCAATTATGTACACCAAGGAATATGAATTGAGATTTATTGAAGTTTATATGGCATATGTTGTTTCAAATGCTCATTTATTAGCATGCTATGCATATTGTACATCATTATTGTGTTAACCGGAATCTTGAAAACCCATCGGCAAGCTCGAAATATTCTTATGGTATATCATGTGGGCATATATTTATTATCTATAATACTGGAAGTTTCTTATGTTTATTGTAACATTCTAGGATGTGATATGATCTCGTGATGAATCCGATTATAATTCTATTATAGTCCTTCGATAGTGAAAGGGATGGGTATTGTTTGGTACTTGCCGGTGTAAAAATAAGTGGGGCCTAGTGCCCTTAGATTAAAAACCCCTAAACCTCCGGAGGGTAGCAAAGCGTCGGCTGTTTAAAGCCAGCAGTGGGTAGCCCAAAAATTTAGATAACGCAATGCACTTATATTTATGTTAATATAAAATTGATGGACATGTGGTCCAACTCTAGTATGATATGATTAATATATTTTCTGGGCCGGAAGATATTATATTATTATCATGTTCGAATTATTCTTTGGGGTGGTCAAGCTCATTCTTATTCATATAATTATGATTCGGTCCGGCCTCGGCATTCTCTTAGTGACGTAGTATAATGGTTGACACAAGGGATGTAACATGCACATGCATATGCATGCATTGGTTTATAAATTAACGATTTTGAAATGAACTACTGATTAAAGTGTGAACTATTATTAAATTTTTAGTTATGCTTTGAACATAATATTCTCTGTAATTTTCTCCCTATTGAGATGTGAGTTCACCCCATTTTATTAAACAAATTCAGGTATCTAAGAGATGGATGAGACTACGGAAGCGACGGGATCGGGAACAAAGTAAATCACTCTGATACGAACTTATTTTTGTTATACATATGTTTATATAGCAAGCCACGGCTAGCCTAAGTTATGGTATATGTTAAATTACATGTTGACACGATTTTGTATGTCTTTTGGATATGTATATATATATGTGTTATACTTCTACTTTACATTATCGTCCACTACATAAGTATCATGGTTGTTTATCCCATGTTGTGTGGTTTACCTGTATTCATTATTTCATTATTTATATTAAACCCACTTTAGTCAATCTATGGTGGGTTAGTAATACTACATGCCTTAATTACAAGTGTTATCCTATTAATTAAGGCGGGGTGTTACAAGAAGGCATCGGAGGTAGGTTGTTGCGGGATTATGTTCTCGTTGTATGTATTTATAATAATAGGATTGGTGGCCTTTGTGGGTCTCATGGCTGGACTCACTGTTGGCCTCATGTCTTTCGACCTTGTTAACCTCGAAGTCCTTATCAAGTCCAGCAGTCCCCAAGATCGAATTCACGCCTTGTAGTTAAAAACAAACATTATATCTAAATGTATATATTTACATGTTTGTCAATTCACTTATGAATAATTTTACCATCATTAAGCAACTAGTGTTTATTACTCCATTTGGGATCTTATGGAAGAAGAGGTAAGCGGCGCCGGCAGTGAGGCTCTGATGCGGTGTGCTAGTAGGAAAAGACGATGAACAATGAATTTTGGGTATTTTTGCCAAAATACCCCGATTCCGTCATTGACTAATGGTCAATTTAAACAAAGTGGGCAAAATGAAACTATTTAAATAATTTTGTGTCAGATGAAACCAACTTTAATTGGGTAACCATTTTTAAAGTTTTAGAATAGTGTAGTGATCAAATATAGTATTTAATATATATGTTAGCCCTTTTTTATTTTGTGTTTGATTACCAAATTTTTTCAAAAAAAAATAGGTCAGATTGCCATAAACATTTTCATTTTTTATTCAATATTTGATAATTAAGTAAGGTGTATGTTCGGTTGTGAACGATCAAGTATAAACTTGACAATACCTTACGCGATTGTCAAGGACCGAGTATCAAAAACCGAGTAACATATATCCATTATTATTGTTGTTGTTGTTGTTGTTGTTGTTGTTGTTATTATTTACTATAAGCAATAATTTACACTTTACTATTTTGACCAATAACAAAAAATTGTCGATCCCGAATATGGACACTGTAACAAGAACTATTAATAGAGTTCACGTAAGATATATTTCCTCTAAAACACAACGTTAAAAGATAACGTGTGAGATATATATATATATATATATATATATATATATATATATATATGTATGTATTATAAAGCAATACATGTCTAGGGACTACATCCTTTAAATCTTAGGGTAATTGCATCGTCTAAAACTTTGTTTTTAGGACCGAATCATAAAAGCCTCTTAATTTTTAGGCGTTTAGATTGCATCCTTTAACTTTTTGCAACAAAAATTCTAAACAAAAACTCCTCTTTTATGGTACATTGAAGTTAATTTCACATAATTTTCATAGTACATTCTAAAAAAATTTATATATAATAAATTACATGTGTCAAAAAGTTGGCAAACCCAAAATAAAAATTTTACTCAGCCCAAAATAAAAGTTCTACCACCACTAAAGTAACTAAAACACAAATTACCCACAATAAAACCATCACAAGACCAAAAGTTGCTTTATAGGCAGGTTCCCTAGTTGGCTTAGCTACCAATCCAACAGTATGTCCTCCTTGTGCGTATATATCAGTGTTCTAAAAATCGCGCCTAGGCGGAAATCGGAGCTCCCCCGCCCGGCCTAGGCCTAGTCGTTTTGTTTAGGCGCCAGGGTGATTAGGCGTCGATTTTTCGTCCAGCGCCGATTTTCCCACTAGTTGGCTGAGACGTGGAAGAAAGAAGGAGATTGAGATAGAGAGAGTATTGTACCTGTGAAGTTGTCGAAGCCAGTTAGAAATCATCGAGGCTGAGATGGGTTGGGGCTGAGAAGTCGTTGGCGCTGAGAGCTAGGGTTTAGGGTTTTGTTTCGATGGTTGCTGCGGAATGGGGGCTAGTTTGTACGGAAAAGAGATGATATATACGGAGTATTAGGTTTGGTTTTGTTTTATTAAGTTTTATTATTATTTTCACCCCATATATTTTTAGTTATTTGTAGTTTCACCCCTATTTACTTTCTTTTTGCTAATTTTAATTATTTATACTTTTAAAGTTTTGACTTTTTTGTAATGTATGTTTTATTGGTTGGATGTTAGAAAATTAACGTTAATTTGAAAGATATATTATGTTTTGTTAGTATTATGTTATCTAAAATAATATTTTTAATAAAAAGTCGTTTGACCGATTAATCCCCGATTAATCCTCTAGGCGCTAGGCCCTCCCTCGCCGACCTAGGAGCGCCTAGCGATTTTTAGAACATTGGTATATATACTTTATTTGCACAAAGCATATAGTAAGCAATTACATGGTAGCTTAAACAAGTTTTCTAGACATATTTAGACATAGTTTTTACTATGAGGAAGAGGAAAATGAGATCTTTCATTTAGGGGTGATCATTTTTATTTATAAGCATAGAATAAGGTTTGTATTAGGGTTTTTACATAAGATAAATTACTATAAAGGGGTAAATTTATGTACTACTCCATAATCATAATTTTCCTAACCCTTTGTCCATATTGCTTATTGATTAATAATCACATTCACACATCCAAAAGTGGTTAATTTCTATAACAAGTCATCTTCCAACTTAGCAACATTATATCTATTGGCTGATCTACCATGTCAATCTTCAATACTTCACTTCATCGGACTAGGTTGGCAATGATTATGGTCCGCCATGCTGATTACTTGATTTATATAGTCAGCGTCTATGATACTTGGCTAAAGTCTTTAGATTGATCTATTTGACTAATTATAGGACTCTTGATTGGAAACTATAGCCTTCTTGCATATTGATAGGTCTTATAGCTATAGGCCAAACAATGAGGCCTAAAGAGGCAAAGGTGCCCTAAAAAATAGTTGTTATTTTTTACCTCTCACATCAATTTCCTACCTTCAATTATTTATTAATTTTTTGAATTTACGAAAAATCTAAATCAATGAGATGGGTATTAAACATTTCAATTACAAGAAAAAAAAATTCACCAAATAACTCACCTTTTAAACTTTTCGTACAAATATTTTTTCCCATCAGTTTCTAAGTTTACAATCAAAAGTACCCAAAAAAAAATGTTCTTAAATTTAGTGCTACCGAAAGTAATAAAATGAACCAAGGGTTCGAAATCTATTATTGTAGTTAAAAATAAACAAAATGCTAAACTTAATACATTCTTTATTTAATCAAAAGTTTCAATTTTTTAAATGAAAACAATGACTTTTTTAAAGTCAGGGTCGGTTAAAAAGTTTCAAGAGCCCAATATGAACTTTGAAAATGGACCATTAACACTATAAATATAAAATTAACATTCTCTGAGCTAAACATGTAAGTGTTTTTATATTTCTACATAATACAATATATTGGTGCGAAAAACTAAACAAAGTTAGTTTATACCAAACAGTCAAATGATCGGTTCAAATGATTAGAATAATAACTGGGAATGAGCTAAAAGAGTCAAAGATGTATATAAAATGTTCGTTTCATATGAAAATATAGGTTAGTCCTCCTCTGTGGAATAGAGCTAGGAGCTCAAGTTACTTTGTATTACGATGATTAAATTAGTATTACAAGCTCACAAGATCGCTCTAACTATTCTATCCTCACCAGGTTTATAAGAAGAGTGTTTTCAAGCCACGCGAGTTCTAATTTTTCATATATTAGGAACTCTGTTGTGTGCTATGTAGCTCTCTTTTTCTCTCTTTTTCTGGGTTGCTCACTATTTATTACTTGAATGCTGAATTTCTTGATTGTCGTTGGGTTGTTCTTGGTTGTTGAGCTAAGTAAATGCTTCTTCTATATATACAAGACAGAGGTGACGCGTGGAGCAAGCTCTGTGGAGTAAGTCCAAGGCCATCCCTTATTTCCATCAACTCTGATATTGTTTTTTCATGAATTCCGGTACATTAAATGTAGTTCGTATGCATTTAATGGCGTTGAGCGAGGTTCTGCAACGCTAGCGGAGTTGGTAGCAGTCGCCCATGCTACTTGTGCATGTTTTGACACGGCGGTAGGCGAGCGAACTCCAGAGCTCATTGGGAGAGTTTTGGCATTAGAGCTCCGTCATTTGTTAAACGAAAATGATCCTTAGACCAGATACCCAAACTCTTAGGACCTCTAGACTTCATGCGATACTTAGGCAAAGCCCCCCGAGCTCCACCCACTACGAGAGGTCAAGCTGCCGACGTGGATGGGCACGTGTAAGCTCGTAGTTGGCGAAGTAAATCAATTTACTAATTTGCACCATCACAATATATATATATATATATATGTATGTGTGTGTGTTGATGCTAAAATTTGAGGGTCTAAAGATTTGAAAATTTTGAGGGTCCAAAGCGACCTGCTTTTTCTATACCGTCGAGCTGGCCATCTTTAAAGTTTTTGTTAAAAATTGATGAAATAGAAGGTTAATAGGATGGTATATATAATTAACTTAATTAATAGTTGGAAATATAACTAATTTTATTTGATATATATCCCAATAAATAATTAAGAAATAAACATTGACTATATCACTGTGGCTGTCAAAAATTACTAATATTAATTTTTTAACTTTTTACGCATAAAAAAAAAAGACATTAAAATTTCATCAGGCGACAAAATTTACTATACGTCATTTGTTAATTATGTCTTTACAATAAAATAAAACACTTAATTTTGACGTTATAAAAAGAAAAAAAAAACATTTATTTTGTAAATAGAAAAATAGAAAATTATAATTAAGCAAAACCTCGGTGCTTAAGGGCTTGTTTGGTATCTGTTTTTTTTTTCCAAATTTTAAAAACTCAACTCAAAATCAACTCTACTTTTACACTTTCCAAAATTTATTTCACTTTACTTTCTCTCTCTAAAAACACTTTTAAAACACCATAACTTTAAATTCAAAAATCAAAATTAAATAAAAAATATATATTTAAAACATACTTCCAAATTCTACCAAATATCATATTTTAAAAACTCAACTCAAAACATCCACCAAACATCACCTAAGTTTTTCTTTCTAGTACAAAGAATGAATAACAAAGGTGCAGCTCAAATTTTATGGGATATTTGAACCGTAACAAACTTCCAGTGTTGTTTGAATATAAACCTTGGACCGTAACAAACTCTTATTATTAATTTAAAATAAATAACTCAAGTTGTATTTTTATAGTTACATAGTAGTAATATTCGATTTGCTATAATACCATATATAACTACCGAATTCTTATCGGAAATAATTAGCCTAAGTTATATATTAAGTTTATATGCCCGCATGTATTTATTTCGAAGGGACCTCCCTCAACAATAAATTTCACCTCTTTTTCTTCCATAAAATTATGATCTATCAGTACATGAATTGAGTCACCGACTTTGAAACAGTCGCTAAAGTTTGGTAAATAAAAAAACAAAAATATGACTTGGTTCACTAAAAAAAAACTCCTTTGTCAAACATACACATTGATTCTTTGTTTGGTGTCGGTGGAAGGCCCAAACATAGGGAAAGTAGCACAAGCTTCCTCATATCCTTCCACTTGCCCACACTATTCTCTTCTCGAATAGCATCACTCTCAATCTTATTCCTCGCCCCCCCCCCCCCCCCTCTCCACTAATCTCGCAGCCAAACAGCTCCTCCATTTCTTCAATGTCTTTCCCCCGTGTTTCGGGGACCACCATAATGAAAAACAACAGTCATCCTGATGTTATTCCCGAAGAAAAAAACATCGGTAGTCAACTCCTTGTACACTGATATAAAAGTCAACTAGGTTGACCTGCGAGTAGTCCAATTGCGTGTTGTTCCTATACTCGCACTTTAGGCCTGTAGCTTTAGCGGAAGAAGCTCAGCACTATTGGGCTCAGCCCAAAGGAGAAAAAGGCGTTCGAGGATGACATTGTAATAATGAACAAAGCACTAACCCAAGTAAGTTCGTGATTGCTGTCGAATTAGGGAGCCAATTTTACAAACAACACGGAGTAAATAAGAATTAACATGAATTTTTACTTGAAACTAGTTAGTAAACCCGTGCAATGCACGGGCGTATTGTTAAATTAATTTTTTTTATATATATATATTTTTCTTTTGTTGCATTTTACCAAAAAAATCTTAATATTACAAAATTTTAGACTTACAACAACAGTTGACAAATCTCAAAACAATATTTCTAGTTTTTTAACAAACTTTAAAAATAGATTAGTGCAAAACGGTGTTACACTAACAAATATGATAATTTACGCCAATGCACTTTTAGTTGACACACAAATAGAGAGGCTTGAAAAAACAAAATCAAACTCTTCATTATGCATAAAGTCATTACTACATGAAAGAGACAGCTACAAATAGAATTAATTCAAAGTATTAATTGCAAGACACAAGGTATTCAAACAAAAGTCTCTTCTCACTCCCCCCATTACAACCTTGCCGATGCGTAAGTGAAATGAAATTATTGTAATATATGATGTATAACTTGTAAAATACTAATTTACATAATTCAAAAAATTAGCATATACAAATTGGCAACTTGTAAAATTCTAATTTATAAATTTGTACAATTATAAATAAATTGAATTTTCAATTTCAAAATTATAGACTTTTACCTATCAAAAATTATATTTATTGGAGATCCAAGAGTGCCGCCATCTTAATCAATTTTAATTACAACTATGTGGATTGTAAAATTAAGATTTTTTTAATTTTTTTTTGAAAAAAACGTTTGTATGGTTACACATGTTTAACGGATTCTAATTTTTTTATGCTTGACAAATACAACAAATGTAAAATGCAAGAAAGAGGTTGAAATGATATATCTCGGCATCTTAACTTCCTTTGTAACAATGTGAAAAAAAATGAAATAACAAACTTAAAACAATTATAAATAAATAGAATGATTAAAATAAGCCACACGCACCTTGCAACTTTGGTATTGCAATAAAAGGTTATCTATGAATGAAATATGAAATAATTAAATTTAAAGGTAAAGAAATAATAAATTTAGAAATACGTATTTTAGCAAAACAAACAAACATCATACATGGTGCTTAAGAATAAACGGGGTGATAAATCTAAAAAGAAAAGGCAAAAAAAGATGTAACAATTCAACTTAAATGAAAAAATTAGACAAAAAAAGAAAAAAAATGATATTTTGAACCTAAATTTGTAGAATACAATATAAAATAAAAGCAAAAAGCAAAACATATTATATCAAACCAATTAAGAGAACATAAATAAAGAAAAAGATACAAATTAAATCTAAGAGAGAAGTGAAACCAAATCAAATCATTTATATATATGTATAATTTGTTTTTGTAACACTTTACCGACTTTTGCGTGATAACTTGATTATCAGTCTTTAATGGATAAATATTTCTTTATATAAGTGATAAGATATTAAAAAACTAATAGTCATATCTTTTATAAGAATGTTTATAATTTTCTATTTTATTTGTTGTCATTAGGTGAGAGGAGAAAGAAAAAGTGTTGACTTGAAAGTCATTAATCTTGTTTTGATAATAACAATAAACTTAATCTTGTGTAATTTAATTTAGTTGTTGTTTTAAGTTATAGCCACAACAAATTGATCACACGTGGACTTAACCGATAAGCCGGAATCAAAATCATCCATCTACGAAGTATTGCTATCAAAGTCTTACATCTCACAACTCTTATCAATACACCTCCATGAAATTTGTTAAGTACAATTAGCCAAGGAAGAAAAGAAACGAAGAATCAAACAAAGCCCTCGAAGACTCGATATTTCATATGTGAGTGAGTGCTTTAGTTTCCTTGTAAAGATTCTTATTTGATCATCATAGCTCATACAATATTCCAATATTATAAGATTGATCAAATCAAAAGTTGAATCTAGTTTTATCTTTGAAAACGTATTTTATATATCGCAAACTTGTTATCTTGAAAAATTCACTATAAAATTAGATGAATGAATTTTGTTGCAAAAACAATGTTAGAAGTCTTAGAAAATCATTTTTAAACATCCCCTATCCTCAAAATTGATTTTGGAGTTCATTTGCATTTATATGAAAATTGGGTTTTTGGCCAAATCTGGCAGCAAGGCAGAAGGGTACATCAGTCGACTGATGGACTTTGCTCAGTCGACTGATGGACTCATCAGTCGACTGATGAGCTTTGCTCAGTCGACTGATGGTCCAGAAACTAGCCGTTGGATTTCAGATTTTTTACCACTTTTGGTACCAAACATCTACCAACTCCCTCCAAACGGCCATATGCTTACCTAGACTATATATACACCATCTAAGACTCATTTAAACTTACTTGAATCATTTCTACACCATTCTATTCATCTCTATTCATTATTCAAAGATTCAAGAACATTTTATTTTGATCAATCATCTTTATATTGAGCTACATCTTCTTGATCAAATTTGATATCTCTTAGTGTGAGCTTAAGTTGTAATCTCCATACACTATTGAGCTATTGTACATTGGTGTTAGTCACCAAATCATTTCTTTCAAACATTAAGAGAGGTTTATCTCTTAAGATAGCAAGAGAGCATTTTTGTGTGAGTATTGTGAGAATTTCAATACTTGTAAGAGTGTGTGAGAAAGATACACTTGTAGTGGTTTGATCTTCACCCGAAAGGAGATCGATTTTAGTGGAACTTCTCGGGGAACTAACCGAGCGCGGAGTAGGGGCTTTGTAGCCGAACCGTGTGGACAAAAAGTCTTCGACTTTGATTGGTTTAATCCTTCTATCCCTTAAACTTTTATATTGTGACTTTTGCATCTTGTGATTGAATTTATCTTTGTTTATTGTTTGGTTGATTGATATAGACATCAAACATTTTTAAAGTGATTTTAAAAATCCCATTAAGTTTTAAAAACCCTATTCACCCCCCCTCTAGGGTATTTTCCGACCTACAAAAAGTACAATGAGAGGAGAGAGAAATGTGTAATGAGAAGTGGGAGGAGAGAGGAGAGAGAGAGAGAGACATATGTAGTGAGAGGAGAGAGAACATGTAGTGAGCGTAAAGAGAGAAATAGCTTAATTAAAAAGAAATCTCATTAATGTAGCACACGTGACATTATATGGTGAATATATTCTCACTCCTTGCGTTTTATATATATAAAATAGATTTGTGTTCGTGTAGTATTATAATAAACGGTTCAAATGGCCATTAAATTTTCAATCTAATATCACTTTGACCATCAAATTTTGAAACGAATCATTATGGTTATTTAACTTTGGAGTGAATACCACTTTAACCATTCCATCCAATTATTTAGTCATCCAACTTTGGAGTAAGTATTACTTTGACCATTCCGTCCAACTTGGTTGTTAAATTTAATGCATTTTTATGGCACATAACTTTGTGTAAGGTTATTTTGGTCATATTGCAACAAAACAACTTTCTCCGTCGATAATTCTCGCCAAAATGAAACACCATTGTATATAAAATATAGTAATATTTTTAACAAACAATACAACTTGGGTCATTTTATAACCAAAATGATTAAAATGCGCTTAAATGAAGTAACGTGCCTTACACATGATTTCATTCCATTTAATTTAACAATCAAATTGGAAGAAAAGATCAAAGTGGTATTCACTCTAAAGTTGAATGATTAAATTGGTTTGTTTTAAAATTTGATGATCAAAATAGTACTAGAACGAAAGTTTAGTGGTCATGTGGGCCGTTTACTAAAATTTTTAACATAATCTTTTTTAGTGTTATTTTTGTATTTAACTTTTAAATGAAATGGGCATTAAATTAATGATATATACGTTAATGAAAAATGTTAAATTATAGATGGCAATGTGTCAAGTAGGTGGATCCAACAAGTTAAATTTTTGCAAGCCCGAACTTACATTGGACTTTTATTTAAAAATCAAACTCGACCTAGTGCTAAAAAACACTGCTCCATTTCTGTTGGTTTAAATTTTATTGCCATCCTTATGCAAAGGGTGTTAGTAAAAGTACCCTTCTTTTCTAGTTTTTGCACCCTTTTTAAAAAAATATTAAGATTGCCTTAACTAATTAACAACACTTTTGTAAAATTTTCTTCTAGGAAAAAAAGCAAACGAAGGCAGACTTAGATCTATTCTTTCATAAAAAGACAAAGGTGAAATTAAATTTGGTATTTGTAAAAAAAATGTTCCTCACTTCTCTCACAATATCTAATTAAACACATTGCAATTAGACTTTATCAAGCAAAATTAAATTGATCGGAGAAGTAACGAGGAAAAAAACAAATATTATCTCGATCTTCTATTCAAGAATCTGCACCTTAATTTTGATAATAATGTTGAGAAAAGATAGAATTAAATTTCTCGTATGAGTCATATTAATATAGATATGTGTTTGTTTAAGCACCCATAATTCTTTTTTAAAAATGGGTGTCAAAACTAAAAAATAAGGGTGTCTTTACCGGCACCCTTATGCTAAACACATAAAAAAAATCACAAAAGATTACTCTAGAAACACACATGGCATTGTTGTGTTAATTTGTAATGGACCATTGAATAAAATTACTTTATCCAAATGTGTGAAAGTATGTTTATGGAATTTATTTATTTTGCTTGTTTATTACTTTTTTAAATGTTAGTAGCATATTGTATTGTTGTGTTTAAATCTAAAAAAAATTAAAAAAGTACTCACATTATTGTGGGTGCTTTTATCTTATAATGTATTTATTAAGAAATTTATTTTTTCTTAAAAGAATGGAAACAAACTTATGTTCATCAATACAATGGCTGTGGTTGTAAGTAAGAGCGTTAAAGCTACTCCGAAAATCGATCGAACGGACCAACCCGATTTGTAAATCTCCGAACCAAAATCAAAAACAAGAAAACCAAACCGGAGCCAAATAGTTTGGTTCAAGTTTGGGGCAAGTTAGTCCAAAATCAAACTAAACCGAATCAAACTAAATTATATATAAGAAAATAAAAAATGTTAATATATACTCTACGAGTATACGTTAATTATACTATAATACAAAAAAGATGACCTTTTATAAGAATATGTTCTTTATTAGTTGCATATTGTGATCATCTTAAAAAAAAGTTATTAATGCATGCCCTTATTATTAAATTAACTACATAATGTTACGATTTTTTTATGTCATACATGATGGCATTATAATTTATCATTTCATTTAATATGTTTTATTCTTGTAAATGTACAAATAAAATAATAACTAAATAGAAAATATAGTATCTATATGTTTACTTATTATTTCTAAAAAATCATGACTTTAATTTGAATATGAACCAATCTTACATTACTATTAGTATTACATTGTTATGTTAAATTGATTAAAAAAAACATATGTTAAAACCGAACCGAAATCGAATTAAAAAGCTTGGTTCGAGCTTAGGTTTAGAAGATTTAAGAACTGAACCGAAACCGAATTTTTACATTTGATTTAAGTTTGGGGTACCATAATTTCTATCATGACCGAAATAAAAAACACCTATAGTTGCAAGTAAGAGATATTTCTGTTTTTTTATTCCTAAAACTCTAGGGCTGTATAATTGCATAACTTTAGTTCTGACAGATTTTTGGAAAAAAATTTAAGCTGATGGCTATGATAAGAGATTTTTAGACTGACGGTGAAAAGATGTAGGTGAATATCTTGCCATGGTTGATGTTTTTTGACGTTGTTTAATTTGTTACATTTAATCGTAGTTTGATTCCATTTAAGATGTAAAATAGAACTCGCTTTGACTCGTCGACTTGGCCCCGTAAGGTGAGCCAACTTGGCAACTCAAGCAAACTCAATGCATCAAAATGAGGCCTAGCAATAGGTCGTCCACGGGTCGGTTTCGTGTCAGGTTGAAATCATGTTGGGTGAATAGTGTCTCCACCCATACACGACTCCGTTTAATAAACGAGTGAAAAGTTTAAATTCATACACGACCCATTTAATTAACGAATGACACAACCCGATTCGTTTTAACCTGTTTAAGATAAACAGTTCGATTCGGGTCGTATACAAATAAACATTTAGTAACCAACTAATAATTCAA
The DNA here is from genome assembly GCA_021464415.1 of Lonicera japonica. Taxonomy (NCBI): domain Eukaryota; kingdom Viridiplantae; phylum Streptophyta; class Magnoliopsida; order Dipsacales; family Caprifoliaceae; genus Lonicera; species Lonicera japonica. The sequence continues at coordinate 45,680,621 of CM038464.1, forward strand.
TTAAGTAATTAACCACTAAAATATTCACACTCAATAATTTATATATATACAACAACAATAACTAAAAACCATCGTATATTGTAATTGTGACGGAATTTGAGAATTTAGAAAGTGAGAAATTTGGAGGCATGAAATCAGTGTGGAGAAAAGGAGATGTCATGATGGAGGGCAAAAGATTTAATACAAAATTTAAAAGTGTTTAAAAGTCTTAAGTAAATATTTGTTTATCATATATGGGTTATACAGGTTATTAATGGGTTTACACGATCCAAAATTGATTCGTATTCTTATCGAGTTAAACAAGTTTTATTCAAGTTTCACAAATTTACACAAAATCAACTCGTTTAATAAATGGGTTTGATGGGTCAACCCGATTATGACCCGCACCCGAGTTTCACAAACCCGATAAATTCGTGTCAATTTCGTGTCATGTTGTAAATTACCGGGCCTAATCAAAATATAAGAAAAAAGAAACTATTTGTTACCATATATATATATATGTGTATATATATTTATGTTCGTATATATATAATTGATTTCTTGTATCCATATTTAGTTAACCTAGTATTAGAGGTATGATCCTCTTACCATCATAGTTTCTCCTTTAAATAAAAACCTTGTTTCTCCATCTCCATTAACAACCAAAATCTAAATCTCAATTAACCAACTACCTCTAATTCTTTCCATCCGTCTCTATCATTAATCAATTTATATATATATATATATATATATCTAATTCATATACACATTGCTCTTAGCAATCTGTACCAATATTGCCAAAACTAGGGGTGTTAAGGCCAATCCGAAAATCAATTGAACGAACCTAACCGATCCGTAAAACCGCGAACTGAAAAAAATCGAAATTGAAAATGAGAAAATCGAAATTGAAAAGTTTGGTTTGGGTTTGGGCAAGCTAGTCCAAAACCGAACTAAACCAAATCGAATCGAATTATTTATAAGAAAAAAATGTTAATATATATACTCTAAGGGCACATGATAATTATACCACAATACAAGAAGATGGTATTTATAAGAATATTTTCCTTATTAATTGTATATTGTGATAATCTTTAAAAAAGTCATTAATGCGTACCCTTATTATTGAATTAACTACATAATGCTAAGATTTTTTTATCACATACATGAAGGCAACATAATTCATGATTTTATTTAATGTGTTTTATTCTTGTAAATGTATAAATAAAATAGTAACTAAATAAAAAACATGGTATCTATATGTTTGCTCCTTATTTTTAAAAAATCATGACTTTAATTTGAATATGAACCATTCTTACATTATTATTAGTATTACATTGTTATGTTAAATTGATTTAGAAAAAAAGAAAAAAAAACATACGACAAAACCAAATAAAATCAAACCGAAAAGTTTGGTTTGAGTTTGGGTTTCGAAGATTTAGAAACTGAAACCAAATTTTTACATTTGGTTTGGATTTGGGATACCTTAGTTTCTACCTCGATCAAAACCGAAAACATCCCTAGCTAGAACCACCCGAATCAACTAATTCAATCCATTCCACCTTGAATTTTTTTTGTTATTTTCATATTGACCCTTAAATTTTTAGTTGTTTCCATACTGGCCTAGACCTTCTAGTTATTTTCATATTAACCCCAGAATTTTTGATTATTCTCATATTGACCCCAAACTTTTTAGTTATTTTTAAATTAACCTAAAACCTTCCAGTTATTTATTAGAACTAGCCTCTATTACTCCATGTCATCTACCACATTATCGTTGATTGAGCCATGTCATCCAGGGATAATAATAAAACCCAACATAGTGGGTTTCCAACCCAACCCGACCCTGATGGAGCAAGTTCGGGGCATTTTTTAAGCCCGGCTCGAGTTAGGATTCTACCTTATAAAAACCCAACCTGACCCACATATATATATAAATATATTAATATAAAAATTATATATATATATAATATTTATATAAAAAAAAACTCTAGACATCACTCTCATTTCTCATTCCCTCACATCTCCCAAATCTCAAATCTCTCTCTCACCTCTCCCACTCCTCTACCAAATCTCAAATCTCTCTCTTACCTTTCCCATGCCATGCCACCACCAACTCCTACATTGTTATTCCTCCACCTCCCATGCCGCCTTCTTCTTAAGTTTAGTTTTCTATTTCTAGTTCACCATGCTCAGCCTTGTCTTCGTTGCCTTCTTTTGCTTGTCTTAGATCTTTGGCTTCTCGCCATCAACCCTATCTAATGACATTTTTGGGATTCCAAGACAGCCTTGGCATGGCAGGTCTCCAAAACACTCTTGCAGGGGGTTTGAGATTCCAAAAAAAACCCGTCTCAAGTTAGTGGCGGACTAATGTATACGCGGGTCGAGTTTGGTATTGGTCAAACCTGCCCCATACCCAACCCGTTATGATCTCTAATGTCATCATTGACTACACGTCAGATCAGCAACTAAATTTTGTCACATAAGCTTCACTGCCACAACATCCTAAAAATGGTATTTAAAATTATATTTTATTTTTAGAAGATCTCAATGTACTTAATTTTATCCAAAATCTTCATATTTTCTTATAATTTTAGTACTCTGTGTCCCAAAAATTGGGGCATGACAACTTGGTATCATAAGTTAGGTATTCAAAAACCTTTCGACATGGGGTTGGACCTATTGCGCTATTTCATTGTGCTATGTGGTTGCATTGTTCATATTTACTTATTTACCATTGTAGATAATATGTGATTTGTTGTTAATCTAAAATATCGCCAAAAAAAATTTAGAGAGATATTTTAGAACCATAATTTATTTTTTTGGATTGACATTTTTAGAATCTATATATGATTTTATTGGGTGATACATGCATATATTATTCACATATATACATAAATATGTTGTGCACGTGCATATATATACATGTTTGTTTGTAGTTTTAAAATGAGCTAGATCACATGCATACGCAATGTATGTACTACGAAGATATATCTAGTAATATTAAATAAAGATGTTAATTGGTTTAGTGGTTAAATAACATATTACTTTGTTAAAGGTTCAAGGTTCAAACAATCTTGCAAGCATATTTTTTTAATGAAAAAACAAACCGCAGACCTAAAATAGGCAATTCAAAAGTTTGACACAGCTTCATGGCAGTTGAAAGCTGAAATTGGTCTTAATTTTATATAACAGTATAGATTGACGCTTATGCACGTGCATATATATGGTGAATACTCAAAGTATATATATTCATTTCTATACGATTTGAATTTGTCAATCATCGGATTTGTGTACAAGAGTTCATTATGTTAATGTAAAAATTGATTAAGTTTTTATAATACTTCTTATTTATAAATTAAAAGTTATAGATTAATAATATTGTGTGCCTTGTTCTCTTATTATATTAAATCAAAAAAATTTTCTTTCCTAGTTTTAGCATAAGAAAGGAAATTAAATTAGAAGTGAATGTATGTCGCAAAAGTAAGGATCTAATTGTTGACTTACCGAATTTGATATTTTATTTGAGTGGGCCTTTTATTGCAAATCGTACCAAAAGAATAATCCTTTGCCAAAAAAAAAAAATTTTGCTTTATGAGGATAGATTTTATTTTATTTTAAATTTGGACTTAGTTCGTTCTTGTGGTTGGATATTAAATTAATTCTAAAAGTAATTGAAGATTTTGGGCAAAAAAAAATAGAAAGAAAAAAAAAGAAAAGAAAAAGAAAGAAAGTGATTCTGAAAATGATGAATATCCAAGAACCGGGCGATGTTAAGTAATGACAACACATCTCAAATGTTTGACCAAATTAGTCCAAGTGAGGCACGGGATTACTAATATCATAGTTGAAAGTACCTAAATCGAGATGGATTGGTTCGTACCATAGTTGGAAGTACCGAAAACGAACAAGTTAATTTGAGCGGGGACAAAACATCCCATTATATCTTTGTAAAGTTAGTATTTATTAAGGCACGGTGTTCACTCTCATATCATGGTTGAAAATACCGAAAATGAGTGAATTAAGAGATTCCTGATATTTATAATTTTCAATGATTGCTTCATTTTTTATTAAAGATAAAAAAAAAATTATACTTGATAAAATTGAAATTTTGAGGAAGAAATTATTTGAAGGAGGATATATTGTGACATTCGAAAATTTTCATAACCATTCAAATTTTTCTTTAAATTTAATTGAACATTTACTTGGTGAGTAAAATTTGTGAAATTGATATTTCATATTCCAAGTGTCTTCATGAGTAAAATTGTATTTTGGTTTGAAAATTTATTCTTGGTTATATTATAATGTAATGTTTACATTCATTACTTGATGTTTAATAGTTGTGTTTTGTGATTTGATTTGAATTAATTTTTTTTAGATACCACGTTAATTAAAATTTTGAGACGAAATATATTTAAGGGGATAGATTGTAAAAACCCTAATTTTAGTAAATTAATTTATTTTATAATAAAATTTTTAGTAAGGATGTTTGAATTTTAAATTCAAATTAATTTTTAAAATTGGATTGGTTGACAATTTGAGTCTATTCTATCTTGCTTAATTTTGTTTTTCTAATTAGCTTCTATTTATTTAGGTTAAAATATTATATTTATATAAATGTATAATTGTATTTTAGAATAACATGTACCAAGTCTAAATATATTGGTGCTCATAGCTTAAGAGGTGAGAAAGATAGGAGAAAAAAAATGAAGGAATGCTAGTGAAGAGAGTTAGAATGAATGAAGGAAAAAAAAGGGAGAAAAAACTAGAATCAATGGGAAAGAGATAAAAGAAAAAAAAAGATAAAGATAGAGAAATAAAATATAACGAGAAAGAGAAGATGAAAATGATTCCATGCGCTCTTCATTTTATAATTGAGTTTCTATTTGGTTTTATTGTTGTCGCACACATTTATTTATTTGTGTGAATTAATTGCTACATGCTTAGTAACATGTTATTATATTTGATATCATAATTTGTTGGTTTTTGGCGTATGTTAATATCTATACTTTATTTTTATGCTTGGTATAAATGAATTTGAGTAGTGCTTACGTATTATCGAGGAACCTACTGGGTTATGTTATTCACCTCTACTAGACTTTGTTTCATATGATTGACAATGATAAAAATTCACCGTTGGAAAAGTAGATTTGTAGCGATTTAAATTGTTGAATATTGGATATTTGTATATGGGTGTTTGGTTGTAATCGGGATTGAGGACGTGTAGATCTTTTAGCCATGAATTTTGTTATGAGAATGAGTCTTCATTATTGTAAATTGGATTTTGAAAACGATATTAAAAATTATATTTTATTTTTAAAAGATCTCCATGTACTTAATTTTATCCAAAATTTTCTTATTTTCTTATAATTTAAGTACTTGCGTCCCAAAAATTCCCCTCCCAGTTCAAAATTATAATTCTTACCCTCCCTAAAGAAATTAATTTTATGTAAAGTGTTAAGGAATTCAAAGGCAAAAAATTAAAAGTAAATTAATTCTAGATTAAAAGTTGGCAAACAAACACCCAATACAGTGAAGATTGATCATGGGTATTGTCTTTAATCTTGGCAATTGGTTATTTTAATATTTTTTTATTGATTTTTTCCAACTTACATTTACTTGATTAAGAGAATAATTTGAACATCATGCTTTTGGTATAGGTTATAGATTTAGCTACATCTACTTTGGTTGATGATTTTACTAATAAATTGGCATTACCAACTCGTTAATTTAATTTAGCATTTTAGCTTGAATTTTTTGTGGGAGTAGTCATGAATGCTTTTAATTATGTAATCATTTTACCTTAGGCCTTGTCCAATGCATAGGGCATTATTGTAGTGTAAAAATCTGAATTTAGCCTACACAGTAGAGCAAAACACGTAGCATGTATAGGATTTTTTTTTATTTTACAACTTGGAGCGTCAATAACCCATCTTAGACTAGCTAAAGCAGGTTTAGTATAAATAATGAAATCATGAATTCAGGGGATGTGTATTATTTGGTGCTTGCCGGTGTGAAAATAACTGGGGCCTAATGCCTTTTGGTTGAAAATCCTTAAACCTCCGAAGAGTAATAAAGTATCGGCAGTCTAGAGCCAGAGGTGGGTAACCCAAAAATCTAGATAACGGTAATGCACTTGTGTTATATTGATATAAAATCGATGGATTCTATTATAATGGATGATGATCTTCCCTGGGTCGGAAGATGTTATATTGTTATCATGTTCGGATGATCATGTAGAGCTGTAAGGCCCATTCTTATTCTTATGATTATGATTCGGTTTGGCCTCAATATTCTTTTGGCTATACGGTATAATGATTGACGCACAGGAGATAAACTGCATATGCATATGCATGTATAGGTTTTTAAACTGACAATTTCTGAATAAATCTATTGATTGTAGTTTGAATTGTAAAAAAAAAACTGCTATTATATTTTGAACATGATATTCCCTGTTATATTCCCCCTACTGACTTGTGAGCTCACATTATTTTTATGTAACAAATTCAGGTATTCAGGAGACGAATAAAGCTGAGAAAGCGACAAGGTCGAGAAGGAAATAGAGGCCTCTGATACGAACTTATTTTGTTATGTATATGTTCATATAGTAAGCCACGGCTAGCCTAAGTTATGATGTATACTAATCTACATGTTGATAAGGATTTATATGTCTTTTGTATACATGTATATATGTTGTATTTCCGTTTTATATTATCATCAACTGTGTACTCGTGATTGTTTGTTCCATGTTATGTGTTTTACCTGGATTCACGATTTCATTATTTATCTTAGACCTACCTTAGCTAGTCTAAGGTGGGTTAGTGACGCTCCAAGTCTTAATTACGGTTGTTATCCTGTTAATTAAGGCGATAGTACCACAAGCTCTGTATTTTTTAGGCAAAAATGGCAAAAATCAAACAAAAAAGGCCATGGATGCCTTCAAAATTGTGTAACCAACTCAACAACAGTCGCCTGTCCAACCACTAACAGGCGCCTCTCCAATGTCGAGGTAATTTCTAATCCAAGACCATCCCAAATAGTCGTATGTCTCTCACAACAGGTGCCTGTTACATCCAAACCTACAAAAATGTTTATGTGAAGCATACTAAAATCATTTATCAACCATTTTCACACTAAACATACAGAATAAAACATAATTTACATTAATACAAACACAAGGTGTTATAGTTAAGATTTTGCGTTTAAGAAATCTAACTCGACCAAACCCTACCCGCATACATATATATATATATATATATTACAGTATTACACCGGAGCGCCCTAACTCAATCCCTCCTCCCCCTCTCAATACTCTCTAGCTAAATATCTTATTTGCATACAAATTTTTTTATTATTATTCTTTCGATTAGAGTGAAAAATTATTGAAATATATTTAATTTTACTTGATTTAATCTTTTCCATCGTTGATTTGGCAAGATTTAGTTAAAATTTGGGGTGAGGTGGGGCAGGTTTAGGTTTTAATATATTTATGTGAAACGGGTTTGGGTTTCAAAAACAAATCCTGCATCGGATTAGAGGCGGGCTATTGCAACTGCGGGTTGGGTTTGGTATTGGCCAAACTCGCCCCATACCAGATATATTCACATCCCTAGATATATATAATTCAAATCAAAATATAAGATAAAGATGTCAAGTTGTCCAGTGGTTAAGTAGCGGATTATATTGTTAAAACTCCAAGGTTTGAAACCTCTTGTAAGCATATTTTTAATGAAAATAGAGACCGCAGGGACAAAATAGGTGTTGACTTGAAAGTCACTAATCTTGTTTTGATAATAACAATAAAGTTAATCATGTGTAATTTAACTTGGTTGATGTTTTAAGTTATAACCACAATGAATTGATCATACGTGGACTTAACCGAAAAGCCAGAATCGAGATCATTCACCTACAAAGTATTGCACAATCAATGTCTCACACCCCACACAACTTCAATAGCATTTCTATGAAGTACAATGAGCCAAGGAAAAAAAGAAACGAAGATACAAACAAAGCCCTCGAAGGCTCGTTGTTGTATATTTGAGTGAGTGTTTTAGTTTTCTATGTAAAGATTCATATTTGATCATCATATAAGCTCATACTATATTCTAACATAATTAGATTGATCAAATCAAAGGTTAAATCGGAATCCTTTCAAAAACCTTCTTTTGGAGAAAAACCGTTTTTGAAATAAATTCATTTTAAATTCTAACGACTTCATTTCTGAGCTCTTTACATCTTAGAAGTCTTAGAAACTCATATTTAAGTATCCCCAAGCTTCAAAATTAATTTTTGAGCTAATTTGCAAAAATGAGAAAAATGGGATTTTTGGTCATTCTGGCAGTAAACCAGAGGGGACCATCAGTCGATTGATGAGCTTTACTCAATCGACTGATGGCCACTCAGTCGACTGATGAGCCTTACTCAGTCGACTGATGGCCGAGAAACTAACCGTTGGATTTCAGATTTTTTACCATTTTTGGTACCAAACTTCTACCAACTCCCTCCAAACGGCCATATGGTGTCCTACACTATATATACACCATTTAAGACTTATTTAAACATTTTTTTAAATCATTCATACACTATTCTCTTCATCTACATTCAATATTTAAAGATTCAAGAACATTTCTTTTGATCAATCACAATTATTTTGAGTTACAAATCATTGATCAAACTTGATATCTCTTAGTGTGAGCTTAAATTGTAATCTTCATACACTTAAGAGCTATTGTACATTGGTGTTAATCACCAAATCTTTTCTTTTAAATATTAAGAGAAGTTTGTCTCTTAAGATAGCAAGAGTGAAATCTTGTGTGAGTATTGAGAGAGATTCAATACTTGTAAGAGTGTGTGAGAAGAATACACTTGCAAATGTTTGATCTTCACCCGGAAGAAGATTGGTTATAGTGGAAATTCTCGAGGTACTAACCGAGCGCGGAAGTAGGGGCTAACAAGCTGAACCGTGTGGACAAAAAGTCTTTAACTTCTATCTGTTTAATCTTTCTATCTCTTGAACTCTTATATTGTGTAATTTTACCTTGTGATTGGAATTAACTTTGTTTCTTGATTGATATAGACATTAAACATTTTTAAATCAATTTAAAAAATCCTATTAAGTTTTAAAAACCTTATTCACCCCCCATCTAGGGTATTTTTGGACCTACAATAGGCAATTCAAAAATTTGACCCAGGTTCATGGCGGTTGAAATTTGTTTTGGTTTTATATAATAGTATATATATTATATATGTATAATTATAAATTGATTTATGAATATTATAATTTATATAATTTACTGCTTATTCAACATACACACTTATGTAAGTATATATACACAATAGATCATATGCATTCGCAATGCGCATGCTACTCAGATATATCTAATTCAAATCAAAATTTAAAACAACAATGGTAAGTGCTTCAGTGGTTAAGTATCATATTACTTTATCAAAGGTTGAACTCGATTTCACATAATATCGTTTTCTCCTGTATGTGCATATATATATTATGTGCGTATTATTATAATTTTTTTTTTACTTTCAATAACAAACAATTTTATTATACTAAATCAGCTGCTAAAACATCTAAAATAAAATAGGGGGAATAGACACCCACAACCTAATACTAGACAAAGAATCAAAAGCCCTTGTTAATCTATGAGCAACTTGATTCGCTGATCGATACACAAAACGAAAAGAAACATTTCTAATTTCCCTCGCCAAACTTTTACAATCATTGATCACCACACCTATGTAGGAAAAGTCAGGAAAATCACCCTGAATGGCTAGAATAAGCATCAATGCATCAGACTCTATACAAATATTAAAAAGACCTTTCTGATTTATCCAAGTGAGTGCTTCCTTGCAACTAATAACTTCAGCCAACAAAGGGTCAAGGGTAGTAGCCACAGTGCCGTTACAAGCGCTTAAACAATTACTGTCTTCATCTCTTAAAACAAAGCCATACCATATGTGATTTGCATTTGAAAAAACCGCACCATCTATATTACATTTCAACATACCTTGGCATGGTCTACGCCATTTGAAGGAGCCTTCACTAAGTCTTTCATCACTATTGGAGTACTGGTCAGTCTGAGCACTTTGCCGCTGTGCTAATAAATTCAGCGTGTCGCCAAGAACTCGAGCCACTAGTTTCACCTTCCTATTCTAAACCCAATTGTTACGATTATTTTAGTTAGCCCAAAAAATCAGCACCACAATACATAAATCATCCACCCTAAATCTGTTGCAAACTGAGTTCCACCAATCCAAGAAACAAGTGGCAATATAACTTAAATCACCAAGACAAGAGCTGGCCCATACCTTTTTTGCAGCAGAACAGGTAATAAGGTCATGTAAAGCCGATTCCTCTTTAATATTGCAAACTGGGCATAGTGAGGAAACGACAACGTGCTTAGCAACAAGCGCGGAATTAATCAATAATGAACCGGAACATATGCGCAATAAAAAACACTTGATCTTCGCCGGAATTTTTAGATGCCATAACTGTTTCTAATTTATCGAATCAACATTTGGCATAGTTGTGGCATTATTTTGAATTTACAGCCAGTACCCTTGTTTGACCTTATATTCTCCATGAGGATCACCGTCCCAATACCTACAGTCGTCGTGCACTTGACCACTTAGCGGAATGCTGACAATTAGGTTCTTATCTCTCTCCAAAAAAATGTCTTGAATAATATTCACATCCTAACCGACTGTAAGCCCCAACCGGAGATAGCTAATGGTTAGCTCTTCTAAGCCTTCAATCATTGCTGTTTCTACACACTGATTGTTACGATCCGAAAGCTAAGGATCAAAAAACACTTTAACGTCTGCTCCGGTACCCACTGGCAGGCTGGTCTTGCTCTTAATTAAAAGAATCGCTGAATAAGCGCTTGCCCAAGCATAGCTTGGGTTCATTCCCAATTTGGTCGAAAAAAAATTACTCTCAGTAAAATACCGAGCTTTGAAAAACACGGGCCATCAATGAATCTGGATTTTTCAGCATCCTCCACCCTGCTTTGCAACCATTGCAATATTGAAGTCATGTAACCGCCAAAACCCTAAACCACCTTTGTTCTTAGGAATCGAGTGCCTTTCCCAAGAAAACCAATTAATACCGCGATGATAAGGAGTATTCGAACCCCACCAAAAAGAGTTCATCATACACTTAAGCTCTTAACAAAGACTCTTAAGAATCAAAAAGACGTTCATAATATACGTAGGGATATATTGAGTTACACATTTATGAATATTATAATTTATATAATTTTTTGCTTATTCAACATACACATTTATGAATAATATAATTTATATAATTTTCTGCTTATTTAACATACACATTCATGTACATATTATATCACTTGCACACGTGATGTGCATGCTACTCAGATATCTAGTTCAAACCAAAATTTAAAACAACAATGTTAAGTGTTCCAGTGGTTAAGTATCAAATTAATTATCTAAGGTTTAAAGTTTGAACACTCTTGTAAGCATATTTTTCAATGAAAAAAGAGATCACTGGGGTAAAATAGACCATTCAAAAGTCTAACATAGCATTCATGGCACAATGTTAAGATGTTCCCAGTGTGTTCCAGTGGTTAAGTATCTAAATTAATTATCTAAGGTTTAAAGTTTGAACCCTCTTGTAAGCATATTTTTCAATGAAAAAGAGATCACTGGGGTAAAATAGACCATTCAAAAGTCTAACATAGCTTCATGGCGGTTAAAATTGATCTTGATTTTGTATAATAAATAATGCATATATAAATACAATATTTTTATATAATAGATAATGCATATATAAACATAATACTACCACCATCCGGCGGAGCTTAGGCAGTATGCAAAAGTGGTTAGTAAGGTCTAACGAAAATGAAAATTACATATAATAATTCTATGACATTATGGTGGTGTTTGGTTAATGTTTCTAGACAAGTTTTCTAGATAAGTTTTTAAAAATTTGTGTTTGGTTGAATGTTTTGAGTTAGAGTATTTATGTTGAAAAGTGAATTTGGTTTTGTTTGACTTTTTTTCAACCAATGAAAAAAACGCATAAAAAATTTCAAAAAATAATCACAATGGATCTTATTTTATAGATCTCGATGAGTAGGTTTCAAATATATATTTTTTATTATTTTTGGATTTTTGGATTTAAAGTTATGGCGTTTTAAAAAAAAATTTAGAGAGAGAAAGTATAGTGAAATAAATTTTGGGAAGTGTGAAAGTAGAGTTGGTTTTGAGTTGAGTTTTTAAAATTTTGGGAAAAAAAAATAGTGAGCAACCAAACAAGCCCTATAATTCCAAGAATTGCAATTTTATAAAATTATAATTCTAATAGAATTCCAAAATCATGTACTCAGACACACCCTGGAAATTTTTCATTTGGTTTTGTTACTACTCTTATAAAGCCAAAAATAACACATGAACTACTTAAGTTAAAAAGGATAAATTTGTGTAAGGGAAACGGTAAGATTTTCAAGAACCAGCTAATCAAAGCTAAAACAAGTTTTCACCCATGCAGCTTGAGGCTAGAGGGAATAAATTTGTACAAGGGAAGAGCCAGTGACCTTCCGACTTGAATATCTATATGTATATTGAACTAAAAAAACTTATATCCCATCATACTCAGCAAAAAAAATAAAAATACAAACAATGAAGTTAGTCACATAAAAAAAGGATAGCATCCAGGTCATTTCACAAACCTATATGTTGAAAGGAAGATAAAGACTATGGGTTGCTTCATTGAAGGGGTGAAATAGGGAAATTGATGGTTTGGATTATTTATATAATTATGTTTCCTTCTGATTTCTCTATTTATTTATGATTGTTATGTCTTTTTCAATGTAATTAGAGATTTGGGTTTTCCAATTTAGATGCAATTGTTGTTGTTTTTAGATATACGCCCTCTCTATCGTTGTTTGTTGCTTTTCTTTCAAAATTTAATTCTCGACTCATTTTTTTTTGTTTCTTCATACGCTTGAGAGTTGCTTTAACGCCTCTTATCTTTTTTCAAACAACTTTTGCGATTCTGAGATCTAAGTGGTGGTTCTTGCTGGCAAAACCCAATAACAAATAATTTGAATTGTGTTAAATGCCTTACCCAATAGATAGTGCAATGAAAAGTCGTTGGTATACCTTTGTATCAAATCTTATGTTCATAATTTTTACAAAATATATGTATGCATATTAGTAAACATAATGGTTCATGAAGGGAATGAAAGTTGGGGCTAGGCTTGAATCTAAACGTTGTAACTGAATCCTTACACTTTCAACTATTTGTATTTAATAAAACATTTTTCTAAAATACGTTAGATGTCTCGAATTACTAGACCAATTTTTCTCATTAAGTTGTTTGATAGTTTAATATGGATGCTTCTTGTTATAAAATTTAATTTATTTTATTTTACTCTTTGCTAGTTTAATATTTGAGATGCTTAGGGCCTGTTTGGTTCGTATTTATTTTTAATTTTTTCTCCAAATTTTAAAAACTCAACTCAAAATCAATTCTACTTTTACACTTTCCAAAATTTATTTAACTTTACTTTCTCTATCTAAAAAAACTTTTAATACATCATAACTTTAAATTCAAAATTCAAAATTAAATAAAAAAATATATATTTAAAACATAATCGTCAAGATTTATAAAATAAGATCCATTGTGACAATTTTTTGAATTTTTTTATGAGATTTTTAGTTGGTTGAAAAAAACCAAAAAAAAAAGCTAAATCCACTTTTCAACATACTTCTAAATTTTAGTAAACACCATATTTTAAAAACTCAACTTAAAAATTCAACTCAAAACATCAACCAAACATCATCTTAATGTTAATTTATAACTTAAATGAGTATCAAAGTTAATTTACTATAAAGAAAAAAAGGAATAAACTAAATAAAAAGATCTTACGAAGTTTAAAAGAGGAAACACAATGGTTCAAGAAATGCTTGGACTACATACTTTATTGCTATATATTCCTAACTTGGAATATTGAAAAATAAGATTTGTTTTAAAAAAAAAAAATCTGCAAAACAATTAAGATTTTTTTTTTCTTTTTTTATAAATTAAGAGCGAGTATTTGACCAAACTTCAAAAAGAATGAAAAGTTAACTTTGCGACTTGGTAATCGTTTTTAATTTCAAATACTAATTGGTAAATTAGTAAACTGAATATTAAGTTTTTTATTTTAATTTTGATATTAATAAAGACGATTTCCTGACGGATTCACCGAACGGCACCCCCAGCTAATATCACCGTCAAATTTGTGGAGGGTTTAGATTCTCATGCAAAAAAGAACTGCTTGGATAATTACTAAATAGCCATTTTACCTTTAATCTTTTCAACTCACGAAATTATTTTTGATATATTATAAAACGAAATCGTTATAACTGCTATGTCTCAGAAAACATGCAAAAAAGGAAAGAAAAGAAAGAAACTTAGAAACAACCATTAATTTTAATATCAGTAATCGAATAAAGACAACCTTACAACATAATTGTTGGTATATATTAAAAAAAATAAATAAATTGCAAAACCACATAATTTCTTACAAAATACTCTCTCTCTCTCTCTCTCTATATATATATATATATTTTTTTTTTTTTTCTAACACACGGGTGTCTCTATATTCACATTGAAATAATACTAATTTTTAATTAAGAATTAGGTGTTTCTTAATGCTACCCACAAGTATTTTCGGCAGAAGTTGAACTCCCCATTGCTATTATTTCAAAATAGCCATGGAACAATTTTTATGCTAGCTAGCTCCCCTTCTACTAAATAATTCACATACGTATCAACATTTTATACTAACATAAATAAATAAAAAATTGGGTCTTAACATACCTCTACTAAAAAGATGGGTTAAAACTTAAAAGGTGTTAAATACTTTGCGAGGATTAGATAACAATGGTGAAACACATTTGTGAGAACGTTAGAAAATTTTCACTTCAATCTTATTATGAAAGGACCCTAATAAGATCTTGAATTGGAAATTTTTATTAAGAAATAATAGTGATCAACCTACACAAATGTTGCAATTCTCTTTAATCATTGTTTTGATTGATTTCAAACCTCTTTCTACGTTGTTCTTAACATCTTCTCTAAAAATTGTTTTCACAATTTGTCATAACTCTCGTTGAATATCTCATTACCATCTTCTATATATCCCTACTTCTAGGATTTAAATATGTGGTTAATTTATTACATATTTAGAGTAAATTTTGGATTATATTATTTGAACTTAGCTAACATAACTTATAGGAACGTTCTGAAAGATTGGTTAGAAATATTAATGTATTGAAAAAAATCTAAATTTGGATAAGAATTATTATAATTTACAAGTGAAATGAAAATTTAGATACCATTCTTCTATTTGATGTTTATTTTAAAGCATAATATACCATAATTCAATGTATTATTTGTTTGAATTGAAAGCATAAATTATGAAAATGAAAATCTCATTATCATCATTTAATGATGTGGATTTAGTAACAATTAGCAATATATATCATCATTAAAGATTATGTCAATTATTCTATTCATTACTTTGTATTGTACTAGTACTGCAAGACTATCCAACCCATCTTCAATAGAAAAGAAAAACAAAGAAAAAAAAGTAGAATAGCATATTAGTTTGGCATATTGAAAATTTAAACCACCAAAAATTATTTCGAACATAAAGAAGTTTTTTTTTGTTTATACGAAAGACCAATTACATTAATTTTTGCAATTAGTGTGCATTAAAATATAAAAAACAATGAACTAATAAATTTTTGCAAACTAACATTTTCGATTTTTATCCATAAAAAATAGACAAAAATAAACATTTTAAATGGGATCTAGAAAAGTAAACAAATCCGGGTTCATACCGTTTTCCTAGCGTAAATTAGGCTGTTGGGGACCGTCGGATGCTCGGATGTGCTTAATCGTAGGTCAAAACTTATTACTTGCTTCCAAAGGCCAATGGTTTTTTCGTAATAAAACAAAACCCCAGGGTCATATCCGTTTGCCTTCCGATATTTTACACCACCACAAAACGTGTCGGACTTCGCCTCTTTCTCAAAGTCTCATCGCATATCCCCACCACTCTCTTTCCTTCTCAAAAACAAACACACCAACCTCTAATCTCCACCGTCCATTCCCTCCACGTCACCGATCCTCACCCTCATAATCCAACGTCCATAAATCAATTCAAAACCACAACCAGACAAGCCCTCTAACCCTGGTTAGGTTAACATAATCCCTGGTCACAAAAACCTGACTCGCTCACGAGTTCGTGTTTCCGACTCGCGGCTCCATAGAAAGAGAGAAAAACGAAATTTCTTTTAGAGAGAGAAACTAGAGAGAGAGAGAGAGAAAAAAAAACTAGAGAGAGACAGAGGGAGAGGATTTTATCATTTTATTAGGGCTCTGCATTTTCTCTTCATGCAGTTGGAACTTGTAGAATACGCCGGAAAAATTAGGGTTTAAGCCTTTTCAGTTCGCACAGGTTTTCATAATTTAAGGCTAGGGTTAGGGTTTCGTTTTTGTCAATTCGTTATTGCATCATTCCAACGAGTGGTTACTGGTTAGTCGCTATAACGATATACTACTCATAGCTTTTGTGGTTGGTTTTTGCTGTATTTTGCTTGAATAGGTTGATTATATGTATTATAACCGTGTATTGGCCTTGAAAATTGTCTAATTGATGGGCGAGATCTGGGAAAGAGCGGTGGAAACAGCGATTGAAGGCCAAACAGATGCCTCTTCAGTCCGAACCCTAACGCTAGACGGAGCTGTGAAGTGCGTTCATGGCCGATTACCTCCACCTGTTCTATTTGAAAAGTTCCAGAACCTTCAACACTTTTCCATTGCAAATATAGGCGTTTCATCGCTAGAACATTTTCCTCGCCTTCAAAATCTGCAAAAACTTATCTTGTCGGACAATCGCATAGCTGGAGGTTTAGAATCTCTTGTAGAATCAGGTTTAGAGGCTTTGCGAGACCTTGATTTGTCGAATAATCGGATCCAGGAAATCGACGATCTTGCTCCTCTCGCGGAGCTTAAGCTTGTTTCGCTTGATCTATACGAGTGCCCTGTTACGCGTGTAAAGGATTATAGATCTAGGGTTTTTGGATTGATTAAGTCGTTGAAGTACTTGGATAAGATGGATGCTGATGGAAATGAGCGGCCGGAGTCTGATGATGAGGATGATGATGATGAAGACGACGACGAGGATGATCCTGGGAGTGGTGAAGTTGATGGTGAGGATAGGGATCGGCCTTTTAGGATGAATAATGGTCATAGTGTTGGAAATGAAGGGATAATTGATGTTGATGAGGATGAGGAGAGTGATGCGGATGAGGAGGAAACTGAGACTTTGAGAGTGGTGAATGGAGGGGGTGAATCGTCGTCGCATCATCAATCGAATGGTTTTCGTGTGGCGGCTGTAGGTTCAGAGGAATATGAGGAAGATGAAGGTGAGGATGATGAGGATAATGATTCTGTGGACGAAATTGACGAGGAAGAAGGTGATGAAGAGGATGTGGTTGAGGTTCATGAGATAGAGGATAGTGAGGATGAAGAAGATGGGGTGGAAGACGAAGATGACGACGAGGATGAAGATGATGATGGTGATGACGAGGAAGAGGAGGTGGATAATGATGAAGGGGGGTTACTTGAACCGGAAAGTACAGGGAGGTTAACAAGCACAGAAGGTGAGATTGATGGGCATGAGCAGGGGGAGGAAGATGGAGATGAAGATGATAATGGTGAGACTGAAGAGGAAGAACAGGGTCTTGAAGAGGATCTGGACTTGGAAGATGAAGAAGAGGCTGAGGATGAGGTAAAAGGGGTGATTTACTGTTATTTGACTCTTTTCCTGTGGTGTTTCTCAAATTCATGAAATTTCATATGCTATTCGTTTAATATTTGTTTACTTAATATATATAGATAGATATGCTTATAAATGTGTGTGTTCTTGGAAATTGTTGAATGTTCTTGCGGTTTAGTTCGTTGAAGAGCCAGAAAAATCTGGCTGATTTTTTCACAGATAGGCTTATGTTTGTTATTTGATTTGTCTTCAAATTTATCATTTTCTAGTTATAGGTATTTCTGAATGTGCCAAGTGTGAGTTGGTAAGTGCTAGTTTCCTGCATGTTACTTGAAATCATATGTTTCCTATTTAGTCTAGCTATCCTTTGCTTGTAATTGAAATATTTATGTTTTGAGGGATTTGAATTGGTTTACTAACTAGTACCATGTTTTAAGTGGCAGCACTGGAATATATAACAGTTACAGTGTTATGTACAGACGTGTCACATATTGATGGTTCATATGTATCGGTATCAGCCATTTTTAAAAACTGTGGCTGGTACTTGGTAGATGGTTGTTATCTCACTTGACAGGAATACAGGATCATATTTCTTGATGTGCATCCTATTTTTTGTAATTTAATATAATGGTATCATTCTAGGTTTTGGTGTTCAATTACTCTGTTAAATGAGGATTAACTATTATTTTTGTTGTGTGGTTTAGTGCTAATTTTTGGTCCTTTTGTTGTGTTTTTATGATCATTGATTCAAATGAAACAGAATTTTTTTTTTGCTTGGTTTGATAACTGACTTATAAGACCAGGTAGTGGATATTATATTTATGTTGTATGGGAGACTTGTGTTAAAATGGTATTGCTGTTGATACTATTAGTTTTGTGTGGAATTTTGTTCTCAAATTATTTTTGGAGTACTTGTAGAAATGCTCCTAGTTCCAAGTGTTTGCTTTTAATTGCATTACACAAGCTATTAGGCTCTTGCAATGCTGCCATGGATTGTTCCTATTTCTCTGCTCCTTTTTAATCATGCTCTTATTTTTTAATAAATGCTTCTTAAAATGGTGCATGCTTTTAAGTAGATTAAAAGCTACTGAATCACCCTTCTGTTGTTTTTTGGCACTGGTTTATGGGAAAATGTTGCTGGATATTAACCTTATCCTGTTAAGGTTTGCTAATATAACTTTACTTTTAAATGCTTTGATTATTTTTATAGTATTTACAAAGTTAATACTTCATTTTTCTAGGATTTGTGATTATTAATGCTTTAGCAGTCTTTAGTTTTTTTCATTAAAAAGAATAATTTAGGATCATTTTTTTGGGCCTAATTCATGAATTTGTGATCTTGATCATGCCAATGGTTCTGAAATCTTCTGTCAACTGTAATTTTGATATTCATGTTTTTAATAAGAATAGCCTGGTTAATAATATGAATCTAACGCCTATCCTGTTAAACATAAAGAAACTCTATTGTTACCTTTGTTTATGAAAAAGAAAACTATTAAAGTTGAACTATGGGATTTAATTTTTTAATCTGAGAATTATTTGGATTTCCAGACATGTTTGTTTGGTCTAGTGTTTTAGGGATTTGATCTCGGTTTTTTCTGTTAATTGCAGGAAGACGATTGTGGTACAGATTACCTGGTTCAACCAGTAGGGCAGGTTGAAGAAGACACTGTAGGCAGTGACGTGGAGCCAAGGAACATTGAAGAAGAAGACGACCCAGAAGAAGAGGAGATTGAGTTGGAGGAAGAAGTTGAAGATGAAGACGATGGAATCGAGGCAATACACCCATCTTCTTCTTCCCACAAGAGAAAGAGAGGCGATGAAGATGACGACGATGACAATGATGAAGATGATGAATGACATCCTTGAGTAAGTCTTCACCCAAAAGTTAAAATTGGTGATAATATATATATATATATATATATCTGTAGCTATGTTGGGTTGGGTTTGGGCTCTCAATCTATGGAGGAAGAAGACTATTTAAATGTTGGGTTTACTCCAAAAAGTTAGTTTGGCTTGCAAGAGAGACAGAGACTGGCGGTAGTTAATTAACTTCTTTTTTTTTCCCCTGTTTACAAAAAAATATTTTAGGAGGGAGAATTTGTGTTCCTTTTGGAATGGTATATGAATGGAATGTTCAAAAGATGGTTAGTCTATATTTGTTCCCGCCCTTTATTTATGATGATGATTCAAATGTTAGTTATAAAGCGGGGGGGTTTCACTGAGTCTAACTGTCTTGCTCGTTGGGAGGACTCAGTTGAATTTGGAGGGAAAAGTAAAAGGGGAACAGAAGGGGAGATGCTGCGCTGAGCTGAATATATATGTTATTTGTTTGTTCCAACAGTATTTTTTAATTGGGGTGCGTAGATAATGTTATGCTACTTGTTCCGCATTGGATAATATGGTGTTTGCATTCGGTGTCGTTTTGAGAGCAATGTTAGTGTCATACAGATGTCAGGTTGTTATTGTAAACTAGATGGGTGGGTTGGGACAAATACATATGCAACAATCTCTCGTAGGGAGAGAGGAGGGTTTTAGCCATTGGATCAAAAATAAGGCTGTCCGGTTTAAAAAGGAGATTGGGCGGGCTGGCTGGTTGGTTGGTTGGTTGGTGAGGTCGTGTTGTTATTATTATTATTATTGGTAATGTTTGAGTTGTCACCAAAAAAAGAATGGAATTGTACGTCTCCTTTTTTTGGAAGGTGACTGTAATGGGCCCAGGCCCTATGTGGTAAGAGTAATAACAGGTGTTGAAAGATGATTGGTGGGATTGAATCTGAGTGTAGTACTACTCCTTCCCTTTGTTGTTTTGTGGCCACAAAGGAATCAGCGAGGAAGGCAAGGCGTGGGGTGGTGGGGGGTTGAGAGCGCGTTGCGTTGCGTTGCGTTTCGCTGCGCCTGCTTTATTTTAATCTTCAACCTATCCTCCACTTGATTTTGTCTATCTCAAAAACTATTACCTTTTTTGTTTTTTTGGTCAATAAATTTTTTTTCTAAATTAATCTACGCTTTTAAAATTGATCCAAATTTTGCCAGCCTCTTTTACTGACTTATTTTTATTTATTTTTAGCACCCTTACATTTATTTCTCCTTTGCCCTTTAAAAACAGTTTATTCTTTTCCATCATCAAGGTTTTTCTTCTCTTTGGATTTTCTGTTTCTTTTATCCAATAAACCTCATCATAAATTCATTACCCATTTAGTTGTTAAGCTAAACACCATTTTCAATTTAGCTCCTAATAGCTTGTTTGGTAGATGTTTTGAGTTGAGTTTTTAAGTTGAATTTTTAAAATATGGTGTTTGGTAGAATTTAGAAGTACGTTGAAAAGTGGATTTGGTTTTTTTTTTTTAATTTTTTTCAACTAACTAAAAATTTCATAATTTTTTTTTTAAAAATAGTCAAAATGGATTTTATTTTATAGATCTTGACAAGTATGTTTTAAATATATATATATTTTTTTTAATTTTGATTTTTGAATTTAAAGTTATGATATTTTAAAAGTTTTTTTAGAGAGAGAAAGTGAAGTTAAAAGGTTTTTTAAAGAATGTAAAAATAGAGTTGTTTTTGAATTAAATTTTTAAAATTTAAAAAAAAAAAAAAAGAGCGAGCTACCAAACAGGGTTAAATAATTTTCTCAATATTGTAAGACTTTTAAGAAATTTAATCAATACCAACCATTGATTTTTCGGTCTGAAAAAGACATCCACCCTTAACCTCTCTTGCAAGGGTATTCTAGACCAATTTCCAAATAATAGCACCCCATCTTCTATCTTGACCCAAACGACTTGAAGCCAACCCCAGACCCATTTTTTCTCCATTTTTATCTTTACCTCTTTCTTTTCACACTTGGTTGGTTATTTTATCATCTACACAAAATTATCCCTCTCGCAGTCTTGTGTATTAAATTAATACAAAATGATACTACATAAAAGATTAAAAAACTCATGATTTTTAATATAAAATATTTTTAATTACAACTAAGCCAAATGTTATAATAAATTCATAATTTGAAAAATTATTAAATATATTGTTACAAATATGTAAAGTATGCGTTTATGGCAACTTCATCGGATCAAATCAATCAACTTTAAACCTATTGTCACTTTGGAATTTGAAATGAATTCCAAATTAACCAAACAAATTTTTTTTTGAATTCTAATTGAATTTAAATGAACACTCCATATAATGGTATTGTAGTTCAATGACAATTAGAATTAAAATTTTAAAACTGTGTATCTAAACACAACGCAAGAAATTTTGCTTTCTCACCCTACTAGTCTTGGTAATTTTTTTTTTAACTCAACCCTTTTAAGTGAGGTGAGTTGCTATACAAGGGAAAGGGATGAAGTGATGGATCAGATGAAAGGGTGCGATTGGTTGCTTTTGCTTTCTCACAGCAAAGCAAAGCAATACAATACAATACAGGATAAACTGAGACGAAACATTTAATCCCATGGCAAAGATGACTGTTGTTTCTGCACATGAGGAATATTTGATGATTTCATCACTAAATGTCCCCAAAAAACTATAAACGGATGAATTCATCTAATAATCATAACCAATGTCTATAAACAAAGGGAAAAGCAAGATTAAAATGAACAAAATCAAAGGGACATATGTACGCATGTATGAATATGTGTGGAATATCAATTTATATATATTCAAGGTTGGAATTTCTCCATCGATCTCTCTTAGATTCGATAATTTACACTAAGAATAAATATATCTATACGACTGGAAGTTACCAAGTTTAATTGGTTCCCTACAATCCTATAAAATTAACATTACAATATTTTAATAAAATTTTTGTGTGATGGTGTAAGGAGCATCTGTTTCAATATTTTTTTTTGTTCTGATAGCGTCATTGGATTCAATCTAAAATGAATTTTTCCTTGCCAAAAAAAGAACCGTCATCTACTCAATTGCCCAGCCAGTAAGATTCAGCAAAGAGCAAGAAGGGAGGGTTGGGAGATTTAAAAGAAATAAAGAGAAGGAACATGGAGAGAGAGAGAGAGAAAAAAAAAGGAAGGTACCGGTGGGTTGAGTTTATGAATCATAAACAATTCATTTTAGTTTAAAATAATTAAATTTAAAAACTAGAAATTAGGTAGAAGGGCTTATTATACATTGATTTTTACCAAAAATCCAATGAATAATATTTTTTTGAATGAAGGGCCTATTTTTAATTGGTAATTTGAATGAAGGGCCTATTTTTAATTGGTAATTAGTGGAAGATGCCTATTTTTTTTTATATTTTAAATGAATGTATTTGAATAAATTTAAATATCATTTAATTAATAAAAACATGTTATGTATTACCTAAATTACCCCTTTTAATGAAATTTTCACAAAAAATATGGATTGCAAAGTTCATATTGCAATAAAATATGAACTGCAAAGTTCATATTGCAGTGAAATATGTACTGCAATATGAACTTTGCACTAAAAATATGGACTGCAAAGTTCACATTGTAGTAAAATATGGACTGCAATATGAACTTTGCACTAAAAATATCGACTGCAAAGTTCACATTGCAGTGAAATATGGACTGCAAAGTTCATATTGCAGTGAAATATAGACTGCAAAGTTCATATTGCAGTCCATATTTTAATGCATATTGATATTTTTTTAGTTTATTTTAAGGGTTGGGATGTCATTTTATAATAAAAAAAAAAGACACATGTCATATTATCAATAAAATAAAAAATAGGCCCTTTATTTAAAAAAAAATTATTCCTTGGCCTTAGTGTGAAAATCTTTCTCTAATAAGCCCTTTTTTTTAATTGCCCCATTTAAAAATTAAAAGTGTGGTGAAAAGATAAATTAAATAGGTCTATTTAATATCATCCATTTTTATTATTATAAAATTAGGACGTGTTTGTCTACGGAATATATAATAGGATCGGATAATTTTTTTTTATCGATGTTTGATACTACACAATATATGATAAAATAATTCCTTCCCTCCAAAAAAATTATTTTAACCCTCAGGTATATAGTAAAGTGCTATATGTCACGACCTTAAGTTTCATAGTGTGATACGGCATGAATGACTTGTCTTTTGATTAAACACGTCAAGAGGGCTTAGCATGTTAGCGGCAAGCTGAGGCTCGAACCAAAAAGAGTAAACAAATTAAAATTTACCAATCCTCCTTGATCACATAATTCAATGGTCCTCTCACTATATGGATAAGGTGCCTTCCTTTCCTTTGAGTAAGAACATAATCTCTCTGTCTCTCTCTCCTTTAAACCTAAAATGAAAGCCACCTCAAAGATGATGCTAATTTCTCCAACCTCAACCTCCCTCCCCCTACTAAACCACACATTTCCAAATTTTACCCCCAAAAGAACCCTCTCACATTATGCCCCCTTCAAAATCCAATCAATGGCAAAAGAGACCAGTGAAACAGAAACCACAGTCACAGAAAAAGTAGCCATAATTGGTGGGTTAGTCTCTAACCCAGTCATTGGGTGGTCTCTTTACACCCTCAAGACCACTGGGTGTGGCCTCCCCCCCGGACCAGGTGGCTCCATTGGTGCACTCGAAGGGGTCAGCTACTTGGCTGTGGTGGGGATTGTGGCTTGGTCTTTGTACACCAAGTCCAAAACAGGGTCGGGTCTCCCCAATGGGCCATTTGGGTTGTTGGGTGCTGTTGAAGGGTTGTCTTACTTGTCCTTGGTTGCAATTTTGATTGTTTTTGGGGTGCAATTTTATCAGCAGGGCTTTATTCCTGGGCCAGTTCCAGTCCCTGGTGACCAATGCTTTGGTTGAGATTTCTCTCTCTTGTAATTATTTTTAATTTATTTTTTTGTACTCTTGAATTTTGCAATCGTCACTAATAGTCTTAATTGCATCATAAAATTCTTCATAAAATATTACTTAGAGGCACCTAGAATCGTAAGTTAAAAGAATATGCGGAGATTCCCCAAGCAAACAATAAACTTAAAAACGTCATTTAATTTACAAATTGAGTGGGGCTAGAATTATTCTTTAATTTTTTCGAGAATGTAGAACTGGTTTTATTTGAAATCCTATATTATATGGAGAAGGAAATGATGCATTTACAGCTACTGACACTTGCATATAGATCATTTTCATCAAAATTTTATGAAAAAAATTTGTTCATGAAACTCTTAAAATTGGCGGTCATTCTTTATATATATATATATATGTGTGTGTGTGTGTGTTTATTATGGATTATTTGCCTTCGGCCTGAAACTTTTATTCTCAAGGGTGTCCTATAAAATTGGAGATGATTACTCTAGTAGTCGGATGATTTAAGATGATATACGATTGAGATTGTAATAGCCTTTATATAGTAGAATGAACACTAGGTAGATATAGATAAGCATCTTAATATACGAGTGTGATTTTGAGATATGATTTAGTAAATCACGGATTTCAAATCTTATAATTTATCAATTCATATGATTTTAAAATTTTTATCTTGTGTATGATTGAGTAAGATATTTCCTCATTTATCTTCTAGATATATAGAACTTTAGTCATAGTTTTGAGAATAGGCTCACGGCTTGGGCTTAAGTTGTTGTTAGGCAAGTGACTTTGGGTCTAATTAGTTTGAGCCGTGTGTTTAGTCTAACTGATGTAAATTTTATTTATTCGAGTTGAGTCAAGAGACACAATTTGCACAGTTTAAATTCGGGTTTGGACCCAGACGAGATTGGTATATCCGGATCATATATATATATATATATATATTGGGATAGAGATCAATGTTTGAATGGGACGTGGCCTTTTAGAGATTTGCTTCTCTCTTAATCATTAGATGAATGGGCGGATGTTAGTAATTTATATTTTTAACTATGTGAATATTATTTATCCCCAAATAAGCCAAGCGATTTTGTCTAAATTTAATTCACCTTTTCCATTAAAAAGGTACGCCGTTCATCTTTATAAAGCTCCATTACTGAACTAATCAATTATTAAGAAAATAATAAACAATGTACTCAAAAAAAAAAGAAAAAAAGAATAAACAATCAAAAGGTCTCAAGTTATTCAGAATGCAATGTGTTTTTCTGTTTTCTGTTCTCATTTCTCATAATACATCAATCCTCTAATTTTTTTTCAGATTATCAAATACACTTAAAGTGAGTAAATTATTTTCATTCGGAAATTCCCTACCTCAAAGTTCACGAAAAATGAGACAAAGAAATCTTCAAAAATTACTAGAAAAGGCCGACTAACTATATAAAAATATACTAAGTTGTACTTCGTAGCAAAGATACTATCAAACATTCAAAAAATATCTTTAGTCACACAATTCCCTTATTCTTTATACATTTTTAAAATTAAAAAATCATCTCAATGGCCCTTATTAATATATATATATATTGAGAATTTTTGGTATGATAAAATTATTCTTTACCTTTTAAAAACAAAAATAATGCTTAAACTATATTTTGAACTCCAGACTTCAAATCATGTAGATTAAATGTTACCACTTGATCAAGTCCCATCACATATGTTTTTTTTTTTTGAACAAATCACATATGTTTAATGTATTTTAAAAATTAACATAATGTGGAAAAAATTAATATGTGTAATATTACACACGCATTAAATGTGCCGCAAGTTTTCATTTCCAAAAATGAGTTTTTAGAAAGGTCATTGCCAGTTTTATAATTGGAAATGTATTTGGATTTGGATTTTGTAGCACAATTTTGGAAGCTAGTATTTTCGTAAATAAAAATTTGAAAAATATGATTAATAGTTTATTATATAAATTTCTCGATTGCAGTAAATAGTATGCCATTTTTATTATTGTGAATAAATCAAACTTTTTATAGTTTATGTGCACAATGATTTGTGTCAAACATTAAAAAAATTAGAATTATTTGTAGGCAAACTTGCAGGAGGGATAGTTTAATCGGAAAAAGTAAATCTTTTACAAATATCAAAAAGTATCCCTAAATCTTCATTGTCTTTTTTAATCAATCCCGTCATTTAATAGTTAGTGTGTCCTTACCACCAGTAAAATAAAATAGTTAAAATGTAATTTTTTCCCAAATTAGATGTGCTTTTATTTAATTTTTATAAGATTCATAATTTGATATATAACATGATTATAATCAACGACTTATGTATCTCTTATTACTTAATTTTTCGCTCACATCTTTCAGATATTATAATTAGTACACTACTTCAACAATTAAATTGGTAAATCATGAAATTGAAATAAACTTATTGATGAGAGTAAAATTTCTTAATCTTAAACTACTATAATTTAAACCTCCCCAATATATATATATATATATATAATAAGAGAGTTTATATAATAAAGGATAAAGATTTTTGTTAAAAATATATAAAGAATAAAAAAAGGTGCCGGTAAAAGCACCCTAAAAAACTAAGTCACATAATTAAAACTTCTATTTTAAAGGCACCCGTACTTCAAATAGACAAACTCACTTAAGAAATCTCTATAACTCTTTTTGTTTTTATCACTAATGCCTACTTTTTTCACTTATGTTTACATTTGTTTATATGTACGTATATACATAAACTTATTGACGAGAGTAAAATTTCTTAATCTTAAACTACTTACGGAGTATAATTTAAACCTCCCCAATATATATATATATATAGTAAGAGAGTTTATATAATAAAGGATAAATATTTTTGTTAAAAATATATAAAGAATAAAAAGGGTGCTAGTAAAAGCAACCTAAAAAATTAAATCACATAATTAAAACTTTTATTTTAAAGGCACCCGTACTTCAAATAAACAAACTCACTTAAGAAATCTCTAAACTCTTTTTGTTTTTATCACTAATGCATACTTTTTTAACTTATGTTTACATTTCTTTTTCTATGGACCTCCATCAATATCTCTCTATATACATAAACTTAAATTCTTGTTTTCTTTTTCCCTGAACCTAATTCTCAAAGAAGTTTTTGTTAGAAATATATGATGCAATTTTTAATTATGTTTTTTGGATTGATAATAATCAAAATTAAACCGACACCAAAACCGAGTCCTGTGATATCCACAATCTCCTTAAAACAGTTACGCCGCTCCTCAGCAGTGCTTTGAGGCTGCCAGACGACGTCTGTTTCCCAGGATGAAACGGTACTTCAGTGTTACCTAAGCACCTCGGTACACTGAATGAACTGAAGTTGTTTGAATCTTACCACCGGAGAAGAAAAGCCTACGAACTAGAGCAGAAGCGAAGTAGGTTCAATGGAGAGGAGATTTCAAATTGTTGAATTTTGGTTGTCTATTTTGGAATGAGGCAGAAATCTCCTTTTTAATTCAATTGGGAATAATGGCCATTAATCCAAATAAAAACTGACCATTAATCATTATCAGTTTCTCAAAACTGACCATTAAGTAACTAATTAATCGAGATAAATACAATGAATTCAAAATGAAAAAAATTAATTTTTCGGGTGCAAAACTTAGCCTGCAGAAGGCTCGCTTTTCGGTTCCGGCATTCGTGTATGCAGGTGCGGGCACACACGAGCCGCAATGGTTTCAGGCTTATTTCGGTCCATGATTTGCACCCCCCTGCGCCTGTGTGCGCGAGAGAGAGTATCTTATCTTGAATCATTCAATAAGGCAGTTCCATGAGCTTAGTTATAAACCCATATAATTTTTTTCATCTTTCTTATGTGGGACTTCCCACTTTCATTACATTTTTCTATTTTAACTTGCTCACTTTGGGCGACAATTTCTCATTCACCACTTAACCATTTTGAGCATATAAATACACGATTTCGATGTACTCACGTAGGAGAACACGAATATATTAAGAACTTTAACATCCGGGTGCAAAGTCTTATTATAATTTTGCCCTCAAAATGTTAGAAAATGTGTTTTCTAATACCCATTTTCTAAGAATTCCCCACATGAATGATAATTGGAGACCAATTGCTCGAAAGAGATGGTGGTAAGACTCGACGGTCAAAACCTGCATAGGATAAGTAGGTTTACCCTTTGAACCCTCCATTGTGATACTATGTTTACTTTACTAATTAAACAGTGGACGCGATGTCTTTGAACTGTTCATTTTTTTTATGTAAATGATGACATGGCTCACACAGGAATCTTCCTCAAACATTTCAGTTCTCACTATTATGTTCGTTAATGGCCATGAACATACGCCTGGTTCTATAAGAGTTTATAAGAATTGCGCCCTGAACAATTTCCTTGGAAGCGGCCCTTCTTCCCTCTTACATATGTGATCTCTTAATTAAGGGTAACCCGCCTTACCCCGCTCGATTTCTCGACGCATAAGAATCATTAAAAGCTTAGCTTAACCTTATCCATACGGGCATCACTGTTTAATCATAGGAATGGGTTTGGGAAAATTCCCACACTGATCCAATATCGTCTTTATAATTTAGTTGTCCTTTTTGAACCTACATCTTGGGATCTCCAGTCACGTAGGTTGGGTATCCACTATAAAGACTTATTACTTCATGGGCTTTAACCCTATTCCCTTCGATAATTTCTCAACTAGCTCTCGATTTAACCCTTTAGTTAACGGATCCGCGATATTATCTTTGGACTTTATATAGTCTATAGATATAATTCCAGTTGAGAGTAGTTGTTTGATGGTATTATGTCGTCGACGAATATGTCTAGACTTACCATTATACATATTACTCTGGGCTCTACCAATTGTAGATTGACTATCTGAATGAATGCAAATTGGAGGCACATGCTTTGTCCATATTGGAATATCCTCTAGGAAGTTACGTAGCCATTCAGCCTCTTCCCCACATTTGTCTAGTGCGATAAACTCAGATTCCATAGTGGATTTGGCTATCACCGTTTGTTTTGAGGATTTTCATGAAACGACTCCTCCTCCTAACGTAAATACATATCCACTAGTGAATTTGGAGTCTTTCTCATTAGATATCTAGTTTGCATCACTGTATCCTTCAATCATAGCAGGATATCTAGAATAGTGCAGTCCATAATTACGAGTAAATCGCAAGTATTTTAACACTCTCATAATTGCTTGCCAATGGTCAACTGCGGGTTTACTCGTATATCTGCTTAGTTTGCTCATTGCATAAGCTATATCTGGTCTTGTACAACTCATTAAGTACATTAGACTGCCTATCACCCTAGCGTATTCCACTTGAGAAATATTCTCTCCTTTATTCTTAGATAAATGTAGAGATAAATCTGTTGGTGTTCTTGCAACTCCATAATTATCTTTATCAAATTTCCAAGAATATTATCTATATAATGAGTCTGACTCAAAATGAGCTCATCAGGAGTTCTTGTGATTTTAATCCCTAGGATCACATCAGCTAAACCCATATCTTTCATTTCGAATCTCGAATTCAACATGATTTTCGTAGATTGAATCATCTTATCATTGCTCCCAATAATAAACATATCATCTACGTACAAGCACACCATAACATATCCACTTTCAGTATCTTTGACATAAACGCATTTATCACACTCGTTTATTTTAAAACCACTCGCAATCATAGTGTGATCAAACTTCTCATGCCATTGTTTTGGTTCTTGCTTCAACCCATATAGAGATTTTACCAATTTACACAATTTCTTTCCTTGCCCAGGGGCAGAAAACCCTTCGGGTTGATCCGTGTAAATTTCTTTTTCTAAATCTCCATTTAGGAAAGCAGTTTTTACATCCATTTGATGTACTTGAAGATTACGTAAGGCAGTAGTCGCAAGTACCATTCTTAGGGCTGGTAAAAAAAATCGAAATGACCGAACCGACCGATTTTTTGACCGGTCCGATTGGTTCTATTTTCGATAAGTCGGCAAACCGAAAAAAAAGCTGTAGATAACTGACTGAACCGGTGGCAAAATCGGTGAAAAGTTTTAAAAACTGTCGGTGAATCGAACCGACCGGTTTTATAAATAATAATAAATTTTATTATATATATATATATATTTATATAATTAATTATATATATATTTAAATAATACAAAACATACAGATGCAACAGACATTGAGCCACGTGAAGCAGGTGAAGCAACTGTAGAATGGCATTGAGCCACGTAAAGTATATTTAATTTTTTCTTTCTTTCTTTTATTTCTTTTCACACTCCCTCTCTCACACACTTACTTTCTTCTTTAGTTCTTTCTCTCACTACTTTCTTCTTCTTTTTCATTCATCTCTCTCACCAAATGCCCAAACATAACAGACCGATTACTTTTTTATTTTTCTCTCTATCTTTCTCAGCACCAACATTCAGATCTTCCTCTCCATTATTTTTCTTCACTTCTTTGTCTTTATTATTCCTGTCCATTCTCTTTCTCAATTATTTTTCTTCACTTCTTACTTTATATTATTTTTGTCCATTCTCCTTCTCGATTATTTTTCTTCACTTCTTCCTCTCCATTCTTCCTCTCCGAACCGCCCAACCGTCCCAATCGAAAAAACCGATAATTGAAAAAACCGACTATGTCAGAACAGTACCGGCTGCCATTTCTTCCTACCAATTATACTCGGTTCGGAAGTCGGATAGGGGTTCTCGGTTCGGTTTACCGACCGATTCCACCCCTAACCATTCTAATGGAGTTTATTCTCGTCACAAGAGAATAAATGTCAAAATAGTCAAGGCCTTCCTTTTGCCTATAACCTTTGATTACAAGCCTGGCCTTGTATTTATCTATTGATCCATCCGCTTTTCTTTTTCTCTTAAAAATCCACTTAGATCCTAGTGGTTTACAACCTGGTGGAAGATCCACTAGTTCCCAAGTATGATTTTGTAGAATGGAATTGATCTCACTATCAATGACTTCTTTCCAAAAAGGCCTTCTGTCGAGCTCACGGCTTCTTTATAACTTTGAGGTCCACCTTCCAACATAAAGGTCAGAAAATCTGGACCAAACATTTTTTTCGTCCTAACTCTTTTACTACGTCTAAGTTCTTCCTCAATTTGCTCATCTTCTTGTTCAAGAGAATCCTTATTAATGATCTCGTGGGGTCGCTTTGAAGAACTTGCATCTTCTTTTGGCTTACATGGGAATACATGTTCAAAGAATGATGCATTTCTTGATTCCATAATCATGTTCTTGTGTATATCAGGTACATTAGATTCATGCACAAGAAACCTATAAGCACTGTTATTTTCTGCATATCCAATAAAAATGCAATCAAGAGTTTTTGGTCCTATTTTGACCTTTTTAGGTGGAGGCACTGCCACCTTAGCCAAATATCCCCACACTTGTAAGTAATTATATGAAGGCTTCCTTCCTTTCCATAATTCATATGGGGTTTTTTCTTCCTTCTTTTTAGGTACCTTATTTAAAAGATAGTTAGCCGAAAGAATGGCTTCTCCCCAAATGTTTGGTGGTAAACCTGAATTTATTAACATAGCATTCATCATTTCTTTTAAAGTTTGGTTTTTTCGTTCAGTAATGCCATTAGATTGAGGTGAATAAGGTGCCGTCATTTCATGTATAATCCCATTTTTTGAACAAAATTCAATAAATGGTGACTCATATTCACCTTCACGATCACTCCTTATTGCTTTGATTATCTTATTTAGTTGATTTTAACTTCATTTTTATAGAGAATAAATTTCTCTATTGCCCCATCTTTACTTTTAAGTAGATACACATAACAATATTTTGTGTTATCATCAACAAAAGTAATAAAATACTTATTTCCACCTCTCGTTTGTGTCATTTTCAAATCACATATATCACTATGAATTAAATCAAGAGGTTGGGTGTCTCTTTCAACACTTTGGAAAGATGATTTTGTCAGTTTTGCCTCAATACAAGTTTCACACTTATGTTTAGAATCGATTTGGAATGTTGGTATATGATTCATGTTAATTAATTTGCGCAAAGTATCGTAATTAACATGTCCTAGTCTACCATGCCACAAATTGGAAGACTCAAGCATATAAGTAGAAGTGCTAGCTTTATTCTTATTATTTTCAAACATGGTCATTACATTCAATTTGAAAATTCCATCACTCATATACCCCTTACCAACAAACATTCCACTCTTAGACAAAACAAATTTATCATTCTAAAAAACAAGACGAAAATCGTGCTTGCTAAGTGACGAACTCGACACTAAGTTCTTGCGAATTTCGAGCACATAAAGCACGTTGTTGAGAGTTAATTCTTTACCCGACGTCATTTTTAAGATCACCTTCCCTTGCCCCTTGACTTCCGAGGTAACAGAATTTCCCATCTACATTTTTTCTCCATTTTTCACCTGCTCAAATGAAGAGAACATCTTCTTATCAAAGCTCACATGACGGGTTGCACCCGTATCGATCCACCATTCCTTAGGATTCGATCCTACCAAGTTCACTTCAAAAATAACCGTCGACAAATTAATGTCACCCATATCACGAGCTATGTTCACCACATTAGCTTGATAATTCTTCTTCGGGAACCTGTAATCCGAAGACTTATGACCTGTTTTACCACGATTAAAACATTTGCCTTGAAATTTAGGCTTAGAGATTCCTCCCTTGGGACCCATATGGATCCATTTTCCCTTTTCCTTTTTCTTTGAGCTTTGGCCATGTTCAACAATATTAGCCTTAGCCCCCAAACCATTACCATTGCCTTTTCTTCCACCATTCCCAGCCTTTTTCTGTTTTATTTTATTTTCTTTTTCAATTCGAAGTTTAAGAATTATATATTCAATTGACATTTCCTTTCGTTTATGTTTTAAATAATTTTTAAACTCATTCCATGATGGTGGCAATTTTTCGATAATAGAAGCTGTTTAAAAGCTTTCACTTAGATTCATTCCTTCAGAATGTATCTCATGCAAAATTAGTTGTAGCTCTTCAACTTGGCTCACAACAGTTTTAGAATCGACCATCTTAAAGTTAAAAAACCGGCCAACAATAAATTTCTTAGCACCTGCGTCCTCAACTTTATACTTGTTGTCCAATGCTTCCCACAGTTCTTTGGCTGTTTTCTTGTCACGATACACATCATACAGTGAATCAGACAAGCCATTCATGATTGTGTTTTTCGCCAAGTAATCAGAATGGTTCCAAGCATCAGCTGCACTGACTGCTTGAATATTTTAGGAACCTTCCTCAACAACAGGTTTTTCCTCGGTCAAGAACCGAGCCAGATTCAATGTGGTCAGATAGAATATCATCTTCTGCTGCCAACGCTTGAAATTCTGCCCAATGAATTTCTCAGGTTTTTCGCCCTTGACTGGAGCAGTCGGTGGTTTAGCAGCCATAGCGGGCACAGCAACAACATTGTTTGGATTAGTCATCTTCTTTACAAAGAGTAGTACACAATCAGTTTCAACACGAACACAGAATTACAAAAATTAATTTACCACTAACTATTTTAAGATTGTTAGAAATATATGATGTAATTTTTAATTCTATTTTTCGGATTGATAATAATTAAAATTAAACCGACACCAAAACCGAGTCCTGTGATATCCACAGTCTCCTTAAAACAGTTACGCCGCCCCTCAGCAGTGCTTTGAGGCTGCCAGACGACGTCTGTTTCCTAGGATGAAACGGTACTTCAGTGTTACCTAAGCACCTCGGTACACTGAACGAACTGAAGTTGTTTGAATCTTACCATCGGAGAAGAAAAGCCTACGAACTAGAGCAGAAGCGAAGTAGGTTCAATGGAGAGGAAATTTCGAATTGTTGAATTTTGGTTGTTTATTTTGGAATGAGGCAGAAATCTCCTTTTTAATTCAATTGGGAATAATGACCATTAATCCAAATAAAAAACTGACCATTAATCATTATCAGTTTCTCAAAACTGACCATTAAGTGGCTAATTAATCGAGATAAATACAATGAATTCAAAATGAAAAAAATTAATTTTTCGGGTGCAAAACTTAGCCCGCAGAAGGCTCGCTTTTCGGTCCGGCATTCGTGTATGCAGGTGCGGGCACACACCAGCCGCAATGGTTTCAGGCTTATTTCAATCCATGATTTGCACCCTCCCTGCGCCTGTGTGCGCGAGAGAGAGCCTCTTATCTTGAATCATTCAATAAGGCATTCCCATGAGCTTAGTTATAAATCATATAATTTTTTTCATCTTTCCTATGTGGGACTTCCCACTTTCGTTGCATTTTTCTATTTCAACTTGCTCACTTTGGGTGACAATTTTTCATTCACCACTTAACCATTTTGAGCATATAAATACACGATTTCGATGTACTCACGTAGGAGAACACGAATATATTAAGAACTTTCACATCCAGGTGCAAAGTCTTATTACCATTTTGCCCTCAAAATGGTAGAAAATATGTTTTCTAATACCCATTTTCTAACAGTTTTTTCCTTTTTTTCTTGGAGTTGGAGTGGGATAATCAAGCTTTATCCATGGAAAAAAGACATGTAAGAAATAATGACTTTTTAACCAGAAAATAATGGCAATTAAACACTAAGGCTCCGTTTGATTGCAAGAATGGAAAAGAAAAATAAATGTAGTTAGTTTGTGTGAAAGATAATAAATAAGGTGAGAGATGTTACTCATTCTATGTGTAGATATCTTTTATTCTTCTATATCTTTGGTGGAAAAAAATTTCTCATCACCAAGCAAAGAAAATTTTTTCATGAAAAACCTTGAAAATCAAGAGGATATCACTCCTATCACATAACTTATTTTTCATCTTTTCACCAAAATTAACTCAATTTATTTTCATTTTCTACCTTGCAATCAAACGGAGCCTAAAGGATGAAAAATACAAAATTTTATAGATTAAAAATAAAGACAATCAAATGCTACCCGATGATAGTTTTCATGGAATATAATTATAGGCAATTCAATTACCTAGAATTCATATTTTTTCTAGGCAAATTCATTGTTGCTAAAAACATTCTAAATTTTATTTGATTAATTTTATTGATCAACAACACGTATTATTGAGAGTGAAAAAAAATCATGGAAAATGACTTAATGGGTGAAAATAGATATTTGCAAAGCAATAATTTTTATTGAAAAATAATTCCATCTTTAGAATGTCATAATGTTTTCGACTTCCATTTCACTTGTAATTATTTAGACCATAATTATATTTGTATTTCACTGTCAATTATTAAGACCATCTTTATATTTGTAATTTCATGGAGAAATTGTATTTAGTGATATAATTATTTGTGATCAAAATGATGTTTTTGCAATTGCAACTAATTTATAGAATTATGTTCTTTAAGGCTCCGTTTGATTGCAAGGTGAAAAAAAAAAAAAATTGAGTTAGTTTTGATGAAAAGATGGAAAATAAGTTAAGCCATAGATGTGATATCCTCTTGATTTTTAAGTTTTTCCATGAAGAAATTTTCTTTACTTAGTGGTGAGTAAAATTTTTTTACCAAAAATATTGAAGGATAGTGAATATATACTCATAAAATGAGTAACATCTTTCATCTTCTTTTATATCTTTTCACACAAACTAACTAAATTTATTTTTCTTTTCCATCTTTGCAATCAAACGGAGCCTAAGAAAGCTTATTTTTAGTGGCAAAACAATTTTGCTGCAAAAATATTATTTTGTTGTAGGTGTGTCTATTAGGGTGCTTTAATAATCAGGTGTGCTTTTCTAAATTTAAAATTTAAGTGTAGGTGCTTAAAAAATAGGTGTCAACACTAATTTTTTGGGGAGTTGGTAAAAAAAAAGTAGTTGTTATTTGCACACCATCAAATATTTGGTTTTACTCTATATTTCATTCGTTCGATGACATGTGAGTAAATGTATGTTATTCGCTCGATAACAAATGAATACTCGTTTAATGATAAGCGAGTAAAGTATTGAAGTTTTTACTTATTTGTCATCACGCGAGTAACATATACTTACTCACTTATGATTGTATAAATAATATGCACTAACTCACTTATTATTAGATAAATAAAAAGCAAATACTAAGGTTGTGTTTGGTTGCTATTTCTGAACAAGATTTTAAATTTTTTCTCAAAACACAATTTAAAATTAACTCTACTTTCACACTTCCCAAAATTTATTTCACTATACTTTCTCTCTCTAATTTTTTTTTAAAATGCCATAACTTTAAATCCAAAAATTCAAAAATAATAAAAAATATATATTTGAAACCTACTCATCGAGATCTATAAAATAAGATCCATTGTGACTATTTTTTGAAAATTTTTATGCCTCATTTTCATTAGTTGAAAAAAAGTCAAACAAAACCAAATTCACTTTTCAACATAAAAACTCTAACTCAAAACATTTAACTAAACACCAAATTTTTAAAAATTTGTCTAGAAAATTTGTCTAGAAACATTAACCAAACACCACCTTAATATTTTGTAGAGTTCAAATAGCTAAAACTTAAAAATGTATGACTGTGATCGAAAACTATAAAAAAAAATGTACGATAGTGGTTGAAATAATTTATAAATAATGAATATTTTTGGCACCAGCTACGATTTAGTGTGATGATGGGTGGAATTACTTTACCGATTGAATTGTGTATATATGAAATTGGAGTAAAAAGGTGTTTCCTCCTGTAAGCGAACCATTCGACAGCTCTCGCTATTTCCAGTCTCTATCACCACTTGCCTTTAAGGTAATAATATTGCATCTTCTCTCTCAAACTCATTCCATTTTAGCTTTGATGATTTCATTAGACTTCTCTTTAGCTTATCAATCAGCATTATCTGATTCGCGATTACTGAATCCAGAATAAATGTAATCCCCAATTTTCGAAGGTTAGGGTTTGATGATCAACACGTTAGATAGTGTTCATATAACGATTCCTTGAATAATCTTCGTTTTTACAGCACAAGATCGATCATGATGATTCTTTGTTCTGTGTTTGTTTTGAGTATTTAGCTTATTAATCACCTTGATCTTATTCACGATTGCTGAATTGAGTATAGTGTAATCCCCCAAATATCCAAGGCTAGGGTTTGATCGATACATTAGATGTGTATAGATAATGAATTTTTGAGTAAACTGTTCTTTAAGGCACAAAATAGATCATATTTTTTGTTAGGTATTTGTTTTGAGTATTTAGAGTGGCCTTAGTTGAATATAAAGTAGGATTAGGGTTTAATGTGACCTAATTCTTTATACTGCTGTCTTCAAATTGAATCAATGAGAAGATTCGAGAAAAGTTATGTAATCGTTTCCTTCTGTTGTATAATAACTAAAGACAGCCTTTGTTTCATTTACGTGATCTCTGAACAGAGAAAAGAGTGTGTTACAGAGTTACACTAGTAAAAGGATTCTGTTTACTGCAATTGGTTGTGCCGAGTTCCAAAAAATTGAGAACTTCCAAGTTATTTATGAAGAATATTGGTAGGCAATAGTATTTCAGTCACATTTAGCGTTATTTGTTTGCAACCTCTGAAGTCTGAAATCTAAGTAGGCATCAAACTGTGTTCAGTTTATTGGGGGGGTCTGTTTGATAAAAAATTTAAAAATTATCGAAACACTACTAATTTATATATATATATATATATTTTAAAATGAGTGATTTGGTGAGACGTTCTCCCTCTCTTTTGTATTTTCCATGGATGAATTTTGTTACTTGCTACTCAAAAAAATTTATTCCATGGAAAGCCCAAAAAGCAGCATTTCACTAAAATGTCTAAATCACTCATCTCTTTTTCTAGCTTCTCATAAAAATTAGTAATGTTTTCAAACATTTTCCAACTCTTTTTATCGAACACACCCCAAGTTTTCTGCGGTTTGTGTTTGATCTTGGCTCTATAAAAAGCC
The DNA here is from genome assembly GCA_021464415.1 of Lonicera japonica. Classification (NCBI taxonomy): domain Eukaryota; kingdom Viridiplantae; phylum Streptophyta; class Magnoliopsida; order Dipsacales; family Caprifoliaceae; genus Lonicera; species Lonicera japonica. Next base: position 45,719,070 of record CM038464.1, read on the forward strand.
TCTGAATTTGCAGTTTGTGCTGGCAATTGGGCATTCATATGGGGCACTCGGACGGAAAACAAACAGAAGTTACCCATTCAGATTTTAGACTTCAGGTTTTATATGCAGACAAGGAAACAAATGCGCCAAGAAATAGCTAATTATTATAATTATATATGTCATGGGAATTGACATGGGATATGCTGTGGCACAAAGCTTGTCTGAGCTACTTACATAGAAAATCTAGAAATGAGTAGAAAGACATGTGAGGGTACAACAATATACATATATTTTTTCTTTGCACATAAACTCATTTTTCTTATGCATCATTATTGACTTGCCTGGCTGTGTTTACTGGAGTTTTATATTTATTTACATTTTTCGAAAAGGAAGTTTTATGTTCATGATATTCTCCACATGGTCACATTTAAGAGATTGTTGTAACCATTGCTTCGTAGGTTTCGTTGATTCTCACTTAGAGAAGTAAGTTCAAGAGGTCAGTAGATTCTTTATCCTCAAAATTCCGATTCAACTAGTCAATTATTTGTTCCATCTATCGTCTGGTATGATTAGGCTAATCTAAAAGTTTTTGAAATGATCTAGTTTTAATTCAACCTTTAGCCGTGTGTAAGCACCATGGGTTAGCAGGTTCGGTCAAGGTCAATACCTAAATTATGTTCTGGAATTGGATAAACTAATTTATTTTGCTTAACTTGCACTACATTCAAAACAATTGATTCAAACTTAACTAAAACATGTCCCGGGATTATTATTTCTGATGTATTTTGCCTACTTTACTTCTGTGATAGTTGTAGCAGAGTGATTTTGATTCCAAGCCAATGGATCGTGGAAAGAGGCCAATTAAAGCTCCACTTGGAGCCAGTAACAACAAGATCTACATGGACCTAAAGGATATCATAAGGGAACAAGCTCTACCTTTTCTCCCCGCAAAATCACTTTTCAGATTCCGAGGTGTTTGTAGGGACTGGAAACTCCAAATTTCGACTCCATTCTTCGCCCACAACCAGTCAATTTCGTGCCGTTCCGTCATGGGTCTCTTTTTTCAGAACCCCGGGGGGCCACCATCGTTCATCTCTGTCGACCCGAAATCATGTGGCATACCCGACCCGACCCTAAACTTTTTGCCCGTACCCATTGATATTCGGGACTCATCCAATGGGCTACTTTGTTGCCAGGGCCGGACTGGAGACAGAGCCTACTACGTGTGCAACCCTGTTACAAAGCAATGGAAGAAAATTCCCAAACAAAACGCCGATCATGGGCCTGACCCTGCCATTGTACTAGTTTTTGAGCCTTCATTACTCAATTTTGAGGCGGAGTACAAGCTCATTTGTGCTTTCCCATCCACGGATTTCGACGATGCCGTTGAGTTTGAGATTTATTCCTCTGCAGACGGATCATGGAAGGTTTCTGGTGAGATTTTCTTTTCCAATTCCCGGCATGCGAAGCTCATACCTAGATTGGGGGTGCAGGTGAACGGTGTAGTTTACTGGCAGACGCAACAGCATAGTCTTCTCGCCTTTGATTTGAAAAAGGACCGTGCCCGTTTACTACAGAGCTACGCGTATGGATATGGTGGTAGTAGTGGGGGTTTGGCGGTGGTGGAGGGTAAGCTTTGTACAGTTAGTGTGTATGCACGTACGATTGTTGTGAGCGCTTTGTCGAATGTTTTCTCGAATACTATGGAGATGACTAGCAGTGCAAGGTTGTGGGTGGAGAGGCATCGGATTCAGTTGGGCGGGGAAGTGTCGGAGAGGGCCACGGTGGTGTTTGCCGGCGGTGATGTGGTGGTGGTTAAAGATGATGAGAAGATGGTTTGTTATGACTTGAAGAGCAAAGAGAGTAAATCTTTGGTAAGGGGAGCCGAGTATCATGCAAGGTTTGTGCCTTATGTGAACAGCCTTGCTTACATGTAGTAAAGCATGTATGCCATCAATTCTCATTTGGTTATTTTGCTCAATTTCAAACTCTATTTAGGAAATATATTAGTTGGGAAAACTGACTAGTTTTTATATTAGGATTTTATGGTTTATCTTTCATGGATTGGTTCTGTTAAAACTCTTTCTAGGTTGTGTATTCTGGGACCAATACTAAAATCTGACCTGAAGTCTAAAACCTGTTAATTTTGGAGGTGCGTGCATATTGTTTATGGATTGTGTTAACAATTGTGGATTCCAGCTGATGATCATTGTTGAACATTAGGCAATCCATTAATTTAACTGGATAGAACAGGTTGGATAGTAACAGTTTTAAATACTAGTTTACATTGCGCGTGAGATGTGTTTGCAACTTCAGTATAACCCTAATGGTGAGACATAATTTCAATCTTGATAGCAGCTTGGGTTCGAGTGTTCGACTAATAGCATCTTCAAAGAGCAACTCCAAAAAATAAAATAAAAAGAGACTCTGATTTAGCATGATATTCGAGTTTTAGTTTAATGTTTTGTAACTTGCATTTTTTATACCTTCTGTGAATTCTTTATATGTTTTCTGATTCCTTTCAAAGCCCAATAAGTATTACACCCGGAAGGAGCTTGAACTGAGGATGGTATTGTTTGGGAAATATTTGGTTTTGTAAACCATAAAGAGTTGTGGTCCGTTAAGAGTCTCCAAATGTGTTTCATGTTGTATGCTTTGTTTTTAAGGTCAATAATAAGTCTAACCTACCCAAAAAAAATTATTTTTAAGACACTTTTTTTTTGGCCGCGTTCCTTCGGGTCTCAGTCGATATATTCTTAAGCAAAGAGAGAGAGGCCATGCACGCTCAACTATAGATAGATAGATAGATATTTGAGGTACCAAAGATTCAATTTAGGGTGCATTTTAAGAACAACTAGTTTTCAACCCGTATGATGTGCAGGTATTTCAAATTTTATTTTATACAATTTGTTTGTAACTACTTAAATTATTGTGATTTCAATTCTTAAGATTATTCGCCCTCATATATCTTTTAAAGCCATCACTCTAACCACACTCCCACTAACATTTATGGACCTTTAACAGGAGATATATCTATATATATATATATATATTTGATAAAATAACAGGAGATACTTTTAAGTATATCGTAATAGGACAAAGAGGTATACTGTGCATTACATCAAATTATACAAACAGTATTAGGGATAAAATACAGAAACTATGGAATGAAAAATATAAGAATTATCAAAGCTGAAATAATGAAATATTTGACTTAACCGTACCCGCCCTTTGTGAGAATACAAAAATGAATTGTGCAAAAAAATAAAAATAATATAGTATTAAATGATAATATTTGAACCTCAATGGACACAAACAGTTTCCCGTAGCAAAACTAAAGCTAAACCAACACAATACAATTAAGCAAGAAAGACATACTCACGAAAGTAGCTAGCTAGGGATTAGTAACTGATTTAGAGGAGATGGTCAAATGACGAAAAGAAAATAATGAAATTGATAAAAGTATAATTAAAAGAGGTACATAAACAAACTTGTGAGTGAGAATGAAATTAATGGAGGTGGAGTACAGGAAAGTGGTGTATATATGATATGATATGATGTTGGATTTATGGAGTTTGTCCTAGTAAAATTAAGAGAAAATTCTTACCCTATAGGGATCATCATGCATAATACTTTACTATTCCCTACAGCAGGACAATTTTTAGGTGTGTATTATATATAGCGAAGAATTTCTTTATGCGCGCGAGTACTTGGGATATAAGATTTATCCACTAATTAGGGGATATTTGTTTGAGAAGAAGAAGAGTCCTTTCTTAGCTTTGTTAACCTAACCGTCAACAGAAAGATGCCCTGCTCCTCTAATTGAAAGCCAAGAGAAATCGAAAATCTAACAAAGAGCGACGTGTGCAAAGAGTGATGAAAAAAGGCAAGTGATCAAGAAGCAAATTAATTATACATACACGTGGCAGAATTAGATTAAAACCTTCTCACTCCTCCTGTTTGATTTCGATATACACGTGGCAGAATTAGATTAAAATTTAGGCTAGCCGTGACTTGCCCTATACACATATGTATAACAAAAATAAGTCAGTATCAGAGGCCTCTACTTCGTTCCAGACCCAGTCGCTTCCTTAGTCTCATCCGTCTCTTGGATACCTGAATTATTTTCATAAAAAAGGGGTGAGGTCACAGCTCAGTAGGGAGATACACAGGGAATATCAAGTTCAAAACATCATAGTAGTTTTATACAATTCAAACTGCAATCAATAGATCGATTTAGAAATCATCAATTTATAAGCCAATGCATGTATATGAATATGCAGGTTACTTCTTGTGTGTCAACCATTATACAAGCCAAACGCCAATAGCCTGGTTAAACCATCGATGAATTTCTATTTGAGATGCTAATCCTATGGGATCAATTGGCCTCTTTAGAACCTGTATGGTCTTGTCCTACTGACGCTGCCAAATTTATTAGTTACAGAGATTAACAGCAATTAATGATTCTTTTAATGGTCCATTGCCATCCATTGCCAACCTTTGATGACGTGGTTACAGTACTCCATTTTGAAGAAACAAGGCTTGGTCCAAACTCTAAGAATTCAAATGAAGTGCTTACTGTCACCTACTCAAAGTCTGAGAAACCATCTGATGAGTGCACAGGGAAAACTTTTCTCCTAGCATCTAGGATGTCTTGCCATTGTTTGGTCCAGATAGGGATTCTTTTTTCTTGGAATGTTAAATTATCTCTTTATATTTGGTTCAAACTAGAATAAGAATGAAATCTGTGTAAATTACTGGCATGTTCTTCATTTTTTAAAATTAAAAGACAAGTCTAACAATTTTACAAAGGTATATTAAGTTTTTATTGTTAAAATTTATGAAAAGTCGTTGTATAAATTTAATAATAATAATAAAAAAAACATTTTTTTTAATGAAAAGTTCAAAAACATTTTTTTTTTTGCTTTTAAAGAGAATATAAATGAAAAAAAAAAGTTGTCATGGTAAATAAAAAGGAAATCTTAGCCTTATGAGAAAATCTAATTGAGAATACGTAGGGCTCATTTGGTTCGAGTTTTAAATCATTCCTAAAATGTTACATTCCATTCTAGAAGGATTCCAATGTTTGGTTCGGGTTTTGGGCTAGGAATATTTCATTCTAGGAATGGAGTATTCTTTCAAAGTTCTCCCTCTTAAATAGATGGGAATAGAGGATTACTCTAAGGCCTCGTTTGGTTCATGGAAGGGAAATCAATTTCTTTGTTTTTCCCATAGATGTGGGAAACTAAAGTTCCTATTAAGCTTCCTTTCATATGTTTGGTAAAGCATAGAAAGTATTTATGTAGGGATATTATTGTCCAAAATTTTTGTAATAAATGCTGGAAAATAACAAAGAAAAATCAATCCCATAAGTTTTGAGAGGAATGACTTTACCCCTTACTTTCCCTCCGTCAGGAAAGTGTTTCTGGAATTTGTAATTACCAAACAAAGGAAATAAAAGACTTTCCTTTTACGAGTGCTCAAATCCGAGAACCAAACGAGGCCTAAGTATTCTCTTTTAAATTTCTTCTAACATTACCTCTCACGACCAAAACATCCCTTCTACTTACCGAGACAACTTCTATTTTTTTTTTTCATTTATATTTTCTTGAAAAGAAAAAAAAAAGTATTTTTTGTTATTGAACTTTTTGTTTTTATTATTAAATACATACAACATTTTCACAGTTCTTAACAATAAAAACAAATTTTTGCCTTTGTAAAATTGTTAGGACTTGTCTTTTAATTTTATAAAATGAAGAATATTTTGGTAATTCTCACACATATTTCACTCCTATTTTCATTTGAAACAAATATATAAAGATAGTTTAACGTTTTAAGAAAAAAAAATTCATATCTGAACCAAACATTGCGAATATATGACCGAATTTCATGATTATATATATTATAACAGTTTTGTTAATAACCATTCAGGCATTACTTATAATATTAAAATTTGTATTTTTTTTGAATTTGCAAGAATAAATCTATACATTTATCTATCTATATTGCGATACATATATATCATATAAGCCCGTGCGTGCGCACAATGTGTGGGTACTCAAAAGCCCTTAAACTTCCAACCAAAATTTCTATATTTTTCAGATTTTATTATTTATTTTGAATGGTTATAGTTTTTTTTTTCTCTTTAAAAAGAGGATTAATATGAATGGTTATAGTTAAACAGTCTTACGGTTCTTAAAGCGAAATTTAAATTAAAAAGAAAAAAAAGAAAAAAGAAAAAAGAAATATTAACAAAAACAATAAAGAAAAGCTTATAAATTCATGACTTTTTTAAATTAGAAAGTATTTTCTTATCAACCTGTTCCCACCTTCTCGATCTCTTCTCCAAATTGAATTGTTTCCGATCGATCCTTTAGTTGGTCGTTTTTCGTAGAGAGGGTAAAGGTGTTGCCTATACCCTTGCAAGGCATGGTTTTAACGTTTTAGGTTGTGATGTTTGGATGGAGGAGGCAATGGCTTTTTTGTTGCCTTCAGTTCAAGAAGACTATGTTTCTTAATACTAGTAAGCCTTGTATAAAAATACGAAGGATCTCTTAAGGACCAACAATTTAATTCATAAATATGGATCAATCATTTTGAGGGGGTAAACTGATAAATTTTTTGATGAAACTTGGCGAAGATGATCTGCTTGTTTAGTAAATCATCTAGACCAAATTTCACCAAAAAGTTCGACTGAAAAATGGGTTAACTAAAAATTTGAAAAATATATAACTTGGTGGAGATGATCTTTATAATCAGTCATATCCACAAAATTTCATCAAAAAATTCAATTTAGAATTGCGTGAGGTGATTATCCAAAATTTCAATGGTAAAAAATTAACATATTTATCAATTTTTTAGTATACTTACTTATGATTTGAATTTCTTAATGAAATTTTGCTGAGATAATTACTCATAACAAAAATAATATACACTAAATTTCACAAAAATAAAAAATAAAAAAATCATATGTTTAATTGTTGAAATGGATCTCATTAAGAAAAATTGAAATAATGGAGTAATGAAAAAGAGACAAATTCCATTTTTTTTTATGGAATCTCATTAAGAAAACAATGAAAGAATGGAGTAATGAAAAGAAAGCAAATCCCAAACACTTAAGTGTCTTATAATATTATAGAGAGGAGCCAAATCTCAATTTTTTATGTCAAATACACGAACTCCTGTAAATACTTATGAGTGTATTATAAAATTATTGGAATGAGCTTCAGTAAAGGTGTGAGTGCGAGCGTGATAAGTGTTGGATAAAAATAGTTTTGATTTGCATTTTAATTTTAAGTAAATTTAAGTTTTATTTTTAAGAACAAATTAACACGTGAAAATTATATTAGATAATTTAGATAAAAGTAAAGAAACGCTAGCTTGTGAGACCGAGTTGCGACAAGTCGCTATCTTAAGGACAATATCATTCTTAAGTGTAGGTATTAACGGTCAATATGTTAGATTTTGGAGCATCCAACTCAAAATCAAAAGGACAGGACAATATCGTTCCTAAGTGCAGGTATTGACGGTCAATATGTTAGATTTCGAAGCATCCAACCCAAAATCAAAAGGACAATCAATTGGCTAACATGCCCTCTCACGTGTGGCATAATTTTTTAGCCTAGCACGTGGATGGTTATATTAGGTGACGTGGAGCCCGACCGTGTAGCGTAAGATGAAAACGGACGTTTTTTAAATGACGAAGTCGATCTTGATAAACCCAAACAACATGGATATATTCCTTTGATACTATGTTAGATTTCGGGGCATCTAACCCAAAACCAACTAGCAATGGGTGGAGTAGCCCCTAGATCTTATATATTGTTTTATGATGATCTACTTTTCTAATGTGGAATTGATAGTCTCAACACAATATAGTCCCCAAGATAAAACTCATAGGCTTGTAGCGATGTCTCTTCCATGTGCATGTCCACAAGAATACGATGAATAAATCCACGATCAAGTTGTCCCAAAAAATAAAGTATGTATATATATATATTTATAAGAAGTGATAATATATATATATATATATATATATATATATATATTACCTATCTTGTATGCACTAGTGGTGTGGCGCGGAGTTTGAAAAAATTAACCCACGAGCTGTTAACGTTTCTTTTGTTCCTCAATTCCTTCGGTCAATAACCCATCCATTATACTATCTCTCTCAAAGTAAAAAGCAAGCTCCACACCTCCATTTCAACTCCTCCCGATGGGCCTTCCTCCATTGCAACTCCTTCCAACGGGCTCCCTCTTTCTCCATTTCGACGGTCTCTCTCGCTTTCTCCATTTCAGCTCATTCCTCAGCGAAGCTTCATTTTCGACAGCCTCTCCCTCTATTTCGAGCATGGTACTGACGAGGGTACTCTCTCTCTCTGAAATTTTCGATTCCATCAAGCTTTGAAATTATAAGTGGGTATTTCCTCTCTTCTCTCTCCTCTTTAAAATTGTCACTTGGTTCTTATATTAAAGAAATTAGGGCTTGCAATTTTGGAACGTGCTATTGTGGTTGTTGTTGAGTTGGTTTCAGATTTTGAAAATCTATTGCTATTTGTAAGTGTGAATGCAATAGAATGTATATTCATGCAAATCTTTCATGTTGAAAGGCTGGGTTAGGAGCTGCCTTGCACGGATTTGTAGAGGGAAAAGAAAGGAAAATGTGAAAGATTTTCAATTCTCTTTATACTAGGTTGTTGTGAAGAAGATTTGGAAAAATAAATCAGATGAAAAAAATTCGAATTTATTATCTACTAGACTTCATAAAATTTTATTTTGCAACTGACATTTATTTTCCTTGTCCCTCACAGTTAGTTTATTTCCCATTTACTTTCCTTTTTGTATATTTTCCATGTCCCTCACAGTTATTTGTTAATCACATTTTACTTATAAAAAAAATGAAGGCGCTAAATGAGATATGTTTTATAAATCTACTGGACTTATGTACTATGTTTGGTTTGGTTTATATTTTAAGTTGTTAAGCTCTATAATAATTATGTGTATGTTGTATAGGTTCGCCACAGTTATTTGTGAAAAGAATGGAAAATTTGGATACTAAAGTAGGGGATAATTGCAAATTCAGATAATGAAGGTAATTTAGAGTTAAACTCAGATGAAGAAAATTTGATGTACCCCCCCTCAAGTATCAGATAAGCTGAGGCTAAAAAAGGGACAACAATTTGAGACAATTGATAAAGTTGTAACAATCTATAATGCTTATGCTAAAGCAGCTGGGTTTAGTGTACGTGCTTGGACTACTAGGAAAGAGCCGGGAAGTGACGAAATAAGGAGGAAGGAGTATGTTTGTTTTAAACAAGGAAAATCTTCAAGAATTGCTGAAGTTGGAAAGAAAAAATGTCGGGGAAGCTTAGGTGAGGATTGTACAACCAAACTCGTAGTTTTAAAGTCAAACTCCAATAAATATATTGTTACTATTTTTAATGAGGGGCACAACCACATGTTATTAACACCAAGTAAGGTTCATCTTTTAAGACCCCATCGTAATGTTTCAACTGCGACAAAATCTCTAACTAAACAGTTGTCTATGGTCAATGTACCCTAACACCAACAATTTAGTTTTTTGGAGTGCAATATGGAGGTATAGAAAATATTGGGTGCACGCATAGAGACTTGTATAATCATGAAAAGATAAACGTGCTGATACGAAGGGGCACGATGGTGAGATGTTTTATGAGTATTTGAAATTGGAACAAGCGAAGAATTCGTCATTTACTTTTAAAATTGAGGCCGACGAGGAACAAAAAATTACTCGTTGTTTTTAGTCCGATGCAATTTTAAGGCGGGCTTATAAGTTTTTTGGTGACTTTGTAATATTTAATACTACTTATAACATTAATCGGTATGGGTTAATTTTTGCACCAATAATGGGGGTTAACAATCGCGGTCAAACAATTATTTTGGTTGTGGATTTTTGAATCATGAGAGCATTAATGATTTCGTATGGCTATTTACTCAATTCCTTGAATATGATTATTACCGATCAAGACTTGGCAATGACTACTGCATTCTTTATTATTCTTCCAAATACATTTCGTTGGTATTATAGTTTGCATATATTATTAATGTTTTTTAATTACGTATATATAGAGCATCTCTTAATAAGACTTCAATTTTTTTGAATTCATTTTACAAGTACTGTAGTTGGCATATCTTAATGAAGTTTTCAGAGAAAATTGATGCAATCAAGTATAATATTTACAAGAAAGAGTTTTCGGATTGTATTTGGAAATCAGAAACTCTTGAAGAATTTGACTTACAATGGAAAAGTCTTATTACAAAAAGTGGGTTAGGGGGAACAAATGGTTGGAAGACATATACAAAATTTGTTCAAGATGGATTCCGGCATATGTTAATCATATTTTTTCAGTTGATATGTCAAGTATCCAACAAGCGAAAAATGGGCATACATTTTTCAAGAAATTTGTTTTAAAAGGAAATTCTCTAGTGGATTTTATGATATAGTTTGGAAGGGGACTTTTACACCAACGACATGGGGAGTTGATGGCCGATCACAAAGATATAATTAAGAAGCCGAAATATAGAATAAATCAAGACTTGTTGGTGCAAATGGTTGACATTTACACAAGTAAAATATATTACATGTTTGAGAATGAAATGTGTGAATGCCTTAACTATAGGATCCACTTTTTAAGGAAAACTGACAATCGTCATGTTTATCAAATTCAAAGAAAGAAAATCCAATCAAGTAAAGTCCGTGAACTTGTTTATGACAAAGACTTGGATTTTGTTTCTTGTGGTTATAAAAAGTTTAAAAATGCCGGAATCTCATGTAGGGACATCCTAGCATATTTGATGAGGTTTGATGATGTTGAGCTCTTGCCAGATAAATACATTTTGAAGTGGTGGACCAAGTCTACAAAGTGGGCGACAGTGGTGGATGATAAAGGCGTGGATATAGTGAAAGACAAATCTTATGTGTTGATGCGAAGTTAATTTATCCAATCGTCTTTGGATTTAGTTGACAAGGTCCTAATATGTGAGGAAACAAGAAAGATATTTACCAATGGATTGCGTCGCATTAATGAGGAAATTTATCAATTTCTTCGTAGCCGCATATGTAGTACTCCAATTGTTAGTAATCTAATAGGTAGTACTCAAATTGGTAGTAATCTAATACCAAATGCTACTAGTGTGCCTACTTCTTCTAATTTTGAAAATAGTTATAATGAACCAGATCTAATACGAGCAAATGGATGTGGGTAAAAGCTCAAAGGAGGAAAAGAGAAGGCACTAGTAAGGGCAAAAAATCGCAAAATTAGACTTTGCCATGGTTGTGGTAAAGTAAGGCAATCATATGACAAACGGAATCGTCCAGCACTTACGAATCTGTATGTAATTTTTCATTTTCATTTTCTATTGATATTATCTTCTTTTTTACATTATACTATCAATGTTGATTATTTTTTTTTTCTATTAATATAGGCCGGGAACGTGCGAGGATGCAAATTTGGAAGAAGGAAATAGGTCGTCTACAGAAAATGGAGATGATATAGGCTTGTAGTTTTTGAGTTTAAGCCTTATGTTTAAATGGATTTTATGTACCTGAGATAAATACATTGGAATTATATGTACCTTTGAATGAAATTGTGTACCTTTGAATAAAGTTTAAGCTTTAGTATTTAACATCGAGTTATTGAATGAAACTGTGTGGATCTTTCAATGAAATGATTATAATCACAAAAAACAAGTCATTATAACAACATAAAATGCTTCCATTGAAATTCAAAAGTCATTGTAATAATACAAACTGATTCCAAATCCATTATAAAAATTAATTATAACAATAACAAAGTACATTACATTTCCATAACCTTTACAGCAAAATAAATAGTCAACATGAGAGATAGAACTATTAAGAACTTCCATCGGACTTTTAGATCATGGTTTATGTTAGGTTCACCAACAATCGAGGCACGCGACGACTACATTCTTCTAGTGTGTTAACGGTACTTGATATTATTTGAATTGAGGAGATTTTGTACCAACCCAAGAAAGTACCGCATCTTTGCCTTTTGCACGAGTAATACATTGTACCATGGTTATTGTTCTTGTTTGATTTTGTTATCTTTACATTTGTTACTTCTCCATGCTTGCATTGTACGTTTCAAAACAAATATAACATCCACTTCATTACTTGAGATGCCTTCCACAGTTGATGAACTATAAGCCATTTGAATTTGCAAAATTCAAGTTTATAAAGAAATGAGCAAATCAAACAAATGTTGAATAAAATAAAGTTTCCAATGGTTACGGGGTACTTAACAATGAGCATATCAAACACTGGTTAAGAGGAAAAAGATAAAAATCTGAGCAACCTTATCATAAAAATGCAAGCCTATCTAAACACCCCTTGGTGTTCTACACACGCATAAAAACTTCACTCTATTGGTGTTCTACACACGCAGATTCTACAGGGGAATCTGTGAAGCAAGTGTAGGAACAAATCATTTGCAGCATAGAATATCTGATAAGTTTAGAATTGATTAAGAGCAACTTGATTAAATGATCAATTGTGAAAGCAAGCTAGGCCTAAATTGACTTGGATAGGGATAGGGATAGGGACAGGGGCTGGACACCAGTTCTGGCACCATGCCTATCTGATATGTCTTATATGTATTTTCTTTTTCCTGCAGCGCTGTGGTTCAAAGAAGGCGAATTATGCGACTTGACACTAGTTCTGGCACCATGGCTGACTGAATGATCTTCTTCAGTAGAACAACCATCTATAGAGCAAATCAATTTAGAAGCCTTTTAATCTGGCCTTATGTGTAAGATTGATTTTTTTTTTACATTTTTGTGTGATTTGAGGCAGCCTATTGACAGTTTGTGATACTACCAACCGGGTGCAAGTGTTTGCTGCACTTTTTTCTACACAAAATACTATTGTTGGGTTCCATTGAAAACCACTATCTCAGTTCTAAATTTATGATAAAAATTAATTGTTTTCTCAATCAATTTTTTAAATTTGCAATCAAGATGCCCTTAATATTTTATATTTCAGTATTATTTGTTGGCTTAAATTTTTTCTAAAATCAAGTTCGTGTACAATTTGGATTAACTTTTTAACTTGTTCATTTTTTGTAGCAAGTTTGTAATTGAAAGGCAATCCTCGTATCATTCCGTCTCTTCCTTCCTAGAGTTTACTTTTGTTCCCATATATATAATACAATTTCAAGAAATTCGACAATTTTTGATGTTGACCAATTAAACATGCTTCTAGTTCTAATGCTTTTTCGGGGCAAATTTTCGATATTGATTTGTTCTAATTAGTTTCAATTTATGTTAGAACCTAAATTGTTGATAATTTCTACAATAATGCTTAATTTTCAATAATAATATGGAAACTATGTGATACTTCATTTTGAAGTTCACAAACTCTTATATAAGTAAACACTTCTTGGTATGTAGGTTAACCGTGGATGAATAATTGGATAGACGATGTATATTATAGAAATTATGGTTTTATTTATTAATTTTGACCCGTCAAGAGATTTGATGATGGAGTATACTTTGGAAACTAACACTTATACAAAATGTGTTAAGGTAAATTCGAGTTATGAAGAATGATATTGTACCTTATGGATTAAACTATGTATTATGAACATTTTCGAAATTTTTGAGGACGAAATTTTTATTAGTGGGGGAGATTGTAATAGCCTGTATTTTAATTTGTTTTAAAATTTGGTTGGATGTAATATATGAGGGGAGAAATCTCGTATTGTGGAACTCTGTATCGTTTTAACATTTCATATTAATTGTATTAGCTTCCTTATACTCATGTGAATGATTTGGTTGGACTGGTATGGAGTTTTTAACATACCAGTTCGGTAGCAAATTTTTAGGAAAATTATGTCCCGCAAACCGGTATTGGGTATTTGGCATACATGTCCACCAGTTAACTATTCCCACCGACTTAAGCTCGTTTTAAAGCCATTTTCACTCACTTTTTAACTCATTTTTGAGGCAAACATCCACACACTTCTAAGGGAGTTCTAAGATGTTTTAGAGAGAGAAAAATGGAGATTTTTACGCATCTATCTTTCTGTACCAAAGATTAAAGCTCTAAATCAATCAAACCTCATTCTCTTTCATTATTCATCATCTTCAACCTTGGGGATCTTTGGGATTTCATCAAGTAAGACTTGGATTATTATATTTCCTTCGTCTTTTCTGCCTATCAACTCGAGGTAGGGGTTTAAAAGTTTTTTTAAATTTGATAATATGATGTTATTCAACTAAAAACGAATGATTTACACATGAATGTTAAATATGATGATTTTGCCTATTGATATTAATGATATATGATTCTTTGAAGTCCGAATTCATGTATTTAAGCAAGATATGCCATCTAAGCTATATGATTACATGTTATTGATTCATACGGATGTTCTTTGGAGGTATATGTGTTGGTTTGATAGGAAAATGATTGAAAATGGTTTTCGTATGCACCAAAGAACATGGATGTGAATTTGATAGAGTTTATATGGCATATGTACTTTCTACCTTATATATGACACATGAATTGGAACAAGATGTGCCACATGAACTTGATATCTATATAATATAGACTTGTAAGCGATATTCCTTGGATATACATGCTTGGTTGTATCCAATTGGATTTGCAAATGGGTTACGTATATGCTAAGGAACATGGAAACATAATGAATGAAGTTTAAGTGGCATATGTTGTCTTTAGTTGCCATAAAGAGAATGTTAGGCATAAAATACATTATTTTGGTGTCAACCCGAGATCTCGGCTATATGGAAGCTTCATCATATATATATATATATCTCTGTTCGGATGTTACAAGGATAATTATTTCTCATGGCAATTCATGGAGGCTTCATTTTTATCTTGATATATTTTGTCAGATACGATTGGTTGACGGATTTCTTGGTGATGATTGTATTTGGTCATGAATGACCATGGTGATGTGAATTATGTATGAATATTTATCCTAATTGTGCTTGATGGGACAAAAAATAAGTGGGACCCGGTGCGCTTGGGTTGAAAATCCCTAAACTCCCAGGAAAATTGTTTGGCCGCCTATAAACCACAGACGAAAGACCCAGGAACCTAGGAAATTGGCAAAACACCATTTTTCGGTCTATATTTATTCTTGTATGAATTGGGGGACGGGTAGTCCCATTTCTATTATTGCATTGGCAATACACTTCATGAGGTAACAAAGGATATTTTCTTATCAATAATTTAGATTCACAATATCATAGCTATGGCTACGTGATTACAATTGGTATATGTCTATTTAGCGACATGACCCGACGGTTGACACAAGGGAGGTAACTTGCATTAGCATGTATATACATTGTCATATAAAATAATGGTTTGAATTGAATATTCGATTAAGATGGTTTGTTAAACATGATTTGTTAAAGAATTAATGAAATGTATTTCTAAATCTAATATCCCATATTCCCCCTACTGAGATGTGAGTTCACCCCGTTTTTATTAACAAATACAGGTACACAGGGGACGAGAAAGGCTAACGAAACTACGGGTTTGGGAAAGAAATAGTTGGCTCTGATACGGATTTATTTTGTTATGTATATATTCTTGCAGGAAGCCACGGCTACTCGGAGGGTTTTATATTATTTTTTGAACTTACTTAGTTAGTTTTGTACAACGGTTATATGAATGTATGTATGTTTATGCACAACACTATCATCTTATATCTTGTTAACTTTGACACATTGTTTAAATTTCTTTGTGTATATCCATATATACCTATTTTAGTTAATCTAAGATGGGTTAGTAACACTCCAAATATTAATTACGGGTGTTATCCTGATAATTAAGGCGGGGGTATTACAATTTGGTATCAGAGCGTAGGTTGACAATTACTTGGGCTTGTCGGGGGCGAAACATGTTGTAATTTTTAATAGATATTCTTTGTTATTGGAAATCATTGAAATAATTTGATACTTTTCTTGTTTTCGTATAGTATGAAGACACGATTTGTTGATAAGAAAGGTAGGAGTACACTTGGAAAGTCTTATTCGATAGAGATCCTAGATGCTGTTCGATTATTGCCCCGAGAATTGACCAAAGTGATTAAACCCCTCAAACGATTTTAAAACAGGATACGTAAAGACATAAAGGCTGTATGTCATAACTAACGAGCTAAGCCGAAGAGATGCTATGAATGTAAACAACAAGGTCACTATAGAGAATTGTGTCCATTATTACAACTAAAGAAATAAGAGTTGAATGAAGTTGTGGGTTCTAGCTGCGTCGTTAGTAAGCCAAGAACTTATTTTAGATGTGGACAGTTAAGATATTTTAGGAAGGAGTGTCCCTTCAGAAAACCTAAATTAGTAACTGTGGAGAAGAGTGAGGGGTCGCACACTTTATCCAATTTTCATGTATTAAAAAGTTGAGTTCCTTCTCGGCTATCTATTATACCATCTGAAGCAAAGTGCTCAGTCTGTGAGAGGATGGGACATAAACAGTGTAATTGTTCCTTGTGGTGGGATATAAAGAATCAATAAATGGACCCTAAAGGTATCTTTCCTAATGATTTACCTTTCATAAGCATTCGTCATATTTTATAAATTATATTGTGGTTGGTTATATCTTGTGGGAAATCTCATGAAAGAAAGATAAAGAAGTTTGTAATGTTTGTAATAATCTCGACTGTACCTTTTCACACATGGCTTGAAACTTTTGGATAAACCGAGAATGTAGGAAGATGACGATCGTATTCTGTAGTAGTGTGAAACTATTAATACGGATTAAGTATGATCAATTATGGAAACTATTTTAGTGTGAGCATATGGTATATACACCTTTTGTATCTTGATTGTTTTGGATTTAAATTCATAGGTTATGGAACTTTATGTGGATATAAAGTATTAATCTTTAGAGATGATCTTGATTCACTTTGGTTATCCATATATTTCTGAATTTTCGGACATAGGAAAATATGATGTTTTAAATGATGAGGTATAGAATACTTATAATTCTTGATCCGATTAACGATTTTGTATGACACTTCTGTAGGGGAACCAATTTTGTGGAGAGATTATTGAATTAAATTGGCTACTTAACTAACGTTAATGAATTTTATAGTAACCGAAAATCATCTTGTATTGTGGAATAAAACTATTATGATTTTCCTCCATTATGGAGTAATATTTTTGGTTAAAGTCTATAGGTGATTAATGATATGATTCGGTGTATGATTTTGGGTAATGTAAACGTTTAGAAATTATTCTATTTATACTTATGGATGTTAATATCGTTGGGTCATGAAATCCATGAGATGTTAAAATGTGGGAAATATATTGGGATCTAATGGGCATATAATTATGGTTTCTTCTAAATTTGGGAATATGGTTCTTTACACTTTTTTACACTTGGGTGCTAGATGTTTATTCCTGTAAGATTTGTGTATTATGAGCATGTGTAGTGGTATGGTTTGAGGGTCTCTCAAATTCCTTATGAGAATGTCGGGGTATATGGTTTCTTCTTCGTTTGCTGTAAAACTTTTTTTCAGAAGAAGATCTTGTCTACAAATTTATAAGTTACAATTGTGAATTATTTATAGTTTATCTATTGGAGTAAAGGAAGTTGAATTAAGTTTATTGTTATGGATTGAATCTCAATTATTCTTTGTTTTTATGGTATCCCTCGTCATGAAGATTCCTTGCATGATATGAGATGATGACACCATATCTTTTTGGGCATATTGGAAATATAAATTGGGAATGCAGAAATATTTTAAAACCATTTATGGTTATTTAGGGAAATGGTTCATTTTGTCTTTAATCTTGACTTAGAATATTGATATTTGAGTTTTCTTCTATCATGTTTCCTTGTGTGGTAATCCTTGTAATGATAGTATGATATCGTTTATTTCTAGGTTGTCAACAACTTATGAATTTACCTTCCTTGCTGTCAAGTTAAAGTCTATCTTAGTTCTTGACTAGAGGAATCAAATGAGTTGCTCCTGGAAGCAAATTTGATATATGTTACGTATACCTTTGTTAATTTGAGAAAGTTCTTCGAGTCATCGTAGGGTATTAATTTTTAGGGTTCTATGAGTTTCTTTTATGTTGTGATGTAATTATGTTTGTGCAATTTTTTGGATATGCACTATGGACAGAGATGACTTTGGTATATTAGGTACCAATGGATAGAAGATGTAAATCTTATGTAAGTAAACACTTCTTGGTATGTAGAGTAATCGTGGATGGATAATTGGATAGACGATGTATATTATAGAAATTATGATTTTATTCATTAATTTTGACCCGTCAAGAGATTTGACGATTGAGTATACTTTGGAAACTAACACTTATACAAAATGTGTTAAGGTAAATTCAAGTTATGAAGAGTGGTATTGTACCTTATGGATTAAACCATGTATTGTGAACATCTTCGAAAATTTCTAGGACGAAATTTTTATTAGTGGGGGAGATTGTAATAGCATGTATTTTAATTTGTTTCAAAATTTGGTTGGATGTAGTATGTGAGGGGAGAAATCTCGTATTATGGAACTCCGTAAAGTTTTAACGTTTCGTATTAGTTGTATTAGCTTCCTTACGCTCATGTGAATGATCGTTTGGTGATTTGAACGGTTGTAAATGGTTTCGGTTTGAAAATCATGAGTTTTGGCCTTACGCGATTCCTTGTTTTTAGCTAACTTTGGATTCTCGTAACTTTCTCATCTTTTAACTGATTTGGTTGTAATTTTTTTTACTTTTAGGTTTTGTATCAGTTTATAATTTTCGTGTTTTGGTCGAAAGCCAATTCACACTTCGCGTTGGTTAAAACAGCGTGCGAAATAGGCCGATCAATAAATTTTGGTCATTCGGTAGTGCTTTGACAGAGCGCTATTTTCGGTGAATTTCTAGAAATTATTTCTCCATAATTTGGGAAAACTTTCTCTTAAGAAGTTGTAGATCTTTGAATTACCTTTCCGTGGACATAAAGATAATCGGAGTTCCGAGCAAAAAGTTATGGTTAAAATAC
Source organism: Lonicera japonica (assembly GCA_021464415.1). Taxonomy (NCBI): domain Eukaryota; kingdom Viridiplantae; phylum Streptophyta; class Magnoliopsida; order Dipsacales; family Caprifoliaceae; genus Lonicera; species Lonicera japonica. Next base: position 45,738,085 of record CM038464.1, read on the forward strand.
AAACAATACTCCAAAGCCCCAAAGTTATAGCGCGGACCGGTATAGGGTTTTTGGCATACCGATTCGACAGTAAATTTTTGAAAAAATTGTACCCCACGGACCGGTATTGGGTATTTGGCATACTGGTCTGTCAGTTAACTATTCCCACCGACTTAAGCTCGTTTTAAATCCATTTTCACTCACTTTTCAACCCATTTTCGAGGCAAACATCCACACACTTTTAAGGGGAGTTCTAGGATGTTCTAAAGAGAGAAAAAAGGGAGATTTCTACGCAGCTATCCTTCCGCACCAAAGATCAAAGCTCCAAATCAATCAAACCTCATTCTCTTTCACTATTCATCAGATTCAACCTTGGGGAGCTTTGGGATTTCATCAAATAAAGCTTGAATTATCATCTTTCCTTCATCCTTTCTGCCTATCAACTGAGGTAGGGGTTTAAATTTTTTTTTAAACTTGATAATATGATGTTGTTTAACTAAAAAGGAATGATTTACACATGAATGTTAAATATGATGATTTTGCTTATTAATATCAATGATATATGATTATTTAAAGTACGAATTCATGTATTTAAGCAAGATATGCCATCTAAGCTCTATGATTACATGTTATTAATTCATACGGATGTTCTTTGGAGGTATATGTGTTGGTTTGACAAGAAAATGATTAAAAAAGGGTTTTATATACACCAAACAACATGGATGTGAATTTGATAGAGTTTATATGGCATATGTGGTTTCTACCTTATATATGATGCATGAATTAGAACAAGATGTGCTGCTTGAACTTGATATCTATATAATATAGACTTGTAAGCAATGTTCCTTAGATATACATGCTTAGTTGTATCCAAGTGGATTTGTAAATGGGTTATGTATACACTAAGGAACATGGATACATGATGAATGGAGTTTAAATGGCATGTGTTGTCTTTAATTGTCATAAAGAGCAACTTAAGCATAAAATACATTATCTTAGTGTTAACCAGGGATCTCGACTACATGGAAGCTTTATTATATATATATATATATATATCTGTTCGAGTTCTACAAGGATACTTATTTCTCATGGCAATTTATGGAGACTTTATTTCTATCTTGATATGTTCTTGTCGGATACGATTGGTTAACGGATTTCTTGGTGATGATTGTATTTGGTCATGGATGACCATAGTGATGTGAATTATGTATGAATATCTATCCTAATGGTGCTTGGCGGGACGAAAAATAAATGGGGCCCAGTGCCCTTGGGTTAAAAATTCCTAAACCCGTGGGGGAATTGTTTAGGTTCCTATAAGTCGCCGGTGAAAGACCCGGGAACTTAGGCAATTGGCAAAGCACCATGGGTTCGGTCTATATTTATTCTTGTACGGATTGGGGGACGGGTAGTCCCATTTCTATTATTGCATTGGCAATACACTTCATGAGGTAACAAATGATATTTTTTTATCAATAATTCGAATTCACAATATAATGGCTATGGCTAAGTGATTGCAATTGGTATATGTCTATTTGGCGACGTGACTCGACGGTTAGCACAAGGGAGGTAATCGGCATTAGCATGTACATACATTGTCATATAAAATAATGGTTTGAATTGAATATTCGATTAAGATGGGTTGTTAAACATGATTTGTTAAAGAATCGATAAAATGTATTTCTAAATGTAATATCCCTTATTCCCCCTACTGAGCTATGAGCTCACCCCGTTTTGATTAACAAATACAGGTACATAAGGGATGAGTAAGGCTAACAAAACTACAGGTTCGGGAACGAAATAAATGGCTTTGATACGAATTTATTTTTTTATGTATATATTCTCACGGGAAGCCACAGCTATCTTGAAGGGTTGTATATTAATTTTTGAACTTACCTAGTTGGTTTTGTACAACGGTTATATGCATGTATGTATATTTATACATAATACTATCATCTTATATCTTATTGATGTTGACACGTATGATATTTACTGTTTAAATTTCTTTGTGTATATCCATATATACCCATTTTAGTCAATTTAAGATGGGTTAGTAACACTTTAGGTCTTGATTACAGGTATTATCCTAGTAATTAAGGCGGGAGAGTTACAAGAGACCCACTTACAATTTTGAAGCTTGATGGAGTCGAAAATTTTTTAGAGAAAGAAAGAGTGCCCTCGTCGGTACCTTGCTCGAATGGAGAGAGAGGCCATTGGAAATGAAGCTTCGCCGAGGAAAGCGTTAAAATGGAAAGAGAGAGAGTCACGATGAAATATAGATAGAGGAGCCCATCGAAAGGAGTTGAAACGGAGGAAGGCCCGTCGGAAGGAGTTGAAATGGAGGTGTGGAGCTTGCTTTTTAATTTGAGAGAGAGTATGATGGATAGGTTGTTGACCGAAGGAATTGAGGAACGAGAGAAACGTTAACAGCTCGTGGATTAATATTTTCGAACTTCGCGCCACACCACTAATGCGTACAAGATAGGTACTCTATATATATATCCTTGCTCCTTCTTTTTTTTAGCTTATATAGTAGAGGAATATTTAGGTTAAAAATAATAATTAATATAGCTCCATGAAAGTGATTTAATCACATAATAAAACTATATAAAAACATAATAATTAAAAGAGGTGATAAAACATTAATTTGTAACTTACAAATAAAAACTATTTATGTCTATTTATGAATAAAATAATTAATATATTTTATTTTTATTAAAATATTTTCAACAATCCCCCACTATTTTAATAAAAATAACTCTGTGACTAAAATGATTTTTTTAATAATCTCTTTTAATCATCTCCACTAAATTAGGATCTTTTTTTTCCTTCAAAACATAAAACTCCCAAAATTGTTTAATATTATAAAATTCAAGATATAGTAAAATATGAGCAACTTTAATGCTATGTAATAAGTGTAGTAGTCATTGTGACTTGGAAATACACCCAGTGTTGACAATGAAAGAACCATAATGGACTATGCCTAGAACTAGGTCCTATAATCAAGTGTCACACATATAGCATTGATATAGGACTTGATTTGCGGGTTTGCGCTATTAATGGCCATGCGCACTATCTTAATTCTCATGAGAGTTTTCAAAGAATAGTCCAATTCTCACGGTCGAGACCCCATAACAACTCTCACTTATGTGAGCCTCTAAGGTATTTTTGACCCATACCCTATGGGTTTTTTCCCGCTTCGGTCTCATTCAAGGTATCTAGATGCCCTTCCTTAACGTCATACTTCACCATAATACTTACGCCATACGGATGGGTATGAAAGAATCCTTTTTTTTTCTTTCTAAATTCCTCATTATAAAATGGTGCTATTATTGAGTCATGCAATATGTATTGTTTCTACTCGTTGAACTTCCTTCATGAGATCTCCAATCATATAAGACGGGTTACCTCCTCAGGTGACTCCCTTGCGGGCTTAACCCTATCCCCCTCGACATGGATCTAACTTCCTTGTTATGATCCTGAGGCAATTACTCCTCGCAGAAAATTTTTATTTTATCATGCCTCAATAATTTAATCATTAATTCATGAGCATCTTAAGTGTCATTTGACAAAATCGGGCCCATCAAGTAAATATGATAATTTAAAAGCAAGCAATATTTATTTTCATGCCAGCTAATAAATTTTTATTATGAATCTTCTCTAGTTAGTAGTCTTGCTACTAATAATTATAAATATACTAACCAATAGCCCACTACTAAGAATTAGTTAATTAATATGAACCATGATTATGGCCAGTGATCACTTACTCACTAGGAACCATAAATATTTTATGTATTTCTTTTGGCTAGTAGTCTATTCACTAATTAGGAGTGGTTAAATTTGTTTTGTCAAAATATTTTTTATATCTCAAATGGGTACACTTTCTCATTTATCACAAAATATTTCTCTTTATATTTATAGCGGTTACACTTGTTTTTATCATAATTTTTATTTCCACTATATACAAATACACAATCATTCAAAAGTTGTTAAAATATCAATGAACTTCACCTTTTATGTGAGTTTGAAAATATATGAATTGTTGTATAAGCTTCCACATCTCACTAATTAAAAGTACTTATATCTCAAAGGTTGAAAATGAAAATAATTAAAACAAGGTTAATAAAGACTCATAATTTTAAAAGGATAGATAAAAACTCTCTCATATAAAATATTGTTTTCTATCATTAAAAAATTCGAAATATATATACCTTTTGTTTTTCCCTTTATTGAAATCCATTAGCGAATATATGACCCCAACACTTCTAGGGAATAATGGAGTATAAGCCTTGGAAACATAATTTTATTAATATCACATTTTCTCCCAAAGTATTCATATATTTATATGTGATATTTAAGTTATGCAACATAACACATTTATGTAAATGTCTGTAAAACACCTCATAAGTGTTATAATAGAAGAATCATCAAAACCCATAAATATTGAGTTCTAGAAAAATAGAAAAAAAAATTGTATATGATTTTCTATGTTCACATTTGTTGTACGAATTACATTTTACTTACATGCTTTGATAGTGTAAATTAAGAATTTAATTTATCCGACCAACCGCGAGAGGACAGTTGGCCAACCACGTCGGCGACCCTTTTGACCATAGCAAGATGAGCTCCAAGGAGCTCTGTTCAAGCACCACAGGAAAAATGGAGCCCCTCAGCAGGGGGATACCAGCTCAAGAATTTATTCTGCACAACAAATTGCAGAGCGCGAGTGATAGAGCTCTTCCAACGAGCTTCGTGATTCTCACCTAACCACTCTGATGGAGTGGCTGACAGACGGAATGTGCGACTGTCACCTGTTCTGCAGAAGCCACAAGACTTCCTTCATCTTCATTAAATGCACCCTGACCACATTTAATGCACTAAAATTCATGGAGAAGCAAGGTGAGGAAGGGTGATGATCAAGGCATGGCCTCCAGCATGCAGGCAAAGCTCATTTACACGTTTCTTCTGTCTCATATATATAAAGGAGAAACCGAACATTTACTAGAAGTTCATCCACCTAGCAGAAATTATACCAACCAAGAACAAAAGAGAATTTAGCATTCAATAGCAAAAGATAAGAGAGAAATATAAGCACATAGCTCATAGAACATGATAGCTAATGCTCGTGTAGCTAAAACATTTTTCCTTGTTGTAATATTGTAAGGATATGATAGCTAGAGAGGCTCTTGTGAATTTGTAATGATTGTTTGATTATCATCAATACAAGGTAAACCGAGCTTTTGGCTCTATTCCATAGAGGATTATTACCCCGTATCTTCATACGAGGCCAACTTCCTCTACAAATCTTTGTCTCTCTTAGATTCCGCACGTTTTATTATTCTGATCATTTGACATAATTATTAATTGTGCGGTCTAAAATACCATTCCAGTTTTTAGCATCAACAAGCTTCATTAAACATTTTATCATACTCACAGTATGCATTTATCATACGAATAACGTGCATATACATTTCTTAAAGCTTATAAACAACTAAACTTATGCATATACACAATAACAAGAACACCACACATCATCAGTTACAAGAGCTCAAAATCTTGTAATTGTTTTTCGGCAAATATAAACTTAAGTATCAATACTCTCTAAATTACCTTAAATAATTTTTAAGGAATTTAAAATAATTGTAGTTCCATTTTGAAAAATAATTTAGGGTTTTTAAAAGTATATGATGGTCCACAAATATTATTTAGCTTTACAAAGTAATTTTACTAATATAATAAACAAATATTTTTTTTTATTTTAGAAAATCATAAGTAAATTTTCACAATTTACAATATGGTAGTAATTATGGTTTTATAAGGAATTTAATTTAAATTCAAAATCAATAGCAACTCATGACATTATAAAGCTACACAAACCTAATAAAACAAATTATATTAAATCATTTATATCTCTTCATAATTAGGTAATATTTCTATCCTAAATGCACATAAAAATTTAAAATCCCACATTTAAAACATAATAAATTTTTCCATAAGAATTTAATGAAAATATAATGGGATTAATGAAAATTAAGATGTACACATAGTTTAGATTTTCTCATCTTCTTCTTCTTTATTTATTTATTTATTTTTAATATATTATCTAAAATTCTAGTAATGAAAATATACATCAAGAGTTTTTTTTCAAGATTTAAATAACTTTAGGTTTATATATAATTTCCTAAATAAACCAAATTTTACGATATAGACAAAAAGATAGCTAAACAAATTATATTCCATAAGATAGTCATGATTATGGTTTTAGGTTACAATATATGGAATAATTTCAATACTTCATAATCTTAATAAAAGCTAAGTATTATAACTGAAAATATTAGTAGTCACATATTTATAGTACTTATATATCATTACATCTCTACGTAAACACGTCATGTGAAAAAGGCATATTATATACTTATAACTGGGAATGTTTGTAATTATTTATACATGTAAAGCTTTTTAATTCTCATATGGTCAATGTCAATATTTTTCTTTCAAAATCTGTGTTATTGTTTTACCATGTTTACAAAAGCACAACGTATTTCTATGCCACTTTAATCTTAATAATATAGCTATTTAGAGTTCATTGTTGAAACATTGATGATAATAGATAAATATGAAGTTTTATAATTAACCAACAAATACATGCTAATTTAACCTTATAATTTTTACATGCTAGGATATTATTTGATTAGACAAACTAGTTTTATAAGGCTTCTTCCTTTTTATAAACTTAGTTTCCAAGTTTTATACCAAACAATAGTGTGCACATATGATTTTTCTTTTATAAAGAAAATGGTTAGAAACTAAATTATATTAGATCATTTTGTTTCTCCATAAAATATATTCTTTAATTTTCTAACCCTTTTTCCGCAATAAACATTGTAAGCATAATACGTACTAAAATAGAAAGGCTCGCAAATGGTTTACAAACGATAATTATGATGTATTCTTCCTTACAATTGCTAGCAGAACATGCTACTATTTGAGTTCGTTCATCTTCAAAGTTTAGCATGTATGGTAATCATTGTTTAAATGTCACCACAATTCACATGCATAAAAATCACACACTCACTTAGATTATAAATCATAATTAAATTGAGTTCAATAAACAAGAAAAATATATTGCTTTAAAATACATATTTTAGATAAACTCAAAATTATAAAAATAAATGCTACTTTAGAATCAAATTATATTTAGAATTGGAAATATTAAGAATTAATTCATCCAATATATATCCATCAAAACTAAAAACACTTCCTTGTTTGTCATAAAGTTTGCTTGCAAGACAAAGCACAAAACCTTCCAACTAAATCAAACGTTTTCATTTTCAAATCAAAGCGCATATTGTCCTTAGATTGTTGGATAAAAATAGTTTTGATTTTCATTTTAATTGTAAGTAAATTTAAATTTTATTTTTAAGAACAAATTAACACATGAAAATTATTGTAGATAATTTAAATAAAAGTAAAGAAACACTAGCTTATGAGACTCGCGACAAGTCATTGTCCTAAGGACAATATTGCCTCCCTATGTGTAGATATTGATGATCAATATAGTCCCTAAGATAAAACCCATAGGCTCGTAGCGTTATCTCCTCCATGTTCACGTCCACAGGAAAACGATGAACAAATTCAGAATCAAGTTACCCCAAAAAATAAAGTATGTGTATATAGTTTATAAGAAGAGATTTAATCACATAATAAAACTATATAAAAACATGATAATTAAAAGAGGTGATAAAACATTAATTTGTAAAAACTATTTATGTCTATAAATAAAATAATATTATTTATGAATAAAATAATTAATATATTTTATTTTTATTAAAATATTTCCAATAGTAAAAGTGTTTTATTGTAAATAGAAGTATTTAATATAATTTTTTTAATTTTTTTTGATACAAATGATAACAGACTTGGGTGGTTCTTGGGAGAGGGTGAGGGGATGGAGATTGAACCATGACTTTCTGTATTAATTATCCTACTCTTGACTATTGAGATAAAATCTTAATGTATAATACATGTGTACATTCTTGATCATTGAAATGGAACTCATTAAGAAAAATTGAAAATAATGGAGTAATAAAGAGAGGTCAAATCCTAATTTTTTATGTCAAATACGTGGGCTTGTGTAAATACTTGTAAGCAATTATACAATTATAAAGAAGAGCGAAATCTCAATTTTTTTTATGTCAAATACACAGGCTTTTGTGAATACTTGTGAGCGTATTATAAAATTATAGGGAATGAGCTTCAGTAAAAGTGTGAATGCAATTGTAAGAGTGTATTATTGTAAATAAAAGTATTTAATATATATATATATATATATTGTAACACCCTCGTCTTAATTAGTAGGATAACACTTGTAATTAAGACCTGAAATGTTATTAACTCACATTAGACGAGCCAAAGTAAGTCTAAAATAAATAATGAAACAATAAATCCAAGAAAATCACATAGCATGGAATAAACAACCCTGATACTCATGTTGTGGGCGATAATATAAAATATAAGTGTATTATACATTTATACAAAAACATGTAATCTGAGAGGCATACAAACCATGTCAACATGTATTGTAAGGTAAACAATAACTCAGGCTAGCCGTGGCTTGCCTTATACAGATATCTACAACAAAATGAGTCGGTATTAGAGGCTTCTACTTTATTCTTGATCTAGTCGCGTCTTCAATCTTATTCGTCTCCTGGATACTTGAATTTGTTTACATAACATAAGGCGAGTTCACAGCTCAGTAAGGGGGATATAATGGGCAATACTACGTAAAAAACGTAATTAACTGTTTAATCATAAATCATGGCTCAACCAATAAAATAATACATGCATGTGCATATGCAGATTACCTCTCTTATGTCAACAATCATACCACGTCATCAAGAAATACTGACGCTGGGCCGAACTAAAGTTATAAGAATAAGAACGGGCATGACCGCTCCAGAGAATAAATTGAACATAATCACGATATAACATCATCTATCCCATAAAAGATCATCATCATATTATAATAGAATCGGACCAAATGTCCATCCATATCATATCACAAAATTATAAGTGCTTTGCAGATATCTAGATTTTCGAGCTACTCACATTTTGGCTTTAGACAGCCGACCTCATTGCTGTCCCCCGGGGGTTTAGGGATTTTTAACCCAAGGGTACTGAACCCTACTTATTTTCATACCGGTAAGCACTAATTAATACATATTCCTTTCATCATCGAAGGGTCATAATAAAAATCATAATCGAATCCGTCATGGGATCATATCACGTCTTAGAATGATATAACAGACATAAGAAACTTTCGGCATCATATATATGAGATGTATGCCCACATGATAGGTCATAAGAATAATTCAAGTTTGCCGAAAGATCTCCAAAAATCTGGTTGACACAATAATGATTCACAGTATGTATAACATGCTAACAAATGAACATTTGAAACAACTTATGCCACATAATTACAACAAATCTCTATACATGTCTCTTGATGTAGATAATTCATCAGTTAATCAATTTCATCAATATACAACATCTATACATCTAAGGAATACCTCATGTATATCAAATAACACATATATATAAAGTTTAATGGCATATTTTGCTTCAAATCACATGCCTATGGCTTTATAAATCATAAAACGTCATTATCATCATCATATAATAATTCTTAAAATGAACACAATTAAAACATGATGATTTACATAGAATTAAACTATATCGCGTTTTAAAAATAATTAAACCTCTACCTCAAAATATTTAGTTTCAAAGAATGAAGTTTGAGTTGATAACCCAAACCTCGACTAGCACAATTCTAAAATTCTTATACCCTTGCGTATCCCTCAACGTATAAAATATCTTTCCCTTAAGGTTTGACTCGATTCGGCGGAATTTAGATGCCCAATTTACAAAAAGTAAGCTTTATACTTATATTATTTTTCTTTCTGTTTCTCTCAGCTCAAATGAAAATGAAATAAGAGGAATGAAGAAAGTAGAACAATTTAGGTGGTGGAAGTCGGTGAGGTTAATAAAAAAAAAATCTAACCTTTGCTTAATTAAGACATTACATCCTGAAGTTTCATAACTTTATTATTTTAACCTTGAACTTCTATAATTTTATATTTTAGTTCATACTAAACTTATGAAATTTTACAACTTGATCCATAGTTAACCAAAATTTCTAAATTGTTCAAAAATTTCATTTAATCGAGATTAATATATTTTTAATTTACACTAATTATATTACAGAATATTACATACATATATTTTTGATACAAGTGATAACAAAATTAAGTAGTTCTTCAAAAACGAGATGAGAGTAGAGATTGAACTCTCACGTTCTACTTATGATTATTGGGACAAAATTTGAATATATAATACACGTACATGTCCTTTATATTATATAAAGTATTTTTTCTTTATCAACTTAATATGTTATAGAGTCAAATCCGGTTTTTAAAATTGTGTCATATTTCTGTTTTCTGTTTTTTTTTTTTTTTTCATTTCAAACTTTTGTTTTTAGCAAAATAATTTATATAGGACAAACATTCCCACCATATAAGACAAACATTCAATGCATTACATGGTAAAATGGTCTGAAAAAGGGAAACAAAAAGAACTAACAAACCAGACACGTGTCGAATTTTAAAAATATTGGTGTGTGTATGACGCCACGACTAATAAAGTAATAACCGAAACGTCTTTTTATTTCACTTCATCCAACTGAAAACAAACCCCTCCCATTCTCTTTCTAAAACCCCAACCTCTCTCTCTAAACCCTCCCCCCTTTGCTCTCGCACTCGCATTCATTTTCAGAGTCGAAGTTCATCCTCGTACGATGATTGTCGATGCGAATTGAGCAGGTGTATAAATACATATAATATTTATAATAGTAAGCAATCTGTTGATTGTAATCGATCTGGCTTTTGAATAACAAATTGAAAAATTAATCTTAGAGTAAGCAATCTGTTGATTGCACATTTATAAGTACACTTAGGGTGTGTTTGATTGGTAACATTTTCTATGGAAAATGAGCATTTTCCACTTGATTTGACAACTTAAGGTGTCTGATTGCATTTTTTTCTAGGCAATTCAATTCCCACTTTTGCTTCACACATGTGCATTTTCAAGGCAATTGAGGAAAATGTTTTCTTTGGGAGGGAGGTGGTTTTTGTTTTCCATGCTTGGGCACGGTTCACGAGACAAGGTTTTTACCATTTTTTACATTAAAAATGCCATAACTTAAAATATAAAATTCAAAATAATATAAAAATTTAATATTTAAAATCTACTAATCAAGATCAATTAAACAAGATCCGTTATGACTATATACTTATGTAAAAAAAAAATACCAATAATTTTTTCTACATTAAAAATGCCATAATATAACAAATATTTTTCGGGTATAAAACTAAGGCAATCAAACACACTGCACTACATTTTTCATGCAACTCAATTCTAGGCAATTCAATTACCCGTAACTTATTTTCTTTCCATGCAAGTTCCATGCTTGCAATCAAACGTACCCTTATTGATTGAGCATTGTTATTTGATTATTATCATGTTGTAGCCAAGAATTCTTCAATTTGTCAATTGGATCCGGTATATATATGGATGGAATTAGTATTACACATAACCATCGAATTCACCGTTCACGGATTGGATCCGAGCGAGAACACTGTTAATCGGTTCACTTTATATGAGAAAGTATTACTGAACAATTTTCTCAGCCACTGCATCGAATTAAATTCTTTTGACTTATCATCGTGTTATTGTATTTGTATTTGTGTCAGTTTGGTTTGTCTTATTTAATATGACTATGACTATTCTATTTAAATTCCCTTGCCCTAACTTATGCTAAAAAATAGTTAATACTTTTGGTCTTTTTTATTCAAATGGCTATTTTATGCAAACTAGCTTTTTACTCAAGTGATAATTACAAATCTGCCCCTTTTGATTTGGCTTATTTCAAGATTTATTGGTTGATCTTATTTAATAAGTTTTCATTGCATTTTATCCTTTCTCAGTTGAGATTTTACGTTCACAGTAATAATGCTGATTCATTCTTCACAAATCACAGGCTATGCTATATTTATCATAATCGGCCCTTGGGAGTGTTTTAAAGCGTATTTGATTGTACACGGCCTATGGGGAAGGCCTAACACCTAGAGAGTTATTTTAAGAACATTGAAATTGGTCGAAAATAGCTTTGTTTGATTAGTATTGATGGCTCCAAATATGTTTTAATTTTTGGTTCTTGTTCCTGTTCATTAATTATCTGTTATCATCCCAACTTTTCTGAAATGGAGGATGAAGAACAGCAAAGACCACAGCCACCTGCTGAGATCGGCATTAAATGCATACATTGTACCCATTCCAAAATCTTCAAGTCATCTAATGCGGTGGAAGCACATACAAATGATAGACATAAGATTCTTAAGCTTAAAGTACCATGTAAAACTTGTGGAAACAAATTCCAGTTTTAACTACCCTGGTGTCCTGAACCCCACCCTCACCTTCTTGCTGAAGCCGGTTGCCATTAGAAGCATTTGCAACGGCCTGCCTGTCTGCCAAGATAATGCTGCTGAATACTACAACCCCAAGGACAATGCAACTGATTACACTGTTGATGACTTTTATGAATTGGTTGGTTTGGAATTTCAATTATTGCTCTACTTATTGTAAAATTTTAGTCTCTGTCTTTCAATATTTTATAATGGCTATTATGGGACTTTGTTTAAGGCAGAGTTTTTATAATGAACTGTAAGTGACAAAATGTTTGGAGATTGATGATACCTCCTAAATATTTCTGCTTCAGGTCAATAGGTCAGATCACAGTTCTGATAAATCTTATGATCGAACCACTGATTTTGAAGCTAGTGAAAATCATATAAATGGAGCAGAACCTTCATGCTTGGGGATTGATGTTTTGGAGGTGTATTTCTTTATATATTGCTTACTGTTTGGTTTCCTTATCCTTTGTAACTGTACGTGCATGATGAAGTTTGGAGATTGATATGTTGGAAATTATGTTTCAGGGGTACCAGAACACGGATTATTCTGCTAACAGAAATGTGGATTCAGACATGGGAAGTGATGATACATTTGGCCATCCGCCGGAACATGCCGTACAGGTTCTAAAATTTAAAAACAACGAATTTATGGAATTGACGTTGTTATAATCAACTCAAACTAGAATGGAATCCCAATGGAATTAAAATAAATAATTCATCTTCTTTGTACTATTGTTGAATGGCATTTAGGGGATTGTTGGAGGCATTAGTTTTAGAAAGATTAGTACCTCTGAGATTGTTGAAGGACCTCAGCTCATGCCTTAAGCTTCACATACTCCTGATAGCTGCTCTGCTGAACAAAATTATGACTTTTGGTCAGCTTATTTTAGTTAACTATATAATATATAAAACAGGGGGGAATTGGTAATAATTTCAATCAACACCAACATGTAGACGGCTAGTAAAATTAAAAGTACCTGTGAATCAATATTTAGTGTCTTGGCCATACTAGAACAGATGCAGGTTTGCAGTAAGATAATAAGATCTCGGTCAATGTATATAGCGAATTTGGAGTTGATTTATACTACAGTATTTTCATTTTGTGAAGAATGTGAAAGAAAGAAAGAAAGAAAGAAGAAACAGCCCTATTTTTTTTTCTTTTAGGAAAGAAAAAAGAATTGAACTTTAACTCAAAGTGCTCTAACTCACATAGTATCACTACCTACCCTAGGCCTAGTGCCTGGGGGTAGTTTTTAGAACACTGAATTTGATCCAAAAATAACTTTGCTTGATTGGCATCTATGGCTCCAATATGTTTTTATGTTCAGTTCTTGTTCCAGTTGATTGGTTGTCTTGATACTAAGGACACAGGATTATTCTTCCCAAGCTCTCTTCAATGCTGTTTTTAGATATTTGAACTCTTAATGAAATGTTACATTTAATTTTCCAAAATGATTTTCAAGATTAGTTGTGACCTGAATACTTTGTCCTTAGCAGTGTTCTGTTGCTGCTGGATGGCACCCGTTCAAACACATCCTCTTGGAATGAAGTTGATTAAAATTTGTTATTTCAGCTCCTTTTCAGTATCTACATCTCCAATCAATACATTAAAAAGATGGTTCTTATATTCAACTGTATATTAATTATTCTCTGATGCTCTAAAAGTACTCTAATGTGCCTCGTTGGGAGGAAAGTTTTTATGGATATTATTGTCTTTGCATGATCTTTCTTCCATTTTATGTTTTTTTCTCTGAGGAGATGCAAGTTATCTGATGTCAGTTTGCATTACATGGCTATGATGCAAAGTAGCTAAGATGTTCATCTTTCACTAACCAAACTTTCTTTTACTTGTAGGTAATGGATCCGTCTAAGGAGTATGATACCAATCGCACTGACGACTCTTATGAATTGGTTGGTTTGGAATTTCAATTATTGCTCTTTCAGACTAAGAATTTCAATTATTGTGAATTTTCAGACTAAAACTTTGATAATGGCTTAATATTATGCGCTTAATTATTTTTGGAGATTGATGATGCCTCCTACATTTTTCTGTTTCAGGTCAACAAGTCAGATCAAAGTTCTGATGAATCTTTCGAATTCGGTGGTTCTGAAGAATCATACGATCGAACTACTGATTTCGAAGAAAACGAAGATCATAGAAGTGAAGCTGAGCCTTCAGGCTTGGGGACTGATGTTTTGGATGAGGTGATTTGTATATATTGCTTAATATTTAGTTTCTTTTTTTAAACTGTATGTGCATGATAAAGTTTGGAGATAGAAATGTTGCTGATGTTTCAGGGGTACCAGCTAGAGCACTAATAATTCCACTAATGGAAATGAGAGAGGAAAGGTCTTGCTCTTTTTAACAGATCCACTCACTTACCCGTACACGATTGTTTAGCTTTTCTCTACCTCTCTCTCCGGTGAGTTGACAGCGATGAAATCATTCAAGGTTTTTGAAATATGTAGTCTGAAAGAGGATTCATGCTTCTCTTCTATTGACATCTTGATGTATGAAAGATATTATATGGTATGTGTTTTTTTGTTGTTTTGACTAACTTGCCAAGGAAAAAAAATTATCATGGCCAACTTGGCCCTCCTCGCTCTATATCTTGGCTTGCTCCTAAATTTACTACTATTGACTTAGCAAAAATAATAATCCAACATATCCTAAACTTTTAATGTGAGACGAAAAGATGTTAAAACAATTATTTTTTTGCCACAGTGTAGTATTACTTTATAAAATTGTACGGTATGCTTGTAATATTTTGTATTGCTTTGACTACATTCATAATTATTTTGACAATAGTACCATCAAATAAAATAGAGAAAATAATTGTAAATTGGTAGTTTGTATGTAATTTGTAGATCATAGTTATATACACACTCACATATCTACACGGACAAAACTGCATGGACATTGGAGGGGCCATGGCCCTCCCTAAGAATTTTTAACTCACTTTTATATAGAGCAAATATATCCTTATTTAAGTTAATTTTGTACGATGGTCCCCTCCAAAATTTAATCTAAACTCCTTAGTTTACCAAATACAAATAATTTAACACTTTATCAAGTCTTATATTACTTGCATTAAGTCAGATAAAACATTAACAATAAGGAAAAATCAAGAAACTCCATTCAAATAAACATAATATGTACAAATTATACAAATTTGTAATTTTACCACACTTAGGCACAACAAAAATTATAACAAGAAAGATTAGTTAACAAAAATCACCTTATATATATTTTTTTAATCCGTAATTTTTTTCAGTAATTTGTGCCCCCTATAAGGTTCTATCTTAGTTTCGTCCCTGCATACCTATTATATATATATAGGGATTGCGGCCAAAAGTTCTCCAGAGATAGATGAGTCTCGCCGATTTGTGCGTCTGTGAAGGGTTAGGTAAGGGAGAGGGCGGGTCTGTTTTCCTATTTTTGTGCTGTTTGGTTGGGGTGGGAGGGTTTTGGTGGCAGGGTTGTTTTGTTTTTTATTCTAAGGCTCCTGTAAAATCATTATGTATTAACTTTTTGATCGATTGACCAACCAATTGATCACAAAATATAACCCTAGAATTATATGAACGATTAAAGGTTAGAAAAATATGTTGATTTTTTTAGCTTATGAGAAGCTTTTTTCCTCTTATTGCTATATATTTTTGAAGGTGCTTATTTTTAAGATTTTGTTTTGATTAATACTAACTTGTTTATCCATATTTACAATCATTCTCATTTTACCACCAAATAGGAATGTACCATAATTATTAAATCCGACCCATATACACTAACCCTACAAAAGGACCAAGTAAATAGGCCCAATTCAACTATTGGGTTACTAATTGAACCACGTATCTAAAAGACCACACAAGAATATAAATAATATAAACAATTATATGACTATACTAGTCAAACCGCATAGCTAATTTATATCAAGTTAACATAATGTAAAAATTAAAAAATAAGAACATATTGTCAATAAGAACATATTGTTTAAATGACCAGACGAGAATAAAAATGAACATATTTATATGAAAATTAGATAAAATAACAATAAACAACAAAGTTTTTATTAGAAATGGTATTTATTAATGGCACAATATTTATTCATTGATAATATATACATTACTTATTAACTTACAAAAAGGTGTTGCATCTGCCATTAACTTTCATCGATGTATAATTTTTGTTTTTATATTACACTTCTATGTCATACCAGTAGAATGGCCGCCTAATTTTTAATTATGTTAATATTAATGTGGTAATATTGAGTTTAGTGGATATTATAAAATTAAAATAAAAAGTTATTGCTTATAAAAATTAAGTCCTTAATTATTACTTTTTGTAAGTTCTTCCCAACTCGTAGTTAAACTTAATAGGTAAGATGAATTAAATTAACAATGCGGATAAACTGGAAAATGTTGTGGATAAAAACAAAATTACTCGTAATTTTTTCTTTGTCATGTAAGAATTAGCTTAGTCAAAAATTTATTTTACTATTAAAATTTTTAATGTGTGTTTTTAAATACACCCACCATAACATTCTTCTTATCTTACTAGTAAACTCTCTCCACCAATTTTTTAAATTTTTGTCTACTCGCCCTATCTTATTTTGAGAAGCCAAAAAAACACTTTAAAATTATTTTTCAATCACAAAATATTCTCACTCTTTCAAACTTAATTTTTAATTCATCTCCACCCTTTTCAATTTGGAATGTCCAAACACTTCTCTCTAAATCTTCAACAATAATGTTTGATTTGTTGTCATCGGAGAAGAAGCCTCAACCCATCAATACCACCCGTGCTAAGATCTCCAAATACAAATTCTCACTTTACAACCCCCGGCCCCCAGAATACCTCTTCCATAAATAAGTTGCCGTCCAATGCCGATCGTGGAGCAAAAACCTCCAATATGACACCAGCTCTGACTATCTTGCTGGTGCCATTATTGGCGGACTCAAGTGTTCTGTCAAAGGCTTTAAAGCCACCAAGTCCAACTTTAAGAAACACTATTTACAATTTGTTACATAGGGGCTTTATAAAGAATAACCAACTCTTGATTTTGTTAATGCACAGTGATGAACTATTTACTTTTTAATTCAATGCTTTAATACCTAATCTAAAATTACTTCTATAAGATGTGCCACTATAATTGATGAAGCTCTGAGTTGTTTTCGCAGCATTTGGAGGTGGATTCGATTGATTTTTATAGTCAATTATTAATCAATCCCTTCTTCTTCCTCTCTCGAAACTTCTCTGACTATAGACCTATTCGCAGGCGAACTATTAAAGCTTTCGACCAGTGATGTGGTCATCGGTGATATCTTTGAGACTATTAAAAGGATAAGTAACAAATTTTGTAAAATCACACCAACAATAAAAAAGCGATAAATCCAATAAGATCTTTAGGGATTGTTTGGTTGCAAAGACATATTTTATTCGCGCATTAATTAAAAATAAGATAGGTAGGGTGAGAAGAATAATTATGTAGATACATTTAAGATTACTCTTTTTAATTAACACTATATTATACAAATATATAACTCAAAAGGCGAAAGGAAGCATAGGAGAAGTACAAAAGTAAAGACATGTCTAGCATTGTGACAATTGGCAACTTTATTCTTTTTAAATGTTGAGAGAATATTTATATAAAAATTATATGTGTTAAATTGATAGTCCTCTTAGTTATGGATTATCTATTTGGATTTTTGAAAACATTATACAGTCATGTCTCATATATTTATTCAGATAAATATTCGCAAACTTCATATGCAAATATAAAATGAATTTGGATATTTAAAATTTGATTTTACACCCTCAATTAAAGTAGTGACGGCCTTATAACACAATAACATTTATTTTCAAATAATAGAACTCAAAATATAAAAACCCTTTAAAATCACACATAACATAATTTCTTAAAAGCCAGTTTAACGCATCAGATAAAAATATCGAATATAATTACTTAATTTTATTTGAAATAAATAAAATGATTTCACCATTAAGTGATATTGTCTAATTTTTTCTTTTTTGATAGGATAAGAGACTCTTAAAAAATAAATAAAATAATATAATATTTAATCATGACCAACGATATTCTATCCGATCTTTTTATTTTTGCACATAAAATGCAAACGAGATAATGGGCTCTAGGGACTCGCTCCGTAATGTTTTATGATTTTAAGGACGGACTTATGTTGAATAAAGAGAAGTAGTACTAATTATATAATTTGATTATATAATAAGGACACTTTTCATAATATTAATTTATTTTAAAGAAAATGATGAATGTTGATGGACAAATATACCCCTAATAATTAATTACAAGAGTTATTATATTAGAAAGGCAGCGAGCTGGTGAGGCGGTATGATATTTTCTCCACTGTCTCCACTTAATATCTTTTTTTCTGTTCGCCGTCGCATATGATGTCTTCTCCGTAAGGTTGATCCCTCTGTACCTTGTATGGTGTTTACTAACCCTTGTTTGAGCTTTCGCCCTAACCATTGGCGCTGTCTTCAGAGTAGTCGTGTGTGGTTTAAGGCCTCCCTTGGGCTCCTTTTTTCCAGATTTGCCGAAGCTAACCTTTGTTCTGCCATATATGTTCGTGTTAAGGGTTTTTGCCTTCAAGTGTGCGCAAACTCCAGCGGCTTGTTGATTTAGATTCGAATTGCGTGGACATATAGATGAATATCGAATATTAATGAGGAGACGATTATTTTCCAACTGTGTAATGTCTTGCAATAGTGAAATTAGTAGCCTCTTTTGATCTCAAGCAGCAAAATGACACTAGAGGTATTTTTGTTCAGTCCTTTTGTACTCTTTAGTTCATGAAAGACTATAATACTTTCAATGGTTATGGTTTATACTACCATTTTTGTCACTCCTGTACATATTGCTTGTATAACTAATCCTAGATATGGAATTGAAAGTCTAAAGAATAATATAAAACACTGATTTGTGCTTATGTTAAATGTCCACATCAGTTTTTCTTATCTTATTTCCCTTTTTTCCTCTTTTGCGCAATGATTTTTCTAGCTAGAGAGAGAAGGATTATGATTATATTTTCATCACTAGTCACTAATAATTAAAAGTGTCTTAGAGCTAGTATTGTACATTAGGTTGAGCCAAAAGATTTTGCTGGCATAAAAATGATTAATTTGTGAAGATTGTTTAGGCGACTGAATCTGTGGAAGAGAATGAGAAAAGCTCACATAATTTACTATTAGGATTATTTTTTCATCAGTAGTCACTAACATATGACGTCGATTGTGTTTGACGAACTTGTAAAAGTTATTTTGGATAAAAATTGTGCTAAATTTGTTTTAGCACTTTGATTTGTAGAATTAGAGGGGTGCTAAAACTGAATCTATGTTTTATAATGGTGCTAAAATCATTTTAACATTTTCTGATTGTTGTCCAAGTGGTGCTTAATGCATTTAGCACCTTGTCCACGTGGTGCTAAATGCATTTAGTACCTTCTAGTTGTGGTTTAGCACTTTCTGATTGGTGCTAAATACATTTAGTACCTTTTGGTTGTAGTTTAGCACCTTATGGTTGTGGTTTACGACTTTTCGGTTGGTGCTAAATGAATTTAGCATCTTCTGGTTGTGGTTTAACACATTCTGGTTGCTATAAGTGTCATAATGAGACGTGAGATGTTATAATGAATGTGTACTAATGTCTTTTTTGTACAGTGTCTTTAATTTACACGGCTAATTTTTAAATGTTCTTTATAATTATGTTATTATTAGAATAAGCTATTATGCCTAATTTTCCCAATGCAGACATTACATAGTTATTAATAATAATCAGGGCGCATTGTTTACCAGAAAATAAATTAATAGGTATGTCAACTCAACTGGCTTTGCAGGTCCATATGCCACCGCTTTGTGTATCCGTCGTCTCCACCCCCTTCCAATTTAGGCTTTCACTAAAGCCCAACTACTTAAGCCACCTTTCTAATTTAGGCAAACACATATTATTTGTCTTTTCATATTGTTAAAAAAGAAGGAGATGGTAGTACATTCTTCACATGCATTTGATCATATGTATTTTAGGAAAGCATTTGGGCATTGCATTAGTACAAGGCTACCAGCGTTATGATGTTAGGTGAAGCGATATAGAATTGCACAATAGAGAGATAAGAGGCTAGGGGTGTTCAGTAATCGAATCAGATTGTCAAATCGTTTGAATTTAGTCCGGTTTGATCTAAATTTTAAAGGACCGAAATGGTTTGGTCTGGCCTTCGGTTTTAGATTTTTAAAGCTTTGGTTGGATCGGACCGGTATTATATTATATATGGACTTTGTATTTTTATTAATTATGTGTTTTGTGAACTTTTTTAAGTTTTTGACATTTACTTGAGTATGGAGTATGTATATGTAAAGTATGGACTTTGTATTTTTATTAACTATGTTTTTGGTGAACTTTTTTAAGTTTTTGACATTTACTTGAGTATAGAGTATGGACTTTGTAATTCTATTAACTAACATGAAAACAAGCACATGACATATTATAAAAAAAATCTTAAAAAATGGGTAAAAAAAAAGCCCAGACCGAATAGATCGACCGAAATCGGATCGGTTTGGTCTGGTTCGGTCTTATCACTCATTTCGGTCCAATCCAGTTTACAAATTTATAGAATCGATATATTCAATCCGATCCAATCCACTGGTGTTCGGTTTGGTCAACTGGACTTTGCACACCCTTATAAGAGGCGGGCGTAAATCAAAGGTAACAAAACAAATTTTTCTTGAAAATTGATCTTATCATAAAAAATATTCTCTTCAAGCAAATTAATTATTTCCAAACTTTACCTACAGCAAGTGTAAGCTTACAAGTCTATAAAAAATAAAAATAATAATAAAAAAAAAAGGTGCAAACTTGGGCATTTTACACATTTAGCACGGAGCCGTGATTATCTTCAGATTATCGCTATTGTTATTTATTCGACTAGCACTAATCTAATTTGAAACTATTAAGACTTTACTTATAAACCTATAACTTGGTGTCAATGTGTGTTAAATGCATTGAACATTCTTACCAAACTATACAACACCGGAGATGGTTGCATATTTAAATAGTTCTCTACGTGGGTCTTTTATGTTTGCCGATAAAGCTTTAAAAGGCAAACGTTACGATTTTTCATGGTGAAAGACTCATATTTGATTTCAAAATCAAGATCATTATAAAAGGGCTTGCCCAAGTGTTGGGCTCTAAAGAATTGAAGACGTGCCAAATAAAAGCCAATTCATCCATATTCATACAACCAAGATTCACAAGGGAAAATATATATATATATATACACCATCTTCTTATTAAAACAGGAGAGTCGCTTTTCTTTCAAGAACCTGTCACACTAAAGAGTCACATATTTTTTGGGACTTAGTTAACTGTTAAGAATTACGAGAAAAGAAAAAGTTGTATAAAATATTAGGATTAGTTAATTTTTGTCTATATTTTTACACAAATTAATGTAGTACCACTCAAATAAACTAGAGGGACCACATATCTACTATGACGTTCTCTACCTTCTTTCTTGATACTCAGTGCTACAACTATTTTTATAACAAGTTTGTAGAAAACTAAGTAAGCTTATCATGACTCTTTTAATAATCAGGCTTGGGGCGGGTTTGGCCAAACCTTACTGATTCAGGCGGGTTTTGAATTGGAAAACCCACACTCACCATGCTTACTAGTACACTTAAACCCAAACCCTCCCTGACCCTCATTGATTTGTGTAGTCACCCTATAATTTTAAAGTATTATAAGGGTATTAAAGAAAAAAGAAAAAGGAAATGTATATTCAGCACGATTTTATTTTACCTACACCTTAACCTGATCCAATTCAAAATACACCACTCCTAAACCCACCCCAGTTAAACCGGGATGAATTAATTTTATAAATAACATTTTATATTGTTGGGCCATGGCTTTAGTCATTTTTGACAAAAAAATAAAATTTAATCAACTCATTTTTTTCCTTATGTATATTTTAAAGAAAATAAACTTATACATTTAACCAATAGGAGAATGACACATTTCATCAGTTTTGGCACTCCGACAACTGAATCGACCCCTTCGGTTTTCATATTTTTCAAGCGAACAGGGACCAAAAACCTTGAAAAAGGGGCTAACTCGGTTTAGTTTAAAATGATTTTTCGTTTTCTACACACTCCTAACTATAGCTCGCTGGTACAAGCAAAGCATCTCAAAATAACAACTCTCATGTTCTTTCCTTTTCTTTTTTTTGCTACAATCGACTAATTGCCCCCAACTATCAAAAGCTTGCCAACTTCTGTGAAGGCGGGAAAGAGAAAAATGAAAAATGGAGCTGCGGCAGGAAAGTGGTTTTGGATAACAGTTGGGCTATGATCCTACTTCTGTGAAGACGGGAAAGGGCCGCTTCCTTTTTAATAAAAACCAACCTTCACTCCTCCCTCCTCCCTTCTTAATAATCTTAATCTATTCTTATTAGGGTGGTGGAAAATTTAATTTACTTTTCCCATTCTCGTCAATTCATTCATCTCAATAATTTTAAGTAAATTCTAACTTTGCCATCAACCACAAACTTGAATAAGATACAACCCATGCTAAAGCCCGAAAAAGAAGAATTCAAAAACAAACGCAAACTAAACAAATAATATATAACACTTAAAGCAAGAAACACTTAGGCCTCGTTTGATTTAGGTATTAGGGTTAGTGGGATTAATAATATCAGTATTAATAGTAATGGACTATTAATCCTGATATTAATTTAATAGGGTCAGTGGGATTAATAATATCAGTATTAATAGTAATGGACTATTAATCCTGATATTAATTTAATACTAATACCCTGTTTGATTTATGCAGTATTAATACTTAGATATACCATACTAATGTTAATACCATATTTGGTTCTGTAACTCGTATACGGGATTATATTTTGGAATAACAATTTATTATTATTATTATTATTATTATTATTATTATAACATAAAAATAATAATACTAAGGGGTGGGGGTGGGGGTGGGGTGGTGGTAGTAGTAGTGGTGGTGGTGGTGGGGGTGGGGATGGGGTAGTAGGGGTGGGGTTGGGGGGTGCGGGGGGGGGGGGGGGGGGGGGGGGGGGGGGGGGGGGGGGAGGTAGTGGTATTTTTGAAAATATTATAATAGTAATGACATTTTTGAAAATATATGATTCCTTTTTCGTAATTAATCTCAGATAAACAATACCACCCCCTGTATTAAATTATAACACAAATAGTGGGATTAAGTTAGTGCCGATGTTAATAATCCCAGCACATTTGTGCGAACCAAACAAAGTATTATAAAAAAAGTGGTATTAATAATCTCATCCTACTTTTTAATATCTGAATCAAACAAAGCTGATCCTTGTTTTCCACTTTTCCCCCTCTCTCCATGGTCTATCACCAGGTATATTGTGTATCACTTGCATTAAAAAAAGGGAAGAACTAGGACATTATCCATATTTATTTAAACCAATGTTGACGAAGGACTTGGACCAAGATACAAACTAAAATTAGAAAATTGAAGGCGCTACAAGAATGATAGAGCCAAACTAAGAGCATCTCCAATGGTAGTGTAAAAATTGATTTGTAAATCACATGTGTCAACTCACTTTTACAAAGAACTTGAATGCTAAAAAAAAAGTGCTCCAATGGTACTTTTGTAAAGTTTTGTGTAAATTTTGAAATAACAAATAAGATTCTAACACATGTTAAATATCAATTCAAGCAATTTTCTTATTAATTTTTTCTTGATTTTTTTACAAATAATCTTGTAATTACAATGGATCTTGATTTATAGGTATTGATGAGTAGATTTCAAATATGTAATTTTTATTAATATATATATTTTACATTTAAAGTTATTACTTTTTTAATTTTTATAAAAAAATTGAAGAGAGAGAAAGCTGACGTGGCATTGTAAAATAGGAGTGTATTTTATACAACTATTTTACACAAATTTCAATTTTAAAAGACTGCTGGAGAGAAAAAAATTTACAAGTTGTGTAAATTTTACACAAAACAAAAATTTAAAAGACTGTTGAAGATGCTCTAACATTACACATTACATAGAAGCAAAAAAAAAACCTAAACCGCGGTTGATAAACGAATCTAATCAACATTTATCCAAATGGGCCGGGGCCAAATAGCCTTCCGCAAACCTGGCAATGACTCCAAAGCTCCATCTTCTAAGTTGAAGACACCCACATCAGAGTGAAAACTTTCGTTCTCATCCACGTTAGGAGAATCGTTATTGCATTCATCTGAAAAATAAATACTGTTTCCTTTATGTCCTGGTAAGCCATGCGATGCAATTGCCCTTGATGAGTTT
Source organism: Lonicera japonica (assembly GCA_021464415.1). Lineage (NCBI taxonomy): Eukaryota > Viridiplantae > Streptophyta > Magnoliopsida > Dipsacales > Caprifoliaceae > Lonicera > Lonicera japonica. The sequence goes on from CM038464.1 coordinate 45,762,929, forward strand.
AAACCCAAAAACAAGATGTCATTACCTATATTATTCACCTCAAACCAACATGAATTTAACGAATCAAACTTGTATACTTTGAATCCTATTGTGCGAACCATATATCTCTCAGGAGTGGTCCTATCATTCTCCAAATATCGCAAAACCACAATTAAACACCCATCAGAACACTCAGCCAGGTGAGCACACCTAGTTGTAGGCATTCGTACATTTAATGCAATTTCCGTCACCTTTGTATCGAGATCAGTTCCAATATTTTCGAACTCAAAAAGTTTTCCAAACATGGTTAGAGCATATAATTTACCATTATGAAAAACAATATCCATAAAATCAGATAAACCAGAATAAATGTGTGTCCATTTTTCATCGTTAAACCTACACCAAGCCAATTGGTGGGCATGGCCATAAATGGCAACCACCACACATTCATCACAAGGAGCTGATGACAGTACAATCTTTGTCGTCAAGTCTAAACTCACAGTATACAAGCTTGCGGCATGTTCGTCGATGTACCCTTCAGCATCAGAATCGTATTCCTGAACAACATTGGGTTCATCATAATGCATACGAACAATAAATTCTTCACCGACTTCATCAGGACGGTATTGTACCACATCATCAAACTCTGTTCTAGAGGGGAGTTTAATTCGAGCCCTTGTAAGTGGATTCATAAGATACATGTCAGTAGGACTACTAGAATTTATGTCTTCGACCATCGCCAGCCAACCGTAAGAGGATCCTTTGAATATCTTTCCTCGCGCCTCGGGTAAATAAATAGCGTATATTTTCTTGTCAATTGGGTTGAATAACCCATGTGATGCCTCTGAATTGTTGTCAAATGGATACAATAACCACGGAAGTTGCTTAACTTGGTGGTTAGGCACCTTTGGAAGGTAAGAATTCCATGCCACACAGATGGTACGAATTCGAACTTTATCAACGTACAACACAAGATAATCTTCTATTACATTCAATAAATCCACCGAAAGCTTAGACCACTGTCCCATTACTAGTTCTGGTGAAAAAAGAATAAGCCATCATTTAACACAGATATATAGAGAGTTGTGTACACAAGATGCTTTGTTGATTTTATACTTCTTGTCATCTAAGAATGTTTCTATTCAATAACCAAGTTATACAAATTCTTAAATTTGTTTGATTCAAAAAAAGGGGAAGAAAATTTAATTATTTTCCTAGTAATTTTCATTTATTTTTTAGGATGATATTTACTTATTTTACTTTTAATCATTACGGTAAGACATAGGTTTAGGATTTCAATTCAAATTTTTAAACAGTCTTATTTATTATTTATAAAGGACGATGAAAGATGTGGTTTGAATAGCTTCCAAATATATCCTAAGTAATAAAGGTACGTCTAGATTTTAGTAGTATAAAAATTGATTATTATATCTCGTTGTTATATCAACGGATACATGAATTAACAAAAGGAGATATATATATATATTTTAATGTGGATTCAAGTTGCCTTATTTATATAAGATTATAAGGGATTTGATTTGCAATATTTTTGAAATATATCCTACGTAATTAAATTAGTGATTAAGGTAGTTCTAAATAGGGACTTCTCTCTATTACCTTCGGTCCAATTTTGTTCAATAAGATCTAGTTCGAAGATTAAACGGATGATTTTTTAATGAAACTTGTTGGAAGTGATCTCCAATAGATAATAACACAAATTTTCGTCAAAAAAATCAACTTAGAAGTGGGTGAGATGATTATCTAGCATTTAATGGTCAAAAATGAACATAGGTATGAAATTTATATTACACCTGCTTCCAGTTTGAATTTCTTGATGAAATTTGGTAGAGATTATGATATTCATTTTAGAGGAGTTTCATGCAAAAAATTTATTTGTTTAACCCTCAAACGAGACCCTATTGAATGAAATTGGACCGTAAGGATAATCAAAGGGATAATAGAAAGGAGCTAAGTCAAAAAATATAAATAAGTGATTACTTATCTCTCATAATATCAGCCTTTTCGTTAATTAACAAAACAAAATATTTGAGAAAAAATTATTTTCTGTTCATATGGATTCAAGTTCAAATATTTAAGTTGCATTATTTATATAATATTATAAAGGATTTGACTGGAAAGAAATATTCTAATTATTTCCCAATACACCCACGTCTACGTATAGGCTACGTTTGCAGTGTTAAATTAAGAAACATGATGTGATTATCCTCCCGCATTCAAAGTCAAATATGATATGTTCTGATAGCTTGAATAAGATAATTATGTAAAAGAATATTTTGAGGAAGATAATTATGTAAGAGATGAGAGGAAGAGAATGATGTATTTTGATGATGATGAAACAATACAAATGAGCCCTATATATAGGGTTAGAAAGCAATACAACAAAGGAATATATACCCTAATCTATGGCATAAATTAAGGGATATGAAAGGAAACATATATCCTAATTTATGGCATAAAACAAGGGAAAGAATATATATCCTAATCTATGGCATAAAACAAGGGATATGTCCATAAAAAAGTATTTATACATAGTATTCTAATATTCTAATATTCTAACACCCTCCCTCAAACACAAGGTGGTAAATGAGAAACCATCTTGAGTTTGGAAATTAAAGCTTGAAAACGGCCTGGTAGATGAATTTTAGTGAATATATCGGCTGGTTGATCGTCAGAGGAGATAGAAATAAGGCGGATAGAATTACTGGACACATGCTGACGAACAAAATGACAGTCAATCTCGATATGTTTTGTTCGTTCGTGAAAAACATCATTGTGGGCAATTTGAATAGCACTCCGATTATCACACCCAATGACAGTTGGAAGACGATGAGGAACTCCCATGTCTGAAAGGAGCCAGCGTAGCCAAATGAGTTCCTGAGTGGTGTCTGCAAGAGCACGATATTCTGCCTCAGTACTCGAGCGAGAGACAAGTGATTGTTTCTTGCTGCGCCAAGATATAAGTGAATCCCCCAAAAAAATGCAGTATCCTGTAGTGGAACGTCTATCAGTAGGGTCACCAGCCCAGTCGGAATCAGAGTATGCGCGAATCTCAAGAGATGATGTGGATGAAAAATGTAGACCATGGAATAAAGTCCCTTTAATATATCTAAGAATGCGAAGAACTGCAACATAGTGGGTAGATCGCGGAGCTGACATAAATTGACTGACAATATGAACAGCATATGCAATATCTGGACGAGTAACGGTGAGATATACTAAGCTGCCAACGATCTGACGATATAGAGTTGCATCATCAAGAGGAGTACCATCAAGAGGAGTGAGACGAAGACCTGCTTCTTGTGGAGTAGCAACGGTTTTACAATCTGTGAGACCAGCCCGGGCAAGAATATCAGAAGCATATTTGGCCTGAGAGAGGTAATAACCAGCAGAATCAGAGAAAACTTCAAGCCCCAAGAAATAATTCAGACGTCCAAGATCTTTCATCTCAAAATGTTGACTGAGAGATTGTTTGAGATCAGAGATACCAGTAACATCATCCCCAGTGATAATCATGTCATCCACGTAGAGAATAAGAAGTGTGATACCAGTCTCCCTTTTTCGAATAAAAAGACCATAGTCATATGAACTAGAAATAAAACCTAGTTCTCGAATGGTAGAGCTGAACTTTTCAAACCAGGCACGAGGAGCTTGCTTAAGGCCATATAAAGCTCGACGAAGCTTGCAAACTTGAGAGATGGAATGTGGAACCCCTGGAGGTGGTTTCATGTAGACTTCTTCAGAAAGATCACCATTTAAAAAGGCATTCTTTACATCCATCTGAGAAAGTTTCCATTTACGAACAGCAGCAACTGCGAGAAGGCTTCTGACAGTGGTTAAACGAGCAACGGGAGCAAATGTTTCTTCATAATCGATACCATATTCTTGATTAAAACCTTTAGCTACAAGTCGAGCTTTGTATCGATCAATAGATCCATCTGATTTTGTTTTGATTTTATAAACCCATTTGCATCCGACTGCTGTCTTTCCCGGTGGAAGAGTGACCAACTCCCAAGTTTGGGCTTTATCTAAAGCCTGTAATTCTTCAGACATAGCTTGCTGCCACATAAGATTAGAACTAGCCTCTTTATAAGATGTAGGTTCGTGATGTGAAAATATGGTAGAATAACAGTGATAGTCACGAAGATGATGAGGTAACTGTCTTACCCGATTAGACTGACGAGGTTGAGGTGTTTGGTGCTCAGAATCGTTGGACGAACCAGCATCATCAGAATAGTCCGTTGTTGGTACAGGAGACGAGTCATTAGATGGATCAGTGGTAGTGATAGATGGGTTCAACTCTGTGGGCGGAGTGTCAGCAGGTGGTTCATGAATTTCGTTAATAACCGGCGACGGTGTAGAGGAAACGGATGGGTATAAATCGGCAGTAGAGCTAGTGAAGAACGGGAGAGAGGTTTCGGTGGTGATATGAAATTTAGAGATTGATGAAAACATTTTGTGTTCCCAAAAAATAACATGACGTGAAATGCGAAGTCGTTTTGAGATTGGATCCCAACACCGATAACCCTTATGTTCTATCCCATACCCGAGGAAGCAACAAAGGCGAGAACGAGGTTCCAGTTTGGAATGTTCATGAGACTGAAGGAGGACAAAGCAAACGCAACCAAAAACTTTTAAAAGGTTATAATTTGGTGAATGACCATACAACCTTTCATAAGGCGATTGATTTTGAAAAGATGGAATAGGATGACGATTAATGGTATAGACCGAAGTAAGAGCTGCTTCGCCCCAAAAACTTTCAGGACATCCACTAGATATGAGAAGGGTTCGAACTGTGTCTAAAATATGACGATGTTTGCGTTCAGCTCGTCCATTTTGTTGAGAAGTGCCAGGACAAGAATATTGAGAGATAGTTCCTTGCTGACGCAAAAAATTTAGAAAGTTGGATTCTTTATATTCCATGGCATTATCAGCACGAAATATTTTGATTGGTTTAGAAAACTGGGTTTGAATCATTTTGACAAAATTGTAATATATCTGTGGTAATTCGGAACGATTTTTCATAAGATATATCCAAGTAAATCGAGTGTGATCATCAATGAAAACAACAAAATATTTTGACCCCCCCATGGTGCTATGAGGAGAGGGTCCCCACACATCAGAGTGAATAAGATCAAATGGTGCAGAGGAAAGAGAATCACTTTTATTAAAGGATAACGCAGGTTGTTTTCCAAGTTGACACGATAGACAAGATATACTTTCTGATTGGACAGTTCCTAATTTACCAGTAGAAATAAGAGATTTAAGCCTATCTTTGGAGATATGACTTAACCGAGAATGCCATAGTTCGAAAGGAGAGCTGGAGAGAGCTGGAGCAGTGGACAAAGTAGATGTGAGTTCAGATGGTGTATGGAGGTGAATGAGCTCGAACATCCGACCAATTTTACGGCCTATCCCAATGATTTGCTTCGTCCTTGGATCCTGTACATGGCAACTAGAAGAAGAAAATACAACATTTAGACCAAGATCACAGAGTTGACCAACAGATATAAGATTTATAGTCAACTTAGGAATGTGAAATGTAGATGCAAGGGATAGATTGGATGTGGATATTGGTCCAATATAGTTAACAGGTAATTGGGATCCATCAGCTGTTTTAATGGGAGATGTGTGTGGGGTAGAATGTTTTGAAAGAAATATTGTGGAATCAGATGTCATGTGGTTACAACAGCCAGAATCAAAATACCAAGAATTACCTGAAGTTACAGACATTGCATTAGATGGACCAGATAAAACCTGTTTTAGCATTTCTGCAAGATCATTATTGGTGACAAGTGATGCTGGAGTAGGTGGTGGTTGAGTGGCGGCAGCAGCAGTATCAGATCTGATATTATTATTTCTGGCAGGATTCTTGTAACAATCAGAACCGAAATGTTTTGGACCTCGCTTATGACAGTACTTACAAACCCGTTTGGGACAGTAGAGCAGCGTATGGGTAGTCTCATGACAGTATGTACATTCCTTTGATGATTGTCCAGATTTTGACTGAGTGACAGCAAGTACTCCACTAGAGTTCTTGGAATTTACCCCAAGTCTAGTTTCTTCAAAATGAAGGGCCGTGACAGCGTCATCAAGAGTTGGCAATGGATGGCGATGGAGAAGAGATGCTCGAACAGGCTCAAAACGGTCATGCAAGGCCATGAGTAGTGTCATCACATGTTGTTGATCCCTATAAGTTACAAACTTCTCGACATCAGTGGTACACGACCAGACGGGTTCAGAAAGAGCTAATTGATCCCATATAGCTTGCATCTCAGATATGAAATCATCAATGGATTGATCAGGTTGTTGTCTTTTGGCTTGGAGGGCAGTCAAAAGTTGGTATTGGTGTGCAAGATCTTTAGTAGTGTATCGAGATTTGAGAAAATCCCAAACTTCTTTCCCAGTGGTAAAGCGCCCAAACTGTTGATTAATGGAGGAAATAGAAGAATTGCGGCACCATGTAATGATATCACCATTGTTAGCGATCCAGTCATCTTGCCTGATGGAAAATTTTTCATCTGACTCATCTTCCTTTTGACATGGTTTAGTAACCTCTTCAGTGATAAGACGCCACACCCTTCGAGCTTGTAGGAAACTAGTCATGGCCTGGGCCCAATGGATGTAGTTGGGTCCATTGAGAGTGATGGAAATAGGTCGAGAGATTTCGGGACGATCCATAAAAGTATTTGGGATGGATTTTGGAGATTTGGGGTGATTTGGATAGATTTTGGATTAATTTGGAATTAACAGAAGGTTCTGGGGTGAATATGGAAATAACAGAAAGTTCTGGGGTAAATATGAAAATAACAGAAAGTTCTGGGGTGAATATGAAAATAACAAAAAGTTCTGGGGTAAATATGGAAATAACAAAAAGTTCTGGGGTGAATATTGGAATAACAGAAAGTTCTGAGGTAAATATAGAAATAACAGAAAATTCTGGGGTGAATATGGGAATAACAGAAAGTTCTGGGGTGAATATGGAAATAAACAAAATTCTGGGGTCAATATGGAAATAATAAGAAATATTTGCTTACGTGGCAGGTGACTGTGCTGGGTGATGACGTGGCTATGGCAGATGACTGTGCTGGTGATGACGTGGCTTTTTTTTTTTTTTTTTTGGATGATTTCTGATTTAAGAAGCTTAGGATGGAAAATGATTTTGAGTAGGATCACAATCCCTCTGATACCATGATAGCTTGAATAAGATAATTATGTAAAAGAATATTTTGAGGAAGATAATTATGTAAGAGATGAGAGGAAGAGAATGATGTATTTTGATGATGATGAAACAATACAAATGAGCCCTATATATAGGGTTAGAAAGCAATACAACAAAAGAATATATACCCTAATCTATGGCATAAATTAAGGGATATGAAAGGAAACATATATCCTAATTTATGGCATAAAACAAGGGAAAGAATATATATCCTAATCTATGGCATAAAACAAGGGATATGTCCATAAAAAGGTATTTATACATAGTATTCTAATATTCTAATATTCTAACATGTTCAAATAAACAATAACAAACATATTTTTTAGCAAACAAACAGAAGCAAAGTTAACTTTGTAAATTGCCTAATTATGGTAAATTATATAATTCACAATTTAATCAAAAACATCACCCAAAGGGGAGAGGGTACCTTAATTTGCAGGACCAGTAAAATTTGATTAATGTCAGAGATTTTGTTGAATTTCTTGATACTTTCCAGAAGCCGTTGAATCTACAAGCGAACGGAGATCCCCAAGAAGCCGAATCTAAGTTAAGATTCTTGTACAAGAATAATCGCCTGATTGTGAGACTGAGGATCGAGAGAGAAATTCTACAAGAATCCTCGTGATTATTAAGATTCTACAGACTAATTATCGATTAGATAATCTAGATGCATATGCATAAGTGGAAGGCGATAGAGCCAATTTATAGGACGGTACTAGGTTTTGCCATCTCATAAACTGAAACAGGTTGTACTTGCCTACTAATCTACTTTCTACAAGGTTTTGGCGTTTCTCGTTTAATTACATCCTTTCCTATTTTTTTACTTATTGTTATTACGAGTTTTCCAAAAAAAAATAAAAAAATTATAGGAACCGATGATAAAACCCGGTAATTTTTTTGGGTAAGGAGGAGAAACAAATTTTTCAAAGAATTGTTATGGGTCGGTCTTACCAAATATGAGTAATTTTTGCCTTTTTTTTAAACAGAAATCAATAAGTCATCGAGTGAATTCCTTTAATTCACAAACGATTCGATTTATTATTGTGTAACTCGATACAACTAGATAATATTCGTTAAAAAGATAATTATTTTAAATATATATATATAAATAAGTGTTTTTTGCACTACGATAAGAAAAGTGAATAACTAAAGTTACAAAAAAGAAAAAGGTTAAATATCTATAGGAGTTTAGTACTAAAATAGACACAAATTATTTCTTAACTTAATAAATATTAGGTTTATTAAAAAAAATGTTAATAATTAATGGGTCTAACAATGGGTAACCATTCGTTAAGGGTAAACCTGCAACCAATTCATTAACATTCCGTGTCAATGGGTGAACCTGATAATCACCCGAATTCGTTAAGATCTATCAATTAATTTATAATTTCATGTCAATTTACATCGAGTAATCATGAAATGTGTAATTCTGATAGGTTTAGGGAGGGGGCTCGAATCTTAGCAGTCCATCTAATAACTCACACTATATATAATTTAACTAAGTCAAAATCCGTGTCAAATGTAGTATCAACTATTAAAAATATATTTTAAATTTCAATCACACAAATATTATCCCTTATACATTTTTAAATTTTAAGAACCATAGCCACGTTATTACCTAGTATTTGGTTTTTTTTTTATTCAAAAGATTGGAGGTCTGAATCTCTTTTTAATTATAAACAATAAGAATTTATCCCAAACTTCTTTGGTGAAATTCAAACATAGGATATTTACACGGTTCGAGTAAGTACTTTCCTGACTAGATTAGCTTGTCATTTAATATTATTAAAGTAAATTTCTTTTTGTGTATAAATATTAACCTTTTACAATATATATAACAATATTTGTTATTAAAGTAAACATTTTTGTGTGTGTGTGTAAATAATTAGGCTTATAAAATATATAAGTGAGTTTTTATACATGTATTTTGTTGTACTAAGATACCGTTAGAACAAACCTTAGTACAAGCGTAAGATCGACCAGATAATTATGCATATAATAGTTAAAGAAACAAGTATCATTAATATTCAAGCAATGCGAAAAATAAGAAATTGAGGAAGAAAATAACTAACCAAGCACGCAAAAAAATTGGTGGCATCAGCAAAACCGCCACTAATCCGCCTAGTGATAGTTATTATTGATGAGACCAATTCCGAATACAACGTGCAAAGCAAACCATAGCCACCAATTAGAACTCTCAATATTACCTCTCAAATATAGTATCTAATTTAGCTAGTAAACAATACAATATAACTCATAAATGAAACATATAACAAGGGTTCTATTTATAGGAATGAGTTTTTAATGGTTATATTTTGTCCTTATCCATCGATGGGTACTGACAATAATTAATGCACGTTGGTGAGGTGGCAAATCCTTTAACTTGTTATTGCAAGTTAAGGTGATATGTTCTATTTTTATTTTTTAATTAAACTTTAAGATTCCTTAAAGATTTTATTTACCAAATAGACTTAGGACAACCCAATTTCAGATTAGAATAAGTGTTTATGAGTGTTTTCGTCATTTTAATTTTATAGTTAATTAATAACATAAGTTTAGAGAAAATAACACTTTCAAAATATATTTAATTTTGAAATTTCATCTCTATAAATTAGGTTTACAAATTACATACAACTCAACTCTTTCAATAATACTTTCAATGTATTCATTTTATTATCATTTGTGACAGATTAAATCACGACAAATACCCAAAAATTAATTTGAAACATCTCATGTAGCCTGTGCTATTGGTTTGATCAGTTACTGTTCAACTAAATAATAATTTCAACACAACAACATAAAATAATATTAAAAGAAACATATTTTCTTAATTTAAGGTTTTTCAAACAAACTTAACTTTTAATAATTTGATCAAATACGGAAGTATGCGTTCGACATCCTAAATAACACTCAAAATATATCTTCTGTAGTATTAAATAATTAATTATTTGGTTCAATAATCAATGTGTTGTGTTTGGCAAACAAATTTTGAGATGATCATATTTTATAAGGGTAATTTTATTTCTATCCACAATATCTTGCAGTTAATTCACCCTTAATTTATGAAAATTTTAAACAAATTTTAATAATATTACTCTTTTCAAAATTGAGAAGTATATTCACCAATTAAAATTAATTTATAATTTTATTAATTTATATTACATTTTAATTTAAACTCCTAATCGAAATCTAACCATTTTAATTTATTTCCTATTTTCTTTTAAGGTACGTTTGGATTATAGAATTGAATTTAGTTTTGAAATTCATAAATCTAAGATTCAAAAATTACATATTTGAAAATACAAGAATTTTAAATTTTGTATTTGCTTAACAAATACAAGGAAATTGATTTATAAATCCAAATATTATTCCTCTAAAATTTATATTTAGTTGATTAGTGTGCTACTTTTATTTTTAACACCGTGGTGAAAGTCGGGTTTATACAAAATTAACCAGTTTGACTCAACCCGCCCGTTATTATAGTATTTTATTCTTATATAATATAGCGTAATTACCACGGGACGGGGGTGAGTTTATGCAGAGACTATTCTCGACAAATTTAGATTTAAAAAAAAATAAAACCTACACCAGGTTAGGATGTGTATATAAGCGTGTTAGGTTCGGGTTTGAACAATACACGACCCTTTTCCATGCTTAGTATTATTGTTATAATTAATATTAAAAGTATAGTTATAATAATAAATAATAATTTGTTTAAAAATTAATTATTATTTTTTTGAAATTCGTAAGTTTAGGATCTAGAAAGAACATCCCTACCTCAAATATTTGAAAGTTATGACTTTAAGATAAGTATCAAATCTCATTATTTGAATATATTTATAAATCTCAAATCATAATTTCACACCAAACAAAATATTTAGATTTGAGATTCCAAATCCAAATCTCTATGTTCAAATTTTCTCTCAAATCCACATTCCAAACGCACCCTTAAAGAATTTTGTAAGGGTTTTATTAAAAATTATTTTCAATTAACTATATTATTAATACTTCTACCTATTTTTTTCACGTAGTAGTAGTAGTAATAGTAATAATAATAATTATAATAATAATTATAATAAAGATTTATGAATCAAGTATACATATTATTCTATGTTGACAAGCGCAGTAAACATATTTCATGTTTATCAAATTTTCAATATATAATTGTATAAAGTATTCATGATTATGTAATTAATTAGCTAGCACAACATTTGGTACACTAATTTATAATGAGAAAAGTGTTTTTTTTCACTAGAATGGTTTGTGAGAGGATAATTATGCAAACAACATACCATAAACCTTTAAGATTTATTTTGTGCTTAAAAAAATTATTTTTTTATGAAATTATGTGAAATAAATGAACCTACAAACAATTCTAAAAAAAATCATCAAATTTTTAATTTTTTTTTTGAAAGGATCACCATTTTCTATTATTTTTATTTTTCTTTTTTGTTGTACATAAACTTTTTTTCTTTTTAAAATTGTAGCATCTCAACATTTGATAATTTATTTGAAATTTAGAGTTTTTGGAATTAATAAATATATATATTTAATACTCGGAGCGAATCTTAAGAGGACTTCACTCACCTTATCTATGTGGATCGGATAAAAAGAACATGTGTCCAAACATTTTTAATAACTCCTGATAAAAAAAAGTATACTCAATATCTATACCACAAAAAAAAACTACGAATGCACCTCATTCCCTTTCTCTTCCCCGTCGACCCTATCCCTCTCATTCCTTTGCTACTGCCGGGGACCCCTCGCACCAGCGAATCCTCCCACGGGAGACTCTCCCTCAACACTCCTATCCCTGATCTCATCTTTCCCTTAGTCTAGTTATATCCAAACTATAAGAAAACTATCCAAATGCCAAAAGTAAAACATAAAACAAAATTGGGGATAATTTTGGTTGGAGTTATTTTCTCGAAAAACAAACAGAGTTAGATTCACTAGTTTGATTTTTCATCCAATGGTTGATATTATAGTAATCATCCATGGGTAGAGAGAAGGTAACCACTGAAACCACACCCTTATAGGGTATTAATCCTATCGGCATAGGATTACATAAAGCCAAAATTTACTAGAAATTAGATAATACAAATCTAATTAGGAATTGGATAGTACAAAGCTAATTGTAGGAATATGATTCCTATATAGAGTCAAATCTTCATATTTAACATTGTATATATATATATATATATATATTCATGTACACCAAAAATTGACCCCCTTTTAAAAGTTCAAAATTTCAATGGTTCAAGGCAAACAACTTGCAAGTAAGGATCTTGTCGGGTCCGATAATATACATTATTTTGCACTCTACAATATACAATGCAAATTTAAAAGCTCAAGCTAAATTTCATGTTAGGGTGCGTTTAGTGCACCGGATAAGAAGGTATGATAGGATATATTAAGGCCGGATAGCATAAGAATCGGAGTTAGTCGGATAGAAATTATGTGGGAAATGATACGAAATGAATCAGTCGGATAAGGATTAAGAGAGATCGAACATGATAAGAACTAATTGGATAAAAAATTAATAAACTTTGCATTTGATGAAATCCCGGACAACAAATCAAAATATTGATATAACACAACTTACTTTTGTGTTTAAAAATACATGCAATTTCAATTGTTGTCCACAATTTTTTTTTTGCTAGTGTGATTCTCTTTTTTATAAATAATTTTCGTAAAAAAACTCTTTCAGGAGAAAAGTTCTATAAAATATAAAATATTTACGAACTAAGCATTAAAGTGCAATTTCAGATTCTAATGTAAATTTTATTTGTTTATAAAATTAAGGTTTCTTATAAATATCTTCATTTAATAAAAGAAAAATAAAAATACCATATTATACAAGAAATAAATTTTATTAGTTGAGTTAATGTGATTTTGGGTGGTTGAAATTTTTTTTAATCAATTTAATTATCTAAAAGGCATAAAGAAGAAGATTGAAATAAATTAATTATAAATATATTTTTATATTTATTTTTTTATCCGGCAACCATGGGATAAAATAATACCACCTATAGGATGGTATAATTTTATCCGGTTCTAAGAGGATAAAGATATAATTAATCCTAAGTGCAATCATGTCCTGTATTGCACCAAAAGCAGGATAAAATAAATATATCTTATCCACCCTTGCACCAAATACAGGATAAGATCATTTCTGACAACAAACACCAAATTTAATTCCACCTCTAATCTCGCGCCACAAACACACCCTCAAAATATCGACAATCTTTAATTGAGGAGCTTTTCTAAAAAATAAATAGATAAAATATATGATTATTTAATGTTATTCAATCAATGTGAATCACCAACTGCCTGGTTGCATTTTCCTATGTAGATGTCCTTGATCGATAAAACTACCAAATTGATGGAGTCGATCTTCGTACTTCCACCTTGATTAATTCGTGTCTATAAAATTGCTAAAAACGAGTCTTCGTATACGTATGTACGTCTTTCTTCTAAATCAATCAACAAAAATGCACTCAACATGCATCCTTGCCAAATGATTCACCAGCGGTGGCGGCTGCTCTTTTAAATTCTTTCCAACTGCATGTCTTTCAGTCATGTTGGCAAATAAATTAAAGTTAGCTTAATTTCTAAAGCTAACATGAAATTGCCCTGATGGATTTTGACATTTCTAATTAGAATTGAATACCATTTTTCATGGTAAAAGATTCAGAAGTCAAATTTGATCCCAAAATCAAGCTCCTTATGAAATAGATCGGGCTGCAAAGATTTAAGGCTTTCCAATTAAAATGCAATTTATTCATATTCATAGCACCGGTACACGAGAAAAATATATCCTAGCCGTATTAGACTAAAAGACTCGCCATTCTGTCTACGATGTCTTAAGTTGAAGTTAAAGAGACACAAATGTTTTTTGATAATCAATGTTTATATTTGTTCACGATAAAAAATAAATTATATAGTTAATCAAGAATTAAATTCACACTAGTGCTTTACAAAACTAAAAAAATTATTTTGAGTGGGAAGGAGTGAACGGAGAATGCCTCTAACAAGCACCAATTTTAAAGCATAAATTATAATGAACGTTTAGGAATTACACGTATAAAATATGACTGTAGATTCTTTTTATGTATGGCTATTAACACTAACAATAATTTTTCTAGTATTCCAATATATTCTTTGTGACACTTTTTTGTACTTTCAGAAACATTTTATTTACATTAGAGTAGGCCTAATAATGGATCAGGTTTGTGTAGGTTTCGATTTTGGTTAAATTCGTATTAGGTGAGTATATGTGACCTTCACTCATACACGATTCATTTAATAATATGGTAAAAAGAATAATTTCAAACATGATCTACTTAGTTAACTTATGACAGGACCCAATTCCTTTTAATCAGCTAAATTTAAATTTGAACACCTTTTGAAATAAATCAACACATTTAAACACTACTATTTACCCAAAAAATAAATAAAAATAAAGGATAACTTGAGTAAAAACTTTTAGTTTCATATGTAGGGTTTCTTTTGCACTAACACGATAGATGCCCTCAATTATAAAAAGTAGTCAAAATATTTTAACGGGTATTCCCCTGGATTAGTTAAATAAAAAGTTCTAACATGTTTATTGATCATTGTCCATCTTGTTATGAAAATGGAGCCTAAACATCTAATCAAATAACTTGTTTTAATTTTGAACTTTTTGTAAAAATTAGTTTTTTCTTTCTTTTTTTTCCAATTATTTTTTCACTTTGGAATTAAATACACCCACCACTAAAGCCGCAACAAGAAGAAAAATGAATAAACAAACACAATTACACAGACAAATAATAAAAAGTACTTGAAATAAAAACCAAAGTTGGTAAGGGCTTTTAACCAACATTAAAGCAGGTGGTGGGAAGGAGTGAAAAATAGCCCCTTTGTACATTGAACAATGTTATATTTATTGAATATTTTTATTATTTATTTGTATCGGTATGTATTATATGAATTGTATATTCATAAAATACAACCCATATAATATACTTGGTAAAAATAGGTTGTAAAAGTAAAAAAAAAAAAGGAAAAAGAAGCATTTTCCTTGTACAATATTTCCTGCCAACTCTAGCTCACCGGTACAAACAAGCATCTTAAAGTAAGAACTCATTTTCTTTCGCCTTTTTAAGGAGAAAAAAAGAAGTGCGATGGCTGGAAAGTGGATTTGGATAAATATTGGTCAAGAACAAAATTGAAAATAAACAATTCACTTTTGTTAAAGCTTGAAAAATGAGAACCCTCGCTTCTCCCTTTTTAATCGTTAGAGCAATCTCTTAGAGAATTCTCTGTAAAATAAAGAGTAACTTATTCAAAAATAATTTTTAACAAAATTTGTATTTTAGCAAAAAAATATACTGAGGAACTTTATGCTCACCAAATCTGGCGAGTCTCTGAGCTCTCTACTTCTATATTTTTATTGAAAATTCAAAAATATAACTGAAATTATTCCTCCTTTTTTTTGTTCCAATATTATCCTTTTTCCTTTAAAAATGCAACTAATTTATCTTTTGCTTGTTATAAGAATGTACTATTATACTAATCACTTGTAAGATATTAAAAATAGTAATCATAAATATAAATTATCAATTAATAATTATTCCATGAAATTTTCAATATATACGTAATTGATGGCTACCTTTTTTTTCACAAAAACAAAATGGAGTTTCAAAATGAAGAAATTTTTTATCATCCTTCCAACCAAAGTCCTCAGTTTCTATTTTCATAGTTGATGTCAAATTTTTAATTTTAATCTTTAAATTTAAATTTAAATTTTGTTTTTAATATTTAATATTTGTTAATTTCATTATATTTGTTAATTATCTTATTCAATTTGATTATAATGTTGAAATTAGAATTACCAACAGATTAATATAACAAAAGAAAATTGAAATTACAATTACTGGTTAGTATAAATAATAAAAAAAACAAAATAGCAATAAAATAAGGGACAATTAAAAAAAAGGTCTTATTAGAGAAAGATTTTCATACTAAAGCCAAGGTATAATTTTTTTGTAAATAAAGGGCCTATTTTTTATTTTATTGATAATATGACATGTGTCTTTTTTTTTCATTGTAAAATGACATCCCAACCCTTAAAATAAACTAAAAAAATACCAATATGCATTAAAATATGAACTGCAATATGAACTTTGCAGTCTATATTTCACTGCAATATGAACTTTGTACCCCATATTTCACTGCAATGTGAACTTTGCAGTCGATATTTTTGGTGCAAAGTTAATATTGCAGTCCATATTTTACTGCAATGTCAACTTTGCAGTCCATATTTTTAGTGCAAAGTTCATATTGCAGTCCATATTTCACTGCAATATGAACTTTGTAGTCCATATTGCAGTCCATATTTCACTGCAATATGAACTTTGCAGTCCATATTTTACTACAATATGAACTTTGCAGTCCATATTTTTTTTGCAAATTTCATAAAGAGGGGTAATTTAGGTAATACATAACATGTTTTTATTAATTAAATGATATTTAAATTTATTCAAATACATTCATTTAAAATATAAAACAAAATAGGCCTCTTACACTAATTACCAATTAAAAATAGGCCCTTCATTCAAAAAAATATTATTCATTGGATTTTTGGTAAAAATCAATGTGTAATAAGCCCTTCTACCTAATTTCTAGATAAAATAATGGCAATAAAGAGTATTGTTAAAGTTATTTTTTAAATACAGCTCTTTACTTCAAAAGATACTCTTTATTTTAGAGAAGATACTCTCTAAAAATAAAGAGCATTGTTGGAGATACTCTTACGTCAGTCAACACTTTATTTCACTCGCAAAATAAGACAAGAAGTTATCAAAGATAATTTTATTAAATTTTATGAATATTGAAACGGATTACTTATTCCATTAAATTTTTTTTATAGAAAATAATTATAAAGGATTGTTTTATCTTGTTAGAATAAAATTTAATAATTTTATCCAACTATATAATCTGACGCGTCAAATACATTATTAGAAGGCACAACTGGGAAGTGAATTTGGACAATAATAATAATTAGAAAATTAAATAAACAATGTTTATGAAACGTTGAGAAATGAAAATAGTAATTTAATTTTTCATATTCTCCTTATTTTCATGAAAAAATCAATCACCCATTGCATGTTCAGAGAATTTGATTGTACGAAAAAACCCAAAAAGCAATTGAACATCTCTTGAATTCACTCATCTCTTCTCATCTCAACTTTTCTAAAATAATCATATTCCAATTTTTGCCTTCAACCACGCTTGAATATTTGAATAACATACAACCCACGCCAACGACAAAAGAATGGAAAAAACAAACGCAAACCGGAATTTTTGTTTAAACCGAAGTTGTCAAAGGACATTAACCAAGATACTACGAACTCAAATGAGAAAACTAAAAGCCCAACAAGAATTAAGGACAAAGGCAAACTAACAATATAAACTCAAAACCAAAGTTGATAAACTACTCGATCTAATCAACATTTATCCAAATTGGTCGGGGCCAAATAGCTTTATTATGCAAGCCTGGCAATGACTCCAAAATTCTATCTTTTAAATTGAAGACACCTACGTCCGAGTAAAATCTTTCGTTCTCATCGGCATTAGGAGAATCATTAGTGTCCTCGTCTGAAAAATAAATACGGTTCCCTTTATATCCTTGTAAGCCACGTGATGCAATTGCCCTCGATGAGTTTAAACCCAAAAACAATATGTCATCACCTATATTATTCACCTCAAACCAACTTGAGCTTAACGAGTCAAACTTGTATACTTTGAATCCTACGGTCCGAACCATATATCTCTTAGGAGTGATCTTATCATTTTCCAAATATCGTAAAACAACAATTAAACTCCCGTCAGAACACTCTGCCAAGTGAGCACACCTTTTTTTAGGCATCGCTACATTTAATGCAATTTCTGTCACCTTTGTGTCGACATCAGTTCCAATATTTTCGAACATAAAAAGTTTTCCAAACATGGTTAGAGCGTATAATTTACCCTTGTGAAAAAGAATGTCCATGAAATTACATAAACCTGCATAAATGTGTGTCCATTCTTTATCGTTACACCGACACCAAGCCAATTGCAGGGCATGGCCATAAATGGCAACCACCACACATTCATCGCAAGGAGCTGATGAAAGCACAATCTTCGTTGTCAAGTTTAAACTCACAAGATACAAGCTTGCGATATGTTCGTCGACATACCCTTCGGCATCAGAATCATATCCATGAACATCATTGGGTTCATTGTCATAATCCATACGTACAATAAATTCTTCACCGACTTCATCAGGACGGTACTGTACCACATCAGCAAACTCTGTTCTAGGGGGAAGTGTAATTTGAGCCCTTGTAATCGGATTTATAAGATAAATATCGGTAGGACTACTAGAATTTATGTCTTCGACCGATGCTACCCAACCATAAGAGGATCCTTTGAATATCTTTCCATGCACCTCGGGTAAATAAATAGCGTACATTTTCTCGTCAACTGGGTTGAATAACGCATGTGATGCCTCTGAATTGTTGTCAAGTGGATGCAATAACCAGGGAAATTGCTTAACTTGGTGGTTAGGCAGCTTTGGAAGGTAAGAATTCCATGCCATACAAATGCTACGAATTCGAACTTTATCAGCATACAACACAAGATAATCATCTATTGCATTCAATAAATCCACCGAAAGCTTAGACCAATGCCCCATTACTAGTTCTGCTGAAAAAAGAATGAGCCATTATGTACAAAGACAAGGAAGCTTTCTTGATCTTATATATAGTTCTTATCATCTATAATATTTTCTATTTGATCACCACATTATTAATGACACTTCTGTAAACAATACTACGAATTCTTCAATTTGTTTGAAGCAAAAAAAGGGGAAGGAAATTTTATTGTTTTATTTAATCATTTTCTAGTAATTTTCATTTATTATTTTAGGGTTATATTTCTTTATTTTGCTTTTAAATATGATGGTAAGATAGAGATTGAGGAATTCAATTCAAATATTTGAGTTGTCTTAATTAAATTTATTATTTATAAAGGATGATAATGCATTTGGTATGAATAGCTTCCAAATATATCCTGAATAATAAAGAAGTGTAGCTTTTAGTAGTATAGAAAAGTCATTATTGTATCTCGTGGTTATGCCAACTTTTCATGAATTAACAAAATGGTAGTTTTCTTAAATGCACTCACAAAATCAGTTTTCTCACTCTGTTAAAAATCAAAACTAAGTCAAATCTAGCCCAAAAAATAGCGTAAAAAACTTTGTCTCACCCCAATTTCTATCTAGGAAAAAATCATCACTATTCTCTTCTTTTTTTTTTGAGTGAGGTATTTTTCGTTTCCATCATTTTTTTTTCAAAAAAGTATCTACACAACTACAAAACAGTAATCTTACAAAGCAAAACAGAAAAACAAAGAGAGGAACCCTTGCAAGCAGATTTTTATATATCATAGGATTTTTGGTTTTTATTTTTGACTTGAAATGGTTATTCTTTTGAACTTATTATTGTAGTGTGACTGATTTTAATTTTTCGGATCTTGTATAGCCTTAATATTATAGGGTTTTGTTATCATGTATATATATATCCTTTTAAACATAACATGCAACGTAAGCAATTGATCTCTTTGAAATATAGACTTATAAAATTAAGCAATTTCAAGCTTTACTTAAACTGGATTAGTTTAAGTTTTCATCAATCAACTTGAATTATTATATTTATAATTATACAATTTCAATAACCAAATACAAATAAATGTAAAAACTGTAAATTGTGTGACCGTAAATTATCTAATTGGCAATTTGAGGAACACCCAAATAGGTCCTAAAGAAATAAAAAACTTATGAAATAATAATATCCTCGGTGCTAAACCAACTATCGTCTGATTCACAGTTTGAGAGAGAAAAGATTAAAAACATAAAAAAAATTTGATGAAGGTGAACAAGAGAGTACCTTAATTTGTGAGAAGCTGCCGTGTATGGATACCCAAGAAGCCGACCGAATGAATCTACAAGAATCCTCGTGATTATAAGACTGACGATCTGTGAGTCTACAAGAACAAGGTTTTAAGATTCTACAGAGAGACTGACGATGAATCACGACGCCTAGATCTAAAGTGGGAGGCGATAGACCCAATTTATAGGGCTGTTTTTGTACTGTACTAGGTTTGAGATGTAAAGTGAACGTAATAATTGTACTTGCACTCTGCAACCGGCGCTACATAATCTAGTTTCTACAAGGCTTGGGCTTTTACATTTTTGTTTCCTTTATTTAGTGCGACATTTGTACTTTGGCACTCAAAGTTTATGTCAAAATTGACTTTGGCCCCTATAATTTTTAAAGACTAAAACTTGGCACCCATTTCTATACTCCTATGTTTTAAGAACATCGTCGAGATGCAAGAAAACTACTTGTGACAATGAATAATAAATTACCTTACATGTTTAGAGTGAAATTATCCATCTTGTATTTTTACTTAGATATGTCTATAATGGGAAAATTTCAAGTAAGGACCTTAACTTAAGATCCTTATTTACGGACTTGCCCTTTTGGCACGCTTCCCGAAGAATTTTTTTGATAAAATTTGGTGGGGATGTTCTTCATCGTGTGAAGAACATCCCCACCAAATTTCATCAAAAAATTCAACCAGAAAGTGGGTTAACTACAGGATTGAAAAATATTGGTCTATAAATAGATACATATATATATATATATGTCCAGTATTTTTCAATCATGTAGTTAACCACTTCCCGGTTGAATTTTTTGATGAAATTTGGTGGAGATGTTCTACACACGATGAAGAACATCCCCACCAAATTTCATCAAAAAATTTTATTGGGAAGCGTGCCAAAAGGTAAGTTGGTCCTTATGGGAAATGCTCCATGTCTATAATTATATATAGATTTTGTGGAAAATATTATATATTTTGTCATACCAATATTTTATACTGTCTAATTGTATAACGATTGACAAATCTAGAGAGTATGGATTGTTTGAAACACTAAAACATATGACCAATAGTTATTGAAGACATATTAGATTTTAATTTTTTCCTTGCGGCTTTCTACGCATATTTCGTCAAAGATAGTAATGCTTGCAAGCTGCTTTATTACGTCTGCAATAGCTATCAAGTTTACGCACTAAGCTTGAATATCTTTATGTGCACCTCGGGTAAATAAATAGCGTATATTTTCTCGATGCTTCTGAATTGTTTGCAACCCCCCTCCACCTGGATGCGGGAGAAAGAGCCTTGTTTTTCTTAGAAGTTTATGAGCTAGTACAAAGTGATATTTTATAAACTCATATATTTTTCCACAAAATTTCAATGTGGGACTTACATTTTCGACTCCATTTTTCCATCTCAAGTAGCTCACTTTAAGTGACAATTTTTCATTCACCGTATATCTATCTCGATATACTCACGAAGAAAAACATGAATCTATAATCTCCTTTCACAATCGAGTGTGAAATTCCTATTTAAAATTACCTTTAAAACGGCTAAAAAACTATTGTTTTCCAATATTATATACATGTATATACACACACATTTGATATTTTCATATAGGTTTAGTCATGAAATAGAATGAAGAAGGAGAGAATGAGTTGGAGGGAGGGAGAGGGGGGGCGCTATAGGTATTGTAGGTTGAAAAATACCCTAGAGGGGGGTGAATAGGGTTTTTAAAATTAAATCGGATTTTTAAAATCGTTTTTAAAAATAATCAAAGTCTATATCAAGCAATCAAATAAAATACTTAAGTAATTACAAACACAAATAAAATATATAAATGAATAATAGAGCTAGAGATAGAAAGATTAAATCGATAGAAGTCAAAGACTTTTTGTTCACACGGTTCGGCAGGCCAAAAATGCAATTTTTACACTTTTACAATTTAGCTTTAAAATCAATTTTGATGCTTGGAGAAGGTAAAATATAGGTTCCTAAGACAACTATTTTCGGTAGAGCTCCAAATAAGATCATTTAGAATTTATCATGAATTAAATACAAAATCAGTTTTTGCCAAAAGATATTTTTTAAAGGATCTTGAAGAGAACTTTGATTTGATCAATCTAATTGTATAAAAACAAAGTGTATGAGTTATAAAGAGAATCAAATAAGAACCTTTACATAGAAAATATAAGCACTCACTCAAATATAAAATAACGAGTTTTTGAGTGCTTTGTTTGTATCTTCGTTTCTTTTCTTTCTTGGGTCATTGATCTTCATAGTAGTTGTGTGAGGTGTGAGACATTGAGAAAAGAGATCTTTGTAGGTGAATAAACTTGGTTCCGGCTTTTCGGTTTAGTTCACATATGATTAATTGAATGTAGCTATTACTCAAAACATCAACTTAGTTAAATTACACATGATTAACGTTATTATTATTATCAAAATAAGATTAGTGACTTTTAGGTCAACAATCTCCCGCTTTTTGATGATGACAATAAATTAATGTGTGTTTACGATTAAGATCATAAGTTAAAATTTTTAAAGGGAAAGTCCCCCCTCAGACTATGCGTAAGATAGAATATAACAAGCATGCATACAAAAATGATTTCAAACCATTGCAATATCATAATAAAAACTTAAACTTTAACTAAGTTCAACTAGATTTAAATAAAATACTAGAGTTAAAACCATGCTAAAAATCAATCAATACAAGAGACATAAGTTCTTAAGTTCATAGTTAAGCATAATAGGAAAAGTGTTTACCAAACATTTATTTATTTCTCCCCCTTTGTCATAGTCAAAAAGCGAGGGGAGAGAGAGATCACTCGTTGGGATCTTCTTATGGCCATTGACCCCATCCTTGATTGTCGTGCCACGGGTTTCATGGTGAAAAGACATAGTCAGGGTGGTAGTGGAGGAATGTGGCTTCATGTGCTCTTTGTCTTTCCTCAATGTGGTTGAATCTATTATCCATGGTCACCGAGAGATTTTGGATTGCTTGCAAGATGGATTCATTTGGATTAGCTGAATGAGACACTTGGTGGGAACTAGTGGGGGCTTGTGAGGAAGTTCCTTGTTGAGGTAAGTCTTGTTCCATGGGCTCGGTTTGAGTCAAATCCACAAAATCAGTCTTCTCACTCTGCTAGGAATCAAAACTAAGTCAAATCTAGCCCAAAAAAATAGCGTAAAAAACTTTGTCTCACCCCAATTTCTATCTAGGAAAAAATCATCACTATTCTCCTTCTTTTTTTTGCGTGAGGTATTCTTCTTCTCCATCATTTTTTTTTCAATAAAGTATCAACACAACTACAAAACAGTAATCTTACGAAGCAAAACAGAAAAACAAAGAGTGGAACCCTTACAAGCAGATTTTTATATTTCGTAGGATTTTTTTTTTAATTTTTGACTTGAAATGGTTATTCTTTTGATCTTGAAAAACAAAGAGAGGAACCCTTGCAAGCAGCTTAATCAAAACGGTAATTGGCAATTTGAGGAACACCCAAATAGGTCCTAAAGAAATAAAAAACTTGTGAAATTATAATATCCTCGGTGCTAAACCAACTATCATCTGAGTCACGGTTTGAGAGAGAGCATTAAAAACATAACTAAAATTTGATGAAGGTGAACAAGAGACTACCTTAATTTGTGAGAAGCTGCCGAGTATGGATACCCAAGAAGCCGACCGAATCTACAAGAATCCTCGTGATTATAAGACTGACGATCTGTGAGTCTACAAGAACAAGGTTTTAAGATTCTAAAGAGAGACTGACGATGAATCACGACGCCTAGATCTAAAGTGGGAGGCGATAGACCCAATTTATAGGGCTGTTTTTGTACTGTACTAGGTTTGAGATGTAAAGTGAACATAATAATTGTACTTGCACTCTGCAACCGGCGCTACATAATCTAGTTTCTACGAGGTTTGGGCTTTTACATTTTTGTTTCCTTTTATTTAGTGGGACATTTGTACTTTGACACCCAAAGTTTACGGCAAAATTGACTTTGGCCTTTATAATTTTTAATGCTTAAAACTTGGCACCCATTTCCATACTTCTATGTTTTAAGAACATTGTCGAGATGCAAGAAAACTACATGTGACCATGAATAATGAACTCCCTTACATGTTTAGAGTGAAATTACCCGTCTTGTTTTCTTACTTAGTTAGATATGTCTATAATTATATATAAATTTTGTGAAAAATATTATATATTTTATCATACCAATATTTTATATTGTCTAACTGTATATAGATTGACAAATTTAGAGGGTATGGGTTGTTTGAAACAAATTTGAAATTTAGTGTAACTTTTGATAGTTGAATGGGTAAACTAAAACATATATATGACAAATAACTGTTGAAGACATATTAGATTTTATTTTTTTTCCTTGCGGCTTTCTACGCACATATCGTCAAAGATAGTACGTAATGCTTGCAAGCTGCTTTATTACGTTTGCAATAGCTGGTGGAGATCGATCAAGTTTATGCACTAATGGGTTTTGGGGGAATATTTGTTTTTCGTTTAGATGATTATTATGGTGTTTTCAGTGGTTTTTTCTTTGGCATCTTTATGAGTTTGACTTATCTTTTTTTGTATTTTTTTTATTGCAGTTTGATTAAGGTAAACCTAACGGAAACTTTATGCCAAGTTTCATTATGCCATTGACATATATATGGTAATGTTTGTGAAATTAAACAATGCTGTTGTTTTTGGAAGTAGGTATATGAATATTGTTTTTGTTGTATTTTGTGAAGGTGCAATCAATTTAATGTGTTCGGTAAAAATAGGTAGTAAAATTTGTAGATAAGAATATCATTTTCCTACACCATAATATGCGGGCTTTACAATCAAAATACAACTCATTTAATGCATCCGATAAGAATAAGTGGTAAGATTTGTAAGTAAGTGTAACACCACTCATGGTATATGTATGTTGGTGAAGATTGTACAATCATTTATTTCTAAAATCAATGTTTTTTATATTTTGGTGATAATTAAGTTGATATATAGGCTGAAAATGAAAATGTTATGAAGAATATGTCAGTATAACTTAATTAATGGTGACGTCTATATATATTTTATAAAGAAAAAATACGAGAAACATGCTTAATTAGTCGAGCCAAATAATAACCAGCCGGGGTAGTAATTGTCCAAATCATATCTCATATATTACTCAAACTGCATTAATTATTTCGCGATACTACATACATATACTGAATAATCCTTGCACAAAATACCCCACATACACCATGAATTAGTCTTTTGTTAGAACAGTCAAACAAAGCACGTGAATATATGATCTAAAGTCGTGAGTTTAATTTTTGTTAGAACAGTCAAACGTACAGCTCTTTTCGTTTGTGACTTAAATTTTTGGAGATGTATATGTGCATGTACAGATAACAGACTTAACGCTATTAAAAATAATTGTCCAGAGTCAACACTTTAAAACTCACCTGATGAGATATGCCCTTTCAAACATTTTTTGATTTTGAGAATTACCTAATTAATACGGTGGCTAGAGTGGTTAAATTTTGAAAAAAGCTTAATTGTTGGCTTGATAGGCTTAATTAAGACAAGGAGCTGATCGAATTTTTGCATTGAAAATCCAAATATAGTTTGGGAATAAAAAGAGGGTATAATAGAAATAACTGGTCTTGCATCTTAATAATTGTAAGCAGGAAATACAAAAATCCTCCTTCAACTCTTTCATGAGGTATTGCATGGAAATTTTAATTTCTTTTTATATTAATTAATTATTAATTATCTATTAATAAATATATTTTAATAAATTTGAAAATATTTTTAAGGATGTTCATTTATAATTGTTTCTATATATATTGCATCAAAATTTTAATTTCTTTCCATATTAATTATTTATTAATAAATTACAAAATTTTCACCAAAAAAGAGAGGGGGCAATTAGGAATAAGGGCCCATTCCAATAACAACATAATTATAAAGGATACCTAAAAATTAGCCGTGTAAATTAAGGATATTGTACAAAAAAGACACTAATAATCCTTTTTTTATAACATCTCACGTCTCATTATGACACTAACAGCAACCAGAAAGTGCTAAATGCATTTATGTAACGACCCGGTCCCACCTCAGTACGATATTGTCTGCTTTGAGTGGCTCCGCTCCAGCACTAACTGGGCAGCCCTTTCTCGCACGGCTTTGTTTCTGGGAGCTCACAACCAGCTTCCCAGGGGGTCACCCATCTTGGGATTGCTCTGACCCACTACTCGCTTAACTTCGGAGTTTTTATGGGATCCGAAGCCAGTGGCTCCGCTCCAGCACCAACTGGGCAGCCCTTTCTCGCATGGCTTTGTTTTTGGGAACTCACAACCAGCTTCCCAGGGGGTCACCCATCCTGAGATTGCTCTGACCCACTACTCGCTTAACTTCGGAGTTCTTATGGGATCCGAAGCCAGTGAGCCCCCAAAAGGTCTCTGTTGACTTGAAAGTCATTAATCTTGTTTTGATAATAACAATAAACTTAATCTTGTGTAATTTAACCTAGTTGATGTTTTAAGTTATAGCCACACAATATTGATCACACGTGGATTTAACCGAAAAGCCGGAATCAAGATCATTCTTCTACAAAGTATTGCAATCAAAGTTTTACATCTCATACATCTCTTGTCAACACATCCTCAATGAGATTTCTAAAGTACAATGAGCCAAGGAAGAAAAAAAACGAAGAATAAAACAAAGCCCTCGAAGACTCGTTATTACATATGTGAGTGAGTGCTTTAGTTTCCTTGTAAAGATTCTCATTTGATCATCATAGCTCATACAATATTTCAATATTATAAGATTGATCAAATCAAAAGTTGAATCAAGTTTCCTTGAGAAAATCTTATTTTTGGGAAAAATCGTTTTTGAACAAATACTTTTTAAATATTAAACAAACTCATTACGGGGCTCTTTTCGTTATAGAAGTCTTAGATACTCATATTTAAGTATCCCCTTGCTTCAAAATTGATTTTTGAGCTAATTTGCAAAAGTATGAAAAATGGGATTTTTGGTCAAACTGGTAGCAGACCAGAGGAGGAGCTTTGCTCAGTCGACTGATGGCCCAGAAACTAGCTGTTGGAGTTCTGATTTTTTACCATTTTTGGTACCAAACTTTTACCAACTCCCTCCAAACGGCCATATGTTGTCTTAGACTATATATACACCCTCTAAGACTTATTTAAACACTCTTGAATCATTCTTACACTATTCTATTCATCTACACTCAATATTCAAAGATTCAAGAACATTTTCCTTTGATCAATCATCTTTATTTTGAGTTATACTTTATTGATCAAATTAGATATCTCTTAGTGTGAGCCTAAGTTGTAATCTTCATACACTATAGAGCTATTGTACATTGGTGTTAGTCACCAAATCATTTCTTTCAAATATTAAGAGAGGTTTATCTCTTAAGATAGTAAGAGAGTATTCTTGTGTGAGTATTGAGAGAATTCCAATACTTGTAAAAGTGTGTGAGAAAGATACACTTGTAGAGGTTTGATCTTCACCCGGAAGGAGATCGGTTATAGTGGAAGTTCTCGGGGTACTAACCGAGCACGGAGTAGGGGCTAACAAGCCGAACCGTGTGGACAAAAAGTCTTTGACTTTGATCGGTTTAATCTTTCTATCTCTTGAACTCTTATTGTGTTATTTGCACCTTGTAATTGGATTTATCTTTGCTTATTGTTTGGTTGATTGATATAGACATCAAATATTTTGAAATTGATTTTAAAAATCCCATTAAGTTTTAAAAACCCTATTCACCCCCCCTCTAGGGTATTTTTCGACCTACAGTCTCGTACTTAATTAGGGAACAACTCTTACTTATATGGGTCTCAAGGATCTCCCCATCTTCCGATATGGGATGCCCCCTTTGAGCTACAATTCATGCACTCCAAAGGAGTACTCATCACTCGCAGGGCGTCACAATTTAGCACCAACCATTTAGCACCTTCTGAACAATAACAACCAGAAGGTGCTAAATGCATTTAGCACCACTTGGACAACAACCAGAAGGTGCTAAAATGATTTTAGCACCATTACAAAACATAGAATAACAAAATTAATAAGATCAACATCCACTCTATTTATATATATAGATCACCTTAGGGTTCGTAAAAAAAAGGAACGATTAGATATTTTTTTTCAAAATCCCGCTGGGCTGTCGAAATTGGTCGATTTCGATAGCAAAACAACCTCTGATCGTCTTGATTTTCCCATGAAAGTAACTTTGTCTTCCGAATAACATATCCGAAAATTAGCTAAATCTAACGGTTCAATCAAAAGGTATATATGTTTTATGATTGCCCCTGCAAAAAAAAAAAAAAAAAAAGAAGATGAGAACGGCGCTCCTCCCGGCGATACGATCGGAGAATCAAGTGGTGGTGGTGGTGGTGGTGGTGAAGGAGGTGAGGTCGTTGGTGAGACAAAGGGGAGTATTTAATGGTTGAATGGAATCTAGAGAGAGGGGGATGAAGTATTAGAAGTTTAGGTGGGGGATGATGGGTGAAAAGATGTTTATATTAGGGGTATTTTTGTCCATCAACATTTATCATTTTCCTTAAAGTAAATTAATATTATGAAAAGTGTCCTTATTGTTGGTCCGATTTCAACCCTAGAGGGGGGTGAATAGGGTTTAAAAAGTTTAATGCGGAATTAAAAACTTTTTTAATGATGTTTAAGTAAAACAAATTTACTAAACCAATTTATCAAGGAATGTAAGCACATAAACAATTAAATAAACAATCTCAAGAGCAAATAATCAAACAATCAATAATAAAGAGATTGAGTAAGAAAGATTGAACCGATTTGAAGTTCAAGGCTTTTTGTCCACACGGTTTTGGTTTACCAAACCATAATCCGCGCTCGGTTAATTCTCCGAGAATTTTCACTAATATCAATCTCCTTCCGGGTGAAGATCATACCACTACAAGTGTGTCCTTTCACACACTCTTTACAAATATTGCTTGACCACAATATTCTCACAAAACACTCTCTTGCTAACCTTGTGAAATTTACCTTTCACAAAAACTAAACAAGAATTAACCTTCTTGTTTTTCCTATGAGATTTACCTCTCACAATTTGAATATAAAAGTTTGGTGATTCACACCAATTTACAATAACTCTCTCAAGTGTGTAAAGAATACAATTTGAGGCTCACACTAGAATTATCCTATTTGATCAAGAAGATATAGCTCAAATGATAATGATTGATCAAAAATAATTTCTTGAATCTTTAGATATTGAAGATAGATGAAGTAGAGAGTATAAGAGTGATTCAAGATAGTTCAAAATGTGTCTTAGATAGTGTATATATAGTCCCAAAAGTGATATAGTCGTTCTAGAGGTTTGGTAGAAGTTTGGTACCAAAAATAGTAAAAAATCAGAAATCCAACGGCTATATTCTGGAGCATCAGTCGACTAAGAAAATCCATTAGTCTACTGAAGGACACTTAGTCGACTGAGCAAATCTGCTAAGTCGACTGATGGGCTCTGTCCATCAGGCCAAAATCCCAATTTTTGCACTTTTGCATTTTAGCTCCAAAATCAATTCTAATGCTTGGGGGACTTTAAAAATAAGTTTCTAAGATACCTATTTTTGGTAAAACTCAAAATATGATCATTTGAATTTAATATGAATTTATTTGAAAATCGGTTTTTGCAAGAATGATGTTTTCAAAGAAATTTTGATTCAAACTGATTTTGATCAATCTAAGAATGATGTTTGAACATGTTTGAGCTATATAATCAATCAATTAAGAAACTTTACATTAATCCTAAGCAAACACTCAATTACCAAATAGATGAGTCTTCAAATGCTTCGATTTGTTTCTTCAAATTGATTCTCCACTTTAAGCTTTTCCCTAATGGCTTTGGCATATGATCTTTGATCTTTTGTGCTTCATAAAATGCATTGCTAGCATGTGTGTGATAAGAATGATCTCTTGCTAGCCCAATGCTTTGTTGACTTGATCGGATATGATTGAATGATCCTTGTCAAACTTTCTTTGAGCAATCATGCTATTCTTGATTTTTCAAGTAAGAAAGCTATAATCTTAAATCAAGAACATGTTAAATTACACATGATTAAATTATTTTTATTATCAAAATAAGATTAAGACCTTCAAGGTCAACACTTATTGCAAACCAAATTATTAAATTAGTACTACTTCTCTTTATTAAACATGAGTTCGTCCTTAGTGTTATAAAACATTACGGAGTGAGGCCTTATAACCCATTATCTCAAACAAAAGTGGTAGCTATGATTTATTCTCAGCTGTTTATCTTTTGATCTAACGGTTTATAAGTATCGTGGCATTCTGGTAATTTAAAGCATATTTATATTTACTTATATCCCATTATATTTATCCAAATTTTATTTACATTATATTAATTTTATTCGCATAATATCACTTTTAAACATTTTTTCTCCAAGTATTCGTCCATGATATTAATTATTGAAGTTTTTATGTATTTGAAGAAGAAGAAAAAAAGCAACAAATAAGCATTTTTTTTGTTTTTCTAAGTCCTATATAGAAGAGAAATAAAACATTTCATGGGTTTTTATAAGGAAAAATTTGACTAAGGGCTTGAGTTTGTTGCGCATTAGATCTTTGTGCTATTGGGTGAGGACTTGGATGGTGTGGTTCACCACACACGTACATCGATCAACCCATGTCAGGCACGGGCTTGCTTTGTGAAAAATATGATCTTTTTATACAAAATTCTTTAAAGAAAAATTTAATTATTAAAAAATAAAATTATTTTCTTATTTGAATTTCGAAATTTGTTTTGATTTAGTATTACTCTGTTGTTTTGGATATCTCCCATGATCGCTTTTCTCTCCCTCAATGCAACGGAAAGATTATCCTTTCTTTAAAAAGTTTCATCTTCTACCTTAAAAAATATGAAAAAGAAAAATCCTCCATTGCTTTCGACGAATTGAAGCTTAAAAAAATCTCCAAATTTTTTTTTGCCTCAGGCAGGAAGAGTTTACTAATTCTAGCCAAGTTAAATAAG
Organism: Lonicera japonica; assembly: GCA_021464415.1. Lineage (NCBI taxonomy): Eukaryota > Viridiplantae > Streptophyta > Magnoliopsida > Dipsacales > Caprifoliaceae > Lonicera > Lonicera japonica. The sequence continues at coordinate 45,794,157 of CM038464.1, forward strand.
GAGTTAGAATTTTGTTTTTTCACCGTGCAAGGAAATCGAGTCAGAAGGAAAAATTTGAGCTTGTTGTATCTGGAAACGGCGTGGTCAATCCGAACTACTAGCGCAAACACCAAGCAAAGTCACAAAACGTTTTAAAAAGAACGATCTAGTCCGCGATTTAACCTGATGTTTTCCAATCACTATTTGATAACTTCATTCTAATTTCAACAATTTTATTCACAATTTAATCAAAAATACCACCTAAGGGGATATATATATATATATATTTAATAACCAAGGGTATCAGGGCCCCACCCCCACTAATCCCATGAAGTTCTAGTTGCTCGACTGGGAAACGCCCCCAGTGGCCCGTGTGCTTTTACATATGATGGTAAGATAAAGGTTGAGGAATTCAATTCAAATATTTGAGTTGTCTTACTTAATATTTATTATTTATAAATGATGATAAAGTATTTTGTTTGAATAGCTTCCAAAGATATCTTGATTAATACGGAAGTCTAGATTTTACTAGTATAGAAAAGTGATTATTATATCTCGTGGTTATTTCATGAATTAACAAAATATTTGAGAAAATTTTATTTTCTTTAATATGGATTCAAGTTCAAATATTTAAGTTTCCGTATTTATATAAGATTATTAAGGATTTGGAATATTTTTCAAATACCTAATTATTGATTTTATTTTGGGTTAGTCACAATACTCTTAGCCAAGTGGTAACACTTTTATAACAAATGATTGAAGTATTTTTCATGTATAAAGTCGCAGGTTAATATCCCTTGATTGAATTTTCTTTATTTTCTTAACATAAAGAGGTATTTTGGACACCAAAAATCTCATTACCTTTAATTAATATTATAGATAAGATTGTTTTCAAAAAAATAAATTATTATAGATAAGATCATCTTAATTAATAATATAGATAAGATCATAAGGTATTTGATTGTTCTTTTCCCGGTACACCCATATTCTTACAACATCAGAGCAATGGATATATTCATTGGAGCAGTTGCACCTCTAAAATTTAATTTAAATAGGTGATTTAAAAGTTGTTTGGTATACGATCACTTATTTTACTTCTTAAAATTTTAGAGGTTTGCTTCCTTCTTAAAGTTGAACGTTTAATTTTTAAAGAGGTATATAATACCCCATAATTTAATTTATAAAAATTAGTTATGTATAGGCCTTAGTTAAGTGAAAGTTTAATGTGAACTAAAATGTAAAATTACAAAAGTTTGAGGTTAAAATAATAAGATTTAGAAAGTATGTGATAAATTGTTGTAATTTACCCAAATAATGGAGTTTTCTAGATAACTCCACCCACTTCTTTTATTGCCTTCATTTCTCCATCTTTGGCGAGCAAGTGAAAGAGATAAATGGATTCCATTTATTCAATTTTCAAGATTTCTCTCTCTAGATTTTGGTATATCAAACTCTGTTGAATCGCGACGGGTCTTTAGAGAAAGTTGTTCCATGCTTTGAGAACTACGCGAAAGTATGAGAATTTTAGAGTTCCGTCACCGAGTCTTGGATCATCATCATCTTTGGTTAATATTTAGATGCTATGAGGTAAGCATTTAAATTATCTTTGAATTCGGATAAATTTTGGTAAATTTGGAATATTTTTTAGTATGATTTGGGTTTGATAATTATTGGTATTTGGGTTTAAATTATTACTTGGAGTAGTATGTGTGTTTTACATGAACTATGAAAATTATGGAATTAAAATATGGAATTATACACACCATAGGTTTACTAGAATGTTTAAGCAAACAAAAATGGATTTTTTTTTCTATTGTTTTGATGCATTTTAAGCTGGTTACTGGTGAATGATGTTAGATATCAAGTATGTATTTCAAAATATGGTTCAATATCTAACATACGGCTTTGGAATCACTTAAAAGGGATGAAAAATGAATTTTTAGTGAATTTCGTAAGTTTGGAATACGATATTGATTTCTATACGGAAATATTTAAAATTTTGCATTATGTCTCATATTGTACTCTAATGTTTGTGTTAGAATATACTATATATTACGTTTCCTATTTCTATTATACTTTCCATATTGTATTAATTGTATTGATTGTGTTCCCATTATACTTTCCTAATTGTATCCTAGATTAGGGTTTTATTTCTAGTATATATATTCCTACTGTATTGTATATTCAATTATTAAGAAAGTAATACAATTCTTTCATTCTCCTTCTTCAATCTCTCTTTCGTTTCTATTTCGTTACATAGTATCAGAGGGATTCATCCTCCTCTAGAACCAATCTCTCATCCAATCATCAACCCAAGCAACCAACCAATCAAAAACCCTAGCTTCATTCAACTGTCGATCCACTGTTCGAAGCCCTACAGAACCTCGATTAACCCAAAACATATACCAAACGCTTCGTCTTTTCAATACGAACCAAACCCCGTTGAAAACACCCCATTCGGACACCACACGCGTTCTCACGCGCCTCTGCAAGATCCCCCAATCGCACAGCCCAGATCCCACGCGCACCCTCCTTTCTTGATCAATCGCCACCTCAATACATAACTCCAAACCACCCATATAATATACCAAAATCTTTGTCTCTTCAATACGAACCAAACGCCGTCGAAATCACCCCGATCGGAGTTGGCACGCGCTCCCACGCACCGCTGGAACACAGCCCAGTCGCGCCGCCCAGATCCACGCGCCACTGCCCTAAAAACCCTAAACCGATTTTTTCTGAACTAGTTCTTATTTCCTTGACCGGTTCACCTATATCTAACCCGATTTTTTTCACTCTAAGACCGGTTCCCCACTAAATCAACCACTCCAGATCCGTTTCTGGCCTCAGATCTCTCGGAATCAGATTAGTTTTTACAGATATTGTGTTATCTTACACGTTTCTCAATGGAAAAGCACGAGTTTTCGCATCCGATTTCTGTCATTCTCAATGGCACCAACTATGTTCAATGGTCCCAAGCCATGATAAGTTTTCTGAAGTCTCGTAAGTCCTGGAGAATTGTTACTGGAGAAGTTGTTAAGAGAACCAAGAAAACCGATGAAACTGATGATAAGTTCAATGATCGCCTTGATGATTGGGAAAGCAAAAATGGTGATATTATCACCATTTGCTTACTGCTTTACATTCTAAAACCCAACAATCCAAGCAATCAATTCATGATTATTTATCCGACCTTCAAGCTATTTGGGATTAGTTAGCCCAATCCGAACCTTCTTTTTGTGAGCATGATGCAGAAAAATTTGAAACATACCGAGATAACCAGCTTGTTATCACTCTTCTAATGGGACTTCACGATAAATTCAAACCAATTCGGGCTTCTCTACTCCATCGCAATCCTTTACCGTCTCTTGATGATGTCACGACAGAGCTTTTCTCTGAAGAAACTCGGTTCGCCACTCGGGCCCACAATTTTAATGCTGTTTTAGCTGTTCCGAGCTCGAAACCTACCAAAAACTTGTTCTCACGAGAATGTTCGTACTGTCATGCCACCACCCATATGCTACTAAAGTGTCCAATTAAGACGTGTTTCTTTTGCAAAAAAGTGGGACCAGGTCACTTTCAAGCCGATTGTTACAAGAACCCATCCAGGAGATCCTCCTCTAGCACCATCACCGCTGCCACCACTGATTCTTCTGAAGCAGACATTTCTACTGCACCAGTGACTCTAGCTGACTTCACAGCTCTTCTGAAACAGGTTACATCATCTTCTGGTTCTGCTATGGCCACCACCACAGGTATATCTTGGTTCTTTGATTTTGGCTGCTGCAATCATATGACTTCTGATCCTACTATTTTCACCTCTAAAAGTCATAATTCTCATACACCCACCATTAAAACTGCTGATGGCTCTCAATTATCTGTTAGTCATGTTGGAACGGTTACTACTCCTAGCCTCTCTTTACCTGCTACATTTCATATTCCAAAATTGACTATCAACCTTATTTCTGTTGGTCAACTATGTGATCTTGAGCTGAATGTTATATTTTTCTCTTCTGGTTGTCATGTGCAGGATCCTCAGACGGGACAAATTATTGGGATAGGCCGTAAAATTGGCCGCATGTTCGAGCTCATACACCTCCGTACCTCACCCACTCCTATTGTTGCATCCACACCACCTGTTGCATCCCCACCAACTGTTTATTCATTAGAGTTGTGGCATTCCCGTTTAGGACATGTGTCTTTTGATCATCTTCGTTCTATTGTGTCATCTGGTCAGTTAGGGTCAATAAAGTCTGAGAAATTGTCTTGTTTATCTTGTCAACTTGGAAAACAACCGGCATTATGTTTTAATAAAAATGATTATATTTCTTCAGCACCATTTGATCTTATTCACTCTGATGTTTGGGGACCCTCTCCACATTTTACCATGGGGGGTTCAAAATATTTTGTTATCTTTTTGGATGATTATAGTCGTTTTACTTGGATTTATCTTATGAAAACTCGTTCAAAATTACCCCAAATCTATTTTAATTTTGCTCGCATGATTCAAACTCAGTTTTCTCGTCCAATAAAAATTTTTCGAGCTGATAATGCCATGGAATACAAGGGAACCTCATTTCTTAAATTTCTCCGTGAACAAGGCACTGTTTCTCAATATTTTTGTCCCGATACATCTCAGCAAAATGGTCGTGCTGAACGCAAGCACAGACATATTCTTGATACTATTCGCACACTTCTTATCTCTAGTAGTTGTCCTGAAAGGTTTTGGGGGGAAGCAGCACTTACTGCTATTTACACTATCAATCGTACCCCTATTCCCTTTCTTCAGCATCAATCTCCATATGAGAGACTTCATGGTACCTCTCCTGATTACAATTTCTTACGAGTCTTCGGTTGTGCTTGTTTTGTGTTACTCCAGCCTCATGAACATTCTAAATTGGAACCACGTGCTCATCTTTGTTGTTTCTTGGGATATGGGATAGAACATAAAGGTTATCGGTGTTGGGATCCTATTTCCAAATGCTTACGGATTTCTCGTCATGTTGTCTTTTGGGAACATAAAATGTTCTCCTCTCTATCCAAATTTTTATGTCCTTGAAGAATCACCACTTCCATTCTTTACTCATTCATCTCTTGACCTTTTCACCCCTGAACTTGAGGCTCCAATTGTCACATTCCCACCAGAACCAGAACCTGAACCAGAAGCCACACCATCACCACCTCAACCTCCCAGTCCAACACCTCCTGGACCATCCTCACCTAACGTCATTTCTTCCAACGAGTTTCAACATATGGCACCTCCCAATGATGATGTCTCGCCTGCTGATCCTGTCATACCTCCACCACAACGACAGTCCACTCGGGTAAGAGAGCTCCCTCATCACCTTCGTGATTACCATTGTTATTCTACTATGATATCTCACTATGAACCTACATCCTATAAGGAAGCTAGTACTAATCCACTTTGGCAGCAAGCTATGACAGAAGAATTACAAGTTTTAGATAAAGCGCATACCTGGAATCTTGTGACTCTTCCTCCTGAAAAATCTGTAGTTGGGTGTAAATGGGTGTATAAAATCAAGACACGATCTGATGGTTCGATTGACCGATACAAAGCTCGTCTCGTAGCCAAGGGGTTCAATCAGGAGTATGGTATAGACTATGAAGAAACTTTTGCTCATGTGGCTCGAATGACGTCTGTTCGCAGTCTTATTGCTATTGCTGCCGTTCGCAAATGGGATCTTTTTCAGATGGATGTTAAAAATGCATTTCTTAATGGGGACCTCACAAAATAAGTATATATGAAACCACCTCCCGATTATTCACACCAGTCCACTCAGGTCTACAAATTTCATCGTGCCCTATATGGACTCAAGCAAGCTCCCCGATCTTGGTTCGCAAAATTTAGCTCTACTATCACAAAGCTTGGTTATTCATCCAGTTCGTCAGACTCAGGCCTCTTTATTCAAAAGACAGATTCTGGGACTATTCTTCTTCTCTTCTATGTGGATGATATGATAATTACTGGGGATGATATTTCTGGTATCTCAGATCTCAAACAATCTCTCAGTCAGTTTTTTAAAATGAAGGATCTTGGTCGTCTCAACTACTTCTTAGGGCTGGAAGTTCTTTCTGATTCAACAGGTTACTATTTATCTCAGGTGAAATACACGTCTGACGTTCTAGCTCGTGCTGGTCTCACTGACTGTAAAACTACATCTACTCCATTGGACACCAATATTAGACTTACTCCGTTTGATGGTACTCCTCTCTCTGATGGAACTTTATATAGACAGTTAGTTGGCAGTCTGGTTTATCTTACTGTTACTCGCTCGAATATTGCTTATGTTGTCCATGTTGTCAGTCAGTTTATGGCTGCTCCTCGCTCTACTCATTTTGATGCTGTTATTCGGATTCTTCGTTATCTCAAAGGGATAGTTTTTCATGGGCTTCACTACTCCTCAAAGTCATCTCTTGTATTAAGGGCTTACTCTGATGCAGACTGGGCCAGTGACCCTACGGATCGTCGGTCTATTACTGGTTACTGTTTCTTCCTCGGGGACTCCCTTCTTACTTGGCGTAGTAAGAAACAGTCTGTTGTTTCTCGATCAAGCACTGAGGCTGAATACCGCGCTCTTGCTGATACTTCACAAGAACTAATATGGCTTCGACGCCTCCTCGATGAATTAGGTGCTCCTCAAGAGTTTGCTACTACTCTTTATTGTGACAACCGCAGTGCCATTCAAATCAGTCACAATGACGTCTTTCATGAACGAACTAAACACATTGGGATTAATTGTCACTTTATTCGCCAGCATATTCACAATCTGTACATTCGTCTTATGCCCGTATCTTCAGATGACCAGCCTGCAGATCTCTTCACTAAAGCTCACCAGCCTAGCTGTTTCCAAGCATTGATTTCCAAACTTCAGCTGGTCTCTCACTTACCACCTTGAGTTTGAGGGGGGTGTTAGAATATACTATATATTACGTTTCCTATTTCTATTATACTTTCCATATTGTATTAATTGTATTGATTGTGTTCCCATTATACTTTCCTAATTGTATCCTAAATTAGGGTTTTATTTCTAGTATATATATTCCTACTCTATTGTACATTCAATTATCAAGAAAGTAATACAATTCTTTCATTATCATTCTTCAATCTCTCTTTCGTTTCTATTTCGTTATAGTTTGGATTAATTATTTTGACTACTGAACTAGACTTTTGTGATGATATTTGAGAATTTAAAATGTTCATTAAGTTATAATTCTTGGAGGAAAAGATTGGTACATATTGAGGAATATATTGTAGTTGTTTTATTTATGAAAATAAGTAATAATTGAATTGTTATTGTGGATTGAAGTGTTTGGAAGCAAGGATATATGGAGACATCTTAAATAAATCTTAGCTTGGGTGAAATGTAGGGGTTCTAAACCTTATTTTCATAAAAGCTTTGTAAATTGGTTATATAATTTACAAATTGTTTATGAAATTCATATGACATGTGTTAAAGAGAAAGAAAGAAAGAACATTTTAAGTATTAAGTATGTCATGATCATGTGCGTGTGCATTTTAGTAAGTTGCATGAATTAATTTAAAGATGAAAATGTCATGTAGAAACTAACATGGGTAAATGTAATAATAGTGATTAGTTTTGTATATAACTATATGGACTATACCGAGAAGTTCCTAAAAATTACTTCGGTGTTTTCTATAAATATTTTTATAAAAAAAATAAATATTGACGGATAATTAAGGAACTTGCTAGAGAATCATTGCAACTTGGCTTGGCCACATGATATGATAATTGACTAACAAACTTATTGAATATTCTTGATATTGATTATGTTAAGAAAATTTGATAAGTGTCATTGATTCGGATTTTTGATAGTGAAGTTAAAACTTGATATTTACATTCTTGTGGCTAAGTAGTGTCGTGGAAATTGTATATGTGAAAAAATGCATTGAGAATTGAAATTGAAAGATAATGGTGCCTGTCACTGTAGTTCTGGTGTGTGTGTGTGTGTATGTGTGCATCCATGCATAATTATATACTAAAACTGAGATACTTGGCATCATAAGCATAAATTGCATTTTCATTGTGTCAGCCCGGCAATCTGGCTATATCAAAATTCTATGTGGCATATGGCTTGGATATCTATCTTTTGCAGAAGCTTATATCTCTTATCTATGTACATTAAGAGCTTTCTATGCTCATGATGATATATTCTTGGATATGGCATGATCTCGGTTGATTTGTCAACGGTGAGTGGCTGGTATTATTAATATATTTATGGCCTCCCGACAGTGAAGGAAATTAGGTATGACTACTATTTTCCGGTATGGAATAAGCAATGTTCGGTTTCCTTGGGTTGAAAATTCCTAAACCTTTGGGGAGGAGTAAATTGTTGTTTGTCTAGAGCCAGCGGTGTAGAGTCCAAATATCTAGACAACGGTAAGACACTAGTAGTTGTATTTATATGATATTGGTGGACGTTTGGTCCAATTGTGTTGTTATATATTATGATATTCCCTGAGATTGCCAGGCCATGTTATGATCTTGATACTCATTATTTTAGGGCCAGTCAGGCCCATTATTATTATTATTATTATTATTATTATTATTATTATTATTATTATTATTATTATTATTATTATTATTATTATTATTATTATTATTATTATTATTATTATTCGGTTCAGCTTCGGTATCTCTTGGAGGAGATCAGGCCCATTGTTATTACTATTCTAATTCGATTCAGCTTTGGTATTTTTTGGTGACATGGTATAATGGTTAACATAATGGAGGTAACCTGCATATGCATAAGCATGCACTGTTTTTTAACATGATGGTTCTAAATTAAATTATTGGTCAAAGTATGATTTGTCATTAAACTGCAAATTATGTTTTAAACATATTATCCCTTATTATCCCCCTACTGAGCTATGAGCTCACCCTGTTTTAAATAAAAAATTACAGGTTCAAATACTTCGGATTTGGGATGCAAATAGGACGTGGGCGGCATTATTTTAAGTTGGTACTTGAATATGTGGATGTGGTTTAAAAGGTTATGGGTGGTTATTCATAATTATACAGTATAGGTTCGAGATGATGCATAATGAAATTTCTATTTGGTTTATGTTAGAAGTTATACGTGCAATAAGGGTTTTATGATTGTAATTTTTAGTATAAATTATGGAATTCTTGGAATATACATTATTATTATTATGTGGGACATGCTTATTGCTATATTAGGAGATAATTTTGACATGTCAATATTTTATTAACTTTCTTTGACTCTTGGTCTTTTGAATTTTAGCTTAATTATGTGTTAATCTCCTGGAATTAGTTAATAAATCGTATATTTAAAGATCGGGGCATCACAAGGTAAATATCTGTTAAGATTGTTTTTTAATGTAATAATTTTATATAATGAGATAAAGGCAAAGCTATTTAAACAATATTCTTCTAACATTTCGATTCAGATGTGATATATTCAAACGACACTTATTTGGATATAATATTGAGAAATAAAACAATAAAATTTTAAAACTCAATTTTCAAAATCAATTTTTAGATTAACATTAAAGTTTAAAAAGAAACAAAATCGCTTTGAAGTTTACGGTATACCGACCCAATTAAAGTTATCATATTCATGATTGTTAATTTTTTAGCGAACAAATACAAATAAAGTTAACCTCCAAAGCAAATAGGCTAACGTAATTACTTATGGAGGTCGATATCCACTTGGATTTGAGTGAGATCACATGTTTTCTTTTAACAATAAAACATCTAAGAAAAAAAAAAGAAACTAATGCGATAAATCGATACATAAGATAGTAAAAAAAAAGGTAGAAGAACAGAGATCACATCTTCAAGTGAGGTTTTCATAAAACTTTTTTTAAGAAAGAAAGAAAAAAAAAGGCGTTAGCATTGTAAATTGCCTAATCATTATAAAGTATATATAATTCACAATTTAATTAATTTTTGACAGAGAAAGAGAGTAACTTAATTCGCAATTAAGACCAGATAAATTTAAAGGTTATCAAAGATTTTGTTGAATTTTGTGAATTTTTCGAGAAGCCGTCAATCGAAAGGAAATACCAAGAAGCCGAATCTAGATTTATGATTCTTCTACAAGAATAATCACGTGATTATGAGACTTATGATCGAGAGAATCTACAAGATTCCTGATTATTAAAATTCTACAGACTGATTAACTGATGATCAATACGATGAATCAGGATGGATACATCGAGGCCGAGTACAAAGTGGGAGCGATGTCTACTATACCGGGTTTGGCTATCTTTATAAACGCAACATATTGTACTTTCTGCCTAATCTAGTTTCCATAAGGTTTTGGCTTTTAGCATTTTATTTTCATTTTTCTTTCTTTTCTTTTGTGTTTTCCTAATTCTCTAAGGTATATAATTTAATAAGAACTTTACATGGTCCACAGTTAACATGAGTTTATCTACGTGTAGAATTTTATATCAAAAATATTGTATCATTATTAATTTATACTGTAATTGGTAATAGTTTGATACATATCAATAATTTTACCATACTGATAACGTATGATATGATATGAGAAATTATTTTTATTGCCATAGTAAAATAATTATATATATTTAAATTACTAAAATATAATATTACAGTTATCAATGTGTACCAAATTACTAAATTAATATTAATTATCAATGTGTATCAAATGTCCAAACTATACCAAGCTATCAAAGTAATGTCAAATGCCAATTACCAATGTATATCAAACTATAACTGAGCTAAGAGCATCTCCAATGCTAACATGGATTGGATGTACTAAAAATATGGACATGTAAGCATATTTAAAAACATGGTTCCTATGTGGCACTAAAAATATTGTTGATGGTCAAGCTCTAAAAAATCATCTCCAATGGTGTTGTCTATAAAATTGCTATTGACATAATTCGTCAAATTTTTTAATAAAAAAATATAAAGTATATGGATTTTGTTTGATAGATCTTGAAGAATATTTTTTAACAATATAAATTTTATTGAATATAGAATTGTAAATTAAAAGTTAAAATAATTTAAAATTTTAAAAATAAATTATTAATGTAAAAATGATGACGTGGCATCTAGACATCGTCTAGAAGACCCTCTAGATGTAGAGGGTCACCCTCACAATGTCTTCCCATCTTTTTGACACATCACCTTCATGGTCATTATACATGGTTGCATTGGAGATGGGTTTTTTGACTCATTGTCTATATATCCTATGTGGCACTCCATTTTTCTCCAATTCATGGTTGCATTGGAGATGCTCTAAGTTGACACATAATAGTTAGGCCTTTCTTTTAAGCCAGTGATATTTGCACCCCCTAATATTTGTCACAAACACCCCATTATTTATTATAAGCACTAGCATAATCAGTATTTCATTGCCTGATGTTAGGCAAATGTTTAGCATCACACTCTCTCCATTTGGACCGAGTTTATGCGAGTGTACTCTCCTCTCATTAGGTGGACCCTATTTGAAAAATACCCAAGTAAACTCAGCACTCCATTTTCTGATTTTAAGCGAGTTCTTACTAACAAAACTCTACCCAAGTGAGCTAAGTGTATGTGACTGTACTCACCTCCCATTAAACGGGCCTTATTTGGACAAGAAGGGCGTTAGTGATAATAAATTTACCTTAAAAGGCGTTTTTGATAAATGTGGGGGTGTAAAGATCACCACCTTTCTTTTAAGGCACATAATAATCCGAAGGCTTTTAATTTTTCGCCTGATTAAGTTACATCATAAAATTGGCTTGGGTCATAATAGTTGGTCACTAATTATTATTAAAATATCTTCATCTTACTGAATTTTTTAATTTTTTTCTTTTTGAAAATCGAATAAAAATGTTGGTAATGGATCATTACCAAGTACCAACTGTACCGAATCGAATTTTTGGAATATTGGAAATTTTAGTAAAATAATAGTATTATATTTTGGTGTACCGATTTCGATATAGTATAATAGAGAGTTTTGGTATCATAATCGTATCGCACCCTTGACTTTATATATATGCAATGTAATAAATGGAGAAAATGCATGACAATGTAACATTATTTAATGAACTATTTATGCACTAATTTATTCCTTTAGTTTCTTTATTTCTCCGGTCTCCTGTTTCTCCGTTCTGCCCTAGCAAATTTCTTTATGTTTCATTTATTAATACTTTTCGTTTGTTTACTCGACATTAAGTTATTTTGCCCTCACTCATTATTATCCATTAGTGTACAACCAGCTGTGCACTCCATGGGCATTTTAGATATCATATTTGCAACATTTATTTGATAAATATGCCTTGTGCAAGGGAAATTTAATTACTAAAAGTATCAATGCATGACCTATTTTTTTGTATAGTTTTTTGTATAATTTTCTAAGTGAATTAAGGGATAACAACCATGTGGAACCTTAAAGAATCAATCTAAATTAACAGTCTTGTGGATAGACACATTAGCTAATTATAGCAACAAAGATTATCAAATATATCCAACCCAACCGCAATCACTCACAATAGTTGAGCAAGCATAACCACATTCTTAAATGTTGTTTTAGAAGAAAATTTGCTCCTCTTTAGAATTTGAAAATTAAAAATTGGGCTGCAATATCTCAATTTTACTTGACAGTTCTTCTACTATTACCAGTTATCATCTGGAAAGCACTTTCAATTTAAAGATGTTGAATTTAATTTAAGCAAAAGGTGACAGTCTTAACTGTAATACTGAACATTAATTTCTTGCTAATTGAGGTACAAACAAAAGAAACATGTACCTTTCTATAGTTAGCAATTAAACATGTTACTCACCACCTAACGATCAAATTGAAATCATAGTGTTTTCTTAAAAGTATTGAAGTTAAAGTGGGACTATCAATTTGAGATGTAGGAAGTATAAGAGAATTCATGATAATTAGAACAGACAAAAAAAAAGAATGCCAACTTATGAAAGATGTTTTTTTTAATGGATTTGAGAAGATCAATTTCGAATCGAGGATTGGTTTTAGTGTATTAAAGAAATTTGGATTGGCTAGGGTGATTTTCGATGATATATACTCTGTTTTGCCCTCTTAACAGAGAGAGGATAGAGAGAGAGAAGGGAAATGATTTTCGTTGATATATATTCTGTTTTTTGTGGCGAAAAAATAAGAAAGAAAGGGGAAGAAGGAATGGAAAAGAAGATTAGAGGTGTGTTATCCATTTTACCCTTCACGTGATGTGCACATGGGGGGTTTTGTTAACATTTTGGACGAAATGTCAAACCGTGGACAAAAGTGGAACGCGATCTTAACTTTGTCTTTTTATGTGAGCTAAATGGAACTCCATGGATATAAGTGCAATTCAGTGTAAACTGTGTTATATGCTTTTAACTCTATATTAAACAATGGATAAACAATATTTGAAGAAAAAGAGCATTATAATAAGACATACCCGAAATATTAAGAAAATTTCGAAGAAATGGGTGTGCAGTGGAGGATGGCAGCGTGCAATTAGGGTTTATGTTTGAAATTCAAATTCTTTGAATTCTCTAAGTTGCTTTTCATGGGCAATGATAGGTGTACGATACTGCAGTTTATATAAGGAAGATAATATTAATATTGAGAAATGTACAGTGAAAGAGGGCAACAATTGAAAACAAAAGAGTTTTTCAAAAAAAAATTAGAGAGAAGAGTCATGAACAAAATATAAACCGGTGATTTGGAAAGGAAGCTATAAAAATCAATAAAAAGAAAAGGAAAAACTATTAGAAGAAGAACACATACTAATTATATAGAATGCTCTGCTTGGTAATATTAAATTAAATGCAATTAATGCCACAATTAAGGAGGAATTTCATAATCGCCTTTTAGTATTTAAGATATCCACGTGGCAAACGGAGGAAGTACACCACCTCTCTCTTATTAATTAGGCGCATTAATACTCTACTTCCTCCGTAATTCTACTCCCGTCTCTTAATCATAAACTATATAATATTTCTCTTTCTTTAATTCTTCATTTATTACGCCCTCTTCTTCCTATTCATCTTCCATACACATTCCTCTTCGTTCCTCCAACTTTTCTTCTCTTGATAACGATTATCAGGACCAATACAAACATAAGCAGACCCTTCATATCCCCTCTTTTAATTTGGCACAATAATACACTCATCTCTTGCACTTATAAATCGAAGACTATGCAGCAACATAGAAATTATTTATGCGAATTTATTACAGGTATGTTTTTCTCCCAATCTAACTTCTTCTTCTTTGTTTAATCGTGTGTCAAACGCATTGGTTTGTCTTTCTATTCTCTTCATAGATATATCTTTCCTTATAATCCCTTAGGTTACAAACCCTAAAACAAAGTCTTGGTGTACATGTAATCCCAATCCTTTACAGGTAATTTTCCATTTTGCCTTTTTGATTCCAGAGAATAAATTGATTTATGTTTCTCTTGACTGATTTTTTATGCTATACATTTTTTTATTTTTGCTTAAATTTTGTGCTTTAGGTAAGGTCTTAGTTTTAGTCAGAAATTGTTGGTAAAATCTGTATGTGTGCTTCAGTAAAATCTATTATATAAAACAATTCCGATTTGTTATGGTTACATATTCTTTTGAAAAATTTTGTAATACCTCGAATTGGGTTTTTGGCCTTTTATCGTGAAGCCTTGGTGTATATGTAATCCCAATCGTCTATAGGTAATTTAAATTTTGCCTTTTTTGTTTGTCAGTCTCTATGGTCGTTTTCTCTTCTGTTGAATGCTTATTTAGTATGTTTTTACTTTTGGCTAAATTCTTTGATCTTAGTTTTGTGTCTCTTAATTACAAATCAAAGAATTTGATTGGTTGCCTATTGCGTATGCGATTATTTGTATTGGTTTTTATCCTATTCAGCAAATTGTTGGTGGACATATGGTGTCTAGGTAATTTTAAAAATTTCTTCTTCGATATTGCAAGCTTGAATTAGGGTTTGTGTATGAATTAGTAGAGTTTTATGAATTAATTAATTTCTTACTTTGATTCAGTATGGTTAGCGGTAAAAGGCAAAGCATGGTATTGAGTGTTCTTGGTGGATTGTTGGGTTTGTTTTAGATGTTTAATTACCAGGTATTTGATAAAATGGTTTTTAATAAATATGTAGTGCTACAACTAATAACAAATAATTGGTTTTTAAGGTAAATAGTTCTTTCTTTAGTTTAATTTATCTTTTTTCCTGAAGTCATCTAATTGATTAATAGACTTTTGTTTGTAGCGGTTTGCCAAAATAGAGGAATGGATATATTTGATGCTATAATTATATATGGAGAGACACTCTGTACAAGTCCTTTTTTGCTTTTGCAACTCCATAATAAGGTTCTTTAAGAAGTTGGTCATTATATAATAAAGTAGTTTAGACATGCAAAACTGTTTTGAAGTAGTTGCGAGGTTGTAGTTGGGAATTAGAATGGGCTTGACATAATAGAATAGGAGTGTCAAAGGAAGTTATGCATAAATAAAAAGAGAAAAAAAATTGCCATGTCATTTAAATTATGTGTTGTTTCAATCATTCAAATTTTGCAACTTAATTTTCAAAATCAATGATTTTAGTTTCGTTATTATGATCATAATAATTTTGGCAACTAACAGCAGATTCAAATTGAGATTTGTACTCCTATTTGTACGTTGCATGAAAGGTTTGTTTTAATACTTATATAAGAAGTTATATTCTCTTTATTCTGAGCATTTATTGATGTTGGATGTAGTTTATCCCTCATTCCTTAGAAACATTGGAAAGTTAAATTGCATCCTCAATTAGTGATGGAGAGATTATTAATAGTTTGTTCCTTATTAAGAGAGTAATATACACAACTGATATTTTGTAGGTTTACCAATTTAGTGTGTTAGTTTTTTCCATTCATTGGTCACATCTTTGTATTTGAAATTTGTTACATAGCTAAACTATAAATGATTCAAGTCACTTAACAATATACTTGCAAGAATTCACCAGTACAGGAAACCTAATATATATAATCATAATTTTGATAATGAATAGGAAAATGACAATACATAAAACTATAATTTGTCAAAAAAATAATCAAATTTTCTTTATGTGGTGGATATTTATTTAGAGAGGCCGAACACATCTTTCGATTACTTTTATACTAGAGTGATACTTTATTAGTTATTGTTTCTTTGTCATATATATATATATATATATTAATTTATTATATTGGATTAGTGATTCATTCATTGTGCCTCGGTAAGCTTATGTATCTATGGATATTTATGCTTCATGAAGAAAAGATTTTGCTAATTAATCTCATCTGTGCCTTTTCTCTCAGCCTTTACAATTGGAGCAAGAAATCCATCTTTCTTTAGCCTTTTTCGATTTCACAATACGGTAAGCGGAATTGGCCACTTTACGAAAATATTTATATTTGTATAGTGTTGTTTTGCAGTTAGGGATTGGTAAGTAAGTTCGTATCAAAGTCGATTGCATAATGGGGAGTTAGTGAGTTTAATGAGTGCAAAGCTTTTAGTTTTCCATTCTCTTTTATAATGCAGAATTGGTTACTTTTTATAGTTTATATTGAACAAATCTTGAATTATAAACAAATTATTTTATATAGATTGACAAAGTGATTATTTTGGATAAATTGTGCAACAAAAGACAAGATGATGACAGTTTACTTTACGTGCCTCGGTTAAACAAGTGCTGCAAATATAAAGGTATTTTACACCAATGTCAAATGCAAAGGTAGTGGATTTTGCATTGCTTCTGCCATTGAATCTGTTTATTCATGAAGGGGTGTTTAGAAGTTTGTATTTTATTTTCTTGGGGGTTGTTCCTTAAGTGTTTTATATTTTCATTTTCTTTTTATGTGATTTTTTTGGCCTACTTAATACAGGAAGTAAAAATATCTTTTAATTATAAGACAAGCCATTAAAGGAAAAAGTTTATGGAACATTCATTAAGGGGTGTGTGGTATTTTCAATTTGTTCCTTTTTGACATCTATGTAGAATTGTAGATAGACAATGAACCTAAATATATACGTGTTACATTTTTTAATTTCACTTAAAGTTTGTTTTGTTATTATCTCTATGATAAGCAGTTTCTTAAACCAGAAATGCTTCCCCCTGCCAATTTAAACCTACTTATTGCTTTAGATTATCTAATTGACAACTTTGGACACTTATATCATAATTTTTTTTGAATATATGGTGATTCGTTTTTTTTTTCCCAAAATTGCAGGGCTTACCATTTGAATTGGCAAGTTTTTTGGCGAGTTGATTGAAAACTGGACAACTTACATTAGGAATCATGTCAATACCATTATAAATGTATACATTTAACTTTTGTTATAGTTAACAAATTACAAATATGTCATTATTTTAGTTCTTTCATTTTTATCAAATATAACCTGAGAAATGAAATTGATGGTTTCCTATACATTAACCCATATTTTTGTTTCACGTTATAATTTCTAAAATTTCAATAATCAAATTGCATAATTTGAAATAACCTGAGAATGGGTTATTGATTTACTCTAAAATCAATAACTACTATTTAATATTTTTGAAATAAGATTTTTTATATGTTGATAGCCATATTGATAGCCATAAAATATCTATGCGTTCCTATAACACGCCCACGCATCGCGTGGGTGGTCAACTAGTTATATAGAATGCTCTGCTTGGTAATATTAAATTAAATGCAATTAATGCCACAATTAAGGAGGAATTTCATAATCATAAATGGTAATTAATCGGTCCACTTCTTTTATATTGTTTCTCAACTGCCCTACAATTTTGAACTTTCTTCACGTTTTCTCCAACTTGACGTGGATTCGTAAATTTAATATTAAACCCCAATTTATTGCATTTGTTTAATCAATTTAACATAAAATTAAAGAGACGGAGGGCCCGGCAAATCATCACCATCTTTTAGATTTCTCAACGAACTTTTCTCATTCCTTCTAAAAGCATTATAAATAACCACACATTAATATATGGTCTTTGTTCTTGAAAATATAAATTTAGGATCGAGTGCACAATATTATTCCATAAATTATTTTAAGAGGACATTATAGCACATACAAAAGCTAGAGACTGCTTGAATTGATGGATTAGTATTCTTGAGTGAGATTTGTATTTATTGTTGTGAACATGGGAACAATAACCAGGTCTCAATCCACAAATAAATTCGAGAAATCCATTTCAGAAATTTTCACGAACATTTGGTGGGTGGAAACCGACAAGCAGTAAGATCTTCAACTCAAACCAAGATAAACAATACAACAACAAGCAAATATGGATAAACAATCAAGAGTAATGATAACCAAGTGTAAATGAAATAGAAAGAACACACCAGAGATTTTGTGGAACCCTTCGAGTCTTCCAATTGAAAGGAGAGCACATTTATTGATAAACTAAGAATTTACACCAATTCTCTCTCAATAATATTTACTCTAAATCAATGGAACAAACCTCCAATTGATCACATTTTAACCTTAGCTAAACCCTAGCTAAGAATAAGTCTCTCTATTTCACTCTTGCAAATGCATTCTTTCATAAATAAAAATAAACCTCTCTATTTATATCAAGTGAAAAATTAGACCTATTTACTTTTAACCGCCCAGGTACAAAACATGTTTTGCACCAATTCTGAGTGCTTACTGTCTGATACAAAACATGTTTTGCACTAAGTCCACGAGCATACTGTCTAGTGCAAAACACTTTTTTCACCATCACTACTTGCATCAATTACAAGCCACACACAACATTTATACATTTACTGATTTTCCTTGCTCTTTTATTTGTAAGTTAATTGTGAAGGTTGTCATTGTAATTCTTAAGGAATTTCAGATATTATTAGGGGGAAGCTAACTATAGCTTGCGTGTAGTTTCATTTGTTAGAACGATTTATCTTTTCATGTATAGGCTAATTTTTTTTTAGTTTCATTTGTTAGAGTTGCCAATATTAATTTCTCTGTAAAGGCAATTTTTGTTGTGCATAGGTAGGTTGCTTTAGAACTTCATTTCAAATGAATTGGTGTTTTCAAAGACACTATAATACCATAAATTAATTATATATTGTCTCTTGATCAAATTTTGTATCCTACTTTGTGGTAGTTAAGTATGAAGATTACTGACATTTTCGTACTGTAATGGGTGATTATGATTTTTATGGAATAAAGGGTGCCTTTAATTAAAAGATTAAAAAATGCTTTGAAACATTATTAAGTTTTATAAGAAATTTAGAAAAAAAAAATCAGTTTGATAAGAAAAAAAAATCCTAATATTTTTATATCATGCCCTAAATGAATGGAATTTATCGTGTTACTTGATTTTTGTTTGTTAAGAGCTATCGCATTCCACAAATACTACTGTCACCCTAATGTTTTATTTAGAATTCATTTTATATTATAAAATCCCACTTATATTTTTTAAAAGCTCAACTCCTTACAAACAATTTTTTTTTATTCTAAAAAAAAAAGATTTTTTAAAAATACAAAATCCATACTTTCGGAGACACCAAAACAAAAAAATGTATTAACCAACTCAAGTAGTCTGCTCCATTTACTAATTATGATTCACCATCTATCTCGATTCTCTTCCATCTTCATTCATTTTATATATGCAAATATATTCTACTTACCTTCTTTCTTTCTTTTCTTAAGTTGTTCATAATAGCAATAAGAAAAATGATGAAAAAAGTAATTAATTTGAATGAGAAGATCGAAAAAAAATTAAGAAGTGTTGTGAGATACTCTCCATCTCATATCATTTTTGTAAATATATGTTGTTCATCCTCCTTTATATTTTGTGGGGAAAATTTCTTCACCACCCACCACCACAAGAAAACTTTTCCATGAAAAATGCCAAAAAGTAAGATTTAATCACACTACACCCCTCAACTTATTTTTCTATCTTTTCACTAAATTAGTTATTTTTTTATCCCTTTTTCATGTTGCTATCGAAAGGAATTACGTTCCTTTTAGTATTTTCCTCTCATCCTTATTAATATAGTTCACCTTGTACTCCCGATATTTTTGAGCTAGTCTTAAAACCTCCCGATATATATATATATATATATTTAAAACCTACTCGCCTAGATCTATAAAATAAGATCTGTTGTGACTATTTTTTTAAAAAAAAATTATGAGATTTTTTAGTTAGTAAAAAAAAACTCAAACAAAAACAAAATTCAGTTTTTAACATACTTCCAAATTCTACAAAACATCATATTTTAACCAAACATCACCTAAGTTTTTGTAACACAATTCAAATCCTTAATAATTAAACCATACCAATGTTGTGTTTGGCTTGTAATCAATGCAAGCATGTATGGTGCAAAATAGTTTTTGCACCAAAACAGTGCATGCGGATTAGGTGCAAAAGGTCTTTTGCACCAAAACAGTGTACTCGGCGGAGGTGCAAAACATGTTTTGCACCAAAACAGTGTACTCGAGAATGGGTGCAAAATGTGTTTTGCACCTGGGCGGGTAAAAACTTTTTGTCTTGTTTTTTCACTTGGTATAAATAGGAAGGCTTATTTCTATTTTGATATACTTGAAAAGAGTTGCTTTGTGAGAGTGAAAGAGAGAAAGACTTGTGCTTAGCTAGGGTTTAGCTAAGGTGAGAGGTGATCTTTGGAGGTTTGTTCCATTGATCTAGAGTAAGGATTATTGTGAGAGAATTCTTGTAAGTTCTTGGTTATCAATAAAAGTTGCTCCCTCTTGGTGGAAGACCCAAAGGGTTCCACAAAATACGGTGTGTTCTTTCTTGCTTTATTTTGCTCTTGATTGTCATTGCTATTTATCTTCCATCTATATTTGCTTGAGTTTGTGTTGGTGATTCTTGGTTTGATCAACGATCCTATTGCTTGACGGTTTCCGCCCGCCAAGTGTTTGTGGAAATTCCCGAAAGGGATTTCTCGGGTTTATTGGTGGATTTGGGAATTGGTCATTGTTCCCACGTTCACAACAAGTGGTATCAAAGGATTTGGTTGGTGCCTAGTGTTTGGTATCAAGGTTTGCCTATTGGGTGCAAGGTTTGTGCGCCAAGTGTTCGATAAATGGCCGAAGGGACTCAAACCGGAGTTGTTGCAACACAAGCTAGTTCTTCTACCATTGTAGGTGTTGGGAGCACTATGGAGGTTAAGATAAAGCCTTATGACGAGGTTATCAATTTCGGTATTTGGCAAAGGCGGATGCGGGGGGTACTCGTCCAATCGAATTTGCAAGTTGCATTGCTTGGACTTGAGAAAAAGCCGCAAGAGATGTCCGAAGACCAATGGAATGAGATTGATAAGAAAGCTATGTCCGCTATAGAGATGCATGTGACCGACGAAGTGTTGAGAAACTTGATGTCGGAGAAGAATGCAAAGGATATGTGGACTAGAATGGAGGAGATGTACATAGGGAAGTCTATGTCCAACAAGTTGAACCTCAAGAAGCAACTTTTCAAGTTGGAAATGAAGGAGGGGCAAGATTTGAACAAGCACATCAATGTCTTCAAGGCAATAGTGCATGATCTTGAGAGAATTGATGTTGTATTTGATGAGGAGGACCGCGCCTTATTGTTGCTTGCTTCATTGCCGGACTCCTATGATCACTTTGTTACCACATTGATATTTGGCAAGACAACGCTCAAGTTTAATGAGGTTGTCAAGGACCTCCAATCGCACGTGGCCATGAAAAAGGGAGGTAGCGGGGCAAGCTCTTCATCAAGTGAAGGCTTGGTTGCCAAGAGTGGTGGTGGTGAACGAAGTGGGCGGTCAAGGTCACGGGGTGCCAAGAATAGAGGCACGGGTCGGTCTCAATCACGAGATCGAAGTAATTGGGAGTGTTTTAAGTGTCACAAGGTAGGCCACATCAAGAAGAATTGCCCGGAGCTAAAAGGTAAGAAGGCGGACGCGCCAAGAGAGGTTGCGGGAGTTGCGACCCAAGAGGTGGACCAAGAGGTTAACACCGATGTTCTTACTTGTTTTTTAGCGGATCAAAATAGTGGGTGGATTCTTGATTCCGGATGCTCCTATCACATGTGCCCGAATCGTAATTGGTTCGTTGATTACACGGAATGTAATGGAGGAGAAATCTTCATGGGCAATGATGCTACATGCAAAGTTGTCGGTATAGGCACGGTGAAAATAAAGATGTGGGATGGCGTGACCCGCACGCTAAGTGATGTTAGACACGTACCCGCTCTCAAGAAGAATTTGATCTCCTTAGGCACGCTCGACTCAAAAGGGTGTGTGATTCAAGCCGAAGACGGGGCTATGAAGGTGAAGAATGGATCAATGGTGATTTTGCGCGGCACAAAGTCATCGAACAACCTTTATAGGTTGAAAGGAACCACGGTGGTTGGTGGAGCGGCGATTTCCACGGAAGCGGAAGGTGATGAGCTTTTGTTATGGCATATGAGGCTTGGCCACATGAGCCAACGGGGCATGGAGGAGCTTCATCGACGAAAATTGTTGAAGGGGGTCCATGGGTGCAAGCTCGATTTCTGCAAGTATTGTGTGATGGGCAAGCAAACTAGAGTTCGATTTGATACCGCGGAACACAAAAGCCGAGGTATGCTTGATTATATTCACTCCGATGTGTGTGGCCCTTTAGAGGTAGTTTCTTTGGGCGGTTTCAAATATTTTATGACTTTTGTTGATGATTTTTCACGTCGAGTCTGGGTTTACTACTTGAGGGAAAAATTCGAGGTTTTCGGAAAATTCAAGGAGTGGAAGGCTATGGTGGAAAATCAAACGGGTCGGAAAGTAAAGTATTTGAGAAGTGACAACGGAGGGGAGTATAAGGATGGAGAATTCGTGAAGTTTTGCAAGAATGCCGGCATCAAAAGGCACTTTACCGTGAAGAAAACTCCACAACAAAATGGAGTTACGGAGAGAATGAACCGTACCATTATGGATAGAGCGAGAAGTATGAGGATTCATGCGGGTTTGCCGAAAACATTTTGGGCGGCTTGTGTTGATCATGCCGTATACTTGGTCAATAGGTCACCGAATGTGAATCTTGGTTTGAAATGTTCGGAAGAAGTATGGTCGGGGCGAGAAGTGGACTACTCTAAGTTAAGAGTATTCGGGTGCCCGGTATATGCTCATATTCCTAGCGACGAGAGATCAAAGAATGACCCGAAGGCTCACCGGTGTATCTTTCTCAGTTTTGGGGGAGAGGTGAAAGGGTTCAAGCTTTGGGATCCGGTAGCGAGAAAGCTTTTATTTAGCCGGGATGTGACATTTGATGAGGGAGCTATGCTTAAGGAACGGGAATACCAAGAGATCAATGATAACGGTGGGGTTAATACGGTCAAGATTCCAATTCTAGTTCCAAGTTCGTCGGTTACCGGAAGTGGTGGAGCATCTTCAAGCGGTAGTAGAGATGATTCTCATGAAATTCAACCGAATGACGACGCGGTTGAGGTGGAGCTAGAGGAAGAGGAATCCGAGGAAAGACCGGGTGAGGTGGAGCCGGAACCATCGATAGCACGAGATAGACCACGACGGGCAATCAAACCACCCTCAAGGTTTGGTTGGGAAGACGAGGTCAACTATGCCCTTATTACAAGTGAGGGTGATCCAACTAGTTATAAGGAAGCCATCAGTGTCGAAGACAAGGATAGTTGGATGGGTGCTATGGTAGAGGAGATAGAGGCTTTACGAATGAATTCCATTTGGGATTTGGTTCCTAGGCCTAAGGACCGGAGTATTATCGGTTCCAAATGGGTATTTAGGAAGAAAGAAGCAATCAACAAAGATGAAGCACCGAAATTCAAGGCACGGTTAGTAGCGAAGGGGTTTACTCAAAAGGAAGGGGTTGATTATGATGAGATTTTTTCCCCGTTTGTGAGACACACTTCGATACGGGTTTTGCTTGCTATGGTAGCTCAATTTGATTTGGAGCTTGAGCAAATGGATGTAAAAACGGCTTTTCTTCATGGTGATTTGAAGGAGACGATTTACATGGCGCAACCGGAAGGGTTCAAGGAAGTAGGTAAGGAAAAATTTGTTTGTTGGCTCAAGAAGTCATTGTATGGACTAAAGCAGTCGCCAAGGCAATGGTACCTACGGTTTGATTCATTCATGTTGCGGATTGGTTATCGTCGGTGTGATGGTGATCATTGTGCCTATGTTCGGAACTTTGATGATGGCACATTTATCTTGTTGATGCTTTATGTGGATGATATGCTTATAGCGTGTCGAGATATGTCAAAGGTGAAGGAGCTCAAGGTGCAATTGGGCCGGGAATTTGACATGAAGGATCTTGGGGCCGCACAAAAGATTATTGGTATGGAGATTCGGAGAGATAGAAAGGTTGGCAAGTTGTGGCTTTCGCAAAAGAAATAGATTTCTCATGTCATTGAGAAATTCAATATGTCAAGTGCGAAACCGGTTTCTACTCCGTTAGCTCCTCATTTTGCTTTGTCTGCAAAGCAATGTCCTTTCTCTCTTGATGAGTGTGCCGAGATGTCGACAACACCGTATGCTTGCGCGGTTGGTTGTCTAATGTATGCCATGGTGTGTACAAGGCCGGATCTAGCTCACGCGGTTGGAATGGTTAGTAGGTATATGTCGAATCCAGGTAAAGAGCATTGGAATGCGGTTAAATGGGTTCTTCGATATCTACAGGGTACCAAGTCCTTGGGTATAGTGTTTGAGCGAAAAGATGGGGCTGATAGTGTTGCGGGATTCGTAGACTCCGATTATGCGGGGGACCTTGATAAAAGAAGGTCAACCACGGGTTATGTGTTCACTTTGGCAAGTGGGCCGGTTTCGTGGAGATCTATCTTACAAGCAACAAGCGCTTTGTCTACCACAGAGGCAGAGTATATGGCACTCACGGAGGCGTCGAAGGAGGCGGTATGGTTAAAAGGCTTAGTGAGCGAGTTGTGTTTGAAGCATGAGAGTATTTTGCTACGGTGTGATAGTCAAAGTGCGCTTTACTTGGCAAAGAATCAAGTGTATCATGCTCGCACGAAGCACATAGATGTGCGGTATCACCGAGTTCGGGATTGGGTTAATTCCGGGAAAGTCGTCCTAGAAATGGTGAATACGGATGAGAATGCGGCCGATATGCTCACAAAACCGGTAACCGCGGAAAAGTTTAGGCATTGCCTAAAGCTTCTTAATCTCACTTCATGTTGAAGGAGGAGGGTGTGACCTTGGAGGTGTCGGGATAATCTCTAAGGGGATGCACGATTCTTATCCCGAGGTGAAGCAATCGAGGTTGGCTTGGGATTACTCGCCAAGGTGGAGATTGTTGTGTTTGGCTTGTAATCAATGCAAGCATGTATGGTGCAAAACAGTTTTTGCACCAAAACAGTGCATGCGGATTGGGTGCAAAAGGTCTTTTGCACCAAAACAGTGTACTCGGCGGAGGTGCAAAACATGTTTTGCACTAAAACAGTGTACTCGAGAATGGGTGCAAAATGTGTTTTGCACCTGGGCGGGTAAAAACTTTTTGTCTTGTTTTTTCACTTGGTATAAATAGGAAGGCTTATTTCTATTTTGATATACTTGAAAAGAGTTGCTTTGTGAGAGTGAAAGAGAGAAAGACTTGTGCTTAGCTAGGGTTTAGCTAAGGTGAGAGGTGATCTTTGGAGGTTTGTTCCATTGATCTAGAGTAAGGATTATTGTGAGAGAATTCTTGTAAGTTCTTGGTTATCAATAAAAGTTGCTCCCTCTTGGTGGAAGACCCAAAGGGTTCCACAAAATACGGTGTGTTCTTTCTTGCTTTATTTTGCTCTTGATTGTCATTGCTATTTATCTTCCATCTATATTTGCTTGAGTTTGTGTTGGTGATTCTTGGTTTGATCAACGATCCTATTGCTTGACGGTTTCCGCCCACCAAGTGTTTGTGGAAATTCCCGAAAGGGATTTCTCGGGTTTATTGGTGGATTTGGGAATTGGTCATTGTTCCCACGTTCACAACAACCAAATATTCACCACGCGCTATGAGCGTGCAGGCTTTCGTTATATGCACACATATATTAAGCTAAAATAATAAATATGTAATGAATGTTTGATATGGTTGAATCGTTAATTATATTCCTTTCTAACCATTAGAGCTCCAGGTTTAAATCCAACCGACGGTTTTTTCCATTCAAAACAATAAATGCAAGGGTGCAATAAGAAATTTTTAAAAAAATTGATGTCATAATTACCCTAAAATGTACGAAGATAAAATTATCCTTCTATATTACTATAAACTAGTTTTTTAACCCCTACAATGCACAAACACTTTAGTTTTTATATATATTTTATTTGTATAAGTTTATTTGTTATTTACAAAATTTTAGACATATACAATTAATATACCTAAAGTTAACGTTGTATATTTGTATACATGAACCACCAAAATTGAAGGCTCTCCAAAAAGCTCAAAATTTCCTTGCTGGCCTGCCTTCGGGTGGGGAATGCTGTTTTGCACTCTACAATGTATAATAATAATAATCTAAAATCTTGAATTGTCTTTCATGTTACACTAGATATTCAAAAAAACTTATCAAGATATTCAAAAAACCTTAAATTGAGCAACTTTTTCAAATGGTTAAAATATGTGATTATTTATTGTTAGTGAAGCGTAACATTCAACCCCGCTTAAATCTCCAATCGGGTGGTTGCATTTTCCTATTTGAATGTTTAGATCTCCTTAAAAAATATATCCAAAGCAATTACTCATAGTTCCACCTTGATTCGTGTTCTAAAAAAATGATAACATGAGTCTTTCCTCTAAATCAATTAATCAAAAAAATGAATTCAACACTGTTGGTGGGATCTCTTTTAAACAGTGATTTATGTACACGTTTTATATTGACAGATAAAAAAATAAGAAGTTAACATGAATGAAAACTCGATGAATTTTGACATTGATGTTGAAAGATTAAAAGAACTTGCAAATTGAAAAACCAATTCTTGTCAAAAAAACAAAAAAAAATGAAAAACCAATTTATTCATATTCACAAGACCAAGTTTAAAATATTCACTTTTTTTATAGGACTACTCAAGTTAAATTTGAAGTATTATATTTTGTTTTGAAATATAATCAATGAAAAAAATATTTACATAAATAAAAAATAAGTTATATTTTTTACCATAACTTTTATATAAAAGTACAAAATAAAAGTGAGAGGAAAAGGAGTAGAAAATATCTCCTTTTACAATACTTTTTTTTTGGGACAATCCTTTTACAATACTTTGCTATTGGGTTTATTGGGTTGTAGCCCACTGGTAGAAGCAAGCCTCTTGTCAAATTAAAAACGTGTGATGGCCAAACTGGGAAGTGGATTTCGATAACAATTACAGAATTATATTTTGGTTAGTGGTTATTTTTTAAAAATTTAAAATTTTAACTTAAAATTAATTTTATTTTTATACTTTTTAAAATTTATTTCACTTTATTTTCTCCCTCTATTTTTTTTTTAAACACCATAACTTTAAATCGAAAAATCAAAATTAGATAAAAAAATATATATATATTTGAAATATACTCGTCGAGATATTTAAAATAAGATCAATTGTGACTATTTTTAGAAAAAAAATTTATGAAGTTTTTTAGTTAATAGAAAAAAACTCAAACAAAAACTAAATTCACTTTTCAACATACTTCCAAATTTTACCAAACACCACATTTTAAAAACTCAACTCAAAATATCACCATAATGTTTAAGAAAAGTTGAAAATAGAAAATAGTGTATACAAAAAAAAATTAGAAAATAGTAATTTGGCTAGCAGCTTTCCACAGTCTCCTTGTTTTAATTAAAAAGAAGAAGAAGAAGAAGAAGAAGAAAGAAAAATAATCAATTGCTCAAAGAATTAGAACTTATTAATAGTAAAAAAAAATACAAAATTTACACCCTTCTTTTAATAATACAAAAAAAAAGATACAACTAAATAAGAAAATAAAAAGATACAACTAACGCCAGAATCTACAACAAGAAGAATATATATAGAGAGAGCTATGCTATATATCTTTTTTATAGCCTAACCCTATATATATATATATATATATATGAAAAACAAACGAAAATAAATTAAACAAATAATATAAAATACTTAAAAGAAAAACTAGAAAGACTTTAACAAACAATTACCCAAACCAAAGTCGATAAATTAAAGGACTCTAAACCATATTTATTTAAGCCAAAGTTGACAAAGAACTTTAACCAAGATACGAACAAAAATGAGAAAACTCAAGTCGTCACTACAAGAATGACAAAGGGAAACTAACAATATGAAATACTTAATTAACCAGTAAAAAAAGAAGTGATAAATGACTCTGATTTTAAAATTATATAAATCTGGCAATCACTTTAAAATTCTATCTTTTAAATTAAAGACACTTACATCTGAGGCTCATTCACGTTTGGAGAATCAAATACTACAAAGGAGATCAATCACATATTACATAAGTTTGTTTGCCCCTCTTACTAATAAATTCTGGCTCCCACCCCTTTAATTTTCTTTTGGAGTGGCCAATGCATGATATGTCTAGATGTGAAATGCTCATTAATATTGGGACTTTTTGTAATGCATGCTACAGTTATTGTTACATAAATACATCTTTCTCGGTAAAAAAAAAAATATTCCTTTTATATACTAAATACAAATTACTTGATTTTAAAGTATTTTAAAACTTCATATAATTAATGTCGTGTGTTCCGGATTCTGGATTCAAATATAATTGAAGGGGTAGCCCACCCCTCATGGATGAAAACCGCACTTATTATACTAGCTTTGGAAGCTCGGCGTAGTTGATCAAACAAGGAATTCTACATTTGTTCTCAGGGCGAATAGATTATATTATATGAGGATCCGTTATGATTGACAATATACTGAATTCAGTTTGAACCGTGAATCTGATTGACAATTTATTTGACCATTAAATTATTGTGATATTTTTAAAATATATGCTTACTCAACTACTATTTATGTTAAAATTTTCTGATAACCACTAAAAGTTGGTCAAGTGACACTCGCATGACCAACTGAAAGGGCAATTTCGTCAAACCTAACAAAAATCACTTCTTTCTTCCCTTTTCCTCCCCTGTTTCTCCATTCCTCTTTCTGTCCCCCCAACTTCAAATAAAACACATAGTAGACCAACACAAACCATATCAGAACTCTCTCTGGTATTTTTGGAAATTGTTTGGTGTTAAACGAAGAGATTTATTGCTTTACTTTTGGAATTTGTTTGGTATTAAATGAAGGGATCTTGCTGCCTCATTTTGGTTTCTAGAAAGTTGGAAGGAGTCTTTGAGCTTAACAAATATATTGGTGCGCGACAAGAAACTATGGTAAAACACGTACTTTTTATATTCAAATTTGTTAAATTGGTTATTTATAATTTATAGAGCTTCTTAGCGAGACTTCTTACAGGACATATTAACTACCCATCGGTAACAACTTCATAACAATTGAAATATGTGTTAGCTTTATATATCGAGATTATAAGTTGGAGTGTAAATTATAGCGTGTTTGTACGTGTAGGGTGGCTCAGAAGAGTTAATTTGTGCACGAGTTAAAAGAAAATCTAAAAAATAGTGATTCTATGTTAAGGCTCCATTTGATAGTACGTAATTTGGAAAATGAAAAGAAGAACAACTAATTTGGGTAAGAAGAAGTAAAATAAGTTGAGGGATACGGTGAGATCAACTATTGGCTTTTGCTTTTTTCCATGGAAAAATTTATTTGGGTGATGGTGGAGAATTTTTTTTCACAAAACATTAAAAAATGATGGAGAACATATACTCACAAATATAAATATGAGATGGAGAGCATCTCACTATATATCTCAACTTATTTTCCACATTCTCACCCAAATTAATTGTTTTTATTTTTATTTTTT
Source organism: Lonicera japonica (assembly GCA_021464415.1). NCBI lineage: Eukaryota > Viridiplantae > Streptophyta > Magnoliopsida > Dipsacales > Caprifoliaceae > Lonicera > Lonicera japonica. The sequence goes on from CM038464.1 coordinate 45,823,952, forward strand.
ATATTGCTATAAAATAGAGCCTAAGTCATTAACTACACTCAATTAAAAATATCTTATAAATTAAAGAAAGTACATGAAAACTTATTAAGTTGATTTTTTATGAAAGTTTACAGACCTGCTATATTACTATCTAACGGAGGTTAAAACTCTAACATCATTTTAAGTTACATGATAGATTCATAGTGATGAAATACCATGCTATCGTTGTCCAATGGCAGAGCCAAGAATCTGGGCTAAGGGGGGGCGAAATTCAAAACATACAAAAATATATATAAAGTCATAAAATTTGAACGTAAACACAATAGTATTAATAATAATACTTTATACAACTCAAATAGATAATTATATAACCAATTACGAGAAATTACAATAATATAATGCAAATATAATAGTATTAATAATATCATGCAGTTAATCAAGAATCACAACTAATATTATATAAGTATATAAGAAATTTAAGTATACCTAATATTAAAAAGTTGATATAAGAAAGGATTTGATGTGGTAGTGTTGGAAAAATAGGTAAAATACCATTTTAGAGCCATTTTGAGGGTAATTTTCAAGTAGGACCTCACATTCGATTGTAAAATATTATTATAGATTCGTATTTTCCTCTGTGAGGACATCGAACGTATATTTGTTTGCTCAAAATGCTTGTGGGGTGGATGAGAAATTGTCACCCAAAGTGAATTACTCGATATAGAAAAATGGAATGAAAATGAGTAAGTCTCACATGGAAACTTTGTGAAAAAAATTGATAGGTTTATAAGAGATCACCTCTTATAAACTTGATAAGCATTTAAGAAAAATAAAATCCTTATATATAGTTTTGTTCTCTTACACTTTGGTAACCTTCAAGCATAACTTTCTGCACATAAGTTCATATATATATATATATATATATTTAAAAAATACCCCATGTACAATAAAAAATATCCAAAACCAAGTGCACCCCCACTTGCCCTCATTTAGCTCCGCCTATGTCGTTGTCTAATAGCTGAAAAGGCCCACTATTTCTTCCTCAACAATTAGAGCATCTCTAATTTTGATATGGATGGAATTTTCAATTAAAGAGAATTTTCATCATGGTGAATGGTATATATGCTAACAGCATTACTAATTTAGACTCTCGAAAGATATTGTGATGTAACATGATATTAGAGTCATAAGCTCCGTTTGATGGTAAAAAGAATTGCTTTAATTGCGTGAAAAGTTGAAAAATAAATTTGATTTTATGCTAATTTTTTTGAGTATATGTCTTCCATCCTTTTTTAGTTTTTGTGAAAAAAAATTGTTCTTCAACCCACAAAGAAAAATTTTTGTTAAAAAAAGTCAAAAAGTAAGAGTTAATCTCATTAGTCGGTTTAATTTATTTTTTAACTTCTCACACAAATTAATTGTTTTTGTTACAATTTTTCATATTGATATGAAACGGAGCAATAATTTAATATTTTTCATTTGAATTTGTTTTCCTTTGCCTGTAACATATCCATGCTGTTTGTGCACTAGCTGACCACTAGATATACATTTTCAAAGAAATGCTTTGAAAAATACTTGTAATATACCTGCGCATCTGATGGCCCATCTTTTTTCTTTGGACTGTATTAACCAAGGGCCTAAACTTTTGTATGTTGCTCCTCCCACAGTTAGGGAGGCCGGTTCTAATGATATTATAATGAGCTAGGCTCTCTTGCCAGTTGCCCCCTTTTGTATCAAAAAAAAAAATTAAAAGTTAAAAATAATTTTTTTATCCCAAGTAAGGTTAGTGGTTTTGACTTGTTTGTTATGATTCTCATCAATGTCGACATTTAATTGGTAAATTGATATTAAGATTTTGTTTGTGAGTAATTAAATATTGATGTTGAGATTTGATTTGATTTAATTTAATTTAACTTAATTTAATTTGAAATTGTGGTTATTTTTTATCATCTTGAAAAAAAAAATTGCATTTCTGATTGATTTGTGCCCTCCCCTTAATTATATTGATGAGACCCGAACAAGTTTCGACCAACTCAAAACAAGTTTTATTTTGAAAAATTCAAACCCATCTCATTGGTTAGAATTGAATTGGGGCATTTTAACATCCTTAACGCATATGATTCACATAGAGCATAATTTCATGTAAAAATAATAGTGCAAGAAGATTCGCAAGCGTATTTGGAGTTGCTCCATCTCTTTTATTATTCGTTGTTACAATTATGAACCTCATTGCATGTATATTTGTATAGCTAAGTTAGGACATGAATTTGGCTTGGATTACGGTTTTGGTTTTCTTATCAGAAGTCTCCTCCAGTGGAGCTAGGGAGATTGTAGATAGGGAACTTATCGTGTAGGGTTTTGGACTTTTGGGTGCCGTGTCCCCTTCTGTAGCAAAAACGAAAATTAAAATAACGAACTACCCTTTTTTTTTAATACAAGTTGTTACAAATACACCTAGCTATTACTCGATTTTAGGGGAGGATAGAAGCTAGGGTCGCTAAGATTTGAATTCGAGATATCTTGATCTATAATCAAGACTCGATCTTACCCCTACTTGATCTGCACAATCAAATGTTAAGAATATTTATCCTTTCCTCTTCAGTATTTTTTATGAAAATGGACAAGAATAAACTTTATGTTATATTATGAAATATGCTGCATCAATTATATTCCATAAACAATGAGACTATTAATTTAGATAGTGGACTTATATATAGGGCTCCTTTAAATTAACTCGTGTGAAAAGTTGAAAAATACAGTGAGATGTTTTCTTACTTTTTTTTTTATTATTATTTTGATAGATTCTTTTTTATGAGGGAGAGGATAGGGTTGTCAAACAATTTTTTTTCACATAAAATAATAATTAAAATGATGGAAAAAATTTACTCATAAAAATAATAAATACAAATATAATTACATCACTTAACTGGAGAGGGGGGGGTATTAAATTCATTCCTTTCACGTCTCCTTCCTTCCATGAAATTGCTGTGTTAGCTTATTTATTCCCCTCACGTACGGGGGTCACCTCGATCTCCTTTTTCCTGGCAATTACTTAGCATTGAAGCTTGCTTTTCTTGGAAACGCAGGTGAAATGAAATTATGCCACGAACGATTGAACTCTACAAATTTATTTACGACACAAAAGCAACTAGCATTGCTTTTTGACTTTTAGTACTACCTTCTCAGAATTGGAGCCCTTCTTTTCTCCTCAATTTCTTTTTCGATATTCATAATATAAATTAAGCGATAGAGGAATATTCGATCGTATATTTATGAAATTTATAAAACTATCTTAAAAAAAAAATTAAACATTTTTTTGTTGTTTATCTATACTTACTATACTATATATTATAGATAGATAATACATATATATATATATATATATTTGCAAGTTATCTTATACTATATTTAGTATTGATGATTAAATCGAAGTCTGTGAATTATTTATCTTACGTCTCTTACACCTACGAAGTTAGATTAATTCGTCATTTCTTACTAGAATAAAATAATCATATCCAATTTTTAAATCTTACATCAATTTGTTAGTTTTGAATATCAAATACTCATATCTATGTAAAAGTATATACGTACTCAAATCTTTTTCTTTTAAAACAAATTAATAATAGGAGTATAAGTGTATAACTTATTTAGAATTTATTTTTTTCTTTTTTGGGTCTCATGAGATTTTTTTCACACTGCACTAAATGTGAGATTAATTTCTACTCTTAGAACTGAGCTTGTCACTAGCTACAATAAAATTTGCACATGTGAGAAATCAAATACCCCACTAAATAGACCAAGCACATAAAAAAATGATCGAATATTTTGTCCCAATCTCAACAAAAACTTAGTGGTAGATAAATCATCAAGCCAATCAAATAAAATCAAATTATTAAAGGGGCAATTAAAAAAAAGGGCTTATTAGAGAAAGATTTTTACACTAAAGCCAAGGAATAATTTTTTTTTAAATAAAGGGCCTATTTTTTATTTTATTGATAATATGACATGTGTCTTTTTTTTTCATTATAAAATGACATCCCAACCCTTAAAAAAACTAAAAATACTAATATGCATTAAAATATGGACTGCAATATGAACTTTGCGGTCTATATTTCACTGCAATATGAACTTTGCATTTTATTTCATTGCTATGTGAACTTTGCAGTCGATATATTTTAGTGCAAAGTTCATATTGCATAAATTTTACTGCAATGTGAACTTATTTTTATGCATATTTCATATTGCAGTCCATATTTATTGCAGTCACTGCAATTTCACTTTGCAGTTCATATTTTCACTGCAATATGAACTTTGCAGTCCATATTTTTTGTGCAAATTTCATAAAAATGAGTAATTTAGGTAATACATAACATGTTTTTATTAATTAAATGATATTTAAGTTTATTCAAATACATTCATTTAAAATATAAAACAAAATAGGCCTCTTACACTAATTACAAATTAAAAATAGGCCCTTCATACAAAAAAATATTATTCATTAGATTTTTGGTAAAAATCAATGTATAATAAGCCCTTCTACCTAATTTCTAGATTATTAAATTATAATAGTAATATCTTAAACTTGCCTGTTATTATTGATTTGGGACTGTACCAAATCAAATGCTGTACAAAAGAAAATCAGGATATTTTGATCTAACTACCAAACGTAGAACTTAACAAAATTAACATTCTAAACTCTCTAAAAAATTGAACAATTTTACATAGAAAATATGGCCTCAGCTAGTCCATCTAATTATTTATTTTCTAGCTAATATGGGAGAAGTGAGAAACATTAATGACCCATCTCTTAATTTTGTGCTATGTGGCATCTAATTAATTGATATATATATATACACAATACATATGTATTCATTAAATTAGTTTCTTGAATTTATTTATACATAATTTTATGTCCATTTTATTTTTGTCATAAAAAATTATTAGATATATACTGAGTCATGTAGAAACATGTTTATTTGAGATAATAACATACGCTTTTTATATTTTCACTCATTGATAAACATAAATGTGTATTATTTTTCTTTACTAAATTATATAATAAAAATAATTTTAAATTGGCTACGTGTCGTTAAAAATAAATTTATTTAAATGTCCATACATTTGCAAAATTTGTTAGATACCTGTACATTGAACATGTTACTAACTAGTTTATTATACTAAAATTACATAAATGATAAATAAAAATTACATTAAATTAAATTGATTCTAAGTGAGTTTGCTAGCATAATCTTTTCATTTAATCAATTTATATCATACAACCAATAAAAAAAAACACAACCTTCATTTTTAAGAAATAAATCTTGGTTCCAAAAAAATAAAAGATAAAGATACACTACACCTCAAAAAGACAGTGGATAAAAAGAGGGAATATCTCACGGGCCAAAGAAAGAGGGACAAAATTTGGAAAAAAAATTAAAAAGACCGAGACTTGACTTAACCTAATCGATGACTTACCAGCCAAGAATAAAACAAATGGACACGTGTCAGCATATTACAAGTACGTAGTGTTTGTCAAGGTATGTTAATCTTATTTTTCAGTTCCGCACGAACTCAAAAAAAAAAACACCTCTCTCTCTCTCAGAAAACACTCTTCTCTCTTTCTTTCTCTAAACCTTACAGCTTCTCATCAGCAGAGTTTTTCATCGTCCATTTTCAAGTTCATCGCCGATCATCAACTTTCACAGCCGATCGTAAAATTCGTCGCCCTTTCAATTCCGAGGTGAATTCTGATTGTTTTACTTCTTATAATCATGCTCTGTTTTCATAATATATAAATGGCGTGGATTTTAATTCTTTGACCCTTGGATTGAAACGGAATACTCATAAATTCATCTGTATATCTTTCTTCAAATTGAATAGAAATAGTGTACCCATAAGTAGTTCCTCTGTGATCTGTATATATTTGCTGAAAGATCGGTCTGTTGAGTATTCTTCGCTGCTTCTTCTATCATTGCATTACTCGCATACATTGGTTTCAACTTTAATTGTTCGCGATTCTTTTTCGTTCGATCTTTTACATCGTATTTTCAAAAGTTCATCTGTAATCTCTGTATATATATATATATCTTTCTTCAAAGATCATTTCGTAGACTATAATTCTTCCATATACTTTCGTTTGTTTTCATTTGTATAATACATTAGTTGCATACATGTTTAATCATATTGATTGTGTGCGTGAATATTAAATACACACACATATATATACGTATGTATTCACACCTCCGATCAGTGCATGATGTAGAAAATATACAGAATTCAAAGATTTCTAAATTTTCTTGGAATATACCAGTAATTGTTGCTATAACTTATGAATTTTCTCAGCAATTGTATCTAACTAAATTCATTTGATTTAGTTTCCTCATCGTCTTAAAATTATCGAGTCTGAGTTAGTTTGGTCTTGGTCTTGGTCGTTCCCCTAATAGAGAGGGGTCCATTGGGTACATTCACGTAGTCAATATTTTTGGTCTTTACTAAAGTCTTCATAAAGATAATAAAGTTGAGGAGTTGTTGTCCCTTTTGGTTTCTCTCATTTTACCCATGATGATATGATATTTCTTTAAAGAGAAAAAGGTAAACACTTATTAGTACCCTTATGGTTCCATCCTAACTATATGTTTTGATTTGCATGCTAATTTTATTTTTTATGGGATTTATTCTTCACAGACCCTCTTCCAATGCTATGTGTAGATAGTCAAGAAGTCAATGGAATATTTTATTCATCTTTTAGGAAATTTATTTTCAAGTTAGTTGGTTTTGTGACCAAATATGGGTTTAGCATAATATGTTCTTGATAGTGTTCTAAAAGGTATTTGATATGTTGGTGTATTTTATCCTTCTAGTAAATAGGTCGTGATGATCAAAGTAAAACATCGTGTCAGTGATAGGATCCGTTAGATATTAAATGAATTTAATCAGCATTCGGTTGTGTCCGTAATCAAGAGTGTATTACTTTCCTGAATCTCCTAAATTATGAGAGTTCAGTTTTTCCTTTGAGACGTACGCAAATCACACGATGGTCCACAAGTTCTGTTCTTAACCGTTTACCATGAAATTAGTCTATTAATTCTTAAGTGTGAAAGTAAGGCTTAACAAGGTGTAAGAATTGTATACCTTAGTAGACCTAACTTGCTTCAAGGAGTTACAGTATCAACTCACAAAACTGCATATTATCATTTCTTTACTTTCTGGGAATTTGATTAACGTACCTTTGATATATTCCTGCTCTGCTTAAAGAAATGGTGAGTTTTTATTAGCCTAATTTAGTCAACTACATATATATATATAAAACAAGGGTGGTATTGGTATTAATTTCAATCAAGACCAACATGTAGATGACTAGTAAAGTACCACCCTAGGCCTAGTGCCTGGACTGGAGCTTTTAGAACACTGAAGTTGATGTAAAATAACTTTGCTTGATTGCCAATTTGCCATCTATAGCTCCAATATCTTTTCGTGTTCAGTTCTTGTTCCAGTTTATTATTTGTCTCAATACTTTGACACCTGGGATTATTCTTCCCAAGCTCTCTTCGATGCTATTTTAGGTATTTAACTCTAAATTAAATGTTACATTTAATTTTTCCAAAATGATTTTCAAGATTAGTTGTGACTCTTAGCATACTCTGTCCGTAGCAGTGGTATGTGTTCAAATTTGGGCTCTTGGAAAAAAGTTGATTAAATTTTGATGTTTAAGCCCTTTTTCAGTATCTACACCTCCAATCTATACTAATTAACAAGAAAATGGTTCTTACATTCAACTGTGTATTAACCATATATTCTCTGATATCGTGAGCTACTCTAATGTGTCTTGTCATATAATAATTTTTGGGGAGGAAAAAATTTATGGATTCAAAGTTGCAAAGATGTTCATCTTTCACTAACCAAATTTTCTTTTGCTTGTAAGACTCTTATGTCGTGGTTGGTTTGAAATTTCAATTATTGCTCTGCCTATTGTGAATTTCAGACTTAGAATTTGAATTATTGCTCTACTTATTGTGAATTTTAAGATTTAAACTTCGATTACAGCTGAATATTATGGGCTTATTATTTTTGGAGATTGACGATGCCTCCTAAAATTTTCTGTTTCAGGTCAACAAGTCAGATCAAAGTTCTGATGAATCTTTCGAAATCATTGGTTCTGAAGAATCATATGATGGAACCACTAATTTCGAAGAAAATGAAAATCATAGAAGTGAAGGAGAGCCTTCAGGTTTGGGTACTAATGTTTTGGACGACGAGGTGCATTTCTTTAAATTTCTTACTATTTATTTTCTCTCTTTTTTTTAAAGCTGTTTGTGCATGATGAAGTTTGGAGATTGACATGCTGGTCATGTTTCAGGGTTACCCTAACACTGATAATTCCACTAGTGGAAATGAGGAGTCTGACATGGAGAATGAAGATGCATTCGGCTATCCTCTGGAACATTTTGTACAGGTTCTATAATATTAAAATGGTTAATTTATAAGGTTGAAGTAGTTGTGCCTCCAATGAAATGAATAAAGAATCAATATAATCAACTTAAAACTAAAATGGAATCCCAAATGAATTAAAATAAAAAAATTCATCTTAATTTTAGAGACTGCGGCTTCTAATGTACTTAATTTTTAATCGATGTAGAATTTGAAAATTTGATGTTTTCAATTAGCCTTTCAAGTTAGTTATAGCATATGTGTTTTTCCTTCTAATACACATTGTATTGGAAAAGTTTTTATTCCTTCGACAACTTCTGATGCATTTCACACTATTTTTACGTAAAAATGACATTCAGACAACTCTTTATACACTTACGACATCTCAAACATTTAATCATCGGTTTTGCTTATACACCATTTATAAGCATTCACCATGTCCTTATGTTTTCTATGCAGATTGGGAAGTATTAGCCATGCTCATAAATTTTTATATGTATTCTCAAAACGAATTTTTTTTCCTTCTTAATTTGGCGTTTTCTCAGAGAAAGTTAACAAATAATGTGAGCATTTCTTCAATCACTGATGGCAGCTTACTCTGCCTCTTTTTGAACCCGCGGCATCAAATTCTGCAAAAAGGACGCATTTTTAACACAAATATACTCTACTTCAGAAATACTAATAGCCAAATCTTTATATAAATTTCTAGGTGTTAACTTTTGATCTACGAAACAGTAATTTGATCTTTCAAGAGTGCAAGTTTTATGATTGAAATTTAACATTTCTTTGTAAACTTATTCTGCTTGATTGATGACACCTCATTTGATAGCATCTCTTGTAAAATATCTTGTTCTTTTTTGGGGTTGCAGGACAACACGGCTCATTTCTATACTCCTAATTATGTGCAAATGCTTAGATTTCCCAGTTGCATCAGGCGAAGAGAGGACATGAGGCTTAGAGACGTGGTGGAAGAACATGCCCTCCGTTTCCTTCCTGCTAAATCTGTTTGCAGGTTCAAAGCTGTTTCTAGAGAATGGCGTGATCGTATTGCCCGTCCCATTTTTCCCTACGAGCAAGGCTCGTCTTTCCGTTCCACCTCCGGTTACTTCAACAAATACTTCTACTCCCCCCAGTTTCTTTCGCTGAACAGGCTCGCTTATGGTGTCCCGAGCCCCACCCTCACTTTCTTGCCGGAGTCAATCGCTATAAGAAGCTCTTGCAACGGTCTGCTTCTCTGCCAGACTAAAGACGGAAAATACTACGTTTGCAATCCTGTTACTAAGGAACGGGATGTTCTTCCGCGGCCTAAATTTTACCATGGGGAAGTACCGAGGGCCGTGCTCACCTTTGACCCCAACTTTGAAGCGAGCTACCAAATAATTTGCCCCTTTACTGAATTCGGCGAACCGTACGTGTACTTTGAAATCTACTCCTCAGTGACAAGGACGTGGGAATTCGTTGATGTTGATTGTATCAGGCTTGGCGAGTCAGAATTCAAGGATAATGGGTTTTATGCAAACGGGGTTTGTTATTGGGAAACCTTGGATGGGGTGCTGTTGGCCTTCGATATGAAGGACAAATTTTGCCTGGTCCAGGAGATTCCGAAGCAGAGAATCCAGGACTGTACTATGTCATTTATGGAAGGGGAGATATGCTATGTTAGAGCATATGTTGACTCTGGGAATACGTGTGTGATAGACATACATGCGGGCTTTAGTATGAATTTGAAGCGCAGTTTTAATGTGGAGCTTCCGGTTGGGCTGAGGGGTGCTTTGAGAGGGAGGGTTCAGGTTTTGCCTTGTGTTAATGGGGATTGCTTGGCATGTGTCGTAGGGAACGGGGCATTTGCTTTCTATCCGAAGGATGAGAACGTTGTAGTGATAAGAGAATACGAAATTGAATTTGGCACTGAATTCGTCCCGTATGTTAACAGCCTCATCCCCTTATTGCTCGTGTAATTCTTGGGTTCAATCTCTCTTGTTGAATTGGAGTTCCAAGTATGCTGATTTAGTTTTACTTGCGTATATGTTTTTGTTGATTAAATAGATGCTTTTGGTTAACAGGATGATAATACTTGTACCTATGGGTTTATATGACTTTGAGTGTTCTTCATCCATGCTTCTGTCTGTCGTATTTTTTGAAACACTTGGACCTAAGAATATATACAACGCAGAAGCATTATGTCTCTTAATTTCTTTGATCTTTTCTCAAATATATATGTGATATCTATGTTTAAGCATTTGAAAGTTGATTAACAACTTGGCCTGGGATTGAAATCTCTATTAGATAGTTTTATGTTCAGCCTTGGAAAACAACTATATACGAACCATTATTATAAATCCATTCTGTGTACATTGAGTTAAACCACAATGTATGACCTGTAAAGATTAAGATATCTTTTCTGGTCAAGTATAATATTGTTGGTTTCCTCTCAAATATCTGAATGCAAGATTCGGAGTAGATGCAAGATACTTCATTCATAAATTGACAAGGATGGCTTTTATTTGTTGGACCCAACGGAATGGCGGCAGATGCAAGATGATGGTGCAAAAGGTGTTATTTGCATAACTAATGTGTCATATTATTCTATAATAGTAAAGGGTTTTTGTTTTGTTTTTTATGCTTTCTGTGGCTGAAGTTAAAGTTCATGTTTTTAAGAAGCAAAAATTGCCCAACAATTTTGTCTTATTATTGGTTATTTGTCTTGCGAGGTGTTAGAGCATTTACAAAGGTGAGATAATGTGTATGTTCTATGAAAAAGAGGCTTGTAGTGGTGATTTGAGAATATTAAATGTTAACACTTGGAGCATCCGCATTCACAGCCTTCTTAGGCACAAGGTTAGTAAGTTTGATCAGAAAAAGGAAAGGATTTTTCGTTTGAGAATTTATGTTCATATGCAAAAGGCTCTTCTGTATGAAAAATTCTCTTACAAGAGACTAAAAATTGTTCAGTAAATAAATCATTGTACAAGAAAGAGAATCCTGCATGAGGGTTCTCAAAGACAAAAGAAAGTCCGTAAGGGATGATTCAACTTTTAGAACTCGTTTGGTCCAAAAAAGTTTTTGTTCGTATTAAAATTTAAAATGATAATTTTACATGATTATCATTTTGACATAAATTATAAAGAACTTTTAGTTTCTGGAACAAACAAAATTAAGATATTTTGGGAGTATAATTTTTGTGACCCTTTATTTAATTTTGACCCATGGAAGGAATGAATCGAAGGAGAAACAGAAAGCAAGTCCAAAAAATTGACAATTGTCAAAACCCAACATCCCAAAACACAAATTAGCTAACAATAGGAAAATGAAAGATACACTCCAGCTGCAAATTACACGCCTTTGTAGGAATCAAAACACAGAGAAAGAAAGAAAATAACCAACTAACAAAATTTCTCTTTCTAAAAAGCCAAAAAAAACATCTGGAGAGAGAAGAGAGAGCCTTCTTTCTAGGGAAGCCAAACGGAGGAGGAGGTGAAGGTGGAGGAAAAGAGGAAGAAAGGCTCCTTTCTGCCTTTCTCAATCATAATTTCCCCAAAAAATTTAAAATGCTTAACTTTTTCTCTCTTTTACCTTTGTGGACCCACCAAATTTCTCCATTTTTCAGGTACTTTCTCTCTATTTACAATCTCTAAAATGTTGGGTATGGTTGTTACAAAATAATCAAGTTATTTTGTTGATGATCTCTCTATTTTATTTTGATTTTTATTCTAAATGTTGGCATTGTTTGTTTATGTGTAGGAGTACTTAATTTTCACGACGAGCAGTTGAGGGAGAATTTCCGGCGAGATTTTTGAAGGCTGTAATTTTGGCCGGAAGTTCATTACCGAATTGAAGGGCATCTCCACTGGGTACGCTAAAATGTTAGATAAAAGTTCAAATTATATTTACCATTCAATGACAATTTTTGCACCGTGTATGATAAGAAAATGGAGTCACCAAGACTTATTCTCAACGTTGGAGTAATAATAAGAATAATGCAATTATGTTATTCTAATCATGAGAACAATACGAACCAAAGTTTTACCACTTAAACATGTGGGTTGTGGAAATGCACATGGTGTATTTGTAAATACCCTATATGCAACGTAGATGCTCTCAATAAGCAGAAAAATTGCAGCACAAAATGGTAAAATAAAGCATAATGAATCATCCGAAGGACATTATTCATATAGTCTTAAGCCCAAAATGAAACTTTAGACGATATACGTTGTATGGTCCTATTTTTAAATTCAGAAGAAAAAAACGACACACAAAATTCTTTGTATCGTTTCACACCTCATTGTAACTGACAATAGCCCTTGTATCATCCTACTAAATTATTTGTTGGATGCTAAGGTTAGAATGCGCTTATTAATTTAGCAATCATAGTAGCATTTTAACGCATCCAGTGAAGCTGTTACCATGCAGATGTTCCAATGGCTTCTTCCCCTGTGACTGCTCCGTCCCAGAACAACAACAACAACAACAATTCTTCACCTTTCGGTTCAAAAAGCTTCTCTTCAGAAGCTCATCCACCTTCTTCTTCCCCAAAAACCCAATCATCTCCACCACCAGCATCACCCCCACCCCCGGCAAAAAAATCCCCGGCACCACCCCCACCAAAAGCCTCCTCCCCTCCACCTCCAGCAACCTCCCCGTCCCCAAAAAACTCATCACCGCCCCCACAGAAACAGAATTCCCCATCTCCATCACCACCCCCACCACCACCATCACAACCGAATTCCAATTCCCAAGAACCGAAATCCAATCCCCCTCCTCCTCCAGCATCCACTAACACCCCTTCTACTCCTAATTCCTCTTCGCCCGACAGCTTCATTCCTCCGCCTCCGGCCACCGCCGGCGAGAAGTTGCCACCAGGTCCACCCGGGAAGTTAGGTCCGCCTCAGGCTCCGCTGAGTGAAGCGTCGAATAAGTCGCCATCGGGGTCAAGTAGTAGCGGTAATAATGACCGATCGCCGGCGGGGTCTGGTGGATCATCATCGTCGTCGTCAACATCAACATCACATTCAACGACAATAGCAATAGTAGCAGGGGTTGGAGTGGCTGTGGGGGTACTTATTGTTGCTTTAGCTGTACTTTGTGTAGTTTGTACCAGGAGGAAGAAGAGAAAGCATTACTATATGGATCCTGGTGTGGGACCTCCTCCAGGTAAGCATCCAGATTCAAATTCTTGCAATATTTATGAGACACAATTCGGGGATATGTACTTGCAAATTTTGCTTAGATTCTAGTAAGTTATTTTAGCAATTATAATAACATGTTGGTCATTGTCTCCCCATAATATATACCTACCATCTGTCTTCCTTTTACTCTTGAACCCTGTAGCATTGTGTAATTTAGGTATTATGGTGGGGTAAAACCGTAAAAGTATCGTACACAGTGTAGATGTTAAAGGAATGAGTAATTGTTAGCCACAGGACCACTGTCACTTCAATTTACTCATATGTAAGTTGCACATGTGTTCCATAAACGTGAAGAGAAACTAGTGCTACCTTTGTCTCACCATTGTATATATGTTTTATTCATGGGCCATAGATCAAGTTAAGATTAATGTTCTTCAAAAAAGTACAAATTTATAATACTTACCGTTCATAAATTAGACAGATGTGGACTCGTAAACTTGAAACAGATATTTTTGTTTATATTGTTATGACAAAATAAAAGATAAATTTATTAATATTTTCGTTCACTTCATGAAAAATCATCACGGTGTTGTTTCTGTGTGCAGGTAGTGAGTATTACAATCCCAATACGGCCCAGTGGAACAGTCCACCAGACCATGTGGTCAAGCTCACTCCACCACCTGGCATGACGCCAGGTGTACCCAGTGGCGGCGGGGCTGTGTGGCACCACCAAACCCCACCACCAATGGCACCACAAAACACGAGCAAAGACTTTAGTGGCGGTACCCCTCCACATGTGCCATTGTCACCTCTAGGACCAAATATGGCCCTTGGGTTCTCGAAGAGCCAGTTCACTTATGAGGAGCTAGCAACAGCCACGGGTGGGTTTTCGAAAGGGAACCTCCTGGGCCAAGGTGGGTTCGGGTATGTTCATAAGGGGGTGTTGCCAAACGGGCAAGAGGTGGCGGTGAAGAGCTTGAAAACGGGGAGTGGGCAAGGGGAACGGGAGTTTCAGGCCGAGGTTGAGATTATTAGTCGAGTCCATCATAGGCATTTGGTGTCACTTGTTGGGTATTGTATTGCTGATGGGCAGAGGATGTTGGTTTATGAATTCGTTCCGAATAAGACTATGGAGTTTCATCTTCATGGTAATAATTTTTTCATTGCTCATACATTCTTTGCCAATTTTACATGTAACATAAGCATTAAAAAGATTAGAAAAGAGCCCATGTTTTAAATAACTGGTGCTTTTTATTTTTGCCCCCATGATTTAGAGTAGATAACATGTGACTATTAATTCTAAAATTTTGTTTAGCATAATAATACTTTCATTTTTCACTTCATCTAATTTATGCAAGGTTGTTCCCATTATTTTCCAACTTTGGTTTTTAATTAAGCATTTTTTACAAAAAAAAAATACTTCTGCTGCCTTTGAGAGGTTTTCCTCCTTACCTAGAATTCCAAATTCATGGGGGATGCTAGGAATTTAATTGTCTATAACTGTGCATCAACTTCTTGTACCATAGACTTAATGGTGATTCAATTGCCTAGAAATGTGCATCAACTTCTTGTACCCTGGACTTAGGTGGAATTTAATTGCCTAAAATGTTTTAGGCAATGGAACGCCATCAAAAGTTGGAAAAGTATACATTTTCCATCTTTTGACAAAATTTCCATGGAAAACTTTGGCTATCAAGCACACTATTAGTGAAACAAATTTCAAACTAACATCTAACACAATATCCTCCCATGTTAAATATTTTTGCTCACTATGTAAAAGTCTAAAACCTAAAAGCAAACTTCACATTACAGGAAAGAATCAGCCAGTCATGGATTGGTCAACTAGACTTCGTATCGCATTGGGATCAGCCAAAGGGCTTGGTTATCTTCATGAAGACTGTACGAAATCACTATTTCTCTCTATATATATATTACATGAATTGTCTTTATTTTTCATTCATTTGTTAAATACATACAGGTCACCCTAAGATTATCCATCGTGACATCAAAGCTGCTAATATTCTCCTCGACAACAACTTTGAAGCAATGGTAATTAATATATAGTTTAGCATTTGTGACATTGTTTTATGCTAAGAAAATATGACATTTTCTATCTTATCAAAAGTTAACTTAGTAGCCTTCTATATATAGGTGGCGGATTTCGGGTTGGCTAAACTGTCTTCTGACAATTACACCCACATCTCTACTCGTGTTATGGGAACTTTCGGGTAAAATGAGACTAAATTTACATCTAATTGTCATTATATTTTATGTTATTCTAAAAATATTGTCGAGTTCATAAAATGCCTCGGACTTAAAAAAATATTATACGAGTGTGATGCCTGTTAGAAATGCCCAGAGGCAACCCAAAGAAATTAGGGCCGTCAGTGAAGATTATAAAGTTGGCCAATTGAACATTATTCAATACTGTACTATAGTAATACACATCACTTAACAATATGCAACTCATTCATTATTTAATTATAATATAATTATGTTTTCATTACATGATTATAGGGCCTTTCGGTGGAATCATTCTATAATATAGTAGTAAATCTTGACCATTTGTTTAAAATCGTATTGCTTGATTTTGATAGATAATGTATGTAAATTGACTCATTTAGACATAAACTATCTATCAAAATCTGATTGACCCTTTTTTAAGTCACAGTTTCATGTATTAAGATCAAGTAACAGCATTTCTAAAGCAAAAGTTAGGCTAAGGATTTTCTTTACCATGAAATGTAGGTACATGGCTCCAGAGTACGCATCAAGCGGGAAGTTAACCGAGAAATCTGACGTTTTCTCGTTTGGGGTCATGCTCTTAGAACTCATAACTGGACGACGACCCCTTGATCTTTCGGGTAAATACATGGAAGAAGACAGCTTAGTAGACTGGGTTTGTACTCAATTCATCAACTTGTGTACTCTACAAAGCATCTTGTAATGAAATCATTATGCGAATATGATTATATAATGAGGAAGATTGTAAGCTTCATTTTGCTTTATTTTTTGTTCTTTCACAGAATAATTTATGTTTTTTGTATGCTGTGTTATAAAATGCAGGCTAGGCTTCTTCTAACAAAAGCAATAGAAGAAGGGGAGTATAAGGAGCTGGTAGATCCACGTTTGGGAGATAACTATAATCCCCAAGAGATGGCATGCATGGTGACTTGTGCTGCAGCTAGTATTCGCCATTCGGCTAGAAGGCGACCAAAGATGAGCCAGGTACATAATCCAACTTCCAACCATATTTGATGTTTGTTAATTTCTCTAATTATTTCGAAAAGGGAGGTCTTCAAATAGATTAAAAGAAGGACCACCTTGTATAGGCCGGCTCTGAGATATATGCATATGTATGTAAGTATATACATCCAAGCTATGTCAATGAAAAATAAGGAAGGGGGAATGACCAACGGTGTAAAATGAGTTGCCAGTTCACAATTAAAGGAAGAGCGTAAATAGACTTCGTGACATATACATGTGGGACACTGTGGGACAATAAGACCCACTATTTATCCAGTCATGAGGTGATACCTTATCTTGTATAAAAAATTTTGTGCACAATTTAATTAGTCCAGCAATTTTCATTATAGAATTAATACTAGTGCACCCCTCCAAAGGATTTTGGGTACCGCTCTAGAATGACCTCAAATTTTAAGTTGGACTTTATTTTGGAAAATCTTTATCCAAATCGAATAATTATGATATGCTTAATAGATTGTGCGTGTGTTGGACGGAGATTCATCGCTGGATGACCTGAAGGACGGGAAAGGAGGCCATGGAGCAAACAACGGGAACACTGAAACCTATGACACTAACGATTACAATGCCGACATGATGAAGTTCAAGAAGATGGTAATGACAAGCCAAGATTTCACTAGCAGCGAGTATGGTGGGACCAGCGATTATGGTCACCCATCCTCTACAAGCAGTGACTCGAGAGAGATGGATAATCATTATGGGAACACGAGGCGAAAATTCTAAATCCAATAAAATACGAAAGGGAAAAGAAAATGTGTGGTAAAAGGTTGAAATGATTGAAGAAAATGAAGAGCAAATATTAAAATTATGTTATGTTTGTTGTTTGATGTTTATAGAAATGAAGAGTAAATATTCAAGTGCATGGGAGTATAAAAGGGTTGGTGGATTTGTATCAAAGATATATGGAGGTGGAATTAGCTTGTATTATTTATTAAATTGTTTGTAAGTACTGTTGGATGTTTATATAAATGTTGGAACTGTTTATACTATTATTCTTGTTCTTGTTGTCGTTGTCATTGTCGTTGTCGTTGTTGTTATGGATATGCTAATTAATGCGATATGTGCTTACATTATGCTTCAAGAATAATGCATTGTTTTCGTGGGTGGTAAAAACTAAATTTCAGCCCATTACAAAAAGAATCAACCCAAATAGATGATGATGATGATGATGATGATATGATGGTAACCAGAAACAATAAACATACTCTTATAGTTAGGGTTTATCAATCAAATAGTATCCAAACTTCAAGAACAATAAGAAGAATGGATTTGCGTTTGAGGGTAAGTTCCTCCGGTGGCTCTTACACCTAGTCCGATAGTACATCCTCCTTTTGTGTGTCCTTTACTTTATTTTACTTTACTTTCTTAAAGGCTTATCAAATGGATTATAATGGATGAAATACAAAAAGAGCATAAGTTTGGCTAAAGGAAAAAGAGGAAGAAAAGTGGTTATACTTGGGAGTGAGTGTATAGAACAAATAATGAATGCGCTAAGGGTTCTCGCCACCTATTTATACATAGGAGTAAGTGTACATTAGGTTTGATGGAATATGAAAATTACTATTAAAGGTAAGCTTGGGCACTAATCTAAGATATAATTGCCCCTTAATCTTATCTTCACTCGTGTGCAAATATATGGGCCAGCACTTATCCTCCAGTTCAACATTCTTCAGCCAATTAATCAACCATCAATGGTTGGTCTTCTTCTCTATAGGTTCAGTCAATAGGTCTCGTTTTGCTCGTCTTCTGGTTACCTTCTGTGGTCAGGCGACTAAATTATCCTTATTCAACTAAGTTATCATTATCTAAGACTTGTATGTTTACATAATATAAGACTAAAAAAACTCCTGGTCGGTTTATAAAGATATTTCACTTGGTCGACTACTGAAGACTTCTTTCTATGGAATCGTAGGCTTCCAAGACTATCTGGTCGGTGAGCCTTCCGAGAGATGGGTTGTTGGCCATGGGTCTAGCTAAAAGCCTAATTATAATTTCTATCTCCTACAATTTTGGAAAAAGTCACAATATTATAGCAATTTAACTATCCTGTAGTTATTATAGAGGATTGCCTTTTAGAACGCTTAGTTTCTTTGAATGATTTTGTGTTTAATCTTGCCTTTGCCTATCTTATTGCCTTTTATTAATCTTGTTCTTTATTTTCTAATTTTACATTGTTTAAGGCAGTGTTATTGGAAAAACAAGTTTGAAATGGTTTTTTCTAAACCAATGCATGATTAAAGGATAATGTACAATAATTCGATGTATTGTTTGCTGAGGAGTTGAAAGCATATAACACTCTTTAAGTTTACACTGAATTGCACTTCTATCCATGAAGTTTTATTTAGCTCACATAAAAACACAAAGTTAAGACCGCGTTTCACTTTTATCCACAGTTTAACATTCCATCCAACATGTTAACGGAAAGCCCCACATGCGCGTCACTAGAGGGGTAAAATGGGTAGCATAACCCTAATCTCATTTTATCTCCCCTCTTCCCCCTTCATTCCCATTTTTTCTCCAGAAAAAACAGAGTATATATCATCTTCCTCCCTTCTCTCTCCTTTGATCAAAAAATTTTCCCTTCTGATGAAACCCCTTCCCAAACCCTTCAATTCTTCATCTCCTTCATCACTCGAACCCTAGTCCTCCACTCCTCTCACTCCGATCTCCACTCCCTCACCCTCACCCACCACTTCACTACCGATCTTTGCCACTATCACTCCAACATCCGATAAACTATTGCTCACAACGCCCAAAGCCTAACTATCGCTTTCCACTCCAAGTACATTCGATGGTTTAATGAATAAGACGGTGGAGTTGTCTAGGTTTGAAGCGGAGAAGAAGGTTAGAGAGGCTATGACGGCGAGGAAGAAAACTAAAGAGGTGTTGGAGCGGAAAAAATTGAAATAAAGTTACTGGTATTGATGACACAGAGTTCAATATAAAAAATATGTTAGAATAAAGTTTTTAGGGTTCGGAACAATGGTGAATTTGTTAAATCAAGAGGAGACAATAAGATGAATCTGCCGCCTTATGTTACCAGACAATAGCTAAAGCCACAATTAGAAAATATTATGGAAGAATTTATATAGGGAATCGGTGGCAAATGGGAAGCAAAAAGCGCATTGTGAGTTGGTGCTTATTTTATATTTTAGGTTTCTTTGTTGGGCACTTAAACCGAAGAATTGTGCTGTCAATGTTTCAAATGTAGAGCTGGGCCTTTTTTTGTAATTTGATTCTCTAGTTCAATTTGTACCATGGAAATAGGAAGTTAGTTCTTTGATTTTCTTTGACTAATAAAATCTGGCAATTGCTCTATCAAAGGAGAGATAAGGGATGAATATGATATATACTCTGTTTTTTATGAAGAAAAAATGGTAAGAAAGGGGGAAGATGGGAGGGAAAAGGAGATTAGTGCTGGGTTACCCATTTTACCCCCCACATGATGCGCACGTGGGCCTTTCTGTTAACATTTTGGACGGAATGTTAAACTATGGATAAAAGTGAATCGCGATCTTAACTTTATGTTTTTATGTGAGCTAAATGCAACTTAATGGCTAGAAGTGCAATTCAGTGTAAACTTCAAGGGTGTTATATGCTTTTAACTATTTGCTGAAAAACAATATTACTCATGAAAGCGTGTCATCATCGAAGATCGGACTTAAAAGTTAGTTTGAGTACACACACACACACATATATCACTTTGACAATGTCAACAACAAAGATCAGAGTTAAAAGTTGTTTAATTTATTTTTTGAAAATAAAGAGTACACAATCAAACTACGAAGCTTTTTACATATTTATGTTTTTTTCCTATCGCATTAAAAATCTAAAATTGAGACGAGGATGTAGAATATACGCCTAGCACTATCCCATTACCATCTATACTCCAAAATTTACTTATAATTTTATCTTAATCATGAATTTTATTTTATAGATCTTGACAACTTTCTTTGAACGTGTGAAGTTTAGTTATACCATATATTTGGATAAATAGTTATAATATTTTAAAATTTTATACAAAAGTCGAAAAAAAAGCTGTCATGCATATTTTGTAATAGTTACCACTTCTGTAACAAGATATATAATTTTTTTACTATTAAATTAAAATGATTGTAAATTATGTTTAGGTCTTCTAGGATTCAGCCGCTAAGATGAAAGTTTTAAAGAATGTATATATAACCTTTTTTTAAAAAGAATATGGTACTTAGGCATTTATTGTATGTCTTTAAGATGGTATCACGAATACTCAATTTTATAGTACTTGTCATATTATTTACCACAAATTATACGATATATGTGTCATGTTATGTTCATTGCATCAATCTCAAATTACACCAATAATATCTACTAAAGATGGAAACAGTGTGGGTCGTGGAGGGTATGTATTTGCCACCCCTGCCCTTCCCATCCACATTAGGCTTCAGCTCTCCACGATTTCCTGGTAAGGTATCCATGCTACAATAAATGTGTTTCGAAATTTTAAAATTAATATTGTTTTTAATTTTAATTTTTATATCATATTTTATATACTTATAAAAAAATTATTTAAATCATTTCTCTGCTATTATACTATATTATATATTGATATATGAATAATATTTAAGTTATACAAGTGTAAGACTAAGTAATTTTACACTTATTCACAACTTTTTCTCGGATTTATAACTCATCAATTGCATTGTTGGATATACAATTTTTGTTATGTTTATCAGATATACAAAATTCAAATTAATCAGATACTTGTAATCATTTAATCAGTATTCTTAGTTTTAGTTAAAGTTTTTAAGGCTCATATATAGTTTATTATAAAACATGATTATAATGGGGATTTCTATAATTCTGATTAACTTAATTTTTTACATGCATATTTGATATACAATAATGATCTATTATAAAAGATAGATTGATAAACTATGAAATAAAAAAAGTTATTGATTAGTGTAAAATATTTTATTTTTATTTTACACCTAGTGTAAGTTGAACATTGCCTTTGATATATTTTAATAAATTACAGATAATAAATGTATATTTTAAATATAAAAAATGATATATGTAATTAATTGGGTTTCATGTGAGTCGGAGACCCTATTCTCCCTCCCCATTCCGAAATACGTATTAAAATGGGGGGTTGTTATTTACACCCCTATATTTGTCACTAAAATCCCTTTTATCACAAACACCCCTAAGGTCAATTTTTAATTACTAACACCCCCATCCCAATTAAAACTTAATACATTAATTAAAACCAACTCTAATTAAAATTGAAAAAGAACAAGAAAAAGAAAAACACACCAAACTAAACACCTCTCTCTCACGTCTTTCACATTCACCTTCGTCGGACCTCGCTGTACATCCATTGGCCCAGACCCCGGCTCTGACTCCAATTCCGTCCTCTACGTGGAGTGTTTTCGAAATTAGGCTCGCCTAATAAAAGGCGAGTGCATTCACACAGACTCGTCTCACATGGGTGAGTGTGTTGTTAAGCACTCGCCTAACATGAAGCAATATGGTGCTGAGTGTACTAAAGTATTTTTCAAATTAAGCTCGCTTAATAAGATGTGATTACATTCACACACACTCGTCCCGTATAAGGTGAGTGTTGTTAAGTACTCACCTAACATAAAGCAATGAAGTACTGAGTGTACCAGAGTGTTTTTCAAAAAAAGGCTCGTCTAATGAGATATGAATGCAATCACACACACTCGTCTCATATGGAGTGAGTATGTTGATAGTCATTTGCCTAACATAAGGCAATAGAATGGTAAGGCATGATATCACAATATTCAGAAACTTACACATTTATTCACTATATAACAAAAGGCACACATAATAAGAGAGACTTGTTACTTCATTCATATAACAAAGGTTACATATAAGAGGTTTACACATTTAATTTAACTCAACTTTACAAAAATACATATATGACCTTTACATTTCCAATTCAAGCCAACTTCACAAAAAATATTACATATATAATAGCTTTACATTTTCATTTCTACCCATTTTCACAAAAAAACACAACACGTACTATACAACACGTACGCATAACAAAAAATAATAAAAGCGTGAGCAATCATTAATCATTTGATTATGATTAGTAAGTCTTTTGTTCAAGGCACAATCATATATCATTCTTTGTAAAATTGAAGTCTATCGGTGAAAAGTTGCTCCAAAGCAGCTGCCTCAGGAGTTCGAAGTACATTCAACATGCTAACAACGTGGGGGAGCGGGGCATTATCTTTCAAGGTGATGCTAACAAAGTGATTACTGCAAACAAGCACAAGGCAAATAACATGAACTTCACTACTGTCACTGGCGACTCGGCATAGGGAAAGAAAGTTAGACTTCCTATGTTTGATAAGAACACAACTGCACAATTGCTAATCGACGCTGTGATAAAACCCGCATCAGGCATGCATATTCAATGATTTCGGTTTTCAGCTTTGGGTAACAAAAAATCAATTTTGGCTCGATTATCAATGTAGAACCAAGCTTATACTTAAGATCATTCAGACTATTTTTTTCAACAATGTGCTCGATACATTTGCAAATACGAGCTGCTTTAGGAGTTGGTTGTAATTGTATTGTCGTGAAATCAATATTTTCAAACATTTATATCTTTTCCTATATGCTAGATTGAAATGATAAATCCTGAAATTATATACAAAGTTAGTGCTAACTCAGTTTACTTAGGAGGGCATCTTACTACAAACTAGGTTCTCTTGGAGTGAGTGTGTTTATACACAATTGCTTTACTTAGGGAGGGTTGTAGATGGCTTACTCTCCTTATATAAATCGAGTAAGGCCTGAACAAAACTCGTTTTATACTCTGTTTTGGGAATTACACATTTGTTTCAATTTGAATGATGTAAAATGATGATTGAAATATTATATACACATTAATACATCATTGACTTCATATTGGAGTGGAAAGTTACCACCAACTTTCTCTTGAACTTCTTATTTCACCACCATCTCAAATATAATAATTCTTCTCTATCATAATTCAAGTTTCAAATTACCCACTAATCATATTTGTACTTTGATTTGGTTGTGGTTTCTTTATTTTGGGATCTCAAATGATAAAGAATCAAGTCTCTCATCTCTTTCTCCCTCTCGTTTTACTTGATACAACAGGTGTGTGATGATGAATGGGGGGAAGGGGAATAAGAGAGATGGGTTTGATTATTTATGTTAATGTTAGATTAGTTTATTAACAATTTAATAAATGGATAAGTTAATGTTCGTAACATTCCGGTAAATTAGTTAAATGAGGGGTTAGGTGAGGTGGTGTTTGTGACCAAAAAAAAGGTGTTGAGATGTGTTTTTAGTTAAAGAAAAAATGAGAGGATGTTAGTAACAAATATAAGGGATGTAAATAACACATCCCATTAATAAAGATATTATCGATTCTTATATCCACCTTAATCTGGACGATCCCCACAGGAATTCAAATTGGCACTAAATTTTGATATCTTTAATATTTATTTCCTAAAAATCACATATTTCTAAAAGAATAATTAATCAATTGTGTTATATTAATTACGTCATAATTCATGCCAAATGCACTACTAACTGTTTAAAAAATATATATAATTTTAAATACATACATTTTTTATTATATTATATATTTTTAAAATTTAAAAACCATAATCCCTTATAATTATATAATAAGATAAGATAATTGGGGTTAAGGTCGATTTTCGGCGTTATCAAAATAATGCTTAGCCAGCGGTAGCCACGTATCATAAGTGAACGAAAATTAATAGAGATGCACAAAAGCTGGCTCAAACACACCATAAATAACCCTCGAACAAAAAAATAATAAAAAATGGTGGTGTTATTTACAGATTAAGCCCAGAAATTGCATTTATAATCTCTTAAATAAGACTTAATTGGATTCTAATTATTGTCTAAAACCGAAAATTGCATGTAAATTCAGTTTAAGCATAAAAAAAAGGCACTACATTATATTTATGTGTTACTAAGCCATTTTGCAGGCCTAAAGTGGTTAAGTAACTGAGGATGGATGCATGAAAAAATGTTGAATACGAAAAAGTGCAAGAAGAAGTCCCAAAAAAGAAGTCAGTATCCATTTCGAGGCTCAAGGCGAGGAAAACTCCGCAAACTACCCCTAAACACTAGTAAGAAGAGAATAGCAAGTCCCCAAGTATGAATGAAATGAATGCAACTGTCCAAGAGTGATTCCAAGAGAAAAAAAACTCAATCGAATAAATTTTGAAAGTTTTCGAACAAAATTGAGAATTGTCGTAAGAAGTTTGAAGTTGTAGATGATCAAAGTTTTTATCTATTGAGAATTAAAGAAATCTCCAAAATTAAAAGTTGTAGAGAATTGAATTACCTACGCATAGACGAAAATGGTGCGTTAATCAGAGTTCGGAGCAAAAAGTTATGAGTAAAAAAAGAAGCAGTCAAAAGAAAAAGAAAAAATAAATAAAAAATGTGAGGATCAATCCCCATGTTAGGATCCCCACTTACTTTTTTTGCCCATTTTCGATTTTTAGCTCTTTTCGGTCCGTTTCTTTAAAGGTTATTCAAGCCACGACTCGAGACACTTGTGTAATATATAAAATGTCATATATCTCATTTTTTAGAGTACGCAACAATTTAGAATCGATTAACAGATAGACTGAGAGTACCGTGACTTTTTTGGGAAATTTTGCGTTGTATCTGAAAATCGAACTTTGAGAGTTTCTTTCTTTAATTTCTTAAAACAATTGTTAGTTTAGTTTATTTATGATCTTTTGAGGCTGGAACATTGCTATAATCAACATTCAATTCATCGTTCAATACAGTTTTCAATTCAAGTCTCAATTGCGTGCCGAGTAAACCCTAGTTTTCTGTTTTCTTTCAATTCGATTATTTTTAATTATTTGTTTACTCTGTTCTTCATAGATTAGTTAATTTAGATCATATATATATATATATATATATTGGAATCAACCTTAAACCCATATTTTTGGGGCTGGTTCTAGGGTTTATAGATCTAGTTTGTTGTTTTTTCGATTTTTCTTCGATTTATGCTTGATTTTTGTTTTGTATTCAAATACTTTATAGTTTTTTCATGTTATTTATGTGAGATTCATTATTGATCATTAAAAATCTGATTTTCCAGAATTTGTAGGGTTTAGATCGATTTTGTTCAGGTTTAGTCGATTTTGAGTTTATTTATTGTTTTAATCGTAAAATCTTCATTTTAAATCAAAATTGCGAAATTCCAAAGTCAAAAGTTTTCAAATTTTATTTTTTACATTATTAGGTATTTTTTCACTGTTTTTCATGATTTTTAAGCTTATTTGATTGTTTGATTTGATTATGACTAGTTAAATCATTTGTTAGAGGTTCGTAGTGAAATATAGGTAATTAATCTTTGAATTAATTCAATCTAGGTTTAAATCTGATTTTTTTCATTTGTTGTGAATGTTTTAATTACTCGCAAGTGCACGAATCGAATACTGGTATAGCTTAGGCAAGAGCGAGGTCGAACCCTAGGGACTTGACGGATGGAAAGTACGAATCTCTCTCACTAACTCTAATTAATTCATAATCTAGCTTAGAAGTTGAATGGAATGATTTATCAAACCAAAAATACGAATAAAATAATAAATTAATAAAAATACTAATGAAATAATCAATTAATAAAATACTAGGGTGGCAGAATCATATATTTGATATCATGTTCCTAGCATTCATGCCCAGCAAACTCTACTATTTGTCTCGCACTAATTTGGTCTCTCGACTCTATTAGGTGCCAAAAATAAATCCAATTAAGTCCAATTAATTTATAAAATTCAATTATTAATTAAATCCAATTAAGTCCAATTAATTTATAAAATTCAATTATTAATTCTTCCACAGCCAAACGTTGTATAAAATCAAAATATTCACTATATCCGTCAAAACACACCATATATCCACTCTTAACAAATCATAAGGTGAATCCAACAAAAAAAATAACGAGAATATAATTTTATTTTTATCAATTAAAATTGGCATTCAATAGAAAAAAATATTTTTAACATTAAAACATTAAATTGGTATAGTCAATTGGCATGAATACGTGTAAGGGAATCAATCAAATATACTCATCCTCTATCCTAGAAAATAACCTAGCATATCATGCTTGCAATTAAAACACAATACATAATTAAATAATGCATAAATAAATAAATCAAATACTTACTTGAATGCACGCAATTAAATTGAAGAAGAACAATCTTGAATTAATTGAACTCCAACAATGCTTTCGGCAGAAGAAAGGAAAATAAAAAAAATAACTACTTTGAAAATTTTAAGTCGACTCCTGTCTCGATAAACGTGCAGTAAAGTAGAGGAGAAAAAAAATCAACACTGCTACTGTCTCGAAAAGCAAGAAAGAAAAAAAAGAAAAAAAAATAAAAGTAAAGGCTCCTTCTAGTTGATTGTTCGGCTGCTATTTATAAGGAGATGATGAATTAGCTTGTTGGGCTTGAGAATTGGGATGAGATGGGCTGCTGCAAAGTGAGCTGGGCAAGTGGGTTACTTAACTAATGCATTGGGCTTTTTATTTTAATTGGCCTGCTAGAATTAATTCCATTGGCGCACTGATTGTATTTCGGCCATAACTTCGCGCTCCAAACTCCGATTGACACAAGGTTTTCGCCCACGCGTAGCTAACTCAAATATCTAGAATTTTTCTCTCGAGTTTTCTTCAAATTCCATACAGATTAATGCCATAAATTTATTGAACTCAGGCCTTGCACGCAACCATTTTTTCCTTCAATTGCAAACTTCTCGATTTAATTCCAAATACCTGAAAAGCTCCAAAAACACAACAGATGTGGTAATATATGCTCTTCAAGATATATATTAGTGCCCTAAATTGTACCAATTTCTTGGCACATCACCATTGGTTATAGATTACCTACTGAATGAATGAGTATTTTCTTTTCTTAGTATACGTCAAAAACATGTTTGCATAAGTTAGCTCAAAAGTTCTATTTGATTAAGAACCGTAAAAATATCGATTTATGAATTTTTGCACCAAAATCCTAATGTGGTTTATTTGATGACGATCTTTATCCTATAATTAGTTAGGTTAGTTTCTTAAATGAATTGGATCATTTGGCGCAGTTTTGGTATTTATTCACATAAGTGCCAAAAAGGTGTCGGTTTTAACTTTCGACGTTCTTTTTAAGACGGATTAACTTTGAATCATATTCAAACCTTAGAGGAGTGTTAGGCTACTAATTGTTAATAATTTTAATTAACTTGGATTATTTTTGTCACGCACTAGAATTACTATATTTTAAATTACATTTTTTTAAAGTCAAAAGATTCATTGTCGAATTCTATTACTCAAAACTAGTCTATATAATATTTGTCACGCATGGGCTATCATATACTTGTAGTAGCAATATAATTGGATGGTTTGAGAGTCTAGGAGCTGAATTTTTAGAGAAAATTAGTAATATAATTGGATGGTTGGAGAGTATATGAGCTGAATCTTAGAGAAAATTTTATTTAAACTTAAATTTGGATTATTCGATTGGACTAATTTCGTACTCCCTAACTACGGATACCCCTAACGTTTGTTTCCCATAGTTTTAATTCCATTTAATACACTGTTTTATTTAATTAGTACACTGTTTTATTTATTTTTAGTTTATTTGCATGTTCCCTTAGTATATTTAGGAAGCCTTTTTGGTAAATAATTTGTGCTTGTAAATTCCCTTTACTTTTGCACCCTAGGATTATATTTGCCTTTAGTTTTAGTTTAGTTAATTAATAGTTTTAATTTATTTTCAATTTCATTTCTTATTCACCAAGTCTATCATCTTTTATTTTCTTTTCATTTTTTCCCTCTGAGAAAGATAATTAGAGAAATAAATTTTTTATCTTCCCTATGGTTCGACCTTGAATTTTTTCAAGTATACTATAACTTGACCGCCTGCGCTTGGGTGTATCAATTTTATCTTTTTGGGCGTTGTCATTTACACCCAATGTGTCACAAATCCCCTCCAAAATTTAACTAAAAACATATTTTAATACCCCTTATTTATCACAAACAAACCCCTCCATTCCATGATGTTAAGTGAGTGCTTAACAACACACTTTTCTCATGTGAGCCGAATTTATATAAGTGTATTCATCTCTCATTAGATGAGCCTTATTAAAAAAACACTACAGTAATCCATTGCATGATGTTAGACTAGTTCTTACAAATAAACTCTTCTCAAGTAGGGTAAGTGTGTATGACTACACTCACCTCTTATTAGGCGAATCTTAGAGGGTGTTAATGATTAGAAATTTACTTTAATCGTTATTTGTGACAAGGAGAGTGTTTGTATTATTGATATGTGAATTATTATTTTAAAAAAAAATGGTCCACTAGTTTGATCAAACTTCGTTTTTGACGAATTTGACCATCATTTAACACCAAACACTCTCATTTTTTTTGTATTGTTGAGCATAGCATGGGGCTAGGACTTTTTAGAGAGAGATATAGTGTTTAATGGAGGGATTTTAATTTTTAACCATTTCTAACTTAAATCAAAGGCTTTCTACCTGAAATTCCAAGTTTAGCTCGTTCTTCGTCTTCGCTTTCAAGTTCCGGAGATGCATGCTTGATTTGGGGGCTTTAAATGAGCACATACAGGCTTCCATTGCCCTGTTCTTCCTACTTAGAGGTGGGAAATCCTCCCTATTTCCTTATTCTTGCATAAATTCTTAAGTTAGTGTAGTTTTGGAGTAATTTTCGATGCTAGAATGTTGTTTCGGGTGGCATGAACTTGTTTTCTTATGTCAAAAAAAAATACAATTTGAACTAAATAAAGTAAATTACAATATTAATTAATCACAAATACATAAATTGATGGTGTTGCATGTTGGATTATAAGACACAAAATAAGGTTTTAGCACCAAATTACTCAAATATGGTAGCTTTTGATCTATAAATTAGTTTATAATGAAGAAATATTACTTTGGACATAATAATAACCAACCTGGTGGGATTAGATCGAACTTTAAAATTATGGATTGTAGCATAATTTGTTGCCATATTTTGAGTATAAGTACAGTACTACATTTTGATTAGAATTTAACTAGAATAAGGCTATTTTCGCGAATCGTATGTTGTCGATTAATATAAATTGGCATTTATATATATATATATATATACACGTATATTGTTGGATGTACTTGAATGAATTCATAGCCTCATTAGATTTTGTTGACATTTTGCGAATGGTATATAAAAAATTGGGATATAGAAACTTGTTAGGAATTTATTCTGAAATATATATAATTTATCCTGGGAGATAATTAATGATTATTATAATTTATTTATTATGATTGTAAGGTCGGGGGCACCGGGCTATAAATGTCAGACCGGAGGTACTGTGATATAAATACCACAGTATACATATATAGATGCACCATATTAAGGCCATGGGCACCGGGTTATAAATGCCAGGGCGGAGCTACCGGGATATAAATACCGACTGGTATAATTGTAGTTTCATATTTTCTTTATTATTATATGTATTATGCTAATTTTATATTAATAATCGCCGGGTTAAGTATATGTTATTATCTTCGTGTCGTTCCTCCTTTTCCCATATTTTCCAACTGGGCACTTGTAGCTCATTTCCATCTTCATTTTCAGGTACGCTGCAAGGACCAAGTAAGGGGTGGGGGAAAGTCAGGCGTCTTCGTAGAAAGCCTCTGATACCATGTGGGTTTCCTTATGATATATGTTAATTACGTATTTTAAGCTTACGTACTTTTTTATGGTCATGTAATATTTCGTTAGGATGGTATTTGTCACAAACACTCTCTTAGGATAAATTTCTAATTACTAACACCCCTTAAGATTTGCCTAATAAGTGGTGAGTGTAGTGATACACACTCGCCCTACTTGAGGATAATTTGTTAGTAAAAAATTACTTAAGATTAGGCACTAGGTTACTGAAATGTTTTTCAAATAAGACCTGCTTAATGAGAGGTGAGTGCACTTACATAAACTCGACTTATATGAAGAGAGTGTGTTACTAAGCACTCACCTAACATCAGGCTTATAGGTGGTCTTATTCACACCCCTTAAATGTGTCATAAACACTCCCTCTAAAATTTAATTAAAAACACATTTTAATACTCATGTATTTATCACAAACATCTTTTTTCATTACCTGATGTTAGGTGATTGTTTAGCAACACACTCTCCTCATGTGAAACGAGTTTATCTAAATGCACTTACCTCTCATTAGGCAGATCTTATTTAAAAAATACACTAATAATATATTGCATGATATTATGCAAATTTTAGGAACAAACTATCATTAAATAAAACAAGTATGTATGGCTATACTTACCTCTTATTAAATAAGTCTTAAGGGCTCGTTTGGATCGAGCTTTTGAGGATTCCTAAAATCCTAAATTCCATTCCATGAGGATTATTTTGTTTGGTTGGAGTTTTAAGTAGGAATTTAGGATTCCTAAATTCCCCCATTTTGCCAAAATCTATTCCCTTATAAATTAGGAGGAATCTTGGATTCCCAATTTGAGGAATCCTTTTTTTTTTAGAAAACGAAAAAAAAAAATTTCCCAGAAAATGAAAAAAAAATTCAAGAAAATTTTAAAAAATATTTTTTTCCCAGAAAGTGAAATTTTTTTTTCCAGAAAATAAAAAATTTTATTTTTTCCCAAAAAATGAAAAAAAAAAAAAATTTCCAAGAAAATTTAAAATAGTATTTTTTCCCCAGAAAGTGAAAAAAAATATTTTTTCCCAGAAAATGAAAAAAAATTCCCAGAAAATTAAAAAAATTATTTTTTCCCTAGAAAGTAAAAAAAAAAAAAATTCCCAAAAAATGAAAAAATTTATTTTTCCCCAGAAAATGAAAAAAAATAAAATTTGCCCAGTTCATTTCTAAAACTCCAACCAAACGAGTATTAATGTAATCCAATAAAAAATGTCAAGAATAAAAGTTTTCTGATATCTAGAATGCCAATTCCATTCCTAAAGCTCGAACCAAACGAGCCCTAGGAGTGATAATGATTAAGCCCATGTTTGGTAGCTCTCTTTTTTTTTTCTCCACATTTTAAAAACTCAACTCAAAAACATCTCTACTTTTACACTTCCCAAAAAAACCTTAATTTACTTTCTCTCTCTAAAAAAACTTTTAAAACATTATAACTTTAAATTCAAAAATCAAAATTAAATAAAAAATATATATTTAAAACATACTCGTCGAGATCTATAAAATAAGATTCATTTTGACTATTTTTTGAAATATTTTTATAAAATTTTTAGTTGGTTGAAAAAAACTCAAAAAAAAACCAAATCCACTTTTCAACATACTTCTAAATTTTATCAAATACCATATTTTAAAAACTCAACTCAAAACATCAACCAAACAACCCCTAAAATTTTATCTTAAAAAAGGTTTGTGATAAGATAGTATTTGTGATAATTACAAGAGTTGTAAATAATATTACGAAACAATAAAAATAAATAGCCGATACCCCTCACGCCCAATTAAATAAATAATAAAAAAAAGAATTGGTTGTCCATAAAAATGTGCGCCAGAGCCGTCCGCTCCAACTTGTTGCCCCTCTCCGGTTAATCTGCTCTACTTCATCATCACTGTATTACCACTCTGTTTGATTTCAACAACAACAAAACAGAGAGAGAAAACTTCTCAAGATTCCGATCTCATCAATAAATGGGGGACTACAACGATGCCTTCCTTCGCAATAACAACAACAACAATAACCCCACTGTACAGGCTCGAACCAAGGCTATTAACCGAGCCAATGTTATGCAACTGAAGCTGGTATTTAATTCCACAACTTCCCTAATTCTAGTGTTTGTATTGATTGATCGTATCGTATCTATTCGTAACCCTAGGGTTTATTTGATATCAGGTTGATTTTTTGCTCTTGATACGAGTTTTGTTGATTTTAAGAATTCTTTAGGGTTTTTTTGGCTGATTTGATTTCGTTCAGATGATTGACGATTTAATTTAGTTTTTGGTACAGCGGATCTTAACTGATTTAAGATTCATGAATGTCTAATTCTCAAATTCAGTTTGTTCATGTAATTTGTTGATGAATGCTAATGCTATGCAGCTGAAGCTGGTAATTCCATAACCTCCCTTAATTCTAGGCTTTCTGTTGATTGATTTCTATGATTGATCATATCTATTGGTATCCCTAGGGTTTATTTGGTATCAAGTTGATTTTGGGGATTGTTTATATGTAGCAGTTTTTTAGGTTTTTGTGTCTTTTTAGCTGATTTTGATTTCTTCCGCATGGTTGATGATTGAATTTAGTTTGTGGTACATGTAATTTTAATTATAGGGTTTTTGTTGATTGTTTTGTACACTTATGTGATCATCTATTCATAACCCTGGGGTTGAATTTGATATCAGGATGATTTTGTGCTCTTTATATGAGTTTTGTCAGTTTTCTTGTGGATTGCTTCTCTGTATCAGATTTAAGAATTCCTAGTGTTTGTGATTTTTAGGTGTTTTTGATTCTGTCTAGATGGTTGATGATTGAATTGAGTATAAGTATTAGTTCATGAATGTCAAAAGCTCAAATTCAATTTGTTCATATAATTTGATGATTGGATTTAGTTTGTGGTACTGGGGATTTTAACTGATTAAAGTATTATCAATTAATGAACATCAAAAGCTCAAATTCAGTTTGCTCATGCATTTTGATCAATGTTTTAAAAAGTGTTCTGTAGTGCTACACAGAGCGCTATTGCGTAATTTTTGGGCAAAACGCTACATAGCATGCTACAGATTGCGTAGGGAACAAATGTCATACGCTTTTGGATGATATGGCACGCTATTCACGCAATAGCATACGCTAAACACGCTAAATGGAGAAAGCATGCGCTATTTGGGATAAAAAAAATGAATTTCTTTTCCGTAGAAGAGAGATCTGAAACCCCTAGGTGCTGCTGATCCACAGTGGAAGAAGAACCCAAAAAAAGGTTAGGTTAAAACTTAAAAGGGATATTTGGACTTTGCATAGCACATTTTGACCCCAAATTTGAGATTGCAACACATGTTTTAAATCTTTTGACTTTGCACCCCACTATTAGTATTTTCTGTTATGTCCCGTTAATGAATACTTCTTTTGACCATCCTACCCTCATATGATCCAACAGCTTGGAACAAAAAAAAAAGAGGTATGAGGTAAATTTCTTCCTTTAAGAATGGTCTCTCTTCAGCTTGGTTTTTTTCAGGTGAGTTGTCCGAGCCACCCAAGAAATTAAGGCTATTTCGTCGGTGAATTTTAGCTTATCAGGCGGGGTTGATAAATTGTTGTGGTGCTTTGCCTCTAATGGTGAATATTTGGTGAAGTCCGTATACTTCGAAGCTACAAAAATTAGGAACTCATTGAACTCTTATCCTTCTTCATCCTTCGTTCGTAAGTGGATGTGGAAATGCGTTTGGCATTCAGAAGTTCCCCACAAGATTCATCGTTTTTGGTGGAAGGTTTTTAGAAATGCGATTGCCTTTTAAAGAAAATCTTTTTGTCAGGAAGTGTGCTGCCTCCCCTTGTTGTTTCTATTTGCAAGAACGAGACTGAATCAATATAGCACATCCCTTTCTCGCTGCCCTAGGACCCGAGATGTTTGGATTAAATGCAATCTTTCTAACTTTTTCCCCGCTTTTATGACTCTGCGGCGGTGCTTCTCTTGTTAAAATAAGGGTGGTTTCTCCGTTGGCTTCGTTGTGGAGTCTAGTTTTGTTGTTTGGTGTCCGGCAGCTGATTGTTCGTTTAAAATTAATTGTGTTGCTTCTGTTCATTAAAATCTATGGTTGGTCATACCTTCATTTTTTCAGGTGAGCTGTCCGAGCCACCCATCTCTAAGCAATTCCTCTGTTTTTTTTGGGTTCCAAGTTGTTGGACCATTTGAGGGTAGGATGGTCAAAAGAAATATTCATTAACGAGACATAACAGAAAATATTAACAGCAGCGTGCAAAGTTAAAGGATTTAAAACCTGGGGTGCAATCTCAAATTAGGGGTCAAAATGTGGGGTGCAAAGTCCAAATATCCCAACTTAAAATGGAAGAAGAACGGAGAAGAAGAATGAAGGTGAGGAAGAAATGAGATTGAGAGAGACGAGAGGGAGAGGGAGAGGGAGAGGACTGAGGAGGCTGCAAAGTGAATAAGTGGAGAAGAAGATATGGGATGTTTTATATTTAGGTTTTTGTAAAGGTTAAAATGACTTGTGTGCCCTTGGTCATATGAAATATTTACAATATTTGGCCTTTCCAAATGTCTTATTTATTAGTATTATCTTATTATAAATAATATATATATATATATAGTTATTTAAAATAATATTGAGTGTTTTTACTAATATTCTTTAGTATAATTTTTTTTTACTAATATTCTCTTTCTATCTTGTTGATGTAGTTGTATCTCTTTTTTATCGTATCAATAAAATTTCTATTTCTGATAAAAACAAAAAAAAAACTTTTTTTATTACACTATTCATGTCCCAAATAGCTTATGCTATTATGCAATTTATGTGTGCTACGCAATTCCAGAACCAAAACGCTATGCTATTTAAAACACTGATTTTGAGGATGAATTTTGTTTGTGGTACAGGGGATTTTAGCTGATTTAAGTATTGGTTCATGAATGTCAAAAGCTCAAATTCAGTTTGGTTATGTAATTTTGCACGACTTCACTGTGTTCACTTCTTGTTTTATCCTTAATCAAATTGCTATGCTTGTTTTTCTTTTATTAGATGGCTGGCTTGAAAAGTGAATGGTTATGCTTTAGGACATGTAGAGTTATGCAGTCTCCACTCTCCGCTAGCCACACATGGTCTTTTTTACTGTTTCATGGTAGAATTACTGGGATTTCTCTAATTTCTTAACTTATCCTTATACAGATTGGGCAAAGCCATCCTACTGGTTTAACAGCCAACCTTTTGAAACTGTTCGAGCCCCGGCCTCCATTGGAATTCAAACCTCCTCCAGAGAAGAGAAAATGCCTACCATATACAGGTCCGTCGGATACCATCAGTTGTTCAATTTCGAGGTCTGATTTTCTAAAGTAGCTGCAACTTTTTTTATTCTTCTTCCATGTAGGGATGGCGCAATTTGTCAATAGCTTTGCTGAACCTGGTGATCCTGAGTATGCTCCACCTGTCCAAAAGGCTGAAACTCCAGTAAGGATGCTGTCTTCTGCTGATTCATGCTGCTTTCTCATTATTTTTTATGCTTAACTATTCTTGAAAGTTGCTATTTTGCCTATTCCCGCCTTTTGAGGGACCTAGACAAAATTGTTGAGAGAATTTACCGAGGTTGAAAATAAATGATCAGAGTATGCACATTATTGTGAATATAATAACATGCATTAGTAACTTTCTATACTTTGTGAGAAAAAATCATTGGTGCTTGCAGTGGGCATTTTTTTCCAATTAATTGGCCCAAAGTATTTTTATTAATTTTTTGTTGTGGATTCAGGCACAGAGGAGGGCCAGGGTCCACAAGTTACGGCTCGAGGAGGGTGCGAGAAAGGCTGCTGAGGAGCTGGAGAAATGTGACAAAGCTTTTCCTTCTTTTTAATAAAGCATAAATGAAGTTGATTTCTTTGGGTTAATTTCTTATGTGTTTTTATGTATGTTCTCTTTGCAGATGATCCACATCATGACCCAAATGTTTCTGGAGATCCGTACAAGACATTGTTCGTAGCTAGGCTTGTAAGCAACCTGGCCCTGTTAACTAATTCTCAAAGCAATTACTTGGTATGCTGTTTTGGTAGCTAATTTTGATATGTTCTCTGCTTGCAGAACTATGAGACAACTGAGAGTAGAATCAAAAGGGAGTTTGAGGCATACGGGCCTATCAAGCGGGTAGGTATTATAGAGTTTCCCAGAAGGCTTAATTATTGCCTTTTGGTTTGGTAAGAGGTTCTCTTATGTGACTTGTCCTTAGGTGGTAGCATGTCCTTGTTTTCTTGTAGACTTTCTACCACTGTTAATTTTTTATTCCCTCAGATCAAATTAGGAGCCCCAGTGTTAAAAACTTTTTAAGAAATGTACTGAATTAAAATAGATATCCCCTAGTTTATTAAGGTCTCAAGATTAGGTTATCTATGTCCATAAAATTTGCACTATAAAAAAGGTTAATATTCATAGATCACTCTATAGTCTATTTTTGGAAACGGGACTCATACTTTGATTTGTATCAAAAACTGAAACGGGACTTAGTTTGAGACTGGGTGTAAATTTCTTCTTCTTTTTTTTTTTCACCATACTTATAAAAATATTTCGATTAACTATTACTCCCTCCATGCCAAATTAAGAGTCCATGTTTGACCCTCACTCTTTTAAGGATATACTTGTTTTAACATAATCAATGTTAGAGAAGAAAACTTGTTTACTATTGTGATATTTGGTACAGTGAGTATGTCCTGGAAAGGAAAATGGACTATTTATTTGGTCTGTCGCGGAAAGGAATAGTGGAATCCCAATTTGGGATGGAGGGAGTATTATTTTTTATTAATCTTAATAGTTTAAAAATATTTTTTTTTCTATTCGTCATTGGTAGTATTTCATCTGCTCAAGTTCATTTCTTTATGCTATGTGAAGTACAAGCTGATTATACATATATATATATATTATATATATCTGCCAAACTGTTTTCCAACCACTATGATTAGCTGGAATATATATCACGCCCCTGATGTCTTGGTATTTGGTGTGGCTTGTGGCCAATTTTCCTGAACTTTACTTCGCCCAAAATTAATTGCAATGTTGCATCAAAGTTATAATTGCACTTAAACAGTTGTACAACTGATGATGCATAGTGCATAATAGACATGAAACTCTGTGAGTTTTAAGGGAGAATGTTGAGCAGTACTTCACTGGAACATAATTGTTGAATGATCAATCAAGTTTGGAATTACTGCCAAGGTATCGTTCTCTTTTTCACTTGATAATGTGTCGGTTTGCCTCTGATTTCCTTCGCCGCGTCTTTCAAAATGACTGGGCTTGAAAGTCGCTTAGGTCTTTGGTTCTATTAGTCTCTAGGTACTGTTCCAATGGTAACGTTCAACCATAGAAGCAATATCACTTGTAAGAGGGTTGATTACTTGATTTTCTACCATGGAAACAATCCAATTCGAAAGATGGCACATCTTCATGTATAGACAGTTGATCTGAGCAATTGTGCATTGTCCCTTTTTGGCCATTGTTTTCATGGATCAAGGAGACTGACAACTTTTCCTCCACTGGGTAAAATATGTAGGGAGTATTAGCATCTCTTTCCCGCTTTTTCTTAATTTTGATACGTACATATCCTGCTACTAAATATTCTTTTGGATTTAAGGCTATCAAAAACGTTTCGGCAGTTCAGAAGAGATCTCCTGGTATTTGATATATTATTTAGTATTTTATAATGAGTTTATTATATTAAAGTAATCCCTGGTAAGGGGAGGTTAGTATATGTTCAAGAACTGGTCAATTGGGCTCAGTTTTTTTTTGCGACTCTAGCGGTGACGGGGATGCATCTCGCCTGGGGAAGCTGTATGAATAAAGGTGAGCACGGCCAATGAGGCATAGTGCCTGTGCTGCCGTGCCATAGGATTTTACTATTGCTAACATTTGTCAATTGCATTGCACTTGGCAAAAGCTGCATTATAAGAACATCGCAGAGCCCATCGTTCTTTTCTGGACTGTGTAGCTTATCTGTCTCATCTTTTGCGCTTCAGGTTTGCTTAATTTCTGATAAGGAGACAAATAAACCTAGAGGCTATGCTTTCATAGAGTACGTGCATACACGGGATATGAAAAGTATGGCTGTTTACGCTGTTTCTTTTTGGGATTTTTTGACTTTGCTCCCAATTTTATATGCAAAATTATACTTAGCCTCCATGTTTTCATACTCGTTAG
Organism: Lonicera japonica; assembly: GCA_021464415.1. Lineage (NCBI taxonomy): Eukaryota > Viridiplantae > Streptophyta > Magnoliopsida > Dipsacales > Caprifoliaceae > Lonicera > Lonicera japonica. The sequence goes on from CM038464.1 coordinate 45,862,680, forward strand.
ACTTTTTTCCCCTGCTCACAGAGGAATCTCAAAGAAATACATGAAAGTAGGGGGTTAAGTCAGGATTATTTAAAAAAAGTTAAGACATTTCCCCCGCTTTTATGTAATTCTTTGAGACGGGGCTTGCAAGGGCAAAGTAACGATTATGAAAACTAGGGGATATGTCTAATTTCACATTAAGAACATGGGGCAAAGTAAAAAGAAAAGCCCTTTTTTTTGTTTCCTTCTTCTGGATTAACTATTTATGTTTGAGTACTGCATTTGTATGCAGCTGCATATAAACAAGCTGATGGGAGGAAGCTTGATAATAGAAGGGTGCTTGTGGATGTGGAACGTGGTAGAACTGTACCAAACTGGCGACCTCGCAGACTCGGTGGTGGACTTGGTACAACCCGGGTTGGAGGGGAAGATGTTAATCAGAGGTATTCTGGGAGGTATTATTAGCTTGATTGATTGCAATATTTTGTACACGCGTCTACACAGGAGAAATATGCAAATTTACATCCTAGAAAGTTTAATCGTAAAAATACTAGAGAATGGGATTTAAAATGATTGATGCCTTGTAAATTATAAATGTGTATTAAATCATAAAGTGCAACTTAGTCTCTTACTTGCCATTTGGAGAATTGAAAATTTGGAAATGTTAATGCTTATTTGCAGAGATCTTCCATCCCAAATTAAGATTCCAGTTTTCATTTTTGGGATGTCCCAAATTAATGGTCCACTTTCCTTTTCAGACCAAAATCAATGTACCAAAACTCACGATAGAAAACATTTTTTATTTTTTTTCGAAACCATTGATTGTGATGAAATGCCTTGTTGATGGAAGATATAGAAGTTGATTAGCGGTTGACCACCCTCCTGGCTTCTTAGAAAAAATGTGATAGAAAAAGTCACCCTTAGAAGGCTGTGCATATATGATATGAATTGGTAACAAGACAAGTGGAATATAGAAACCAGTTACTATAATTCTAATGCAATGCATAAAACTTACTTTGTTAAATAGTTCAAAACTATATGAATAATAGAATCCATAGGCATCCCCCATTCAAGCAGTGTCCCCTGTGCTTGTTAATTTGATGTTTCTTTATTTTCAGCAATCATGATGTGCTTGCTTATCTCTTCAATTTAATTCTCAGGGAGCAGCATCAGTCAGGAGGAACATCTCGGTCTGAGGAGCCTAGAATAAGAGATGATCGTGACCGGTAATTTCTTATAAACATTTTTCTACTTCTTTATCGCATATTTTAGTTGTTATCCTATTCCCTTAGAATGAGACTAATTTGAGGAGGCATGCCTCTCACAATAGCAACTTGTCACCAAGTTAATATTATAATAAGTGAGACGAGGACTTTTGGCATGCACTTGAAATTAAGAAATTACCTTCGTGTTTATGTAATAAACACTGCCTAAACTAGGTTTTGAACCCATGACCTCACTTATGAAGAAGAACACATGTTGACTCAAATTGAGCAAACACCATAACTTGCATTTAATGCGTTTTAAAATCTACGTATGTGATGAATTCCTGGGTATAAACCGTATAATATTTCACACCCTTCGGGAAACTGGTCAAGATGGATGACAGCACCTTTTTCCGAGTGTGCTGCAAGTTCTAGCATTCATAATTACTGTTGACAAACACCACATTTCAGGGATAGAGAAAAGTCCCGCGAGAGGGGAAAAGACCGAGATAGGGAACGCGAGAAATCTCGTGAACGTTCTCATGATCGGCCACGGGACCGAGATCGAGATGAAAGGCACCATAGAGACCGCGACCGAACCAGAGAGAGGGATAGGGGTCGTGATCGTGACCGAGCGCGTTCCCATGATCGTGGTCGGGATCGTGGCCGTGAATACGAGCGTGACCGAGATCACCATCGCGATAGGGACCGAGACTACGACAACGCTGAACGTGATCGAGGGCGGTCCCGGGACAGAGATTATGACTATGACCGCGTGGAATCAAAACACGAGCGGGGCCGGCACGGTTCAAGAGGGAGGACCTACGATCATGATGAACCAGAGGATGATGGTGGATGGTACGGTCAACCTGAGCATGGGCATAGGCGGCTGGAAGCTGAGCATGGGCATGGATATGATGGCTACTATGATCAACATCAAGGTGAGGACGGGTATGATCGAATGGAGGACGATTATGGTTATGATTGAGCGGTATCTGAGGGACGTCAGAAGGATGGTGACCACAGGTGCTCGGAGAGGTCACTTTCTCGTGAGTACGATAAACAAGATTTGTAGTTGCTTGAAGAATTCAGGCAATATACATATATATATATATATATTTATGCTTGTGTTGGTTATTTCGAATTGAATTTGATGATTGGTAGTGTGTTTTGTGAGCTCATGTACTCATCTTGGTTTGTTCATTCGTTTTTTTCATTTTGGTCTCTTCTCCTTTTGTTGTTCGGATTCCAGAACTATTTTTGTTTGACCGAGGAATATTGGATCTTACATGGCTTTGTTTTGTTGATGATTAACGGTTCCTCCTTTCGTTTAAAATTTGAGTCCAGTTGGACTTTTAAAACATTTTAGGAGTACAACAATTTTAGCTTTATAATTTATTCAATGGCTGAGGATAATACTGAAGTAGTATTGTGAAATTTGATATTTTAATTATGTTCAAAAAGGGAATTGGGCTTCTAATTCAGGACGGGAAGAGTAGTTTTTCTTTCCAGGGTTAGTCCAAATCTGGAATTTTTTGTGTGTTTTGGTGGAAGCTCAAACAGTATTGTCATATTTCAATGCAAATGTGGGATTGTTATAATCACTCCTGTCTCACTTCTTTTTACCTATGATCTCTACTCATAAATTATACAATTGGGAAAAAGTTGTATTGTGGAGTACGAATGAAAACGAAATTAATGTTTTTATGAAAATGTATGCAAATTAAAGTAGAACAATTAAATTAATTTAGGACGGTGGAGTAATTATTTTAGTAAGTTTTGTTTGATTAACTTTTATGATACATTCCATGGAATTGATTCATAAAAACTCTGCAATTAAATACACTAGCGAAGGAGGTTAATAATATTAGACCTTCTGTATAAAAGGTACTTGCAATCAAAAACAACCCTAAGTTTGTTTTTTTCAAGAACAATTGTAGTCTTGTCATGTTATTAAGTGATGTATTTGCGCAGCTGATTTGTTCAAAACCCCCTTTTTTAAAGGAAGGTTTAAGTATCTCCTTTTAACAACAACAACAATAACAACAAAATTCTCGGATCCGAATAGGTGCTTTTCCCAACTAAATTAGCTCACTTATTCAAATCTTAGATTTCCATGTTCCAGGGAAGAAGTCTTATATACAAATACTAAGTTGCTAATAGAACATTTACTAAACAGGCCAAAACCAAAAAATCAAGGCTTTATCATTGATCGTAAAAATTAGAATTTAAATTTGTTAACCTTCTTCTAGGGTAGATTAATATGACCATTCACTCTGATTAATCAATGTATTAAAGTAGGAAATGAAAAAACAGTGTACGTATCAATTATTTAATGTATTAACCAATTAAAGTGAGATGTCATGTTGACTCTCATTTAATTTAAGAAGTTTAACAATTTTATTGAAATGTTAAACCTTTTATTATTCTCCAGGCGACGAAAAAGTAAATCGAGGATGGTAAACAATTAGGATCCCTCTAAGTTCCAACTAATAATCCGTCTTCTTCTTTCTTGGATGTCAAATTAAGAGTTCCGATTGATAAAAAAGTTAAAAAAATAATTAAAATCACTATGAAATTAAAAAAGAGATGAATAATTTGGTGAGATGGTTTTTATATATTTCTCTTTATATTTTGTGAGATAAAAATTGATATACATATATATACATTTGATTTTACTACTTCAATTACCAGTGATTATTTGAGATAGAATTCAGAGAATCATCATTTTTGTCTACCTACTTTTATTTTTTAAGACAAATTATATAATTATTGAAAAGTATGAGTCAAGACCAATCAAGCAAGATCCATATTCCATCGAAATCTCGGATCTATCATCGACTTATCCCAATTGATCAAATATGTGGTATTTTACACAGGCTGCCAAGGTTTAATTCCCCTTGCCCTCTCGTCGAACCCTCGAATCTATCATTGCTTGTCTAAAAAAAATAAAATATTGCATATAAAATTTCATTAGAGATTCCTTTTCTAACAGTTGTCCACCAAGAAACTTTTTCATATAACATAAAAAAGACATAAAAGAAAGGCACCGGATAAATATACCAAATATGGTTAAAAAAAAAAGAAGGATTAAATAATCTCACATATTTTATGAGATAAGTTATTAAGTTTGGATAATTTATTTTTCTATCTTATCTACCGAAATTGCAATAAATATAAAATAAAAATATTGACTTCTATCTTGTTTCCTAATTCTACTTGTTAAACATAGATTAAAAATTATTCTCATGATTTGAAACTATCTAACCAATTTTTACACGGGAGATTCTCTAAACACGGGGAGGTGCCACAAAGAAGGATTTTGGGTGGGGGAGGGGGAGGGGGTCCGCTGAAGCTCCAGTTCACCGTCAAAATTTAATAAATGCATCTCAGTTAACTTTTAGGCCTCGTTTAATTTACGGAAAGAAAATTAATTCTCTTATTTTTCTTATAGTGGTGAGAAACTAAAGTTTTTGTCATGTTTCTTTTTCTATGTTTGGTAAAACATGAAAAGTATTCAGAAAATACCATTTAATTTTCCTTCTGATGTTTGGTTAGTATAAAAAAGGAAAGTAAAAATATATCAATAATACTCTTGTATTTTAAAATAAAAATAAAGGAAAGCGATTTAATGGGTAAATTTGGCAATAGTATATTTAGATAGGGGTATTATTGTCCAAAACTTTTGTAAAAAATACTAAAAAATCCGAAGGAAAAATCAATCCTAAGACGTCTAAATGGAATGATTTTCCCCCTTACTTTCCCCTTTATCAAGAAAGTATTTCCAGAGTTTGTACTTATCAAAAAAAAATAATGATTTTCCTTTTCTGAGTTCTCAATTTGCGAACTAAACGAGACATAAGGTCAACCCTTTGTTTAGAACAAGACAAGCCAATAAAAATTAATTAATTATTCAATATGTTCAGTCTTAAATTAAATATCACATTTTAACTTTTATATTTTTTAGAAGAACAGTAATTTCAACTTAATCACTAATGGTGAATAAAATATCTTTTTTGATACAAAAATTTGATTACACTCCGAAAAATAAATCTCTTAATTTAAAACATTGCAAAAAAAAATAATGAACCTTCTATGTTTTAAATTATCTACATTAAAAACACTTGAGCACAATTAAATTACATTATGGCAACCCAAACTACGTTTCAAAATTTAAAAAAAAACACACACACACATACTAGTTTTATTCCCATCGGTAGTGCATACAATTGAACATAGAGTGTATCCTTTTTCTCTTATAAGAAAAAAGATGTACATAAAGAATAGGAGATTACTATTATTATCATCGTTGCTGTTGTCGTCTTTACAGTAGATTAGCAATAAAGAAGGTCAAGCGGAGATCTCAAGTGGTAATGAGTCTCTCCCATTGCCGATAGCTAGCGTACGTGGCCTTGTCACAACTTAATTTGAATCTCATCTTAATCTTCCTATTTCAACCACTGCTCCAAATCAACTACAATAAACAGTACACTAAATTAAAAATGCGAATTCTCAAACTATATTAAAAAAGGAGCAGTATAAAATTGAATTCTATTTTGAGAACGGAAGTAGGCATTGATGTGCCTGCCGCCGGCGTATGGGACGGGTCCAGGATAACAACTTAACCCACCGGTTTGTGTATATAGTAATGATATTATTCTCAACTTAAACACATTTGAGCCACAAGATTGAGGTTTTAACTTAAAATGCCTCGTTACTATATGGAGACTCTCTCACTTATATATTCATGTTGAGTTTTACAATTTTAATTTTTCATATGGGTTCAATGGTTTAAACCAACAATTCTCAACAATCTTCACCTTAGATCAAACCAGTCTATGTATATAACCACTCAACATTGTTTGCAAGATTGTTTACCTTTGGTCAATGCACATCCATCCGTTGTTCAATGTTGTACACCATATTTCACCTTACTTGAACCACCTTGACAGTATACCCTATTTCACCTTACTCGAACTACCTTCACCTTACTCGAACCACTCGAACCACCTTGACAGTACACCCTATTTCACCTTACTCGAACCACCTTGATAGTACCCCAAGTGTACGTAGGCCATAGCGACTTCACCCTCGGTTTCTCCGAATCTAACTCTACCATAGGCTCCACCGAGTCCAGTTACTAGGACGCTTTTTGTAGCAGCTTCATCATCTTAGATTCTACCGAGTTCTTCCTAACTCCACCAAGACTGCCCCACTTATATATCCATATTGAGTTTTACAATTTTTTCATGTGGGATCAATAGTTTGAGCTAGCCATTTTCAATAATCTCCACTTTGGATCAAATCAATTCATGTATATCACCACTCAACAATGTTCCACCTTTGGTCAATGTTGTACACCCTATTTCACCTTACTTGAACCACCTTGACAGTACCCTGGGTGTACGTAAATTATAGTGACTCCACCTCCGGTTCCTGGCTTATCCCCTTAGGCTTTACTAAGTTCTTCTTAACTCTACCAAGACTTAACCACCTCGACAGTACTCCGGATGTACGTAGGCTATAGCGACTCCACCCCCGACTTCTGGCTCATCACTTTAAGGTCTACCAGGTTCTTCCTGACTTCCCCTACTCATATATTCATGTTGAGTTCTACCAACTACTAGTATTGCTACACAAGTACGCGGATCCACCATCTAGCTCTGATGCCACATTTGGACCACAGGTGTGGGGTTTTAATTTAAAAGGTCTCGTTACTATGCATGTGGAGACTAGTTCTACAATTTTTTCATATGAGATCAATAGTTTGAGTCAATCATTCTCAACAAGCATTAGTGTTGGTTACATACTTACATGCAAAGGGTTTTTACAAAACAAGTTCATGTTACTTAATTTGTTTGAAAGTGAATGCATTAATTGGATTTGGACCCCACACACACACACAAAAGAGAGAGATTTAAATATGGCTAGGTTTAAATGAGATTTTTTCACTTTAACAAAAAAAAAAATGCCTATCAAACGGACTAAATTAATAAATTGATTAATAAAAATTTGTAGAGATATATAAGGCCTATTTGGTATTTGTTTTTTTTGTTTTCTTTTTCCTAAATTTTAAAAACTCAACTCAAAATCAACTATACTTTTACACTTTTCAAAATTTATTTCACTTTATTTTCTCTCTCTAAAAAAACTTTTAAATCACCATAACTTTAAATTCAAAAATCAAAATTAAATAAAAAATATATATTTAAAACATGCTCATCGAGATCTATAAAATAAGATCCATTGTGACTATTTTTTGAAATTTTTTATGAGATTTTTTAGTTGGTTGAAAAAAACTCAAACAAAAATCAAATTCACTTTTCAACATACTTCCAAATTCTACCAAACACTATATTTTTAAAACTCAACTTAAAAACTCAACTCAAAACATCCACCAAATATCACCATAGTCTTCATGATGAGTAGATCACTTTCACTAGATTGCATAAACAAATTCAAACTAAAAATGGATGACATGATCATCAAAAATATTAATAATAAAAAATGCAAATATATCAATTTTTCAATACCCCTACTTTTAAGTTGAATTTTTTTATAAAATTTGATAAAAGTAATTTAGTCACTATATAAACGTTTATATAAAATTTCATAAAAATATTGATTTATTTACTCATTCAAATAAAAATTCATTTTTTTTTTGGTAAAAAGTCTAATTATTTAAATATTGAAAGGAGATGGAATACTGACAAGAGCAATTGAAATCGCCCTGAAGCTTCTTCATGTGTACGGCCGCTAAAAAAGGCTTTTCAGCTATAACAACTCCCTACACAAAATAAGGAAAATGGCCCCTAATCACTACTGCATCAATACAAAATTACAAATGATAATATGACGTTACTACTTCACTAGCTATTCACCTAATCATCATCATCATCATCAAAAAGATTCCACCACCAAAATCATGCAACCCCCCCCCCCCCCCCCCCCCCCCCCCCCCCCCCCCCCTTCTCCCGAAGAAAGCTAGCTGATCGAGTACCTATGTATTGTACTTAGCTAGCTACTCTCTTTCTATGACCCCACGAAATTTCCTCGAAAATCCCCCCATGCACCCGCCAACCACCTTCCTTTTCCCTTCTTTGAGGATAAAATTACTTTCAAATATCTATCTCACTTTGGTTGTCGCTTAGAGTATTTTGGAGCTAGCCCCATATCATACAAAGTAAAAAAAAATATATTAAAGTATATACGTTAAAACATGTTTGACTTATATTTTTCATATTGAACTACTGGAATATTGGAGTGAAAAATCATACTTAATAAATTTGCTTTTGTGTGAAATTATAATTTTGATTAATATTAATAGACTCCGTTATAAAGCTACCACCCAGGGTTCCAACTTCCAACTTTTCTCGACTTCATGCCTATGTTAATTACCACGAAACGTCAAGGATTACTTTAGAATCAAATCAGTTGTAAGAAACTGCCTGGAAGCTGTCAAATTTTTTAACTTTAATTGATGATAGCCACACTGATTTTAATCTCCTCCTCCTCTTCTTCTTCTTCTTCTTCTTCTTCTTCTTCTTCTATCAATCAAACGCTGCTAGCTTGCTAGCTTTCTCATTGTAATATTGTTACCTCACCTAATTCAAAAAACCCATTGCTATGTTCTACATTACTATATATTGTATATATGTATATAGAGATGCCCTTTCTCTTAAGAATAGTTCTTAAGTTAATTAACATAATAACAGTTCATTTCGATAGAGTAAACGAATGAATTTTTTCATGAAACTTAGTGAAGATAATATTTATAGTGAAGAGATCATCTCCACTAAATTTTATCAAAAAACTCAAATGGGAAGTAACTTAATTAAACATCTAAAATTTCAACGTCCAGAAATACACATATATATCAAATTTTCAGTTAACCCACTTTTGATTGAGTATTTTTATAAAATTTGGTGGAGAAGATTTACTCATTATAAGATCATGTCTACAAAATTTCATGAAAAAATTCGTCCATTTACCCCCATCAAGATAGACAATCCTTAAATTAGTTAAATACGGTTCTTAAAAGAAAGAGCCTCTATACATATATATATATACACACACACACACAAATCTCACACGTGAAGAATGAGAGCATGCAAATATTTCTACGCTAAAGCTTACCATAAAGAAATATGATAAACCAAAAAAAAAGAAATTATATTACTCCAACCGGCAAATTAATTAATAATAAGCCCAATTCACTTCTGTTCAGACTAAGAATCTATTACACTTCATTTCAATAATTAAAATATAAATTAACGAAACTCAAATTTTTGACGCGACATTACTGTTTTAAATTTTGGAAACAAATCAAATTCGAATCACACGAACACTAAAGTAGACAAAACATTAAGCTAACAAACAAAGAGAACAACGACGTAAGGATATAATGCATGGGAGTACGTTTGAACTTGAAGTCATATTATTTTTGAATTTATTGTATAGCTATCCTGTTAATATAATTTATAGTACCTCTACAACTCTAAAACATATATACCTACAAGAGAAACGTTTATTTTAATTGAGCTTTAGCCTAAAATTCACAATCGATAGTTTTAATTATGTTCACAGTTAAAAAGACTAATGTTCGAGCTAGTAATTTAATATTGAGATAATAGGTTATAAGGTTTCGCTCCGTAATGTTTTATAACTCAAAGGACGGACTCATGTTTAATAAAGGGAAGTAGTACTAATTTCATAATTTGGTTTTACAATAAGGACACTTTTCATAATATTAATTTATTTTTAGGAAAATGATAAATGTTGATGGACAAAAATACCCTACTATATTATTTATTCTAATTATACAAAAGACATATTATTCTCTCTTACATACACATAGTTTAAAGAGAGAAAACAAAAAACAAGGGAAAAGAGAAGTTGTCTCACCAATAATCTCACATCTTCCACCACCACTACCACCACAACCACCACCACCACCTGAATCTTTGATCGTATCGCCTAGAGGAGCAAACACCGTTCTCATCTTCATCTTCATCTTCATCATCTTCTTCTTCTTCTTCTTCTTCTTCTTCTTTTATGGATGTGCAATCGTAAAAGATATATAACTTTTGATCAAACTGTTGGATTTAGCTGATTTTTGGATATGTTGTTCGGAAGACAAAGTTACTATAATCGCGCGAAAAATTAAGACAATCAGAGGTAGTTTTGCTATCGAAATCGACCAATTTCGACAGCCCAGCGATATTTGAAAAAAAAATATGATCGTAACTCTTTTTTTTCACGAATCCTACGTCGATCCATATATATATACATATAAATAAATTAAGTAGATGTTAATCTCATCAATTTTAATGGTGCTAAAATCATTTTAGCACCTTATAATTTGTTGTCCAAGTTGTGCTACTTTTTAGTTGTTGTTCAGAAGGTGCTAAATGCATTTAGCACCTTCTGGTTGTTGTCAAGGTGGTGCTAAATGCATTTAGCACCTTCTGGTTCTGGTGCTGTCCAGGGGTGCTAAATGCATTTAGCACCTTTTGGTTGTAGTGCTGTCCAGGGGTGCTAAATGCATTTAGCACCTTCTGGCTGCTGTTTAGGGGGTACTAAATGCATTTAGCACCTTCTTGTTGTACTTTCTAGATGCTATCCAGGGGATGCTAAATGCATTTAACACCTTCTGGTTGCTGTCCAGTGGTGCTAAATGCATTTAGCATCTTCTAGTTGCACTTTCTAGTTGCTGTCTAGGGGGTGCTAAATGCATTTAGCACCTTCTGGTTGTTGACTAGAAAGTGCTAAATGTATTTAGCACATTCTGGTTGCTGTTAGTGTCATAATGAGATGATATTATAAGGAAGGGGTATTTGTGTCTTTTTTGAAGAGTGTCCTTAATTTACATGACTAATTTTTAAGTGTCCTTTATAATTATATTATTATTAGAATGAGCCCTTATGCCTAATTGCCTCTTTAATATTTTAATTATATTTATATGATGTTAAGAAGACTAAGGGTATGTTTGGTTGAATTTTTGAGTATAATTTTTAGAAAGCATGCAAGTAGGTTGAAAAGTAAATTTGATTTTTGTTAGAGTTTTTTTCAACCAATTAAAAAAAACTCAAAAAATAGTCACAATGGATTTATAGATCTCAATCAGTATGTTTCAAATATATATATTTTTTTTTATCTAATTATGAATTTTGGATTTAAAGTTACGGTGTTATAAAAATTTTATGAGAGAGAAAGTAAAGTGAAATGAATTTTAGAAAATGTGAAAGTAAAATTAACTGTTGATAGAAAACTAAAAAAATGGGTTTTAAGTTTCCAACCAAACAGTGGCTAAATATTCAATTTGAGAAATTTTTTTAGAACTGAAACTATTTATTTTGATTTTAAAGTAATATATATATATATACAATATTCACTATGGTATGTGCATGCATACCATAATAAATTACACCACACCATTATTTACAAAAAATTAGCAAGAATATCAAATATTTATCATATTCATCATTGTATATATAGTTAATATAAAAATATTTAACAAGCCATCGCCCTTAAATACAACAAAAATGTAAAAATTTAGAGAGATATCTACCATAGCCTATGGTGAAAAGTACTTACCCTCCCGCTATTCTTCTTCTTATTATTATTATAATAATTATCATCATCATCCTTAGTATTATTATTATTATTGAGATATTTCAAATTGATATTTTCATTTATTTTTTGTGATATAACACTAAATAAGTTGAATCATTGGCCGTTAATTATGTTAAAATTAATATTTAAAAAAATTACTAAATCTAAAGTAAAATTATTAATTTAAGACAGAGAATAAAATTCTCACGAAGGATTACTTTGACAAATATTTAAAAAGAGAAAAGTATATATTTATTACGTTCCACATTGTCTAGTAGACACTTTCTCATTTTTTCACTCTAATTTTAATATAATTAATGGTACAAAACCAACCTGGTTATTATCGCGCTTTGTTTGGCTTGCTGACTAAATCTTAAAAACTAAATGAGATTTTTAATTTTAGACATCTCATTAGTTGGCACTTAATTTACAACAGAACAAAAAATTGTAATTTAAGGTTTTGTTTGATAGCAACATAAAAAATAAAATGAAAAATTACTAATTTGAGTGAAAAGATGGAAAATAAGTTGAGAATTGTTTTTTGGCTTCTTTCATGGAAAAAATTTCTTCGGGCGGTGGTGAAGAATTTTTTTCCACAAAACATAAAGAATGATATATGACATATATTCACAAAAATACGTATGAGATATCCAAATTAATTGTTTTTCTTTTCATTTTATATATTGCTATCAAACGGAGCCTAATAAACACATTAACATATTTTTGGCTATGCCCATCACTTTTGTCAAATCTTGTGCCTTGAAAATATGTTTCTCTTAATTAGTAAGTTAGATAGGTGAGCGTCGTAAATATGTTAGAAACTCAAATAATTACATGAAATAATTTTTTTTTTTTACAAGAATCAGGAGTGTCAAGGGAACAAATAATAAGGGGAACTTATAAACAATAATTTTATTTTATATTTATCAAAATTCTATATTATTAGATTACATAATAAATCCTTTTAATTAATTAGTTGGCATAATATAACAATTTCTCAAGAGCTTATAACGTACCTCATACTTATAACTTATCAGGCACCTTCCTCATACAAACAAAACAAACAGCCATTTGTCGTTTCATCACTGATAGGAGAGAAGTCTCTTAATTTATTTGAATAGAAGTAAAAATACTGCTAATTAAATTTTAGTACGCGGACACAAACCTCCAGTAAAATATGAAAATATATCAGTTATTTAAGTTAATGAGTGCACTCCTCATTCCTCCATCAAATAATATATATATATATAAAAGAACCACAAGAGTAACACATGCATTGTATATAATACATATCACCCAAACTACATATATAAACACATATATAGTGCTAAGCCACTTTAGTAAGAGCTAGCTAGCTACATATATGGGTCGAACCAGGGTGAACCATACGGCTAAGGCGCTGGCCACAATGGTGGCATGGGCGGTCTGTTGGGGCCTTTTTACGGTGAGTGGTGTGGGTAGTGCCGAACGAATATTGAGAGCCACCGAGCCGGGGTACGTTGTTGAGAAAGAAATGAGACAAGGGTTTGTAGTGCAAGTTCTTCATTTCTTATGGCAGAGTGGAAAATCATCTTATCAACCCGTTTGGCCGGTAAGAATCTACACTTTTTTTCGGGTAAAGTGTCTACGATTCCATGTTTTTCATCTTTACTGGTTTTGATTGCATCAGCTTTTTAAAAGAAACAGTTTTTATGGTACAACTTGTTTCAGCTCGCGCAGTTCTTTCAGTAGTTCAAGAACCGCCTAAACTTACTTTATTTTCACGTATTATATTCATATGATATATTCAACTATTTATTTTATTTTTTTTGGCAAACCAGGATATGGAGTTTGGATGGAGACTAGTGCTAGGAACAATAATCGGGTTCCTGGGTGCAGGTCTAGGGAGCGTCGGTGGGGTTGGCGGTGGTGGAATATTTGTTCCGATGCTCAGTTTGATCATTGGCTTCGACCCCAAGTCTTCTACTGCCATTTCTAAATGTCTGTAACTAAAATTTTTCGCTTTTATTCCACTATAGTTTTGTATATCGCAGATGGTATATACACTCATGCATGTGTTTTACACATCAATATATACATCCATTTTATGATTATGACAGGTATGATCATGGGTGCTGCGGGATCAACAGTGTATTATAATCTGAAACTAAGGCACCCGACGCTTGATATGCCCTTGATAGACTATGACTTAGCGTTGCTGTTTCAACCGATGCTTATGCTCGGTATAAGCATTGGAGTTGCTTTCAATGTCATCTTCGCGGATTGGATGGTCACTGTTCTCCTCATTATCCTCTTCATAGGTAAAGTGTATACATATATATTAGAGCATCAAAAGAAGTTGTAATATGCAGGATACGAAAGATATAATCCTATTTGGTTTGCAGTGAATGAAATTGGTAGAGACATAAAATACTGTGTAATTTGATATGGTTCGACAAGCCCGAATCCATTGGCTGATAAAAATAAGGGAAGGGGCCTAAATTTGACTCCCCAAAAGAAGAAACCAGCTAGAGGCTCAGGTCTAAGGGCTTAACAAAGAGCTAGGCCCTAACCGGGGCCCAAAAAAATGCATACAAACTGGTATAAAGAAAGATAAAAAGTGATCTGACTAACTGCCCACCTGCGCGCCCATGCATAGAGAAATAAAAGCAACCAAAGAAAAGATAAGCATCATTTGTGAACTTTCTTCTGGCTGGGAAGAGCATAAGGGTGCTTATGCACCAATAACTCGGTGTCATGAACACTACATATGAATGAACATAATTACATGATATGTAGTTTTAGGTCTGAAGGGGGGGGGGGGGGGGGTCCTTTTTCCATTTTCAATAATTCGAAACCGAAGTTGTTTTACATTTGAAAACCAAGAAAAAGATAAAGCTGTTTCAAACTATTTTTTTTTTGCCAAGATTTTGCTGGGTGTAGTCGTGTAGAGATGGTAATGTGCTAAAGAAATAATCATAATAGGTACATCAACTAAAGCGCTGTTCAAAGGCATAGATACGTGGAAGAAAGAGACATTGATGAAAAAGGTAAAAAGTTTCACTTACAAGCTACTTCTTGAGCTCTCGATGGATATGCATCCTTTGATACACGAAGTAAGTTCCAAGTAACGAGCTTGAGATTATACATATTCACTTTCAGGAAGCAGTAAAGCTGTTGGAATCAGAGTCCAAACCAGTTGGTGAGTACTTTAATCTTCAATTCTTTATATGCAAAACTTCTCTTTTAAGCATTTCGTGCGTAGTACTTCACTTCTCTTCTATGGAAAATGCTCTTTCTAATTACTATAAAATCATTTTTCATGGTACAACTTAATTGTTTCAGCCTAACTATTTCGTTTTCCATGTAATTGAACATGCACCACCCCAAACCACACGTACCCTCACCCCGGGATAAGTTTTTTTATCTGGAAAGTTGTTCCAGGTAAAATGAATTCCAAGAAATCCAATTATTTCTCATGTAACCCAATCAAATGCCACGAAATAAGTGAAAAACCCAGAGCCCTTTCCTCTACAAAAGAAGTGCAATCAAACGTAGTACGTACCCTAAATATTACTAAACATGGAGAAATCAAATAATAAAGGATTTTACTAACATGATAAATTGTGGTACATGCAGGAGAAGAATACAAACGGCTACCAAGCGGTCCAGCTGCTTCTGCTGAGGGAGAAGAGGTATATCTGTTGATATGTCTTCATTTTTCAACAGCAATCCTCTTCCAAAAATTTTTTCACCAAAAGTTTTATTCGGCCTTCTTGTTGCATTCTTTATTTTCAATTTTTTTTTTCCTGTCATCATAATTTATCCAGGTTCCGATGATTTACAACATTTGCTGGAAGGAACTCACGCTGTTAGTGCTTGTGTGGGTAGCTTTCCTTGCTGTGCAGGTTCTGAAGGTAAGTCACCGCATACAAACAAGAAGAAGTTGAATATTAGTTTTCCAAAAGATTTCTAATTACTCGTTGATTTTTTATAAGTGAATTATATTGAAGCCTATAGCTAGAGTTTTAAGACACTGCTTGGTCCAAGAATTGATGATGAATTTGGCTTAATTAAATACCATTAGAGTGGCAAGCATAGTTTCATCTGTTTTTCAATTTAATCATTTTGTTTAATTAGTAGCTATCCCGTTGCTTGGTGTTTTACATAAAACATAATATTAAGATGAATCTTTTTGCAGACGTACACTGTAACCTGTTCTGTCAACTACTGGATTCTGAACTCCTTGCAGGTAAAATCTCCACAAAACTATCGTACTTCTTTTAGGATAAGCATACACAAACACATTGTACTTTGTCAAAAGATTTGTCAAGCGTGATAGCCATTATAGTTCCTCTTGCCAATAGCTTAAGCTTCGGGAGAGATGGTTTCTATCGCGGTGTTAGATTGAGCCTAGTTCTCTGGAAGGTCTAAGGTTCAACCCTTAGTAACCCCATACCCCATCTATCGTCCTGCATCTGTCTGTTCTCTTTCTAATCATATTCATGTCTGCTCTCCATGCGTGGGTGTTATATATCTACTTATAAAGCAATCAATAATGAGAAATATAAGCAATTTGCTAGCGTGATGGACAAGAACATAGAATATTTGTAACAACAAAACTATTGTTGACAGAAATAAATTAGAAATTAGTGAGCCAGAGAAAAGTTCAAGAATATATAAGTTGAAGCACAAAAGTCGAAACACAGAATAATTTGAGAAATTGAACTCATTCCAACAGATGATATTTTTGTATGTTTTTAGGTCCCGATAGCCGTCTCTGTGTCGCTTTACGAAGCCATATGTCTATACAAAGGCACCAGGGTGATTGCATCCAAAGGAAAGGATTTAACACACTGGAAGGCGCATCAACTTTTCTTCTATTGCTGCTGTGGAATAATAGCTGGTGTGGTGGGAGGATTGCTTGGGCTAGGAGGTGGCTTCATCTTGGGACCCCTTTTCCTAGAACTGGGAATTCCCCCTCAGGTACATTTTTCTTTCACTTTGTGCAATAAAACAAATTTTACTGGAAAACTAAAACATGGGTACACTAAATATTGCAAGGGAAAAACTCATAAGATGCATTTGGTTCATATGGAAATAGTTGAGTTCCTTGCAATTGTTTTATAAGGAATATTTCCCATAGAAAGAAAACCTTTGGATAAGGTGGTTTTGAATACCATGGAAAACGGAAAGTAGTGCTAAAGCAAGTTGTACCACAAAAATTCATTCAGCGCAATTAATCCAATCAAACACTAGTACAGATTAAATTTACAAAATCTTGGGCATTTTCCATTGAAATTAAGTCAAAGACCCTGATAGATATTGCTTTCATCAGTCAAAGCCTTCTCTATCAGTTAATTGTTGCAGGCGGAAAATCATGTATACAAGGGCCAAAGACTCCTATTTGAATGATTCCTTGGGCATATATTTTGCAATATACGCATTATACCAAGTTAAACAAGTATAGTACTTTGTTTGAATTGATAAATATGTAACCATTGGCAGGTCGCAAGCGCAACATCAAGTTTTGCAATGGTCTTCTCATCCTCCATGTCAGTTGTACAATATTACCTTCTGAAGCGTTTCCCAGTCCCCTATGGTAGGTAGCAAAACCAATAGGGAAAAAAAATATATTAAAACGCACTTATACGTAAAGATGCAGAAGCGGAAACAGTAATTAATTGATATTTAATAAATCAAAATAATGTTGAAGTTAAGCTAATAGTTTATCCTATTTCACCATCTGTTACAGCTGCCTATCTTGTTTTAGTTGCTACAATTGCTGCTTTTGCTGGTCAGCACATAGTGAGGAGGATTATTGCTTTACTTGGCAGGGCATCCATAATCATCTTCATTTTGGCTTTGACTATCTTTGTGAGCGCAATCAGTTTAGGTAATATCACTCTTACTTTTGCCTAAATTACGCTATAAATTATTTCAATATACCAAAATTAACATGTACACTACCTTGAGTCCACTTTCTAAATCAATGTACCAAATCTGGTAACTCAAAAAGTTTTATTTAATTACTACCCTTGAATATGTTGAAATTAGTAGAAAGCCGAAGTGTCAAACAGGAACTCTTGATTTGGCAGATTGAGTAAAGGCTAACAACTAAGCCTATTTTCCTTTAGTTGAAGGATACTTATGAAAGTATAAAATATTTCTTCGTATATTTGATTGTCTTACAAATAGAGGGTTTTTAATTTGAGACAGAAGGAGTAATAAAAATGAAATTAAACATGCATGCATTTTCACTCATACTTTATGTTTGTGCTTGGCAGGCGGAGTGGGGATAGCACATATGATTGAGAAGCTGGAGAATCAAGAGTACATGGGGTTTGATAGTCTTTGTTACAACTCCTAAAATATGCTTTAAACTATCATCATATCAGATTGGAATCAAAGAACAAAGGATAACTATATCCAAGCTACGTTACCTTGCAAGATGAACTATTTTTCCATTTGTTTTCGAGCAGAGATCATATATAAATTATTTTGTGTTTTTATGTATATTTACAAATTTCTTATACCAGGTTATGTTTTGTTGGCCTTATGAGCAGTGATCACTCTATAAAGAACTTGGTACTCAGCTTCAACATAGTATTTTTGAAGATATCACTTAAAAGAAATGGAGTATTTTTTGTTTGTGTAATTGTGTTGTCCCCACAATTCATCTTTGGTAAATAGTTGAGGGATTTATATTTCCTACATCTGTTGGTTAGCTTGGATTCCCCACCTAGGCAAACGAAATGGCAATTGGGCAGGATTGGTGAAGTTTTTCAGTGCTTTTTTGTTTCGTAAATTCATTTTTTCCATGTTCCAATTATGAGAGATGTTCAATTGATAGATCCTTAATGTCCTTTTTAAGGGTAAGGTTACATCATTATGTGGTATAATAATTTTTAAATTAAATAAATGACCAGCCGCCTTGCGTTACGGGCACCAGCGCGCACTTTCTAGAACATTGGCATGCTCTAGGCCACCATGCGTTTGAAGTATTAGATAAGAAGGTCGGATACGATTATTTAATCCATTTAGTCAGGATAAAATAATTCCACCTCTTAGGTAGAATTGTTTAATCCAGCTTCCGGTGGATAAGAGGCTCTTGAAGGATAAATAATTCACTTTGATATCCGATCCTAACTAACACTAAATATGGGATTAGATAATTTTATCCTATCATGTCACTTATCCAACACGTCAAATACAACAAAGCATTTGAAATCACTTGTATTTTGTCAGACCCAGCCCTGGGAGATCAAAAATTAAGAAGAGTACAAATGTTTTATTTGTGTATATATATATATATTAAAAAAAGCTTTCAAATTAATAACACAAGTTTTTAAAGCTTAAATAGCCTGTAGAGAAACTATCTCTTCAATTCTTTTATAATTCTTTCTTCATATGTTAATTCTCGAATCT
Organism: Lonicera japonica; assembly: GCA_021464415.1. Lineage (NCBI taxonomy): Eukaryota > Viridiplantae > Streptophyta > Magnoliopsida > Dipsacales > Caprifoliaceae > Lonicera > Lonicera japonica. The sequence continues at coordinate 45,881,885 of CM038464.1, forward strand.
TTTCATGCTATAAGAGATAATTAGAGGAGCATAAATATTTTGACTTTCATTTATATTGATTTCAAAACAATAAGAGGGGATTATAGATTAAATTGTAGCATTTTTTCTCAGGCTTTTTGCAATTGTAATGTGTTTTTTGTGGCATGTAAACTCTTATTATTGAAATAAATTTAATTTTTTATTATATTTATTTATAATAGAGCGTCTTTTATTATTTTGCACAGGGCCTAAAAATGGCCAGAACCGACTTTGTATTTTGTTCGTCCACATCAACATTTTGACTTTCATTTATATTGATTTTAAAACAATAAGAGGGGATTATAGATTAAATTGTAGCATTTTTTCACAAGTATTTTGCAATTGTAATGTGTTTTTTGTGACGTGTAAGTTCTTATCATTGAAATAAATTTAACTTATTTGTAATAGGGCATCTTTTATAATTTTGCTCAAGGCCTAAAAATGGTCAGAATCGACTTTGTATTTTGTCCGTCCACATCAACATTTTGCTACTTCCCATCATTCATTTGTTAATCAAACCAACTTGCAAAACAACCGGTCAAAGAGTAAGGGGTTGTTTGATTGCATCTTATACGTCTTAAGAGGTTTTAATTTTGTTTGGTTGATTTAAAAATTTATATCTGAATACTTATTTTGCCTCTTAAAAAATAAGAAGCCTTGCCTCTGAAGTCTTAATTTTTAAAAAGGTAAAATATCTTTTACCCTTATCCTTTTTAATATAGTCATTTTTATAAAAATAAGTATATAAGGGCAAATTTGTCCAAATAACACTTACTCAACTTGCAGATATGACATGTTTAAACAAACAACACCTTTTCAGATATGACATTTAGAAAGAAAACAAATAAATATTTTAAATTTAGTTATAAGACTTCAGAACTAATCTTCAATGTTCAGATTTAGCATTCATATTTAGACTACAAAACAATGCACCTTAAGTGGCATGAACACACCACCCACAGTGTATTTAGTGACTTCATGTTCACGTACAGTAAACTGGAAGTCTATTTAAGATTCAAATGGATTTTTTTATTTTTTTTTGTTTGCGAGAGTTTCGACGAATTTTTCACGTCTAGTGCAAACAATTTAGGATCTTAATTGAAGAGAAAATATTTGTTAGTTCTACCACAACATGGCAGTCTGGTCTTTTCCAATACGTACTAAAAATTTATAATAATGTGTGAAAAAACGCATTGGTCCTTTGGGCCACAAAATTTTAGTCATACTTTTTATGCAGCTTGCTCTTGTTGTCAAGTCATTGATTCTGCCGAAAGACACAGTAGTGAAACATTGACCATTAACACATTTTTTTAATGTGTCATTTAGGCTATGAGTTGTTGGTTATTTAAATTGGTCTATTTAGCATTACTTTGTTGTTGAATGTAATTAGTTGAAATGTTCAATCACATAAATAAAAACTGAAAATTATCTATAGTAGATTGTCTAGTGTAAGCTTATTGTAATTTTAGGGTTCAATCAAATACCCCAAAAGTGAACCCAAAAAAAAATAGCAAATTTTTTTTAAAAAAATTCTCACTTACCTTGCATAATCTTCGATCGCCCTATTACGGTGAATTTTGAAAGCAACAGCAGAATGAAATTAAGTAGTGGTGGGGCTAGGCCAGGTTTGTCCAATTTTAATAATTGATTGAGGTGTAGGACGCTGGAGTTGGTTGTAATTATGTATAACAATGCAATGTTTTATTTACTTTTTATTTAACGGTAGATATGATGTTCCTATTTTGGGTATAAGTAATTAAAAGGAAAAAAAATTAAAAAAAACTGATAAGCCTTCAATATCTTCAAAATGTTTTCTAATTTTGTATAATAGTAGATTCTTAGCTGATAAATTTGTTTATTGTGTCATGTTAACATCTAAGCGTGCACGTTAAGTACATATATTTTTTTTAAAAAAATATGAAGATCTAATATACATTAAATTGTGCACAAATTCTTATACAAAATATAATTATTTTTATTCATAAGATGCTTAATGTACAATATTGGGACATTTTTCTTATTTATAGTCTTTTTGATCTTTCAAAAATTATAATGCGCTTTGAAACCTTATTATAGAGACATTTATAGTGGCTTTACCAATTTAATTGACTTTATCATATTATTTAAAATTGTGCCTCTTATCAAGAATTACAATGTATAATATTCACAAGCATAGATTGTGTTAAAAGTTCGCATATATATGTTCGCTCTTGACACCTATGTAGGATTATCGAACACACAAATCTTATTATAATAAAAGCTTTTATAAAATATATATAATAGTGAACACTGCACTTGTCTTAGGGCCTAGAGAGCATTATTTATACAGGAATAGGCCTTGTTTAACTTTTGCACAAAACCTCAAATATTTCGAGTTTGGACATGCTACTATATATATATATGGTATGTGTATGTGAGACTTGATTGGCTAAACATAGTAGTTTTCACCACTCAAATTATTTACCACTTAAGCAAATACAATTACATGTTTTAAAATTGTTTAGCAAATATAATATTCTACACGCATAGTATATGCTATGGATTCTAGTACTCATACAATATAAATGTTGTAATGCCTTAAAGTATAATAATAATAATAATAATAATAATAATAATAATAATAATAATAATAATAATAATACAATCACATGTTTTAAAATTGTTTAACAAATATAAAATTCTACGTACATCGTATATGCTGTGGATTCTAGTACTCATGCAATGTAAATGTTGTAATGATTTAAAGTATAATAATAATAATAACAACAACAACAATAATACATAATAGATACTACAAATTTAGAGATATCAATATATACTACATAAAATAATTTAAAAATTTAGACTTAGTTTTAAGATATATATGTTTATTTTATAAAATAACAATACTGTGGGAGTTATAAAATATGAAGCTCCATTTGGGCCGCATACTTGGGAGCAAGCCTGGAATCCACGAAGCAAGCCCAAATAAGGAACAATGATTTGCATGAGTTGAACAGGATCGCGAGTGACCAGTCGAGTAATGACGCTTTAGCCGAGTATGCTTGCAGGGTCAGAAACAATTGAAGTGATGATATGGGCGTCCTAGCCAATACAGTGAAAACACCTGTAATTGTGGACATGATCAATACATGTTGCCGACATGAGCGCCTGGGCGAATGACAACGCGACACTTATAAAGTGCAAAGTTAATTATAAATAAGAGCACATCCCCCACGTAAAAAGGGGGCAAATTTGGTGAATAAGTTATACCATTTACAGTCATTTTTTAATTGACCTAATAAGAATGTAATCATATCCTACACGTATAAATAAGAAAGGAAAACTCACAAAAAAATGATTCCCAACTTTTATTACATAACACTTATTCCCACACTTTGTCTCTCTGAGAGCTTAACCATAGTTAATGTAAACCCACAAATTTTTTTAGGCCATTGGAGCCCTATGAATAATACAATCACACACTGAAGAGGACCTGCTGTCGGATTGGGTATAACAGCCACCGGAGGAATCTACCACACAAACTAAATCTTGTCTTTGTTACTACAAATTTACTATTCATCTTCACCACCTTTGTAAAATCTGATTGTTAACTCTACCAAATTAGGTCAATTGTATCTTAGTTGGGCTTGGTCAGATTTTTGCCACCCACAAACAAATACTAAACTGTTAAATCAATAAATACTTTATTTCACGTTCACATATTTTTATTTAATTCCTTAAAAAATTAAAATAAGATTTTTTTAATGTATAATTATTGAAAAAAAATATATTGTTAACGGATAATCATATGGGTGATTAATGAGTTGGGAATTTTTTTTTTACACATATAATATAAGAATCGTTTGAATTTAAGACATTTCCCTTGTAAGAGCATCCACAATGTGAGGGATATAACTTAAAGCCAAATTTAAAAATATAGCAATTAATTTCTTGAGACTTGGGAGTCTACAGCAGGTATGGTAAAAAATATAGTCATACGGTATACCAAGCCCACGCGTATGGTACATTTTATTTATTCCTTTTATTTTTGCTATACAAGTACTAACATTTAATCTTATAGTTCATATGAATAACACACACCGTATGAGTAAAATTTAAGTGTACGGTAAATTTGTCCATTTTATGTCGTCCCATGCTAAGTTTATAGGCTATGAAGCACGAATACGGGTATCAAATACGACGCTACACCGATATGGTGATACGAAAAAATTAGAAAAATATAAGATATGATACGTCTTAAATACGGACAATAAAAAGTAATTATACTATATATATATATTTAATTATTCAGGTATAAATTTTTTATAAATTTATGAACAATATCATTAATATTCATACAACTAAAGCAAACAACTGAGTAATTTAATTGTATAATAACTTAAAAGTAGATATAATATTATAACTTAAATACCAGAAGAATGACAAAGATCGAACAATGATGATTGTAAATGAAGGATAGAGTATTTTGGTCGATCGTTTCATTTTCTGTTAAAAGGGTTTCACTGAGCTAAAAAAGGAAAGCCCGAGTATTTTTGGGAGGTTTCTATATTAAATAAATTATTTATTATTTTTAAAGCAACCCTAATAAAAAAAATTACAAAACTTACCTCGACGTATTCGAAATTTCAAAAATATTGCATACTTCGATATGTATCATGTACGTATCCTGCTGTATCGACGGCGTATTCGTGTATGATACGTATCTGATACCGATACTCCGACTCCAACTAAAGTATTTGTAGTTTAGAGTTTATAAGTTAAGTTATTTTTATTGTGAAATTGGGTATGATAAATTTAGCCATTGATTATACACAATGTAAATGATTTAAGGATAATATTTTACCAACCGACTAATCTACTGGATATATAATAAATCATACATTTTAAAATATATAACTCAAGAATGTATTTAATATAAGAAAAATGATAACTTATATCATAAAAATAAATGTTAAGTATATTATAAATAAAAGAATGATTTTATTTGTGAGAATTTATATTATATTAAACGTATATTTAAACATATTTTTTATTGTAAGTGGATCGTTAATATATTCTAAAAGACATGCTAACATGATGCTTGACATAAATAAGAATAAATAAATAATATAAACAAAGCTGATAAGTGGATTTTTTGTTTCTATTAAATTATTGCATTAATGAATTATTTATTTAACTTTCCACGTGTAACCACTCACAGAAAGAATTTTCGAGACTGGGCTCAACCGTAATTCTGCTGCCATTCGAGGGCAACCACACACTTTGATTTCCCGCCAATGCTCTGACCAATCAATAAATAAAATTGGAATTCCTCATTTTAATTGTACTCGCGATTTTATTTTAATTTAATAGCTACTCCCACAATTGCTATTTCTTCACTCGTCTTCAGTCTCCGTAGCCCCATTTTCTCTGCTCCAAAACAAGAATCCGAGTATGTCTCTTTTCACTTCATCAATATTTTTGCATCTTATAAACTTTTAATGTATGCATATTTCGTTTCGCGTTTTGATTTCGCGATGCCCTAATTTTGAAAGCTCGAAACCCTACATTAGTGATGTTTTCAATTTTTTTTTTGTTTACTCGTTAAAGTTGTGATTTTCTTGAATGGTGTATAGATAATTTTAAAGAGTGTTGTTGCGCGGTTAGAGATGGTGGCTGTGAATGAAGCTCTTGTTGACTCTCCGACTTCTGTCCTTGAAGACGAGGTTTGTATATCTATATATATATAAATATACTATAAATCCATATTTCTTAGTGTTTTCTACTTGTTTGAGCATAAAGGTTTATACTTGTCTGTATTTTTGTTTTTGTTTTGATTTTTTCTGTTATAGGAGAAAAGAAGCACTAAACTTAGGAAAATGAAAAAAATAAATGTAAAAGAAAATCTGCTATTTTGATGCGTCTGCTTTACTAATTATGGTGGTGGTAGTAGTTATTTTTTTGAGCAAATATGTAATATTACTCGGGGAGGGGGATATATGCTACATTCCAGTTGGTGTGAGACTCAGGGGCTAGAAGTTCCGTTCGGGTGGGATCTTTCACCATTGTGACTACTCGGACAAATCTACACGGCACACGCTAGTAGTGGTAGTAGTTGTTGATGTGAGGAGGTAGCATTTATGTCATTCTTGCTTACTTCTTCAACTTTATGGGATGTTTGTAAAAGGGAAAAAAGTTATGGGCAAAATTTATCTTTTTGAATATATGCAACTGACAAAAATATTTGGTAGCACTATTAGATGCATATCCCTAAGCATTTAATCTTACATGCTACCAACATTAGGACTGTATCGTATTCTAGTTCACTCCATCCAAGTCTCAGCTCCTTGTTTTAACTGCGATTAAAGCAGGTAGCTTCTTTTACTTGACATACCCATGTAGCACATTTACCATGCCTGATATTAACCATCATTCCCCCTTACAATCACCACACCTCTGCCATATAGAAGGATCATACTTTGTTTCTTATTGTTCTTGCAATTAACGTGTTTCTTTCCGGAACCAACAAAAAAAATAGCGTGTTTTATGTGAATATGCTAATATTGTGCTCTGTTCAATTTGTTTTCAAAGTTAGAATTCTTTCATTTTGTGGTATCTAAGTTTGTCTGAGACTTATTTGAAGGACGTGTGCAACGAAAAACACGCAGTCAAGTTGGAGGAAGAAGTGGTTCTTGATGCAAAAAATGGGGATTCTTCTCTTATATCAAAAGCCATGACAGAGGTGGAAGAGAAACTTCTGGAAGAGCGAGTCAAGGAAGAGGAGGGAGTGAATGGGGTTGACAAGGCACCTCACTTGAATGACACCCAGTTCACTAAATTGGATGAGCTTCTAACACAGACCCAACTCTACTCAGAGTTCTTGCTGGAAAAGATGGATGACATCACAGCTGTATCATCTTATATCTCCTTTCTGATGTATCTTCTATTGATCCTTAATTTATCTTGGTGCTTATCACTTATTGCCAAAATTGATTTAGAATGCGTTGGAAGAAGACAAAAAACCTGTTGAGGAGAAAAAGAGAAGGTCGTGGTTTGAAAAGAAAAGCTGCCACAAATTACAATAACGTAATTCCTATATTTCCCTAACGTCATTAAAGAAATTTATGTTTTTCTGTGTTCTCTGGACGCTCCAGTTTGTCTTCAGAGCACTTGTCCTCTGTTAAAAGGACATTGTTGTGGGTGCTTAACATTGTATGTAGTTATGATGCCTTTTGTATAGTTTCTTTTTTAGGAAATGATGTACTTTTTACATCTGCTTAGGTGCAAATGAGTAGCGTATAAAAGTTTGTGTAAATGAAAGGAAACTCAGTTTCATGATATTAACAGTAGGGAAGAAGGTTAACCAATAGCCAATGATTATCAGTTATTTGTGAAATCTGCATGTATACGGACTTCATGCAGTGAGATGAAAGAGGCATGTATGCCTCCATTTCTTACATCAAAGTTCGAAATCTTACTGCTTGCTGTTGGCATTTTTTTTTATCTTTTTTCCTGTTAGGCAAAAAGCTATCTTCTATTTTTCCACTGTTAATGTTTCATTGTTACTATTTTGTTGTGTTGTTGGCAAAGGTGGGTTGATAGGCGGGGCGGGGGGAGGGGTGGGGGTGGTGCCAGGCATGCTAATTGGCTAGAAAGTGCTTGTCCTTTTCCTTTCCATGACTCTGGCTCTCATTCTACTATTAAGAACATGCAGTGTCTTTCTCATGGTTACATATATTTCTTAAATGATATTTTCTTTTATGTATTTTGGCAAGCTTTACCATGCCTGAAAGTGATACTTTTTCAGAACAAGGCCAAGAGAGCTGTAGCGGCTATGCTTACAAGATCTAAAGAGGGTACTGCTTCTGAAGATGCAAGCCTCAGCAAGGAAGAGAGAGCTGAGAAGGAGCAGGCCGAACTTGTACCATTATTGACTGGTGGGAAGTTGAAGCCTTATCAACTTAAAGGTGTCAAATGGCTGATCTCGTTATGGCAAAATGGACTGAATGGGATCCTTGCAGATCAAATGGGGCTTGGAAAAACTATCCAGACAATTGGTTTTCTTGCTCATCTAAAAGGGAATGGTTTGGATGGTCCGTACATGGTCATCGCTCCTCTTTCTACTCTCTCAAATTGGGTGAATGAGATATCCAGGTAACTTTGTCCATTGATTCTACTTGAATCGGTGGAGTTTAAGTAATTAAGTTGAAGTTATGTTGAGTCAAGTTGTAAAGATTTTTCTTTTATGTAACAGACTAACAGCTGAACTCTGGTCTACTTTTTTTGGGCCTTTTTGACTTTGCCCCTTATTTTTAATGTGATGTTAGACTTACCCCCTGTTTTCATAATTATTAACTCTGCCCCTACATGCGGGGGAATCTCAAAATCTAACAACTATGAAACTAGGAGGGTAAGTCTAATTTCACATAAGAAATGGGGGCAAAGTACAAAAACCCCATTTTTTTAAATTCCCTTATTCTAGTATGCAAAGCGATCTTCTAAATTTCCTTTCGGTTTTGCAGGTTTGTGCCATCAATCAATTCAGTTATCTACCATGGTGATAAGAAAGAGAGGGATGAGATAAGGAGGAAGCACATGCCCAAAACAATAGGCCCCAAATTCCCCATTGTAATTACTTCTTACGAGGTCGCAATGAATGATGCCAAAAAACACTTGAGGCATTACAATTGGAAATACGTTGTGGTCGATGAGGTACTTCAAATTAATTTATTTTCGAAGGTCCTTTGGTTTTCTTTCTTAAATTGTATACATGTGTTTTAAAACTTGAATTTTCAGGTAATGGAACTTAGTGGTGCTGTTATCTAAACTATATACTTCTTCTTGAAGGGACACAGGTTGAAAAACTCACAATGCAAATTACTAAAGGAGTTGAAATACTTACCAGTTGAAAATAAGCTTCTGTTAACGGGGACACCTCTGCAGAACAATTTGGCAGAGCTCTGGTCATTGCTGAACTTCATTTTGCCTGATATATTTTCGTCTCATGAGGAATTTGAGTCATGGTACTTGCGTCTCTTGTTGTCTCTATCAGTCTATCTAAAGATGAATTTTTCATAACTTGCATAAATATGCTCACTGTGCCTGCTGGCATTCAAACACTAAAGCTCAATAAAAGCTAGAATGATTGCTCCAATGTTTAACAAGAGAATATTTTGTCTTCTTTCATGTGCAATAAATGACTTTAACTTGTATCCTACAAAGGCTTATGGTATTTGATTTGGATGCAAAAGAAGTCTAAGAAGAATAAATGGGCCCGTCTTAAAATACTGAATGTTGTTAGGTTATCAATTGGCTAATGTGAAGGGTGGTTCGTCTTACACTGAGCAACATCATTTCTGGTGGTAGACTAGTTGATTTTTATTTAACTTTGAATACTTTTATTTAAATTCTATTAGTACCAAGAAAACGTTTATCTATATAGTAAAGCAACATGGTGAAACACCGAGGGTTCCACACGTTGTGACTTTTGTTTCGGTACAATATACATCTAAGGGCCCAAATATCTTTTCACGTTAAACCAATGGATGATTTGATGTCCCAGAAACCTGTCACTTCACACATTACAAAAGGAAGATATCGAGAGAGGTGTATATAAAGTACATACACATCTAAACTAAATTTATTCATTTAATAAATATAAACAGATACAAATAATTTCCTGCATGCATGGATAGTAACGCAGGCACAATTAACTGTATAAATGTGGATAGTGCCATGGGAAAAGACCAAATGTTTCCATATTTGTCCTGTTTCTGTTTTGCACGATTTCAGAATATACTATCAAGCCTTCTTTTGAGCAGTCTAATTGCTATAAGCATTTTCGAGTTATGTGTGTGAACTTTAATTGTGGAAAAAAAAAAGTAAAAAATCCACCATAGTTAGAGAAATGAGTATATCCTACCTTGCCTAGCCTGATTAATACTGAATACAATATGATACATTTTTAGGTTTGATCTATCTGGGAAGTGCAACAATGATACAAGGAAGGAAGAAATGGAAGAGAAGAGAAGGACACAAGTATGTGTGAATTGATATTGTAAATTCGAAAACAAAATGTTGCTTCATTTTTAATCTTTAATTCTTGATGGTGTAATTGCAGGTGGTAGCAAAACTCCATGGGATATTGCGTCCCTTTCTTCTTCGAAGAATGAAAGAAGATGTTGAGCTGTCACTTCCCCGGAAGAAAGAGATCATCCTATATGCTACAGTGACTGAGCATCAAAAGAACTTCCAGGATCACCTTGTTAATAAGACTTTGGAGGAATATCTGCGAGAGAAAGTGGACACTGGTAACCAGTTCATTATTTTTTTTTTCTCTTCTGAAAATAATTTGAAAAAAAAATGCATTAACAATTTAATTATTAAATTATGCAGGACGCGCTGTGAAAGGAAAGCTTAATAATTTGATGATTCAACTTCGGAAGAACTGCAACCACCCTGACCTCTTAGAGTCGGCCTTTGACGGCTCTTGTATGTCATTGAAATGCAATGATTATATTTATATTTAATGTGATTCAATGCTGAAGAATGCTAAAGTTTATTTTCTCCCGTTTCTTTGACAGATTTCTATCCGCCTGTAGAACAGATAGTTGAACAGTGTGGAAAGTTTCGCTTGCTGGACAGATTACTTGCAAAGCTGTTTGCACGCAATCACAAAGTACACCTTACAGTTATTAAGTTCATGTGTGAATATATATGTATCTGTGGGGGTGGGTGTGTATTATTTATTCCTGGCTGATCTTCCCACTGTTTCATTTATTTGTAAACAGGTACTGGTCTTTTCCCAGTGGACTAAGATTTTAGATATAATGCATTACTATTTTAGTGAGAAGGGGTTTGAAGTTTGTAGGATTGACGGCAGTGTGAAATTGGATGAGAGAAAAAGACAGGTGGGTGCCACATGTCCTCAATCCGGGCTTTTTAGACATTTACCTTGACAACATGTTTGTTTTCGTTGTTATCATTTTGTGCCCCCTTCAGTGTATTTCTTTTACACCCAATACTTTCACCATTACGTGGCTAGTCACTTGTCATTCGTCATTGTACTTACTTAAATTGTTGAATGCAGTTTCAATTGTTTGGGTAAAACTGTAAAAGTCCAAAAGGTAGTTTGTTCTAAGGGCCTAACTAGAATGACACTAAACAAATAAATGACAAACCCTTAAAAATTGGATCAGTATGTCCTTGACTCCTCGTTCACCATCTGTATCTCTGTATGGCTAAGAGGTTAACTTGCCTCTAAATTGAAGTATCAAGTCTAATAAAAAATGTTATTTGGGTACCTTGCCTGTTTCATTTTCTAGACTTGTACAAGCAGATTGAGAATCATTAGTAAGAGAGAAAAACAAACACCTCCGAAGATTCAGGGTATTGCTTGCAGCTTGCCCCTTCCAAAAGAGAGGCAATTAGGCAGAACAGAAAAGCTAATGACAGCATAAAAACTAAATAAAATGCATTGCTCTTGTTAGTGATTAGTTTAACACTCCGATTTGATGGCAACTCTCTTGAATTATCAACACAGATCCAGGAGTTCAATGATTTGAACAGCGAATACAAAATATTTCTTCTCAGTACTAGAGCTGGTGGACTTGGTATTAATCTTACTGCAGCAGATACCTGCATTTTATATGATAGCGACTGGGTAAGAATTCCTGGGTTTTCTTTTTAGGGTGAGATAATTTTCACCTGGTGAAATATAAAACTGTAATAAGTATGTTCAAGGCTTCACCTAGTGAGTTCATTTATTCATATTTCTATACGAACAATTTTTTTATCCAAAATAGGTAAAATACTTTTCACTATTTTGTTTTTCACCTAGGAGCGAAATATTTCACCCTAACCAAACTTAAGATTCTCTCAAGGTTTTATATTGACCGGTTGTAATTCTATTTGCATTTGCACCAGAATCCTCAAATGGATTTACAGGCTATGGATCGTTGTCATAGAATAGGTCAGACAAAGCCTGTTCATGTTTACAGGCTTGCAACTGCTCAATCTGTAGAGGTATTCAACTATTCATCACTTGATTTACGTTCTTATGATGCTATCTAATTTAAGTTGGAGTAACCATATGACTTGTATTTGATTAGGGTCGAATTCTGAAAAGAGCCTTTAGTAAGTTGAAGCTTGAGCACGTGGTTATTGGGAAAGGTCAGTTTAAGCAAGAAAGAACCAAGACAGATGACACGCAGGTTTGTACTATCTGCTCATACAATATTTATATTCATCATGTTTTCCACGTCCAGTCATTTCTTTGATATCATTTCATTAAGAAAAAACAACTTATTAGTTGAGTTAGCTTGTATTGCATTGTTGATGCAAACTAGGGAAGACACGCGAACAACTTTGGATTTTTAGTTTTTTTCTAAAACTTTCCTATGGACTTGTTGATTCTCCCCAGAACACCTACATGCGTTTCTGATCTTGCTGATTCTAGGAATACTTGAGAAAATAGGAAATAAAGTAGGGTTTACTTTCCCAAGAAATGCAAAGAGCAATACTGAAAGAGGAAAGCTGACTGAATTACAATGGAACTGGCTATTTGATTTTCGGGCAGTACACGTGACTACTAATTTTAACGAAATGTGTGGTCACTTTCTTGAAATTTGGTATGCCCTCGCTCCCAAATTAAGAGTTCACTTACCATTTCAGAACATAATCAATGTACTCAAACTTGGGACAGGAAACAAGTTTGTTCTAACCAGTTATTGTGATGAATATGGAGCATTCTTGAAAAATGTGAAAGTCAAACCCAGCCTCTTCAATTGGGACGTAGGGAGTACATTGAATAGCCACTCTCGGGATTTTGTGGGAGTAATTGAAATCTTCGTCTTTGTAACATTTGCTTGTCCCAAAGTGAGACGAAACACGCAGAACTAGTAATCTACATAAACCTTTTGAGTTTTGACTGATTTATATATATATATAAATCACAAAGCTATTGAGTTTCGATACCATCATACCAGCTTAGTTGTTCTATGGTGGGGTGGTTTAATTTGCCGTTCCGTTAATGCGACTTCTATAATTATTTCAGGAAGAGGACTTACTGGCACTACTTAGAGATGAAGAAGATGCGGAAGACAAGATGATACAGACGGACATAAGTGATGAAGATCTAGAGAGGGTGTTGGACCGCAGCGATCTGGTTGCTGGTCTGACAAGTACAGACGGAAAACCTGATTTCGCTGCAAGTCTTCTTCCCCTCAAGGGCCCTGGCTGGGAGGTGGTTATCCCCACTGCGAGTGGAGGCATGCTTTCCACCCTCAACAGTTAGGTTAAATCACTACCTGTATTTTTTGGGGGATTTTTTTTTTGAATATTAATTATGATGTGGTTACGAGGCCAATTAAGGGTGTAGGAGTATGTGCAACTGGCTTTTTTTGTATTAGCGAAAACGATGGTTTTGGTGGGTGATGTTTTCTTCATTTTGTGAATGTTTTGGAGAGGATTACACTCCCAACAAAGAGGTGGTTGTAGTTGTAAGCGGTTTCTTAAGGATATGAAGAAATTTATTGTTACTAGTTAAGTAGATGTTTACTTCTTCATGGACATTCAAGAGACTTTTTTTCAGAAAAGAAGTTGGTATCTCAGGTAAGTATGTTATTAAACAGATTATGAATCAAATGCTCTTTGGGGTACTAAAAAAGATGAAATACTAAAAGAAAAAGGTTGGCATTTCAGATAGGGGTGCGGTTTTAGCGTCAACTGAATCGACATGTCGGTTTTAAGATAGCGGTCAACCGAGTCGAATTGGTGAAGGCTTAAAACCAGTTGGGGTTGGGGTTGGTTTGGTTAGAGTTGGTTAAGTTTATTGGTTTTTGTTGGTTTTAGGCTTGGGTAATTGAGCCTAGTTCATATTATTGGGTCATAGCTAAAAAAATATTTTTATATTGTTAGCCACGATTAAAATTGGGGTTTTTTTTTAATAAATTGCACACTTTTCTTAAATCATTTTTGACAAAAAAAAAAACAGAAAACAAAAGGTTTAATATTTTTCTTCTATAGCATTTTTTTTTTATATAAAATACTTTTATGATCAGTTTAGTTTTTACCGGATCTGTAATATCGACAATCAAACCTATCCCTTTCAGTTTTCATACTTTTCAACCAAACCAGGAACAAAAACCTTAAAATCAGTTTTTTTGGTTTTTTGCACACCCCTAGTTTCAGATATGAAAAGTTCTCTCTTTGGGTTAATTAAAAACAAAAAATATAAATAAATTAAAGGTGGTTAGTTTCAGCATTTTAAGTAAACAAGACGACTAAGGGATAAACAAATGCAAAAGAAAATTAGAGATCTTTGGGGTACTGAAAAAAGGAAAAATTAAAAGAAAAGGTTACTTTTGGCATTTCAGAGAACACGAAATTTTTTCTTCGACTTTGGGGTAATTATTAAAAAACCAAAAGAAAAAGTTACTTTTGGCATTTCAAAGAACACGAATTTTTTTCTTCCACTTTGGGGGTAATTATTAAAAAACCAAAAGAAAAAGGTGAGGTTACTTGGCATTGCAGGGGGAAAAATATATTCCATTGCCGGGAATCGAACCCGGGTCTCCTGGGTGAAAGCCAGATATCCTAACCGCTGGACGACAATGGAATACTGATAAGCAATTGTTAAAACTCAATTTTAATAACTCATATATATGAAATTGGTGAAATTTTCTTCCTTGATTTTAAGTTGAACTTTTAAGACAGAAGTACATAACCTAAGTAACGAATATTATTATTATAAAAAAAATTTAATTAATTATTATGTTCAAATTAGCGTATCACTTAAAATTGAATTCCAAATTTTTAGAAGAGGAATTCTTTTACTAGCTAGGACTTAAACATTCATATTTTATTGTGTATGTTTTCTTATTTGTTGAGAAAGTTTTCTTGTAGTTTCTCAATTCAAATATTTTAAGAAGTGTCAATGGTTTTGGATTTCTGTAACCTGCTTTTTGTTTTTGTAATAGGCGGATTGATTTCTGATGAATGAGTTGATCTATTTTACTGTTGTAGTTGTAGTGGAATTTTAAAAGAAATTTCTCATTTTTAGCCTTAAATTAATTGTCTCAATTTTTATATTTTTCGGGTCATAATTAATATATCAACTTTCACTATAAAAAATAAATTCTAGTTTTAACTATTGATTAAATCAAAATTAATGTTTGTAAATATATATATATATATATATTTCTTCCCTTCTAGCTTAAAAATTAACGTGAGACTCTAACGAAGGAGTATAAATTTATGACTTTTGAATATATATAATACTTTTATCAAAAAAGAAGGAACTGATATTTCTTCTCTTCCGGCTCTTTTTTTTTTTTTTTAACCTTCTCTTCTAATTGGAATTTCAATTTAAAGAAATCTAAAACAAGAAAATTTTAACCTTAATACAGAGCGGGTATTGAACCATCCCTAATGAGTACTTGTGTAAATTCATTTTTATTTCTTGAGACATGAAACGGTAAAGCTATTGCACGTAAATATTTCTATATATAATACAAGTTTATAAATTTTCTATAACTGACTTTGTAATGTCACATAAAAATGAGTTTTTTTTTTTTTTTCCTACAAATAATACACTGATATATCTAATCTTACTTGGAATGCTTTCAACGATTTCTGTGGAAAACTAATCTTACTTGGCTTCCTCCACGTTTGTTTCTTTAGGTGGACAAACGTATCGTTGTACATGTGCCGCTGATCGAACTGCATGGGCATGCTTAATTTGTTGCATACTCTCTATGGCCAGGCCATGAGACATAATACACAATATTTTGTAGAGTATTTTACTTTCGATCTACTTGTGGCAAGTGATGGTATGTTAACTGTCCTTTTTGTCTTCCACAATTTAATGATTGGAAGTATATATATATATATATATATATGCCACCCTTCTACAGCCAGAGGCATGCATAGACACAAACTTTTGTATAATTGTCTACAAATTTCTTGTAGATTTCAGGATACTGCCAAGGTGTAATTGCACTAAATATGGAGGATGGAACGCTACACAGGTTCCGTGCTGCTTCAACAATTCTGGCCACAGGGGAATGTAGGAAAAATAGTCATTTTGTACCATTTTGAGAGCAAATTTATATAATATCAAACTTTCGGTTTTGAAAGGTGATTACGGATTTATGTTCTCCTCCATGAGTACATTAAGATCGTATATTTATTTGCTCAAAATAGATTTCGGGTGAATGAGAAATTGTTATCCAAAATGAACTACTTAAAATAGAAAATGAAATGTTAAGAAGTGGACTCTAATTAGTCATTTCCTTATGTGTTACATGATTTTATTAACAACAAATTGATTTTCAAAATAGGACCACATCTATCTCCGCTTGAATCACTTACCGCTAGAGGTCCTTAAGGAAAGGAACAAATTTCATTTTTTGACCATTGAGACATTGAGATTGGGGTGTTTTTGGTTTTCAACTTTTTCCATGGAAAATGGACACTTCTTATATAGTAGGTTCATGCTTTTCATGACTTCTTGGTGGTGAGTAAAAGTTTTCTATTGAAGGATGGAGGATATATACTCATTCTATCGCCTTATTTTTTATCTTATGTAAGGCTCATGCGTTATGTAAGGCTATAGTAACATGGAAAATGAAAAGAAAAATAACTAATTTAGATGAGAAGATGGAAAATAAGTTGAAGTATGTGGTGAGATTAACTCTTGCTTCTTGCTTTTTTCCATGACAAAATTTTCTTTGGGTGATGGTGGAGAAAATTTTTCCACAAAATATTAAAAGAGGATGGAGGACATATACTCACAAAAATGAGTATGAGATGGAGAGTATCTCACCATATGCCTCAACTTATTTTTCATCTTCTCACCCAAATTAGTTGTTTTTATTTTCATTTTCCATGTTGCTATCAAACGGAGCCTAATATGCTCTAATTAGTCATTTCTTTACGTGTTACATAATTTTATCAACAACAAATTGATTTTCAAAATAGGACCACATCTATCTCCACTTGAATCAGTTACCGCTAGACGTCCTTAAGGAGAGGAACAAATTTCATTTTTTGACCATTGAGACATTGAGATTGGGGTGTTTTTTATTTTCCACTTTTTCCATGGAAAATGGACACTTTCCGCTTATATTCCGTATTTCGTTGTGTTTGATAATCAAAATTTTCCATGGAAACAAGTTAAATGGGATGGCCATACAACCCATCCAATTCTCAAAAAGCTAGAATTTCATTTCTAATCCCCTCCGCGAAGAAATTGAATATTATGGAAAATATTACAAAATTTTTTCAAAGACAAGTTGGCTTTAACTTCAATACAATCTTTACCTTTCCAATTTTCGTGTTTGATTGGACCAACAGATGGAAAATACATTATTTTCCCTGTTGTAATTAAGGCCAATTAAGCATCTCATAATAATATTATCAATTAAAATCAAGTCCTAGCAATTAAGTGCCTAGTAAATTGAACTGTCTTCCTGTTTTATAAAAGTTGTCAAAATTATATAGCATCTCTTAACTTGGAAAGAGAAAATATTAATGCTCCGTTTGATAACAAGATAGAAAATGATAACAAAAATAACCAATTTTCGTAAGAAATTGGGAAATGAGTCAAATCATGTTGTGTGATATTCTCTTACTTTTGGCTTTATCCAGGAAAAAAATCCTTTGAGTTGTGTGGCAGAAAAAGTTTCCACAAAATATAAAAAGATTATGAAACACATCTACTCATAAAAATAAATATGAAATAAATAATATTTTACCGTATCACATTTTCCAACTCAGGGGTAAAATTTTATCCTTTTCTATCTTGTTATCCATCAGAGCCTAAGATAACTAGTAAATATGGTGCAATGTCGTTCAATTTTTATTATTTTATAACGGTGCATTTTTTGCTTCACAGGTGGTTACTATTAAAGGTAATGATCCCGATGCAGTAATACCTGGACTAATGGCTGCTGGTGAAGCAGCCTGCGCATCTGTTCATGGTGCTAATCGGCTTGGGGCAAATTCTCTTCTGGACATTGTTGTTTTTGGTCGAGCTTGTGTCTCAGAGATACCAGTTGTTCATGCTTACAATCGAACACGCTCAAATTCTCAGAGATACCAGTTGGCAAATCTTTGCTTCTCAGGAAAATATTACCCAGTTGAAACAATTAGTACTTTTGTGATCTCTGTATAAACCTTCTAAGCATCACATTTAACTAATAATTTGTCCGTATGTTTGTGTCTCAGGTTGTCAATTGATTGACAAAACATGGGAGAGCTTTCACGATGTGCAGTTGCAGGACCGAACTATGTTTTGGTAAGTTCTGCTCATGACAACCTTTAATTTGGTAACACAGCGTGATATTGTTAAAAAAATTAAAAATCATATATTGAACACTTTTTTTTGTCAGGAACTCAGACTTGATAGAGACGATAGAGTTAGAGAACCTTTTAATCAATGCATGCATTACCATGCACTCGGCTGAAGCTAGGAAAGAGAGCAGAGGAGCTCATGTCCGAACTCTGTTTGTTAACCATTTCGATATTATCGCCTTGTTCTTTATTAATGGAATCAAATCTCTTGCTATGCAGAAAAGAGATGATATGATGAGAACTGGATGAAATATACATTGGCCGGGGTAAGTAAATTTTGTGTAAGAGTTAGTTTTGAAAGTGCAAACTTTATCAGCCAGTGTGAACACATCAAAGGCACATCCTCCTAGACGTTTAATTGGGATGGTAGGAGTAGCATTTCCTAGTAAGGCTGCAAACAAACCTAGTTGTTCACGAAAGTGCAAGGTCGGCCTGTTTTAAGATCAGCTTGAGCTTTGTTTTAAATGAGCCAATGTCACATATAAAGGCTAGTTTACTGAAAATTGGAGTCAAACAAACCCAGCTCGGCTTGAGTAAGCTCGTGAACAAGGTCAACTAAATAAGACTTGATTAGTAAACTACTCCATCCATCTCAAAGTAGGAGTTCTCCTTCTTTGACACGGGCCTTTTAGGATCCGATTCCTGAGTTCAGACATAGTTTGGATGCAGTCCCTGACCTTTTTTTAAAGAATGCGATCCCTGATATCTGTCTCAGGTTACACAGTATTTGTCTCTCACATAGTATCTGTCACAATATCTCCTTCAAGTGCATCATGGCTCTATTAAATAGTATTTGTCTCAAGTTACAAGGAATCTGTCTCCTTTACACAAACAATATCCATCTCTAAGAACCGCATCCTTTAAAAAAGAAAGTGAGGGACCACATCAAAAAATGTCCGAACTCTGGGAGTGGATCCTAATTTGTTTGTTTGAATTTTGCACTTAAAGGAAACCATCACTTTCAACTATCATCAATAGTAAAGAACGAAACTTGTTTAGTATTGTCTGATTAATACATTGATTTTGCCCCAAAAAATATATCAGACTCTCAATTTGAAACGCCCTAAAAGGGAAATCAAGATACGCTTCCTGTGAACGCTAATGTTTCTGTTAACATAGCTAATTTTGATTGTACTTTGTAGATACTGGGAGAATGAGAAGGTTCACCTCGTCTACAGGCCGGCCCGCACGAACACATTGGATGATGAGGTCAAATCATTCCCACCAAGAGCTCGCATGTATTGATGATATGTTAACGCGCAAGGAATATTGTTGGGTGGATGAAAATGATTCATTTGCTGTTTTAGAGGTAGGAATGATCATTTGAATTTGAATTTCGTTTCAGTAATAATGAATGCATTCAAATTTGATGCAACCTCAAGTGTGCATAAGTGCAAGCATAGTGTAGCCTTCCTGTATCTTTCATTATTCATTAATTTTCTTGACAATAAGGGTGCGTTTGATTGCAAGCATGGAATTTGCATGAAAAGAAAATAAGTTCCAGGCAATTGAATTGCCTAGAATTGAGTTGCATGGAAAATTTCGATTAAATGTGTTTGATTGTCTTAATTTTCTACCCGAAAAATATTGGTTATTTTATGGCATTTTTAATGTAGAAAAAATTATTGGTATTTTTTTTACATATAGTCATGATGGATCTTGTTTAATTGAGCTTGATTAGTAGATTTTAAATATTATATTTTTATTAAATTTTGAATTTTTTATTTTAAGCTATGTCATTTTTAATGTAAAAAATGGATAAAACTTTGTCTCAAAAAATGTGCCAATTTCCTAGAAAATAAAAACCAAGCCCCCCCCCCCCCCCAAAGAAAATGTTTTCAAGCTTTACATGGAAAAGTACATGAATAGTAACAAAAGATGGAATTTGACTGCCTGAAAAATTTTGTCAATCAAACAGCACAAAAGTGGCAACTTGAGTGGAAAACTCCTATATTCCATGGAAAATAAAGGCAATCAAACACACCCAACTAATCTTATATTTTGGATTACCTTAGCTTATGTTTTTATCTGATTCATTGAAATGTGATTTAAATACAGGTATCTGTTTGTATGATTCAGGTTGTATTTAGAAAGGGAAAATTCTCTAATGCTACAGTATCACTTGTTTTATGTGCATAAACTTGAGGTGGATCTACTTATTTTTGTAAAAGAATTAAGGGTCATTTGTACTTTGGCACCCAAAGTTTATATTGAAACTGAGTTTGACACCCATAGTTTTTTTTTATTGAACTTTGATACCTATTGTTAACAGTTCCGTCAGTTCCACACGTTTGACTGTTATCTCAATGTTTTAATGATCCAAACTGCCCCTCACACCATACGTGTACTCCCACCATTCCCACACAAGTACAACCTAACCATCACACTCCCTCCATTACACTCCATCACCCTCATTAGTTTTCCTCCATTTCCTCTCACAATTCCCACACACACCCCGGCAATTCACACTGCGATTAAAAGCAATAAAGGCCATTTCACTTTGTTGATACACAATCGGACCATCGCGTGCATAGTCAAAGGTATGTTTCAAAAAATACCCTAAATACGAAACCTGAGTTCAAAACGCTTATGTTTTCTAAGTCTCTCTGTAAATTTTCTATCATTTTTACATGATTCAGAGCCCTAATTAATGTGGTTCATTAAAAACCCTAAATACTTTTGGCCTTTATTGTTGTTGAATGAAAAGGAAAACCTTAAAACTAAAATCCTAGGCTTAATTTGCTTGTAGATTTTAAAAATGTATGTTAGATGGTGTGGGAATATGTTTAATGTTATTTGGCTTCTGTTATTTCCTATTGTATATATTCTATTGCTTTATTCAAAATATGTATGCACTTATGACATTGGAATGTTCCATTGTGGGCCATTATGCTCGCCATTACTAATGTTTTATGCATATTTTATACTATTAACATGATTGTAAGTGTATAGTGGGTTTCTTTATTCTGAAACAACTTGTGTACTTTGTAAATTGCCAGGAATATGCACACATTTTATGGTCCCATGTCTACACCAAAGGAGAAAAAGAGTAGGGCAGTTTCTGGGAAGGCTCCCACTAGGGTTAGGAGGTCCCCTAAGTTGTTTGAGAGAAGTAAGCTTAATAAATTTACTTCTAAAGAAGCTGTAGTATTGTCCGATGATGATGAAGAGCCACATACTGAACCACACACTGAGCCACACACTGAATTACACACTGAGTCACACTTTGAACCACACCTTGAACCTCACTTTGAATCAGAATCACAACTCCAACCTTCATTAAATTGGTCTGACTCTGAATTTGAAGCTGAAGTTGAATATGAACCTGGGAATAAGATGAATAGGGTTGATTTGTCAATGATTGCCATTGAACCCACTTTTAGCACCAACTTTGAGGTTGGGGGTATTAGTTTTGATATCAGTTTGATGAATGAGGGTAATTTTGATCTATTTTATAATGTTGGGCCTAGGGTTGGTATAGATACTCCTTTAAAAGTTATGTTTATTGGGCTTGGTTTAGGGGATATTAATATTGATAACTTGGATGCTGAGGAAGGATTTCATAGTGGTCCTGACTTTGGTGAGGTCCACAGTGATACATCATTCACTGATTTTAGTGAGGGTGAGGGTGAAGATGAGAATGGTGAGGGTGAAGGTAAAGCTCAGAAGGATGGTGGTCCCTACCGAGGGTGGTGATGTTGAAAATTAGGGTGAGGTTGAAAGTGAGAGGGATGGTGATGTTGAAAATTAGGGTGAGGTTGAAAGTGAGAGGGATGGTGGTCCTACTAAGGGTGAAGTTGAAAGTGAAAGGGATTGTGGTCCTATTGAGGGAGAAGGTGGGGAAACTGAGGGTGGGAAAACTGATGTTGGGGCTAATGAGGGTGTAAATAACTCAGAATTTAGGCAGTTTATCAATGAAACTTATAATTGTTATGAATAAGATGATCATGTGATTGTAGAGAAAGAGGGTGAATTACATGAGAAGATGGAGTGGAGCACCATGAAAAGATGTAGGGAATTTATGAGGCAATATACTATTGACAAAAATTTGAATATAAACAAAAGAAGAATGATAATTTGAAAATTGACTTAGTTTGCAATGAGCCTAGCTGCAAATGGAGAGTGTATGTAAGGAGACTCCCTAGGGAACATACAGCTAGATTAAGATCATATGTGGGAGAACATACATGTAAAAGTGATGAAAAAAGTAAGAATTGCTTAGCCAAGGCAGGTTGGGTGGCAAATAAAATTGAGCAACAGATAAGAGACCATAAGGAGTACAAGCCCAAGGATGTGTAAACTGATATTTGGAGCAAGTATGGAGTAAAAGTGCCTTACCACACAGCTTATTATGCTAGAATTATATGCCATGAGAGGATTTATGGGAACTACAAAGAATCTTATACTTTGTGTCCTAAAGCATGTAGGCAGTTGTTAGCTAAGAATCCTGGTAGTGTTATTCATTACTTTAGACATCCTGTTGATTCCACATTTGTAGGTTTTTTTGTCTCTTTCAAAGCTTGTTTATATGGGTTTATCAAAGGGTGCAGACCTATAATAAGTTTAGATTGTTGTTTCATGAAGGGCAAGTATGGTGGGGTTACACTTTCTGCCACAGCTTTGGATGGTAACAATGGTTTGTTTCTCCTTGCTATTTACTTGGCTAGAGGTGAAACTTACGAAAATTAGTTTACTTTCCTTGAAATTTTGAAACCACACATCATGAAGCACAATATGCCAATTATATTCATGTCAAACATGGGGAAAGGGTTGAGAGATGCAGTTAGAGACTTATTCACAGGCCATCCACATAGATTTTGCTTTAGGCACATGTATAAAAACTTCAAAAAAGAGCACAAAGGATCACACATGGAGAGATTGAGTTGGGGGGCAGCTAGGGCTTTCAATATGGATGATCATGAGAGAATAAAGGAGCAGATAAATAGAGATAACTCTGATGCATTTATTTGGCTGGATAGTGAGAGTAGGCACCACTGGGCAAGATCACACTTTGATACAACCTGCAAGTGTGACCACATAACCAATAATTTCAGTGAATCATTTAACAACATGATATTGGGTATGAGAGAGCTGTCATTGTGTAGAGTGGTTGAGAAGTATCACCTCATGGTTATGACCTTATTGTACGAAAGAATGATTATGTCAAAGGACTGGGACCCAGAGTCACATGTACCTAGAGTACAAAAGCATCTTCAAAAAATGAAGGAGGAGTACAAGAACTACATCAATCAAGGATCAACAGATTTTACCCATGTGGCTATCAATAGCAATGGCAAAAGGTGGACGGTGGACTTAAATGCTAGGACATGTACATGCTGTGAATGGCAGATATCAGGCCTACCATGTGTCCATGCAGTTTGTGTTCTTATATCACTGAGAAGGGATCTACAAAGGTAATTTTAATTTAACTTCAGTTCAGTTTATTTGAATTCATTCCATTTAATTAAATTTGTATGTACCTTAATTTCAAAGCAGTTAATGGTTTGTACATCGTATGTAGTTTTTGTAGCCCATTCTTCAAGAATGCACTCTATAAAGCAGCTTATGAGGGATATATAAACCCAATTGAGGATCCTGTTTATTGGGGAAAGGTAATATGTAATGCTCATGTGATTTGTTATTACATTGTATTATTATTTGTATTTATTTCACTTTTTCTACTCGTGCAGCCACAAGTTATAGTACTACCTCCTCCTTTATATAGGCCACCTGGAAGGCCTAGGAAAAATAGGTTTAAGGCAGCAGATGAAGTAAATGCAAAAAAGAGGAATTGCAAGAGGTGTAATAAATGTGGCACTTTAGGCCATAATAAATCTACATGCAAAGGGGCACCTCCACCTAAGGCAGCAAAGAGGGGTAATTTCAGTTATTGCTTCATTTAACCCACTAATTGATTTATAATAAGATAATATATCATTACTATTATTTCTTATATGTATGGGAGGCCTAGAGGAGGGGCACAAAGAGGGGTACAAAATAGACCAAGATTATTCATTCCCTCAAGAGTTGTACTGGGAACAAGTCAAGGAGGGAGCTACCAGGCAACTAACAGTGTTGCAAGTAGGGGTGGTAGAACAGCAAGAGGTGGTGCAAGAGGTGGTAGAGCAAGGGGGAGGTTGAACTTCCAAGTAACACAAAAAAACACCACCTAAAGAACAGGTTTTTGTTTTTTTGGGTCAGTGAAAACTGAGTAGGTAACCAAACTATATGTGTTAATGCACAAACTAGTTTAGTTGCAAACTTTTTTTGTCTAGTGTTGTCCAGAACATTAGTTGGTTTAACCACACTAGTTTATGTTACTATGTTCTTATCTATTTCATGTAAAAACAATCACATTCTCATTAACAATATTAAATATATTTTGGTACTTTATACTATATTTTTGCCTTTAAAGCTATTACATAGGTCATCCAAACTAACTTTAATCTTAACTTTCAAATCAACCTTCCCTTTTAAATTAGTACCCCCACCATTTGAAATGGTTGTATCCAACCATTGAAATCCACCACATGTCATACACTTCAAAAATTTTCTTCCATAACTTGTATCATTTCTTGAAGTCCATAAATTCCTTGTATTTGGGTAGCCATTTGGACATTTTGTCTCTTTCCATGGATAAGTCTTAGCCCAAAGACATGGTTGTCCACATTGGAAACAATTAGATGATGATCCTACTGAAGATAATGAACCATTTGTGTTTTTTTTCATAACTATTATGCTTTGCATCTTCAAACCATTGAAATGTACCACAAGTTTCGTACTGGCATTTCATGTAGATTTTTTCGATTGTGTTATTTTCATCAGATGTGAAAAGCATCATTATTCCATTACATCCACTCCTTTTGCATTTAGTGTATATCCAAGGGCATGCAATGGCTCTATGCCCTTCTTGGTCACATATTGGGCATATTTCCTGTGTAAATAGTATAAAATCATATAGTAAGTAATTGTAATGCACATTTTGTATGATTTTATTCAAAACATACAGATGTACATCTTTCTCCCCTCCGCCCATCTGGACCTTTTATGAAATGGACTTGTATGGATTTCGAAGAATGTATGAACTGGTTGAATGAATAAATGTATAATGTATGAAGTGTTTGGTTGAAATTATGTGTGGATATATAAAAATGGCAGGTTATGGTTTGAAGGATGAGAGTATTTAATGAGTTTGCTTTGAGGAAAATGACAAAACAACGGCTATTTCCTTTCAATAGCCGTTGTGTTTATTGTTCTGTGCATGCAGGGGCAGTTTGGGCAGTTTGGATCATTAAAACATTGAGATAACAGTCAAACATGTGGAACTAACGGAACTGTTAACAATGGGTGTCAAAGTTCAATAAAAAAAACTATGAGTGTCAAACTCAGTTTCAATTTAAACTTTGGGTGTCAAAGTACAAATGTCCCAAGAATTTAATTGGTGTCGTTGTTGTAGTTGGTATCTTCGTTTACGAAATTGCTTTTGAAGTTCACACTTATCGACCATCACAAGCAAAATACATTATGTATGCTAAAATCAGTACTACCATCGGTTAAATTGGAAAGCAAAAATACTGTCAGATTTTTTATAAGGAAAAATACAGTCAGTTGATTTATTGATGTCTAAACTTTCAACGTGTTCTGGGTTAGGTTTGAATATCTTCTTTTTGGTGGCGATATGTAAAAATTATTATAAATATTCGTTGAATTTTGTAGCCTTGTCTTAGCTACCTGTAGCCTTACCTAAGGCCTAGTTCACGAAAGGAAAATTAATTTCTTTATCTTTTCCATAGAGGTGGGAAACTAAAATTCCTCAAGTTTCCTTTCTTGTGTTTGGTAAAACATGGAAATAATTTAGGTAGAGATGTTGTCCAAAATTTTTGTAATAAATGTAAGGAAATCACAAGGGAAAATCAATCCCATGTGTTTCAAGATGAATGACTTTACCTCCTATTTTCCCCTTTGTCATGAAAGTGTTTCCCGAATTTGTGCTTACCAAACAAAGGAAATGAAATCCCTGAAAAAAGAAAAATTCGCGGTTTATTTGAAAAATGGCTCTTCTTTGAAAAAGGTTTCTACAAAAAAATAAAGGAATACTATTTTTATAAATTAATGGACTATTTTTAATCAAACTCCAAAAGGGGTGCAACATTAAATTTGCATAGAAAATTAGTCACATGTCCAATATTTTTTGAACCGATCTACTTAAGGACAAGAAGTTTTGAGCTATTGTTTAAGATCCAATCTTTTAGAATTAGGACGATTTTATGTCTAAAGGATATTTTATTTTTTGATATTTTTAATTATAATGATATTATTATTTTCATGTACTTTGTCAATGTTACCCTTCTTATATATTAGTTATTATTTTCAACATATAAAGATTCCAAATTCTAATTCAATTCCTCATTTTCTAGATTCATCCACCTCAATTAAAACTCACCCCCCCCCCCACACCCTCGATTTCAAACAACTCCCTTCCCCACAACCAATCCAATCAAAACCTAGGGTTTTTAGTTATCATGTTTCCCCAAACTTAAACACACCAATCTCAATTCCCTCACCTCACTTCAATCCGATTTCTCCCTCCATGTCGACGGCGAGATCCTCTTATTTTCCTGTCGACGACACCGACGCCATCAACACCACTCCTTTCCTCACCAGCTTCGTATCTGAAACTAACTTCCCCGACTAAAGCCGCAGAATCCGCCGAACTCTGAGCCTTCGCGATGCCCCTCGTTTCCTCCGGTAAGCCAACAGTCACCGGAGGATGCTCCGGGAACCTTCGATGCGTGTGCATGACTTGGCCGTGGAGGAGACCGAAGAGCGGCAAAGAGATGAATTTTATGGCATTCAATGTATAAAAAGATTGTATGTTTTCACCTTTTCCTTGTTTTAATTTGATTTTCTAAGAAAATTCATAATTTTAGTTTTTCATCTGTGTAAATATCTTTTGATTTGTAATGTCTGATAAAATTTTCAACTTAGAAGAAAAATGTTTGTTTATATGCCTGCTATGCCTAATAAAATTTTCATCTGTTTATAAGCCTGATAAAATTTATAATGTCTGATATGTCTTTATTGTATAAAATGTCTGTTGTGCTATCTATATGCCTGTTCTTTATTGTATAAAATGTTTGCTATGACCGTTCTTCGTTTTTATGCCCGGTCTTCGTTTGTATGCCTGCTGCTTCTTCATGTATTTAATTTTGAATTTTTGATGGAAATTAACTTGTTATTGTTTGAATATTTTTGGATGGGTTGACTTATGACATATGCATTTAATCGTTTGTTTGATTATAGATAATTTGAATTTTAAATTTAATTGATTGGTTTGACATTTATCTTCTAAATTTGAATTTGATTTGAATTTTGATTATATTTGTAACGACCCGGTCGCACCTCAGTACGATATTGTCCGCTCTGGGTAGCGTCCTAGCCAGGCCTCAGCCCCAGGACATCTACCCTCACGGCTTTGTTTTTGGGAGCTCACGACCAGCTTCCCAGGGGGTCACCCATCCCTGGATTTCTCTAGTCAAAGCACGCTTAACTTTGAGTTCTCATGGGATAAGGCTTGGCTTCGGATCCCATTGTCCGAAGTTAAGCGTGCTTTGACTTGGAGAAATCCAGGGTTGGGTGACCCCCTGGGAAGCTGGTCGTGAGCTCCCAAAAACAAAGCCGTAGGGTAGATGTCCTGGGGCTGAGGCCTGGCTTAATGGACGCTACCCAGAGCGGACAATATCGTACTGAGGTGCGACCGGGTCGTTACAAATGGTATCAGAGCGGACCCCACAGAGTACGGTGTGTCGACGAGGACGTGAATTCCCTTGGGGGGAAGGATGTTGACGCCCTGAATGATGAGTACTCCCTTGTGTGGAGGAATGGTAGCTCGAGCGATGAGTACTCCCTTATGTGGAGGAATGGTAGCTTCTAAAGGGGGCATCCCACACCGGAAGTTGGGGGATCCTTGGAGACCCATATAAGAAGATATGGTCGCTAATTGAGTACGAGGCCTTTTGGGAGGCTCACTGGCTTCGGATCCCATGAGAACTCCGAAGTTAAGCGTGCTTTGACCAGAGAAATCCAGGGATGGGTGACCCCCTGGGAAGCTGGTCGTGAGCTCCCAAAAACAAAGCCGTGAGGGTAGATGTCCTGGGGCTGAGGCCTGGCTAGGAATACCCAGAGCGGACAATAACTGAGATTCGGGTGACCGGGTCGTTGGAATTTCAGATTATTTTCCAGATTTTTATTTGAATTTAAATTTTAAATCTCGGGTGAAGGGCACTTCGGAATTTTTACAATTTTAGTTTATATTTTTCTTATTTATTAATTACAATATTTATAATTGTCCTTCAAACTAAAATATGACTTATGCAAGAAGTTTGTCCTTCAAATAATTGACTTAAAAGACGCGTCCTTGAGTAGATATAGAATTCTATTTTTGTCCTTTAAACTAAAAGCCCCAAATTTGCAGTAAATTTTGGAATTGTAAATTTTATAGTATCACACAAAATTAAATTTGCACTACATGTAAAGTGTTTATTTGACTTTGCTTTAGAGTTATTTTAACTAGTTACAAATTTAAACATCTTTATTAATAAAGCACACAATAGGTTTTTTGGGTTATGCAAAATTAAGTTTGCACTCCTCGTTTTCTAATACATTATTATATATTGTGTTTATTTAATGTTACTTTAGAGTTACCTGAGTAATACATTAAAATATATTAGTTAAAAAATATAAACATATCATGCAAAACAAATTTGTATTAATTTTTTTGAATTGTAAAACACGATTTTATGCAAAGTTAAGTTTGTACAAAATACAATTTTTGGCACAACCCTTATTTTAAAATATAATTGATAAACAACCCCTTATTTTAAAAAAAAAATATAGGTCCTTATTTCAAAAAAATATTATTCCCTATATTTTTTTGTGAAAAATATTATTACACAAGATCTTTTACCTCATTCTCAGGAAAGAAAAAAAATGTGTTCCAGGTTAGGATAATATTAATACACTTTTATTTTTAAAAACCAAAACATTAAATTAAATAAAGAGAACAAGAGTCTAGAAACGCATTCTTACTACTAATCCAAAGTGATAAATCACTGAGTCCCAGATCTCCAAAATTATATTCTTCAATCTTCTTCCAATTAGAGTGACAATTAGTTTCGCTGCACGCTTGGGTAACAGCGGCAATAGCGTGGAGTTTTTGGTGGAGTGAATTTATAGATCGAAAGAAGCCAATAATTAAGTTCACATTTAGTGTATATTATCAATTAACATGTTTTATAATCTATTAATAGAACACAAAAATTTGCCAAATTTATTTATCTTTTTAATTGGTGGTTCAGATTCCTTCTCAATCGATTAACTTTTGATCTCTTATACATATTGTGGCAGGTTAGTAATTTAAATCATTATTATGGTTACTTATACAACCCACTAAATTTAAAAGTATTTCAAAAATATCTAATTTTTAATTTCTTTCCAACTTAATTTATTATCATCTATTAATTAAAAAAAAATTCAAATTTATTTATCTTTCCGACTGATGGCTCAGATTATTTCTTAATTATTTATCTTTTAATCTAACTGCTTATACATATCATGTTATATTGGTAATTTAAATCATAATTATGGCTACTTATACAACTCATTAAATTTAAAAGTATTTCAAGAATATCCAAATTTTAATTTCTCATCTATTAATATATATAACCAAATATGAATAATTCATAAAATTATGAAGGTTTAATTTCTTAGTTTACAAATAAGAATATTTGTTAGTACAAAATATGTTTTCCTGAATTAACCTTTTAATACTAAATTATCAATAGCTCGATAATTTATTTCTTTAGTATATATATATATATATATATAACCTACTAAAATTGATTTTTCAAATTTTTATCTAGATGAATTTAGATTCATTGGGATAATTGTAGTGCTTATTTTTTATTTAGCAATCTTCTTGGATTAACCGGTTTTAGGGGTGTGTAGAATCCAATCCAATCCGGTCAAACCGACCAATCCGAACCGATCCAATCCAATCTTGATTGGATTCGATAAACCTAGTGGAATTAGATTGGTTTCGTTTTAGAAAACCAATTAAACATTGGATCTGGTTTGGTTATTACCTTGGCGAAACTAATATCAAACCAATCCAATCATTCCAATCCAACCTTAATTAAAAATGACAATAATTCTTACGTAATTGATTATTATTATACACTAAGTCATTAATATAGACCGCGTATACCTTGTTATTGCTACATATATAAAAGAATTTAATAAGTAAATCATAATTTATTTCTTTTTTATTTTATTTATGAATTTGATTTTAATATAGAATGACTTAATTTAGATTTTTATTTTAGTAATGAAGAGAATTTTTTATTTATATTGTCCTGATCCTTGTGAATTTTTATTTTCTTTTAGACAGTATCTTTGTGAAGTTTATTGGATTTGTTTTACATGTTATTTAAACTTAAACAATCTTTATACAAAAGATATTGGTTTCGAACCAATCCAATTTACTTTTCCTGGGAAGATTTGAAGCTCAATGGTTTTGCTGATTTTATCAACCATGAGTTTTTCACCATTTGCGACTCTAAAACCAATAGAGCACTTTTTCCAATAAGAAGATGGTAACTTGGAAGGGTTCATAAAAGTTTTGGTTGAGCCAGTATCAAAGAATGTTATCAAAGGAACGGGTTTGTCATAAGCCTTTTTTATGAGATTTTGAAATCAATTTAGATTGGATTAGATTCTAAAACAAAAAATTATGTTGGATTGGATTGGTTGGTGGACTATAATAAATATATTGGTTTCGAACCGATACACACCCCTAACCGGTTTGATCTATTCCAACCCGATTTGAATATGATAATTTTTCATCAAATTATAATATCATAAAATTACAATATGATAGCTAAATTAGGATTCCGATTTACAAAATAAAATCTTCACTTATTGGCTCGGATGCTTTATAATCAGCGGCTCATGACTGCTTTATACAACCCACTAAATTTAAAAGTATTTAAAGAATGTCAAAATTTTAATTTATTTCCAAATTAATTTTTTATCATCTATTTATATAAATAACCAAATATGAATAATTTATAAAATTACGAATATTTAATTTCTTAGTTTCCAAATAAGAATATTTATTAATACAAAATATATTTTCTTAAAATTAACCTTTTAATACTAAGTTATCAATAGCTTAATAATTTATTTCTTTAATATATATATAACGTACCAAAATTGATTTTTCTAGTTTTATCTAGATAAACTTAGATTAATTAGGAAAATTGTATTGCTTATTTTTTATTTACCGTTTTTTAGATTAAACCGATCCATTCCAACCCTATTTGAATATAATAATTTTCATCAAATACAATTATAATAGGAGCATTTTAAAGGATAGTAGTTGTATTTTTTGTCTACTCAAGGACACAACTTTTGTCCCCATTGTTTAAAGTCCAAATATTTTATGTAAGGACCATAATTTGATTGAAGGACAATGAAGCAAAAAATAATTTTCAAATCGGAAATTGAATTAGAAAAAAGGCACAATACCATAAATGCCTGCTTAACTAAATTAGATGCAACATTAACTCAAACATCTAACTTACAGATAATTTATAAAATCTATCTTAAATTCAAAACCAATATATTAGAATTTAAAATTCAAATAACATATATCCAATGAAAAGGATTTATTGCTAGCCATAATTACAAGTTTTCAAAAATATAGCAGCTACCAAACATTATACATGTTGATTGTAGACATAAATCAAGAGTATACAACCTATATATATATAAACACCTCATCTAATTTATGTAAATAATAGATTTATGCAACCTAATAATTACATGAAAAGGAGAATATAATTAGGCATAAAAAATAAATGTATTTAAGATATGGAAGTATGATAATCCTAGACTTCAATTAAGTACATATCATTCACAGAAAGATATGAATATATAAAACATTCAGAAAGAAAAAAGATATTCTCAGATTGGAAGATGTACGTAAAATACGTACATCAATAATATTGTATTAAAAGAGTATCAAATTAACATTAAATTGGATTTGAAAGTATTTACATTTTATCATATCCCACCAATCCAATTTGATCCATATGTTGCACGAAACGAGTGAAAATCTTATCAACATAAACACCTTAATATGCATTATCAATGGAATATTGTGTAATCCATACATAACAAAAGCATGATCACCAATGTTTATTGCAAATATAAAAAATATCCCAGCATAAAAAGAAATCTTCAATCAATTTAAGAATGGATGTGCGAAATATGTGCAAACACTGACCGTTTTCGTTTTAAGGGTTTTGAAAAAAGATAGATTTCGAATATAAGGTATAAGGTATTGACCTTCAATCACAATGATACTGTTTTTTGAAATCATCATACAAGAAATGGAAAACACAAGGCAATATCAAAATATGTTGATTTAATATTTCCGTATATAATATCTATAAGAAACTAATATATATATATATATAGAAGGAGAAAATAAAACAAAAATTAGGAAGGCTAATAAAAGAGGTGTATTTTTTGAAAATAGGAATAATTGTTTTAAGGAAACAAATACGTAGACTTTAGGATTTTATTGATAGTAGTAGTAGTAGTAGTAGTAATAATAATAATAACACTAATAACAATAATAGAAATGAGATGAGACAAAAAAAAACAAAAGATGGAAAATATCTAGATTAAGAAAGAAAACGTGAGAGAATATAAATGAGGGAAGGGGATGTCCGAAGTGGACTAATAAAGGGTGAGAGTAATTAATGAGAAATGGATTGCTGGGGAATGAATGGGGGACCTCCTTCCTTGGACCCATTCTCATTCTTTCTCTTTTTTCATACCATCATCTCTCACTCATTTAGCCGTTTATATATATGAATAGAATTGAAAAAAAAGAGAGAGGAAAGTACTGAAAGAGAGAGAGAGATAGAAGTATAATAACCGTTAAACTTTAGGAAGTTTCGACGGTCCAATGAGTGAAGAGAAAGGTGGGTATCTTATGTCTATTTTAAAAAAATATATTGTACTTATAATGTGTATATATTAGTAAGGAAAATGATAACATGTGCCATAAACACGTTAACATGACCCTATTAGTGAATATGTGGGTATTTATTTAGGTCCAGCTAATATGAAAAATAAAACACTAATAAATAAATAATTAATTGATAATTATAAGATACGGCGAGCTAGATTGGTAAAATATCCATATATCGAACTTACGATATATATACATGTGTGCACGAGACCTAAGATTTATAAGAGTTTGGTTTAATTCACTAGTGTAAATATATAATAATAATAATAATAATAATAATAATAATAATAATAATAATATATGTGTAATAGACGAATGTATGTATATATGTAAAATAAAATGGTGGATTCTTATATATATATATATGCATGGAAGTTTTGAGTGGGGTAGAAGAATTATATATATATATATATAATAACTTTAGTAGATATTGAGTTTGGCTTCTATGGATGTGGCTAGAAAGGAAGAATTTTATAAGATGTATATATACGTGTGTGTGTGTGTATGTGGCCTTGATTTAAGTATGTTAACCACTAGTTTGTTTTTGGTGTGTGTTGAATTTCTCTATATATAGATTGAAGCCACTATAATTCTATATATATATTTATAAATTTAAATATACTATATGTACTTAGTACTATATTTATATCAAAGGTTTTTACTCATACTTGTATTTGGAAACTTAAATTTTATAGTTAAACATTTAAAATTATAATTCTATATCCGAAGAGTGAAGTACTCAAGAAATTATTAAGTGGAAGTATAAATAACAGACACCATAAACTGATAAAAATAAATAAAAAATATTGTAAGACTTTATGTATGGCAGTGATATATATACATATATATGAGTAAGCTTGTTCATTATATCATTGGCTACTGTACACTTGATTTTTAATTATATGTATACTTATTTATGTATTTAATATGAGTAAGCTTGTTTATTATATCATTGGCTACTGTACACTTGATTTTTAAATATATGTATACTTATTTATATATGTAATATGAGTAAACTTGTTTATTATAGCATTGGCTACTGTACACTTGATTTTTAAATATATGTATACTTAATTATGTATTTAATCTATATAAATAAGTATTTATAAATAAAATGGACAAAAGTAAAAAGATAAGTGTGACAATTTTTTTCTCCAGTGACATGTGTACCATTTCAGGGATAATTAGATGGCCAGTAGAACACAAGCGTTGTTCAAAACTAGTTTCTTATTGGCCAATCTTTTATTGAAAAGTGAAAAGTGTGTGACTCATAACAGGATAAAATTGTACTGATTTGAGAAACGCATTACATATAAACTAAATTTTTATTTTATACATATTCCTTTTATTTCAAAGAATCTAAATACATTACATCATTGGCTACATATAAATTAAATATATGAAAATCTTGGCGGTATCAATTTTTTTAAATTTAGACATGTAGTACTCACGAACTTGTGAATCTTACCTTTATTTTATTTTTATATTACATGTAACCCGTAATAACTCCAATAAGGAATGTTGGGAAGAGAGCGGAACGGATAAAAGGTCGATAGTAGCACTAAATAAGAATAGAAGTTATTATATATATAATTCAACTATTATTGAAAAAGACTTAGTATTTTATTATGAGATGTATACTTTATTTTCTAAATATTAAATCCTCAGCCATCATGTAATTTTCTTATTATATTTTACGCTATAAAAATCTATAATTATAATAAATATAGAGTGTCATTGGTAGGTTGCGCCTCTAATTTAAGCACCCATAATTAGGAGCGTGACAATATCGATACATAAAATAAAGTTATGGAAAGAAAATTGATTACTAATAAATTAAAAAATAATGTTTAAAGAAAATAACCAACCAATATTGGGTCAGAAAAAAAAATGATAAAAGAAAAGTAATGTAGGCCCAACATTAAATGTGTCAATTCAGTAAATATAGGCCGAATGTACTATTAAACATTTAAAAAACATTTTAAATTTTAATTATATAATTCTTTATTCCTTTGTAAATTTTTGAGATTCAAAAATCCATGGCCCTTTATTATATAGATTGGTTCGTAACTCGTGCCAAAGGCACCTCCCAACCAAACAATTCTTTATCCCATTTATACATTTTTAAGATTTAAAAATCACTCTCTTTTATTATAATAGTTCTATACTAAAAAAAGAACACACATGCATAAAGAGGAGTACAAACAATATACCTACATTAACTATGTAACGTATTATCTCATATGAAATCCAACAAAAAAATGTCTCGTACGAAAAAATAAAAAATGCATTCCTTGCATTTTGCAACAATGAATTACAAAATGTCCATAGCATAAATATTTATTTCTTAAAAAATGTCTAGCCAATATTTTTTAAAAACATAAAACATATAAGACAAAATGTCTTTCCTACAGGTTTGCAACCATGAATTACAAAATGTTTGTGGCATAAACATATAACACAAAAATATCTTTTATTCGAATGCAACTATGACTTTATGAAAATGTCTATGCCATATACGTACCTTGTATTAAATAATGTCTAATTAATAATTTTTCCAAAAAAATTATAAAAACAAGATGTCGTAATTAGTGACACAATTACGTACTTACAACTATAATTGCGAAATACCTAAAGATTTTACAAGAATGTCTTTGCGTTATTCTTTTTATAGAAAGAAAGTAAAAGAGGCAGATAATTTTAAATATCCACATATACATGTAAGAGGGTTGGCAAAAAAAACCGAATTAACCGAGCCGACCGGTTTTTCGACCGGTCCGAAAATGGTTTTCCGATAGTCGAACTGACAAAAAAAAGTAAAGCGACCGAACCGGTAAGGCGGTAGCGAAAGCGGTGGATAATTAGAAAACCGTCGGTGAACCAACCGACCGGTTTTATAAAATAATAATAAATTATATATATTTATATAATTAAATATATATATATATTCAAAATTTTAAACTTTTCGTCAGAAATCACGTGAAAAGGTTTGAGCCGCGTGACACAGTGAAAATTGCATAATTTTTTTTTTATTTCACATTCTCTCTACATTCTTTTTCTCTCATCATCTCTCTCACCAAACAAACACAACCCACGATTTCTTCTCTTCTTCTCCATGCTGCTTTTGCTTCTCTTCATACACTATTCTTCTTTTTTCTCTCATCTTTCTCACCAAATACCACCTCACGATTTCTTCTTCTTCTCCTTCTTCTTTTTCTTCTTCACTTCTCTCTCTAAACTTTCTCTCTCTTCATTCTTCTTCTTCTTATTCCTTGATCACCACCTCACGCCTCACCGGAAAAGGCTTTTAACTCGCCGGAGAAATTCCGGAAATTTCTCTCAACCGAATTAGTGATCAACGGTACAACCGACTCACGAAACGGTTGAAGATATTAGCATGTACGGCGGTGGTAGCTCGGTTCGGTTTAATGCCACCCCTCAAAATGAAAAAATGAAATAGAATTCCAAATGATTGATTCACGCATACCAACAAAGACAATGCACAATTATAAAATCAAATCATATCAAAAATTCAAAAAAAGAAATAGAAGATAAGGTGCACAATTATATCAAAATAAAAGCTACAAAACAAAGATATAGAAACACAATTGCCATTTTAATACACTTCCAAACAATATTATGCTAAAATCCAGGAATGCATCAATCGGTTACATAAAGGGCAAACAAGAGAACATATGTATAAATAATAACATTAATTTTTTACAATGTCAAAATTATAAAAGGGACTTCAAACAAATCAATGTCCTTTAACAAAAAAGAATGGATTTGAAATAATTGCTCAACAAGGTATGCCGTTTAACCAATTGCAATCCAAACTATGGGACTAGAACCTAATTTTCTAATTATAATATCATATAACTTAGAATGTGTTTACTAGGTCGGGATTTAAGTTTTCATTAAAAACAAATAATTCACCTATTGGCTCGGATGCTTTCCAATTAGTGGCTCATAGATATTGAATTTCACTATAGATTTTATATGGACTAGGATCTCCCAAATAACTTGGGGATGAAACGAATTTTTTAAAATGAGACGTATATGACTTTCACAAAAAAAATACTTGTCACGAGCTTGGGTCGGAGTTCAGGTTGGCATAAATTGAAATTGTTTAATCCAATCAAACCTAAATATTGTAATTTTCATTAAATGCCCTTATAGTGAGCATGTCAATTTGTTAAATGACCTAATAATACAACACGAAATTGACACAATTTTTTGGGTTATGGGTGAAACCTTAACGAGTAATTATAAATAGGTCATAAACGGATATTATAAGTCTTATTGTATCTTATAACAGCAGTGCTACTCGGTGGATCAACTTCAAGTTCGAGTTCAGGTTATGCATACCGAAACTGTACATATTGTATCTTATAAGTCTTACTGTATTTTAAAACAAAAATTATATGATTGTGTCGAGTT
Organism: Lonicera japonica; assembly: GCA_021464415.1. Lineage (NCBI taxonomy): Eukaryota > Viridiplantae > Streptophyta > Magnoliopsida > Dipsacales > Caprifoliaceae > Lonicera > Lonicera japonica. The sequence continues at coordinate 45,919,782 of CM038464.1, forward strand.
CTTTCTAATTTATGCCTATATTGAACTTTGGTATAAATATTCAATGAGCTATGATATTCCCCTAATGAACAAAAATTTGGGACGAGTTTTTTAGAAAATCTCCTTAATAAGTCATAGCTGAAATAGGTTTTTTGAGATAGGGGTTAAATATAGGTTACATAATAAATACCCAAAACGAGCTTAGATTTGGTTTGGATAAATTTAACCTGCTTAATCTGATCCAACTAAAATATAATTTTTTTTCTTAAATACCTTTATAAGTAGGCCTACAATTCATTACACGCCTCGATAACATAACACGCAATTGGCACAAATTTTTTGGGTATGGATGAAACCTCATCAAGTAGTTATAAATGGGTCATCAACATATATCATAGGGTTTATAATATCTTATAACTACAATGCCGTAGGGTAGGTCAACTTTAAGTATTGAGTTTGGAATGCATATTGAAAACAAGAGGGTGCGTTGTTGTTCAAAACAAAAACTATACTAATGGAGTCAAGTTCTTTTTAATATGGCGCTTAAAATGAATTTTGGTATAAATATTTAACAGCCTACGATATCTCCTTAATAAATTGAATTTGAGACTGGTTTTTGTTAAATCGACACGAGTTCAAGTCAGTAGTACCATAAGTACGCGTATATCTAGTAGTAAATAAATATCACTTTTAATTATGAATTATGTTAAAATTGGTATATTTTTGAAAATTGTTAAAATTGCTAGTCCTCACATAACTGATAAAATACAAAAACACATAATCTATTACATCTATAGTATCTATAGTATCTATAGTATATAAGTAAAATGGAGGAAGTCCCTCCATTAATGCATAATTAATATGTAATTAATGCAATTAATTTGCTTTTTATGGTTTTTTTCCAACTTTGCACCATAGTTACACCATTTGACCTATTTATTGAGTTTATATTTATAAAATGGGAGAAGTGAAAGTATTAATGCACTTTTTTTTATAATTAATTAGGCAATAAATAACACACTTAATATCATTCTTTAATAAATAATATAATTATAGTTATTATATATACTTACTTACTATATAGTGTTATGGAGGAAGTAGATACATTAATTATTTTTCTTATATTTTTAATTGTAGTAACATTAACTACTTATTAATTGATTTTTTATATTCTTAATGCATAATAAAATAATAATTATTATTATAATAATGGAAGTAGCATAATTTATTATACTATTTTTTTAAAAATGTGTTAAATTAATAGTATTATTTTTAGTTTGTCATAGCAAATGAGTTATATTATCAACCATTAATTAGATTGAAATTAATATTTTCTTGAAAAATAATAAAGTAAAAGTTGTAAAATTCATTTTAAACGAAAGCAATATATATTTTATTCTCCTACACAATATATTAAAACCAATTATTTGTCAAACCTATATTAAGACAAACACTACTAAAATTGCATATTTATCGATGGTTGTTAACTAGTTACATATATGTAAAATGGAGGAAGTAGGAGTATTAATGGAGCCTTTAAAGGTAATTAATGCATTTGAAACATATATATATATATATATGCCAATTGTGTGTTTTTATTTATCAATGGTCTCAACTTGTTTTTATCTTAATGGTATACGTTCCTCTTCTCTATGGAATTACCGAATTAGAATAATTATTTTGCTGTTTCATTCTCTCACTTTATTATCCCAATAATTATGTATAAACTTTTCATTTTCTCACTTTAATTATATTTCCCTAACTTTAAGCATGTATATATATACATATATTTCCTCCTAGCCTCTCCAAGTCATTTTTTTTAGTACTCATGCTTTTGTTTATTTCCAAGGATCTATTTGTCAAATATATAAAAAAGAAGAAGAAAAGGTTTAAGTGTAACTTATGAGTTTCAAGCATATAAGATATGTATAGTTGATTTGTCTATATATGTAATTGATGTCCTAATATCTTAGCTTTAATTATTTGTTCTTCCTTACTTTGTTATTTAAAATTGCTTATGTTGTTGCTTATCTCTCTAATGAAACTTTTATAGTTCCGGGCTTTTCAATTTTCTTTTAGTTATTTTATTCCCATGATTTTTCTGAGGTGTGAATTATATAAACTAGATGGCGCACTCTAACTTTTTTTATCTTACACTTTTATTGTTTCTCACTTCTTCCAATTTTTTTATTTATTTCAAATGTTAGTTGCTGATATGTTACAATCAACAAAGATGATGTATTTTTACTTTGTTATTTGTGTAAATTATTTATTAATGTTTTTATATATCTAAATTATAGGAAATAGACATTTTACAAAATGTGATGTTTCAGTGTGTTGTAAATTCTCAATTTATCAAGTTTCTATATTTATTCTTATATATGAAAGAACGTAAATCATTGAGTACTAAAATAATTTTATAAATCTTATAAAAATGTGACAATGTTATGATAAATAATTATTCTAGAGGTTTGTTAAATTATTTAAAATAATCCAGTTATATTGTTAATTTATTGTTTGCCTCTTTGTTTTCTATGTTTTGTAGGATTTACACAGTAGTCATACAATTTATTTATGTATCTATTTTATTATATACGTAAGAAAGGAAATGCATACAAGTTGTTTAAAGATAAATAAATTACATAAGTTAGTTAAGTATTTTACGTTGCTGCTATGATTCTTTATGGAAAAAGAAATTGTAATTGCTATGAATTGATAAATTATATATTAGTTTGTTTATAATTTAACTGACACATATATGCAAAACCAGAGTCAATTTGTACGAAATAATTGATAAACCGCCCATGCATTACACGGATTGCATACTAGTATATTGTGATATTGGTCACTACGTAAAAAATTATTGCAAGATGCATCCAAATCCCTTTTTTTGTTGATGGATGCGTCCAAATCCTTTACATTCGTGGCCGTTTTAGATTTTAGTGAGTCCAAATTCGCTGATCATTCTAAAATAAATATCAATATTAGTTGTTATTTTAATTCCATAATACATTATTAAGGATTTACTACAACTTTTAGTGATTCATTAATTAAAATGATAGGTTTATAACTTTATATTAATTCTCATTTGAAAAGGTCAATAATTTTAGAATCACAATAATAAATAAATTTGCTTAAGTCAAAGTAAACGAGGCCCAAAACCAACCTTTTAAAAATATTTTAGACTCCGTTTGATTGTAAAGATGGAAAAGGAAAATAAATTTAGTTAGTTTGTGTAAAAAGATAAAAAATAAGGTTAGAGATGTTACTCATTTTATGAGTATATATGCCCCATCCTTCAATATTTTTTGTGGAAAATTTTTACTCACCATCAAGCAAAGAAAATTTCTTAATGGAAAAACTTAAAAATTAAGAGCATATCACCTCTATAACTCAACTTATTTTCCATCTTTTTATCAAAACTAAGGCTCCGTTTGATTGCAAAGATGGAAAATGAAAATAAATTTAGTTAGTTTGTGTGAAAAGATAGAGAATAAGGTGAGAAGTGTTACTCATTTTATGAGTATATACCCTTCATCCTTTAATATTTTTGGTGGAAAATTTTTACTCACCACAAAGCAAAGAAAATTTCTTCATGGAAAAACTAAGAAATCAAGAGGATATCACCTCTATCATTCAATTTATTTTCTATCTTTTCACCAAAACTAGCTTAATTTATTTTTCTTTTTCGCCTTACAATCAAACGGAGCCTGGTCATTATTCGCGTTTGTCTACAAGATATAGTCGATAATTTCGATGCGGGATCTCTGAATAATAATTTTGTCTCTGCCGAGATGTCAAGCATTTGTCTGTCACTTAGCTTAGATAGGTAAATGATTAATTATGCCGAATGCCAATTTGACAAGAATAATCAATTAGTCGATCTCTACCAAGATGTGAGGCGTTTTGTCTTTCGCTTAACTTATATAGGTAGCCGATTAATTTTGTGGGACGGCAATTCGACAAGAATAATAAAGTGTTTTATTTTTTCTAAGAACTATTTCTTTTAATTTAAATTATAATAATATTTATTTACTAAATTTCAACATTATTTTTAGAAATAAAGTTATATGTTACTTATATTATGTCAAATAACTAGTAAATATAAAAAACCATATGTGAAATAATCTGCTAGACATTAATCGCTTTCGCAATCCTAAAACCACTTGGCGATTTTTAAAATACAAAAGAATACACTAAATTCCCCTATAGTTTATTGGATTAACGGTTTATCTCCTTAAATTATTTTACTTAACACTGAACCCCCCTATACCATTGTTGTTTTTCACCTTACCTTAACCCAGTTAAAAACAGATAAATTTTCAAATAGAAGAATTCAAGTAACATTATTAATAATAAAATCATAATAATACAATTGTTTATAATATTGCAATGAATTAAGATATTTATTTTTAAATAATAACGTAATATTATTAATAATAAAATAAGAATATTCTAACAATTAAAATTATTCCAAGAACCTTATAACATAATTTAACATATTGGACATTATTTTAGTAGTATTTTTTGGGAGAGAATAAAGTAATAAACTATTTTTAATTTTAACATACTTTCGCTTTGTTCAAAAACTTTAAATGACGCTATTAAATTGAAACATACCGAAATATAATCGTAAAAATTTATTTGAGATAGATGAACTAAAATTTCAATTTAGAATATGACTAAATGACTATTTTTTAGTAGTCCTTATACCTTACACCTTCAAATAACTTTTGTTATTACTTTATCTTTGACAAAAAAATAATTAATTAAAAGATATTGAGTAGTTTAATATTAATGCATCTTTTGTTTTAAACTCATTTTGTTTAACAAAAAACATAAGAATTAATTTAAAAATATGTGTGAAAAATTTAATGAGTGAAAATAAAAATAATTTTTTTTTTGAAAAATTTGATAATTTTAAAATGAGTCGAGATAAAGTCGAAAGCAATAATAATATGTAAAAAATTTAATATTAAATAAAATAATTTAAAAGAACAACCCATTAATTTTTTTTTTCCATGTCTTGAAGTATCCGCACCTTCGGCCTAACAAATTCTTGATTCTCGTATAAGCTTATCGTTGTATAAGGTTGACTAAATTTCATGATGGATATATTGGTATTAAATATCGTCCCATTCTTCGTAAGTAATAAGTGGTTCCAAAGAATTGCACAAAAAAAGATTCAAACTTAATACAACACATCCTAAATCTGTCCCTCTACTAAGTTATAAATTAAAAATAAAATAAAAAGAAGTTTAATATATTTTCTCCTTTATAATATTACAAATAAAAGTAATGCCAGAAGTAAAGTAACGCCAGAAGTAAATATATTTTAGTGTTTGTGATAAGAAGAGTGTATCGAGAAGTGTGGATGTGTCACTTAGGTGTGTCTAGACTCAACATATGTCAATTCACATTGGTACGTGTAACACCACCACTACATTCTGTTTTTCAACCCCCACCGCCTCCCTCCCTTGTCTCTATTCTCTATATTACCTAAACTAAGCCCATAAAACAGCAACAGCTCCCCGACATGTTTACTGCAATCCGATCAGTCAGAATAATACAGCTGCCCTCACTTTTCTCCTCCTCCTCCTCCTCTACTTTACCCAATTACCACACCGTCCGGCCATCTTCCGGCATCAGATTCCGGCAAGCAGCTGCAGGGGCTAGCCATCATCATCAAGATAATAACCCTGAAGAAATGGAAAATTCACAATCACAACCTCAGCCTCAGCCTCCCGAGGACAAAAGAGGGTTGGTTTCTCATTAATAAATCTCCCATCAACCTCTTCTCTCTTGGTATATGAGAAAATATTCACTGATCCAATGTATACATAATCAATCATGAAGTTTTTAAATGGAATCATTAGTTCTAGTGTAATATATATAGTCATGTGGTGGATGGTATATATATGTTATGTCTTAAGGACAAGGTAGACTGAATATATATTTTATTGGATCCTATTAAAAGCATATATTTATTTGACATATACACAATACTGACTATTTAATTTAATAATTACTCATTGATTATGATTATACCATGTTGAGCGCAAATTTCATATGACAACCAAATACATAGTAACGGTCGATAAATAAAAAAAAGAAGAAGAAAGCCAAATACATGGTCATCGCACTAATATGTTAGTAGTTTGTCTCTCTTCTAGAATTATCGATTTTGTTGAAATTATATCGGTTCATATTGTAATTTTTTTTAGATCACTTCATACTGTATTAAGAGTCATAATTTTTAATTAATTAATTAGTAAAAGAAATCGGACGAAATAACAGAGTAATTTTGTTTCTGATTTGTCAATTAATCACTCTTTTCTCTGTTGTTATTCTAGTATGTTAAATTACTGTATTAATTTAACGTTGTTGATGAATTGAAATAAAATGAAGGGATGTGATGTCGCATTCATTTGGGGAGGCATATTCGACGAGGTGTAATGATGAAGGTTTTGGAGGTATCTATGGCGACAAGCAGTCTCTTCCTGGAGGCGACGAGGATCTAGGCGTCCACGTTGACAACGCTCCTGGTTTTTTTACAACCATAGTTCTACTACTTTCATATGCTCTTTTACGTGGAGTGTTTTGCCAAAATAAATTATTCTTTTAAGTTATTAGTTAAATTAAGTTATTTTTTAATATATTTGTTAAATTAGTACGGTTTTTAAAATAGTAATTTTAAATTATTATTTTAAGTCGAATTATTATTTTAATAAAAAAATCATTAAAATATAAGAAATCACTAAGGAAATCACAATTTTTTTTATTGAAATAGTGATTCGAGTCATTATTTTAATGAAAAAATCATTAAAATATAAGAAATCACTAAGAAAATCCCATTTTTTTTATTAAAATAGTGATTTGACAAATAAGGAATTACTAATTTTAAAAAAATGTACTAATTTAACAAATATATTGAAAAGTGACTTTTTTTAAAATAATAATTTAAAAAAGTGACATAGTTAGTTTGAAAAAAAACTAATCCTATGCGCGCCTATTAGTACACCAAATGCGTACTCACCTTCTAAAATTGATTTTAGAAACATTTTATATGTAATTTTTTTATTTTTTTATTTTATTTTTTTGACACTTTTATGATCGAATAGATGAAAGGTTTTTAGATTGCTAGTAGACTCGCGGCCCAACCTTATAAATATTGTAGACTTGGCTTGCTAACAACCTTTTATATATATATATATATATATCACTTTCTGTTTTGATAATGACATATTTTCGTATAGAGTTAATAATTTGGCATCGCATGCTGAAAATCCAATGCAGTGTAAAATCTTGTGTGCTAAAGACTTTCCATGCAATTGATAGTTGGTACGTATAATTCAATACAAATTATGAATTATGTTATTTGTTTGTGGGTGAAGGGTACGACAAGAATCAGGGAAGTGAGGTGAAAGAGAGGAGAAAGGTCGCCACCAGACTCGTCTTAATTAGGCGCCTTCCTACACTACAAGTTATAATTTATCTACTACTATATATTTCCTGCCCTAGCTAGTCAGAATGTAAAATTAGTTAGTATGGATTCAGTCCTTCGGTTTTCCAGAGATTGATGTTGTTTTTCTAGGGGTGTTTTGTATGTAATAATTGCCATGGCTCTCATATTTTCTGTTCTTTAGTTTTGTTGAACACAAGAGGGACTATTACTGCTCTCCTTTTTGGGACGTTGTAAGCTACATGACTCAGACACGAATCTTTACGTCAGACAAGATATAAAGCGCGAAAATGTTTTTCTTAACCATGGTAGGATACAATAATATAATGCATTTGGTAAAAATAAGCCGCATGTATATTTGACAAGTATTAGCACTAGTCAATGAACTGGATAAAATAATTATCTCGAACTGGTATGCGATTTTGGATGGAGTAGTTTTTTCAATGACAAAAATTAAATGGGCATAAGCACAAATTTAGATTACGAATGGGGATGATAATAATGGGGTGTAATTAATTTCATTCTATTAGATATTAAAGCAAGCATCTAGTAGTAAAAACAATATGCATGTTACACAAGCCACATATAGGTACAAAATTATGTAAGTTGTAAATTAAGCAATTCACATATGGGTACAAAATTATGTAGGCTTCAAAGCAAGTACAAAATTAAACTGCTTAATTGAGGTTATCTTGTCCACCGATTGGGTTGGTAGAGACGAAAATAACTTATCCAAGAGCATTATATATAATCACGTAAACTTTGGCATGGCAATTTCTACTTTGAACTTGTTAAATTGAAATCAAGTTATTTACTTCTATTTATTTTTGTTGGAAATGAGGTAAAAATTTTGTGTGATAATATTTTTTGTAAAAAAATTAATGAATAACATTTTTTAAAAATAAGGGCTTAAATATTATTATCAATCTGAAATAAGAATTTGTTTATCAATTGTGTTTTAAAATAGGGGATTTGATCGAGTGTAAATTTAATTTTGTACAAAATTTGTTTTGTGCAAACTTAACTTCGCAATAAAAAAATTTAATGTAAATTTGTTTTGCATGACGTGTTTATATTTTTTAACAAGTATATTCTTATGTTTTATTCATAAAATTTTAAAATAACGTTAAATAAATGCAAATATATTGTAATATTTTAAAAAATAAGGAGTGCAAATTTAATTTTGTATAATTTCGAAAAAATTATTATGTACATTTTATTAATAAATAGGTTTTGAATATATAATTTATTAAAATTATTTTAAAGCACTGTTAATTAAATATTTATTATAATAATATGTTAAAAAATGTAGTGTAAATTTGATTTTACATAATTTCATAAAAAAGGTATAATTTAAAAATTTACTGTAAAGTTAACTTTGTAATCATTTTGAAATTTGGTTAAATATAAACCCTTAATTTTAAAAAAATATTATCCTCTAATCCTTTATTATAATAACATGTCAAAAACTGTAATGTAAACTTGATTTCATATGATATTATAAAAAAATATAACTTAAAAATCTATTGCAAAGTTAACTTTGTAATCTTTTTAGAATTTGGTTAAATATAGGTTCTTAATTTAAAAAAAAATATTATTCTATGATTTTTTTGCTTAATTTTTTTTCCATACAACTCTTATTTTAATTGACAGTATTTTAAAATAATTTTAACAAATTACATATTAAAAACTTTATTTATTAATAAAATATAGATAATAATTTTTTCAAAATTATGTAAAATTAAATTTGTATTTCTTATTTTTTAAAATATTACTATATATTTGGATTTGTTTGATGTTATTCTAAAATTTTATAAATAAAACATAAGAATATATTTGTTAAAAAAATATAAATACATCATGTAAAATAAATTTATACTATTTTTTTTTATTACAAAGTTAAGTTTGCAATGATTATAATTTAGTGCAAAGTTAAATTTGCAGTCAATATAAATTTAATTCAAAGTAAAGTTTGATAATGATAATGATATCTAAACTCTTTGTACTCAAGATAAGAATATACTTAGTCAAAATTCTTATTTTAAAATATAATTAATAAATAAGCTTTTATTTAAAAATGATAATAATATCTAAATTTATTTTTTTAAAAAAATATTACTCGTTAACTTTTTTTACAAAAAATATTATTACATAATTCTTTTTATATTATCTTTAGTTAATTTAATAATTTTATATTTTAATCTCAAGTTGAAATCTACCCGGGTCCGATCCATTCGAAGTGTTAAATACGCAAAAGTCCAAAGGCCCAACAACTCACAGGTGGCGTGTTAAACCAGCCCTCTGAATACTCTGACATCGATAGATACGTGACGACAACGCGTTGCGACGTGGCCGTTCCCCATTGGCCCACTCGGTAATTGCCAGCTCATAGAATTCGTCAATATCTATACAACCGCCTTAAGCGGATGACCGGGAACCGACTAAACCCAAGACCCCATATTCTGACCGTCAGATCTTAATTCGTTGAATAAATCTCGTACGTCCATTTTTCCTACCCCCTCTATAAAATTAGGGTTCGCGCGATTGTTATCTACATTATTTTCCCTTTGCCGTTCTCTTCTCTTGCACAATATTCTTCTTGTTGAGTTTATCTTCAGATCTTTTATTATGGCTTTTAGTTGTAATACTTTTATCGTCGACTCATCGTCGTTGTGCCGGAGATCTATCGATCTAGTTCACAGGAGAGAGGCGGAAAGATTTTACGCACCAGGGGGGAATTGATGGATCTTATACAGGCGTTGAGGTTTTTTGTTGATCTAATGCTATTTTCGAAAGTTTCGGGCTTTAGATGAGTTATCGTTGCTATTGTTCTTATTGAATCGGTTGATTTGGTATACCAGGATCGTGGTCGGAGGGTTTCGGGGCTAGGCTGATGGTACGTCCTTGATTTGAGATCTGACGTACAGGTGTGTTTAATTTGTAGCTAAATTTGATTTTGTTTTTGTTTATGTTTATTGTAATTTTATTTTGCAGATTATGGTTTTGATTTTGTTGGATTTATTTGGATCTAGTTTTGGGTGCTGTTCTTCGAGAGGAATTTGATTACCCAATTTGTAATACTGTACCTTTTTGCGTTGCTTTGTCATATGGATTTCTTCAATCAGATCGGGAAGATGCGGGGAGCCTCAAATTTCCGGAGTCCGGAGTATCCAAGGCGAAGGCGTTGGCGAACGTAGTTTTGATCTGCTATTACGTTCATCATGGAGGATTCTATTTGTCAACGGGTATGTCAGAGTGGAATTATGGAGGAACTGTATCGTTTGAAGATGTAAGAAGGTGTAAAAGGTAGTCGGACAAATGGGCATGATATCAGATAGGATGTGTTGTCATTAGACCTTTGCCATGACAGGTGCGCTTGTATGGCAGGTCACCATATTATAATAAAAAATATATTTTTGTTTTTAGGGGAGATCGCACGGGTATTTTCCCGGGGTCTCCCCTCTGGTGTCTGTGCCTTCCTTGCCCTTTTTTTTCTCCGTTGCGTACCCTAAAGTTACACACTAAGCGCTCGCGAACAAACTACTCAGCATGCCATTTCAAAATCCTCAAGGTACACACTGCTTATTTCGTTCCATACAGCATTAGTTCAGCAATTTTAATTATTTCATTCCATATAAGTGCCAATCTCAAATCATGCTTATGCATCTGCAATTAAGGATTATATCCAGTAACCAGGTCGTAACCAATCTCAATTATGGTTATGCATCTGCAATTATTAAGAAGTATATCCAGTAACCAGGTCGTAACCCTTCCTAAAACTATTAATTTAGCCCCTTGCACCATACCCCTTGTTATATTGCTTTCATGAGTAAAAGAGCACAGGCATATTACATTTCTAAACAATTGCTTAAATCGTGGAATTTGGTCTCCATAAACCTCTCTGAGTATGTTGCAGTAATTACTACATATATAATCGTCATGTTTTTCCACTGGGTAAAATACGTTTTTACATAACAATCATATATTACAATCATATGCAGCTGGGTTAAATGTGAAGTTCGGCTAGAAGTTGGAGGCACAAAGCTCAATGTTTTTCCGGAAAATCTGCTTTTTTGCTGAATTGATATTTAAAGATTCTCCAGCCCCCATCCCCAACCCTTCACCTAATTGTTAACTGGTAGTCAAATAAACTGTTTTTAAGGAACATCACTTGTAAGTAACTAAGTAACCTTCAGCTGCAACCACTTGCTTAACCTCAAAACTATGGCAATTAAAGTTTCAGAGCTTTGTATCAAATTCTGATAGCAGACGGTTTTATATTCTCTTCAATGTTTGTTTGTGAATGCATCTATCGAAATCGCTAATTGTCAATTTTTAATTTTGTTATGTATTTTATTTTGTTTATGTGATGTTCTGAATCTTCTTTAGGGGCCAAACACTCAATTCTTGTAAGAACATGGTAGTTTTTGATGAACCTTGTAGAAAGGAAGGGATTTATGTAATTTTTTTCATCTTTTTATTTATTTGGACTTTGTAGTAGCTATACCTTTAAATGGTTGAGGCTTGTGTATTGGAAGCCCGTTTTTAGTGGCGTACTTTTTGTGTTGAATTGAGGTTGCTACTTGTGTGTTAAAAAAATGAATAAAAGGTTGCTGCTTCTGATGTTCAATACCAATCGTTTTGTGCTTTGCGGTATGCGGAATGAGCAAGATTCTCGGTGGCTGAAGTAATTTTTAAGCCAAACTTCCGGATTTGCATTTTGGGAGGCCACTCATTTAGCGGGTTTTCTCTTGGGCCTGGTGATCGCTGCGGAAGAGGTGATGACTTATTGTGCTTGATCTTTTGCCTAGATTAAATGCTGTGTGGAGAAAGTGTTACAAATATTCTTATGTTACGGTTTTTACTACTTAGTACCTGCTTTCGTACAAGTAGTTATGATTGGGCACCTTTACAATTCGTACTATTTTTTGTGAGTACCGAGTATATTACTTCATTTGGGTATTTAACCACTGAGATTTTTTCACATCAGGGTTCACACTTGCATTTGGTTTTGAGAACTGTATTTGCTGTTGCGCCTGATTTCGTTGAGTGACTGGGAATGGCAAGTCAAATATTTGGAGGATATGTGCCGTTAGGCTATTTGTGTGTGAGAATCTCAAGTGTAGTTAGTTTTTGAAGTTTCTGTATCTTAAGTTTTCAGTGATTTTTTTGGTTGAGTTGTGTTTAACACGATCTACTGGTAAATTTTCCAAACCCTGTTGGTGATGGTTTTGTGGAGTACCTGGTTTTATTATTGTTATTTTTACTTTATTCTGAAGCATATCATCCATAAATTTGGATGTAGAATAATGTATTTAACTTTTTTTACCTTCGGGAGACCCAAGAATTTTTTATTAAAATAAAATAAGTGAATTATATTTGCTTAGATTATGATGCGACCCCGAGTTAGGAAACTACGTTAAGCTTTTTTGAGTTGAGCTCCTAAACGTAGCAAATGCTAAGGTTTATAGTTGGTTATCCTTTCTTCCCCCAAATGAGGGGGTTTTAACCCATAATTTTTTATTAAAATCTACTGTACGTCTATTAAGCTTGTGGCAAATGTCATGGAGGATTCCCTTAGAATTTGCCTTATATCCTTTTGGAAAACCTATTACAATTAGTAAAAAATACGCCATGTTTGTTGCCGACTACGATCAATAAAAACTTCATTTTATTGCAGAAAATTAAGATCGAGAATTGAGTGGGGATTCTATTAGGCGACAAAACTTGGCGTGCATTGGTTCCCCAGGTCTTCAGGCGGACACCGGCATCTCACTCTGGCGAGTTCTCTTGATGATTAGGTATCCAGGACATGGATGAAAGCAAGCTTTCAGTTAAGTTCTCTTTTATATTTGGAACTATGCGGACTGGTGTGACAGGCTACTTCTGTTTTTCAAAGATCTGTTGGCTCAAAACTGGGAAGAGCGCCCAGATCTATTTGTTGATCTGGGAGACTGGTGGTTCGAATCCACCCGGATCTAATTTAACGCCAGAGTGTTGAGCTAATTTATGTACATGAAGTCAAAGCTGCTTTTTGTTAATCCATTGTGGTTGCTCCTCTCCTAATAGCTTAAATTTTTATAACATGGTATTAAAACAACTTTGCAGTCTTATGTTTAATTCTTCATGCTTGCATTTGTTTCTCACAACAATTTAATATTTTAGAAAAGATGGTTCCTCATAGTGTTACTATGTCGATAATAAATGGATGCGTTTCTCGTGGCTCAAGGCTGGCACATTGGTGGGTTTTTTTATCCTCTTTTAACAATGCAATCTGATGTTCCGCTCTTCCAAAGAGAGAGAGAGAGCAATATTGTTGAATAGTGGGCATCCATCCAATAGCATAAGTTCCCTTAAGTTATAACTGTACGCATGAATGATGTGTATTTGATAGCTGGCCGTATAATTACAATGCGTTTAGAAGTCAAAAACAAATGATAAAAAATAATTTTGGATGGTCCCGCGCATAACATTTTACTACACCATTATTCGAATAGACAAGTAAGCGTGCGTTAAATTTTGCCAGTGTGGACGCTCAGGCATTCAACAATTACAAGAACTTGGAAACGACAGGTGGATGGAAAGAACAGACCTAGGGTCGTCCGTTTTTGTGATTGGTCATTCATCAGTCTATTTCAATTTTCAAGAGAAGAGGCTAATGGGGTGAGGCCGGGTTGCAGATGTGTATTTTTTTTAGTTGGTTTTGTTTTGAGAAAACAGGTTTGATAGGCGAGTGCACTAGATTTTTAGTTGAACTAAAATTAAGCTTCTCTCTTCTGTGAATGATGAAAAAACGCTTGTGTGATAGAAATGAAAGAAGACCAGTGGTTTGTTTCATGAATGGTTTTCTTATATAAACTGTATTATTACACGTAAAATATTCGTTTTAAAAAAATTGATAAATATATTTTAGGTAATCGCATAAAAAATGTGATTGGGATATGGGGTTTTAGAACTTAAATTAAAAAGAAAAGAACAATAATTTGGAAACATGTATTGATTCTATAATGATGTGTCACTTGTACATTATTTAATAAAAAGTTTTAGTAGATTTTACCGTTGAACTTTTTTTATTGACTAATACATTAGCAAAACGTCACCCTTTCTAGCATGTGTATGTGAAAAGAGCAAGTAGAGTACCTTACGGGACATTGTTGTATCACATAAGGATTCATTTGGTTCAAGTTTTAAATCATTCTAGAAATGCTATATTATATTTAAGAAATATTCTAATGTTTGGTTCGAGTTTTAGGATAGGAATATATCATTCCACGAATGAAGTATTCCTTTAAATTCCCGCTTTTAAGTGGATGTAAATAGATGATTACTCTAGATATTTTCTACTAGATTTTCTCTTGAGACCACAATATCTTTTTACTTTCCAAGGCAACTATTTTTCACCTATATTCTTTTTAAAAGGGAAAAAAAATAATTGTTTTTAAACTTCATTGTTATTTATTATTATTAAATACATACAACAATTTTTCATATATTTTAACAATAAAAATTTAAGTTTTACCTTTGTAAAATTGTTAGGACTTATCTTTTAATTTTATAAAATGAAAAAAAACTGTTAGGACTTGTCTTTTAGTTCACACATATTTCATTCATATTCTCGTTTGAACCAAATATGGAAAGGTAATTTCACATTTCAGGAAAGTAGAATTCTTGTTTGAACTAGATATTGACAAGGCATCATAAATGCTAAATTTTTATTTTTTTTAATGGTCACATCTTTCTTCGCCTAAAGCTTTCTCTGGCTGATGTACTCCGTGGGCTTTCCAAGTTATCAACAGTTGCAGTTTCTCAGTGGTTGCTGCATTTATTTGGCCAAAGCTTTCTGCATGCTGGCATGCTCTGTGGGCTTCAAGTTATCACCTAGGCATGCTTTCTCCGTGGTTACCATTTCTTGGGCGTAAGCCTTCTGAGTGAAGTGATAGTTCAACATAAGCTATTAAATTAAGCTGTTTATATATGTGTTATTAAAGTAACTGGTAAGTCGTAGCGGTGGTCCCTATTATGATGGTTTTTTACTATCTCCAAATTAAGACTTTTATTTATGACTTCTCAAAATTTTTGAAGCACAAAAATTTCAACAAATATATGCTCTACATTTGCCTTTTTGCATATTTACTGTTGAATAACTGCTATATATGGTTAATAGAGTCAATTTTAAAACCTCCCATTGAAAGGTATATCGGTTCACTCTTATATTTTTGCAATTATGACCATTTGGGATTAAATTGCAGGGTGTTACTAATATCTTACCGTTAAGAGTTTGGGTTTTTGGTTTAGATTATGTATTGAAGTTGTGACTATCTTATCCTGGCAAATTTGCAACATTTTTGTTAGTGCTTGTGGGGAACCTTTTCGCTATTTGTTTCAGCTTTTTTATTGGTTGGCTTGATTTTGAGCAAGTTCACTGTTAATTTAAGGTTTAACACTAAGTTCTGTTAAAGCGAGTGACGTGTTTGTAGGATCCTAATTTTCTGTTGGAAAAATGATGCTCCATGTGATAATTGGCGTTTGGGGTTCCAGCATGCAAATATCCGGTGTTGGTTAGATTCCAAAGTGACCTTTTCACTAGTGCTATAATAAATTTTTTTATCAAAAAAAATACCGATTGCCACATGCCACATATTGTTCTTTCCGATATAATAAAATTGGTTTCTGCATCTGATTGTGATTTCTATTTCATATAGTGATTGATTTACTCGTTGGTACTTCAGATTTACAAAATAATAAACCTCCTCCCCAAACTCCAAAACTTCGAATTTTCACATAGATGTCAAAGTATCCAGCTTTAATGTTCTCTTCTACAATGCAGGTGCAATAATAATATGCAGGTGCATGTGCAGGTGAAAGATTCAGCAAAAGCAGAGATGAGGGTTGTACGTTTATGTATATGAGAAGATCCATTAGCTCAGAAATGGAAAGAGCGCTCAGATCTCATTTTGATCTGAGAGAATGGTGGTTTGAATCCACCCGGATCTGTTTCTTTCTTATAGTAGTATCATCCATAGAGTAGAATAAAAACACTTTTGAGTATCAACTTCTGCTGTGCGCGAGCAATTGCGGTTCATGTGATCAACGGTGCAGGTGAATTCTCAGAGTCACAGTCATAGAAGCCGTACAAATCCATGGTGTCAACAAAATGTTTTTCAACCTGCAGGTACGCGTCACTGCTGCAGCTAAGAAAGCTTTTGGTTTGTCATAAAATTTATATATATCCTTTTGTGCTGTAGTGCATGCCAACTATTGAACATATTATTGAAGTCTTATGAATTACTTTGAGAAACTTGTGGTACTACTTTCTTTTCATCCATATAAACTGTTCTAAATTAATACTGCCAGTTTTGGTACGTCCTTGTTGCCAATTGTAATGATTTGATGTACTTAGATTACATATACACCAAAGAAAGAATGCTAGAGAGTGTGTTATTTGCATGAAAGTTGGAGACTCCTTTCTTTGTTTTGTTTCATTACATTACATTCATAGGCACACGCATGACGCATGTAGCTAGTAAGCAGTTGAATGTAACACATATGCACTGTGGAATTGCATTTGGTGGCCAACAACCGCCCAAAAGAAGATGAAATCCAGTTTTAGTCCAAGCTACGGTGAAGCGCACCAACACGGATTGCACAATTCTTCAATTGCCGAAAATAATAATTGATGTGTTAAGATCTGATATGTAAGCTAGTTTTATCTTTGATTCTTTAATCTTGACCAACGAACCTTTTATGTTTAACTTAGTCTGATATCTGAGTGGTTATTTTTTGCTTGCATGAATTACCTATTTAGCATATTGCAATTTATTTAGTTTTAGAATTTGATTAATGCAACGGTAGTAACAATAATAATTCAAAATCTTTTTTTTAACAAACAATTCCTAATACTCGGAAATCAATCATTAATTAACCATCAATCAAGTCATATAAATGAAACTCTGACAGTGACTGTATGTAGAGTTATCCGACCATTAACATTTTAACCATTGTTTGTGTTTAAGAATCTTTACGAGTACTCATCTTTAATTTGGTATGAAACGATTACGTTTTCATTTGGTTCAAATTTTTGTTCATTTTTAGAATTTTAAATTGGTAATTAAGACTAAAAATTTCATATTATTTGTTCATGAGTTTGAATAATAAATTGATGGAGGCTCAATTTATTAATGTAAAATTACCATTTTAGGTAAAAAAGATTCGAACCATCCTAATAAGTAGGGGGCGGCTATTCAGTCACCTATAATAAGACTTAGGTTCCGTTTGATTGCAAAGATGAAAAAAGAAAATAAATTTAGTTAGTTTATGTCAAAAAATAGAAAATAAGGTGAGAGATGTTACTCATTTTATGAGTATATATCCTCCATCCTTCAATATTTTTGGTGGAAAATTTTTACTCACCACCAAGCAAAGAAAATTTCTTCATGGAAAAACTTAAAAATGAAGAGGATATCACCTCTATCACTCAACTTATTTTCCATCTTTTCATCAAAACTAACTCAATTTATTTTCATTTTCCACTTTGCAATCAAACGGAGCCTAATAGGTCAAAAAATGGGTTGGTGCCACAGGTGTTGAACGATCTACTCTACACAGTTGTGGGCTTACAAGGCTCGGGCTTGGGCTCAGGCTCAGGCTCATACACTAATGGCTCGTTTGGTTCAAGATTTAAACCATTCCAGGAATGGTACATTCCATTCCAAAACAATTCCCGCGTTTGGTTCAAGTTTTAAGTCCGGAATAAATGATTCCAGGAACAAACCTTTCCCCCAAAGTTCTCCCATTTAAATCATAAGTAATAAACCATTACCAATGGGCATCTTTTTTAATTTTTTCATGTTAGGACTAAAATAGCACTCTTCCTTATGAATAAATAATTCTTTTTCCATCAGTGTATGGAAATATTGTTTGGAACTTTTTTTTTAATTACGCTGCTGCACAAAAATGAAAAAAAAAATTATTTGGAACTTTTTTTTTCTTGTTGTAATTTTTTTTGATTAAAAATAATTGTAATTTTTGTAGGATAGTTATTAGCTAGGCATGTGTAATTTTTGTAATTTATTATAGTAATTGTCTCTTTTGAAAAATTAGTAGGTGATATTTTCTCATCTTTTAAAAAGAATGATATTTTTGTAATTGATACTTTATTCCATTCCTATTCCCGGTTGAACCAAACATTGGCATGGCATCCTAGATGCCAGAAAAATAACTTTCCAGGAATCAAGTATTCCCATTCCATGCCCATAACTCGAACCAAACGAACCCTATAAGTCAGAAAGAAAGTATTCTGCGCAAGACATCTATGAAACATGTCAACTCTAAGGTTGTGTTTGGTTGATGTTTTAAGTTGATGTTTTAAGTTGAGTTTTTAAAATATGGTGTTTGGTAGAATTTTAAAGTATGTTGAAAAGTAGATTTGGTTTTTTTTTGAGTTTTTTTCAACCAACTAAAAATTGCATAAAAAAATTTCAAAAAATAGTCATAATGGATCTTATTTTATAGATCTCGACGAGTATGTTTTAAATATATATTTTTTATTTAATTTTGATTTTTGAATTTAAAGTTATTTTGTTTTAAAAGTTTTTTTAGAGAGAGAAAGTAAAGTGAAATAAATTTTGGGAAGTGTGAAAGTAGAGTTGATTTTGAGAAAAAAAATTTTTGGGAGTGCAACCAAACACAACCTAAGCAATTAATTAAAAAATGAAAACGGAGAATTTAACCAAAAAATAAGGTCCCACCGAGACTTGAACTCGGGTTACTGGATTCAGAGTCCAATGTCCTGACCACTAGACCATGGGACCGCAACGTTAACGTTTTGCTAATTTTGGTAGATTACCTACATAGATATTTTCATCAATATCCTAATTTAAGAGCCCGATTGCATTTCGTCATACACGAAGAGAAGGTATATTATAAAGTACATGTTTATTGAACTCGTGTTATATTTTATTTTTCAATTTTGCTATCAATTAAAGTATATATAATAAGGTTTGAAGTTTACCATTAGAAGTAAATGGGTTATCTTAATTAATAAATCTTCGCTCAAATTTAAGACGAATCTTGAGTCGAGACTCATCTGACAAGTTAAAGGAATTTTTGTTTTAATTGTGATAAATGAGAAAGATTTAGATCTTTTATTTTCAAATAATTTGAGTCACACATATATCGCACGTGTACGAAAAACTAGTGAAACATACACAACGAAATACCCTTATGTATATCAATTTCAGAAAAAAAATAAAATTAATTGAGCAAAAACCAACTAATTAAAATTCAATTATTTTATATCTTAATTATATACTTCCAAACAAACACATGATTGTAATTCCTTCGTATATTCACAATCTTATTCAAAACCAAAACAAAAATGATGTGCATATATGATTGTAATTGGTTTCAATAGGTGTATCTTGGTTCAGTGCAAATTATGTTTATCTAGCAATCCCTCTATGCAGGGAATCCATAATTTGAATGGCGATAAAATAATCAATAAATAAACATGTTTCGTGCTCATTTGAAATGCATATATGGATCTATACTATATATAAAGTGAGATAAGTAAAGATTACACGTAATTACTAGTTAACCAAATACCATCATTGTGTGTCGTGTCAATTCTATTTCTAGCATATATATAAATAGTATATCTGAAAATGAGGTAAAAAATCTTGTGTGACAATATTTTTCGCAAAAAAATCAATGAATAATATTTTTTAAAAATAAGAGCCTACAAATCATTATCATTATGAAATAAAGGCTTGTTTATCAATTGTATTCTAAAATAAGGGTTTTAACCAAATGCAAATTTAACTTTGCATAAAATTGTGTTGAATGCAAACTTAACTTTGCACAAAACACAGTTTTGTGCAAACTTAACTTTTCAATCAAAAAAATTTAATGCAAATTTGTTTTACATGATATGTTTATATTTTTTAACAAGTATATTCTTATGTTTTATTCACAAAACTTTAAAACAATGTCAAATAAACACAAACACATAATAATGTTTTAAAAATAAGGAGTGCAAATTTAACTTTGCATAATTTCGAAAAAATTAGTATGTGTATTTTATTAATAAATAGGTTTTGAATATGTAATTTGTTAAAATTATTTTAAAGTACTATCAATTAAACACTCATTTGTAATAATGTGCTAAAAATCATATAGTGCAAACTTAATTTTGCACAATTCCATTAAAAATACAATTTAAAAATCTAATGCAAAGTTAACTTTGTACTCATTTTGGAGTTTTGTCAAATATAGGCCTTTAATTTACAAAAATATTATTCTCTGGTGTTTTTGCAAAAATCTTTTTCATGCAAACATTATTTTTCAATATCCCAATTTAATGTAAATAATTGTAAATAATATTTTATGCGTATTGAAACAATAGAGAAAGGACATATAAATAGACAATAGGAAAACAAAACCTACAATTAAGCGCCTAAAATCATAGGCTATTATAATATATGACTCGTAAGAAAAGATTTTCTGACAGCTATCCTAATAGCTCATAATACAATAAAAGCAGAATAAATTACAAATCAAAATATTATTCAAATTGATTTCGTCCACACTCCCCCTCAAGCTTGGCTGTAGATATTGATGAGACCAAGCTTACTTACAAGGAAATCAAATGCTTGTTATGTTAGTCCTTTTGTGAATATATCTGTCAGTTGTTGGGAAGAAGATATATATTCAATGATGATCATACCTGTATCAATCTTTTCTATGATAAAATATCGATCTACCTCCACATGTTTGGTCTTATCATGATGGACAAGATTGTGAGCTATGCTAATGGTTGACTTGTTATCACAGTAGAGGTGCATAGGTTCTTCATATTTGATTTCAACTCTTCCATCACTCTTCTTATCCAGATAAGCTCACAAACTCCATAAACCAAAGCCCTAAATTCAGCTTCTGCACTGCTTTTTACGACAACAGTCTGTTTTTACTGCGCCATGTCACCAAATTTCCCCATGATAAGGTACAATACCCAGATGTAAACTTCTTGTCGTTAATAAAACTAGCCTAATTTGCAACAGTGAAAGCTCTAATTTTTTGATCATATGTTTTAACAAAAAATAGTCAATTTCTAGGCGTTTCCTTTAAATTCCTCAAGATTTTATACACAGTATCAAGATGACCTTGACACGGTGCATGCATATACTGGCTTACTAGGCTCATAACAAAGGCTATGTCAGGTCTTGTATTCGAGAGTTAAATAAGCTTTCCAACAAAACATTGATAACTTCCTTTGTTGACGGGATCTCTTTCGAACATTTTTCCCTTATTACCTAGTTCAATTAGAGTTTTACTTGGTTTACATCCCAACATTCCAGTTTCTTTTAAGAGATCTAAAGTGTATTTCCTTTGAGAAATTGAAATACCTTTCTTAATCCTAGCGAACTCCATTCCCAAAAAGTATCTTAAAGCCCCAAGGTCTTTAACTTCAAATTACTTTACCATCATATGTTTAATTCTCTCAATATCCTCAATATTATTCCCTGTAATTATAATATCATTAACATACACAATTAGGATAGTTATATTCTTACCTTTAGAGTGTTTGACAAACATCGTATGATCAGTTTGTCCTTGAATATAACCAAGCTTCTTGATTACTTTTAAAAAATGGTCAAACTAAGCATGTTGGGATTGTTTTAAACCGTAGAGAGATTTGTTGTGCTTACAAATAGTTTTACTTTCCAATTTTCCTTCAAAACCTAGTGTTTAACTCATGTAAATTTTTTCTTCAAGGTCTCCATTTAAAAATGCATTATTCACATCAAGTTGATGCAAAGACCAGTCGGCGTTTGCTGCCAAAGAGAATAAAATCTAAATAGTATTGAGCTTGGCTATAGGAGCAAAAGTTTTCGTGTAGTCAATCCCGTAGGTTTGAGTAAAACCTTTGGCCGCCAACCATGCTTTGTACCGTTCAATAGAGCCATCAACCATATATTTTATTGTGAATACCCATTTGCACCCTATAACATTCTTACATTTTGGAAACTCCACAAAACTGCAGGTATTGTTTTGTTTAAGTGTGCGCATTTCCTCTAATACAACAATTTTTCATTCAAGAACATTTAGGGCCTCCTCAGTTGACCTGGGACCTCAGTTGACCTGGGAATAACAATACTAGATACACTAGAGGTGAAAGCATGAAAAGAAGATGACAAACTTGAATACGAAATAAACTTGGAAATGGGATGTTGAGTACAAGACCTAATACTTTTTTTTAATTGTTATTGGTGCATTAAGATTAAGACTAGAACTTGGATTATTTTTGGGATTGCTTGACACACTTGGAATATGAGGTTCTACCATCGGCTCGGCCTCTTGACTATAAGTTGGATTCATGACTTATTTATTCCCTTGGGCAACTTTTTTCTAAAATAAATCTGTAACTCTTCTGGAATGTTATCTTCTGGCATGTTACCTTGTTGTTGACCCTGTGAAGTATCAATTTGGATTGTGTCTGGTACAACTTCGGTTGGTTCATGTGGAATAGAAAGTGGAATACTAGGCATGGCGGCTATTGGTTCAGGTGGTGTAGGAAGTGAAATACTAGGCATAGTGGGAAGTGTGTCCCAATGACAATGAGCTTCTCGGTTACTATTCTCCATCTGCAGAAAAGTTGGAGTGTAGTATGGAGTGTTTTCAAAAAAGGTAACATTATAAGAAATATAAGTTTTCTTGTTTTGGGGACAGTAGCAGCGATAACCTTTTTGGGTTGTGGAATAGCCAAGAAAAATGGTTTTGAGAGCTCGAGGATCAAGTTTATTTCGGTTGTGAGCATGTATGTGAACAAAGGCAGTACACCCAAAGGTTTTCAATAGAAGATCATTTTTGGAAATGTGAGGATATTTTTTTGTAAAGATGGATAAAGGAGAGTCAAAGTGAAGTGTCCGATTAGGTAGGCGGTTCATGAGGTAGGTAGCTGTTAAGATGGCATCACCCCATAAATATTTTAAGACATTCATAGTAAACATAAGGGCATGAGCAATCTCCAAAAAATGGCAATTTTTTATTTCGGAGACTCCATTTTGTTGTGGAGTATCAACACACGAACTTTGATGAATAATTCCATTTTACAACAGATAGTCACCCAGGATTGAGTGAAAGTATTCTTTGCCATTATTAGTTCTAAGTACACGGATATTGGTTTGAAATTGGGTAAGAATCATGTTCCTGAAATTTTTAAATACTTCGCAGGTTTCTAATTTTTCTCGGAGAAGATATGCCTAAGTGATTCGTGTAACACCCTCGCATTAATGTACATGATAACACTTGTAATTAAGACCTGAAGTGTTACTAACATATTTTAGTAGGATTAAGAAAGGTATATAGAAAGAAATAAGTCAACGACAACGGATATAGCAAGTATCATATGCATAGGGTATCAAACATATTATACATTCTAGCATGTATCATATACATGCACTCCAAACCATACAAATAACCAAAGTATATAAACTCCTCGGGCTAGCCGTGGCTTTCCAGAAAAATATATATACATCACAGAAAACCAAGATATACACATAGTATCAGAGCCTCTATATCGTCCCTGACCCTGTCGTATCCTTGTCTTCGTGAGACTCGTGAGTACCTGAAATATTTTAAAGAAAAACCGGGGTGAGCCATTTGCTCAGTAGGGGGGATGCAGGGCGTATGTTAAAAAACAAGTTTATAAACATATCTTTTAGACCATGTTAAAATCACTAATATCAACAGGAACCAAATTCATCAAGTGATCGTGCATGAACGTGCTAATGCAGGTTACCTCCCATGTCAACTGATTACCGTAGAATAGAGAGCCTGAGTGATGAATAGACTCTATTGCCGCCAAGATATCATAACCTGGGATCAATTCACCCCGATCCCATACAAATACAGATAATCGCAAAATTATAGTGCCTTGCCAATTTGCCTAGGTTTTCGGGCTCCACATCGGTGGCTTATAGGTGGCTAAACATTGCTCCCCCAGGGGTTTAGGGCTTTTCAACCCAAGGGCACTGGGCCCTGCCTATTTTTCCATCTCGGTAAGCACTATACATTCAATTTATTTTTCAGTTTCCAAGAGCCACAAGCTTTTTAGTACATAGATAAATGATACAAGCCTCTGAGAAACAGATACAAGCCACCAGCTCTCCATTCCTTTGAAAGTTTTCGAGCTTCCGGTTGACACCATAGTAACATATAATATGCATAACATGATGCTAATTATCCACATGAAGCAAATTATGCCATATATACTTTATCAAGTCCAACTACATATCCTTTGGCTTTTAAAAGTTCATAAATAAGTCACTTTTATCAACCATATCATAGATATATAGCCAAGGGTATCTTATTTAGTTCAAACAACTCTTTATATCAAGTATACATGGCATATTGTGCCTCCAATCATATATTCAATACCACACATATCATGAAACATTATAATTATATATATACATTCAACTGTCTAAGTTTATATAAATAAAACGTATGAATTATCAAGAAATAAACTCATCTTATCAGGTTTTGAAAGTAAGAAAACCCCTATCTCAATTTATAAGTGAGAAAGAAGAAAGAAGCTTGTTACTTTGAGCCCTTCCCAAAGAATCCCCAAGGAAGAAGATGATGAATAGTAGCTAGGAGGTGATTCGGATGATTTTCGATGTTTAATTCTTTGATCGGGAGTGAAAATAGGTAAGGATCGCTCAAGAACACCTATCTTTCTCTCTCTATAACTCTCTAGAGGTTAGCATAAAAGTTTGGGTCAAAAAATGGGTGAAAAGGGGCTTAAAACGAGCTTTAATATATTTTAAGTCGGTTGCTACAGTGATGCTTGCGGACCGATATGCAAAACCCTTAGACCGGTTCGCGGGGTGAAAATTTGGTGATTTTTAAAGGCCGGACCGGTATGGAAAAATTACAGACTGGTCCGCGTATGAGTCTGGACTCCCAAACCGGTCCGCGCGCAATTTTCTGCCCAGGTGCATTATTTTTATTTTGACTATAACTTTTGACTCGGAACTTCAATTGAGGTGATATTTATATGCACGGAAAGGTAATTCAAAGATTTACAACTTCTTAAAATGAAGTTTTTCCAAATTCTGGACATATTTTTCCCAGACATTCACCGAAGACAGCGCTCTGTCGAAGCGCTACTAAACAACCAGAATTTAGCGATGGACCTACTTGGCACCCTATTTTGACACACAAGGAGTGCGAATTAGCTTTCGGCCAAAATACGAAAGTTGTAGAATGACACAAATAATAGACACAAATGCATGCGAAACTTTAATCGGATAAGTAACGGAGGAATTACGATAGCTCAAAGTTAGCTCGAATTAACAAATCGTAAGGAACCAAAACTTTCTATTTATCAACCGAAATCGATTCGGACCACCCGAATCACCAAAACGTCATGCACATGCATATAAAAGAGTTAATACAACATAATTAACATTAATTTAAATACAGGATGTTACAATTCGTGTGTGATCATCAATGAATGTAATACACCAACGCTTCCCATTGGAAGTTGTAATTTTAGATGGCCCCAAATGTCACTATGGATCAAGGATAAAGGAGTGGATGGTGTATATGGTCTAGGAGGAAAAGAAGTGCGGGTGTGTTTAGTAAATTGACATATCTTACATTGAAGAGATATTTAACTTTTCTTATTAAATAAAGAAGGTAACAAACGTCTCAAATAAGCAAAGTTGGGATGGCCAAGTCTATAGTGCTATAACATAATTTCCCTAGAGCTAAAAATAGAATTAGAAGCAACACCCGACACAAGAGTTTGTCGACCCCCTTTATTCGTATATTCAAGAAATAAAGTTTATCATGAACCCTAGAACTGCCAATTGTCCTCCCTAATGATAGTTCCTGAAAAAAACATGAAGAAGACACGAATTTAGCAACATAATTATTATCATGAGTAACTTTGCTAACATAAATTAAATTTTATTTTAATGACAAAACATGAATGACAAATTTAAGGGTAAGATCCTGAGATAATCTAATGGTCCCTATTCCTACAACAGAAGACAAAGAACCATCTGCAAACGGTAACCCTATTCTTACACGAAGTATATAAGGAAAATAGATAATGGCAACATGTCATATGATCGAAGGCGCCTGAATCAATGATCTAAAGTTCAGGTCTAACAAAAGAGTTTAAGTCTGAGTGAAATTTACCAGATTGAGCAATAAAACATGATCCTAAATTAGTACTAGAGGATGAGGAGATTGAAAATGCGAAGGAGGAATACCACTTGCACTTGAGGTGAGACTCCAATGGAAGGAGGAATACCAGCCTTGTCACTATTAGATTAATAGGCTCTCCTGTTAGCCCATCTCTCATCTATTCTTTCAAACTGTCGGTGAGGGACCAACTAGTTGGTTTTTCATAGATTTACTAGCAAATTTCTCGGGTATGGCTATGACGATTATAGTGATCACACCACGTAAGTTCACCCATTCGATTAAGTCGAGAGTCATGGTTGGCACGCCTATTGAAAGGGTGATGCGTAAGATTAGAAGACATTCAAAGGGCAACATCCCAAACATCCTTAGTGGTTTTGAAACAGAGATAGTGTTGGCTGATCTTTGGTTCCATAGAGTTAATAAGCTAGTTGTGAACAATGGAGTCCTTGGCCAGCCATGTTTTATATACTGGATCAGCAGAATCAGGGGCAACAAGTTCTCTGTTGATGTTCCTTAGCTTGTCGAGACAACCGATGTTAATTTTGACAAACTGAGCCCATTGCAAGTAGTTCTTACCGTTAAGTTTGTGGGCAGTGATATGAAGGGCACCATGGTCTCCTCCTTGAAAAGAGATGGCAGAGCTTCCGTCCCGAGTTTGATTAGACAGGGCAAACGTAGCTTTGTCGCCGTGAGTAGCTTCGAAAATGGCAGAGCCAGTCATGGAAGATACAGATTAGCCCTTTGGCTCTGATACCATGAAAATGTAGATAATATTTTTTGTGTATTGAAACAATAGAGAAATGACATATAAATATATTACAATAAATAAACAAAACCTACAATTAAGCGCCTAAAATCATGGGCTATTAACAGCATGATATATGACTCCTAAGGAAAGATATTCTGACAGCTAACCTAACAGCTCATAATAATACAATAAAAGCAGAATAAATTACACATTAAAATATTATTCAAATTGATTTCGTCCACACACACACACACACATATATATATATAGAGAAAGGCGGACATTAGTAAGAAATGAACATTATAACATGACCGGATAATAAAGTTTGCAGTTGCAGAGGTCATAAATCAAATTAAAGGTCTTCTTCAAAGTGAGAGAACTTAAAAAATAAAGGGACTTTTAGATTTTGGTCATCTTTAATAATGCATATTTAGTCTTTAGTCATTTTTTTAAATGAAATTAGAGTTTAGCCATCTTTTTGTAACTTCCGTCAAGTAACCGTTAAGTAGGGTAATTTTTTGACAATTTTTCCCTTGTGGCTAAAGTCTAATATTGATATATAAATAGGGGATAAAATTTAAATTAGACCACAATTTGTAATTTCCAAACATACAATTGTTGGACAGCTTGTTCCCTATTTAAGATAATCAAAATACAAGAAAGAGAGCAATATCATCTCATAAAACTTATACACCATTCAAAAATCAGAAGCAATCATTTGTACTTAATATAACATACTTGATAGTTATCTAACAAGAGTTCCGAAAAAAACCATCACTTGGTACTTAATCACATAAGATGCATGCCATATATATCATAAGTTTTTTTTAAAAAAAGGTATCACTTGAGCATAAAGTTCAACATTTGCACCTGCACTAATTGATGTTACAATGTTAAAATGCTAGCAGTGTAATGGTGCTATTGCTTTTACAGTTCTCTAAGTTTTGTTTCCACCTTTGGTACCAATCCATCATTATCCTATGTTACATCATTTGATTTCTAATCATATATTAGTGTAATTACCATCAAATCCAATTGAAAAATGAAATTTGTGACTGCTTTATCTCTTAATATGCCTATTTGACACTCAACTATTAAGTCTAGAATATTGTCCTATGGTGGTTCAATCAAAAGTACCTAATGTTTTTTAGAGGTAGACCGATCCAATCTGGTAGTTTTTAGACCAGCTGCATTGAATCCAATATGATGTCAGTTTTAGAATTCAATATACAATATTTGACACGCCCTATCAATCCAATCTAATCACATCCAATTATATGTTAAATTAGATTGGTTTCAATCTTCTCTAATTGAATAAGAAAGAAAAGAATCTTAGTAATATACCTACCCAAAATTCTCATCTTCCCAAGTAAACAATATCATTAGAAGGCTGCACATTTCTTATAGTTCTTATTATCAAGGTTCCCTTTTTTTTCTTTTTTTTTTTCTATTCAATTAGAGAAGATTGAAACCAATCCAATCCAACATCTAATTGGACGTGACTAGATTGGATTGATAAGGCGTGTTAGATATTGGCATCTTATGTAGTTAAGTTCTAAATGATGGTTTTTTTTTGAAACTCTTGTTCTATAACTATCAAGTATGTTGTCATAAGTACAAATGATTGCTTTTGATTTTTGGATGGTGTATAAGTTTTATGGGATGGTGTTGCTCTCTTTTTTTGTATTTGAATGATCTTAAATAGGGAACAAGCTATTCAACAATAATATATTTGAAAATTACAAATTGTGTCTAATTTAATATTTAGCCACTATTTATATATCAATATTAGACTTTAGCTACAAGGGCAAAATTGTCCAAAAATTACCCTACTTAACGATTACTTGACGGAAGTTACAAAATGATGGCAAAGTTCTAATTTCATTTTAAAAAATTGCTAAAGATTAAATATGCATTATTAAAAATGACCAAAGTCTAAAAGTCCCAAAAATAAATACTTATAAGTCACTTACCTAAACATACAATAACAAGAAAGAAATACTATTTCAAATAAAAAATTGATACATGCCAAAACATAAAACCAAACAATTGAAAATAGGAAAGTTAAAAAAAATACAAGAACTCCCTCATTCAATTCCTAGCACCTCTATTTATTTTCCGTATCTCCAATTGTAGGGTATAATTTTGGTTTGTTTAAAATTTACACGTTTTGTAAAAAAAAAGTCTCCAGTAATCTTTTAAGATTTTGACACTTAGGATTTGTGTAAAAAAATTGTGTGAAATATAAACCTAATTTACACAACCACGTCATATAATCTCGCGTCTATTTTCTCATCCCGTATCTAGAAAAAAATTAATTTGAAAAGTAAAGAAACAAATATATGATAAGTTCCACTTGTGCATATTTAATTAGTAGTTTAATATTTACACAAAAGTCTTGGAGTACAAAACAAATTATTTATTATTTTTGCGTAAATCTCACTTTCACACGTAAAATTTACACAAATTTATATAAGACGATTAGAGATACTCTTATACTCCTAACAAATAGAAAAACTTAAAAGAATTACATAAAAAATAAAATTACTTAAAATAAGAAAAATCCACTTATTCCAGAGAAGCTTAAAAATAGAAAAGTTCAGCAAAAATAAATTTAACATTCAATGTATCTTTATTAATAAAAAACAGAAGACACCGAAAATGGTTATTATGATTCTAAATTTCAGTAGATTTTTTTTTTTTTACTAATATACTTGTTCTTTGAAATTTCAAAAAATATAGTCAACAAAATTCAAACCTGTAAATTTTATGTTAAAACAAAAAATACGTTATTATTAGACTAACAATACTTATATGTTTTTCATTTTATTTATATTGATATGTGCGGATAGACCTGTCAACGGGTCGTGTCGAGTCGGTTTCGTGTCGGGTCTTAACGAATGGAGGTTAAAAATACGAAAACACGTACACGACTCGTTAATCTTAACGGGTTGAAATTTTGCATTCGTACACGACCCGTTATCTTAACGAATAACACGAACACGATTCGTTTTCAATCGTTAAGCTAAGCAACCGTGTTTTTACCAAACATGCAACATAATCTGGATTTCTTTTTTCTTTTCCTTTGTGTAAAAAAATAAAGATAAAAATGATATATTAGTGTCTAAAAATCATATCTTATTTATACTTTTAAGACCAAAATTTAGAAGCTAGCCTTATATAATAATATATTCAATAATAAAAAAAAGACCAAAATTTAGAATGAAATGGATGAATGAGGACTTTGAAAAAACAAATCTAAGAATAAAAAAAGAAAATGAAGAACAAAAAGATTAAAATTATTTTTTATCCAAGAAAGTTCTAAAAAACCTTAAAATAAATTAATATAACAATCAAATGAAAAAAAAAAGGAAATAAATTACATACGCTTCAAATATTCGAAGCGGCAACGGTGATCAGAGATCTAAAGTTAATGGATGACGGTGTGTAGTTGAAGATGAATCATGGCTGTAGATATTTTTTGGACAAAAACACACTAAACTTAGAGAGAGAGAGAGAGAGGAAAGAAATTATGTGCTGTGGAGGCGTAATTGTTTGTGGTTATCTAGAGCAAAGAAAAATATGCTTATATACTTAGGTTTGGTGGATCACAAAAGACATATATACCCTTCTTCTATTTGAATATTACATAATAACCATTCACCAATCACCACTCACCACTCACCAGCCATCATGTTAACTTCGTAATTATTTGTGGTTATCTAGATTCTAGAGCAAAGAAAAATATGCTTATCTAAGTTTGGTAGATTATAAAAGACATATATACCCCTCTTTTATTTGAATATTACATAATAATCATTCACCTACCATCATGTTAACATTTTTTTTAGTTAGCCATCATGTAACATTTGAATATTAAATAATAAAAATATTATTATTTTAATAGTTAACGGGTTAAACGGGTCTCTAACGAATTTAGCGGGTTCGGGTTGACCCGACTCGTTATCAATTCGTGTTAATCGGGTTGACCCGTTAATGACTCGCATTCGTTAAGGGTCCACCCATTAACTTATAAGAGCGGGTCGATTCGTATCGAGTTATCGTGTTGCCAGGTCTATGTGCGGAGAAGTTGGTCTAGTTATAAAATTCGAAGCCAAGAGAAGACAACAGAAGCTTTACAAAGTGGAGTAGAGTTTATTTTATAACGAAAATGGAAGCAGCCAAAGCACACCGACTAAGCCTCAACTCAACTCACTTCATCACAAGTGCAGAGAAGAGAAAGTAGACCAAAAAAATGTGGCGAAGGACTTTCAGCTCCAGCTCAACCCACGCGCTTAAGGAAAAGAAATGGGATGCGCTAGTGATCGGCGGTGGCCACAACGGCCTTACCGCCGCCGCATACCTTGCTCGCTCCGGCCTCTCCGTCGCCGTCCTCGAGCGGCGCCACCTCATCGGTGGTGCCGCCGTCACCGAAGAACTCATCCCCGGCTTTAAGTTCTCTCGTTGCAGCTACCTTCAAAGCCTCCTTCGTCCCTCAGTCATCAGGTTTCTCCATTATCATTCCTCTTTCTGGATTAGGCACCACTTTGTTACCTGTATGCAACTGCAAACACAATTGATTGATTAATTCATCAGTAATCCTCGGATTCATTTGGTTATTTTAACCGCACTGCTGAAAGCTGAACTCTCAATGCTTAGAGCTTAGCAGAAGGTCCGAAAAATATATTTGATTTGTCTTTGAATGCATTCGGATGACATTTTACAATATTACTCTCTTATTATTATTATTATTATGTAGAAATATCAATAGCTAATGAAGGAAGAGAACACAGGTACCATTGTAATAAACTTTTATTAAGCATTCAGTGTCGGACTTGCGTAAAAATGCTGAAAATATAATTTCAAACCAATTCAGCATTAAGAGGTGTGAAAACAAAAACAACTCCTACCACTCAATGCTGAATGGAGGACGTGCCTCTTAACGCCGAATACATAATTTTAATCCAATTCAACATTAAGAGCTGTGAAAACAAACACAAATTCTACCACTTAATGCTGAATGGACTTCCATTCAGCATTAAGATGTAAAAACAAACAACAGCTTACAATTTGTTTCTACATTGTTAATTATATGTGAACAAAATTGATTGATTAATTGAATAATAACCTTTGTTTTTAAATGCTTTCAATCAGCACTTACAATTTGTTACTACTTTGTTAGTTATATGTATGCAGAACACAATTGATTGATTAATTGAACAATATCCTTCATTTTTTAATGCTTTCAATCAGCGCTTATGATATGTTTTTACTTTGTTACTTATAGTTGTATGTAAATACAATCGATTAATTAATTGAACAATGACCTTCGTTTTTAATGCTTTCAATAAGTGCTTACAATTTGTTTCTACTTCGTTAATTATATACAAACACGATTGATTGATTAATTGAACAGTAACCTTTGTTTTTCAATGCTTTCAATCAGTACTTAAAATTTGTTTGCTCTTTGTTATCATCGTTTGACTGTGAGAAGTGAATTAAAGTTAGCAAGACATGGATTAAAGTTGTTGAGGAGGAGTCCTTCATCGTTCACACCTTGTCTTGATGGACGCTATCTTCTTTTAGGGCCTGCTAAGGAGCTAAACTATTCAGAAATTTCAAAGTTCTCTAAACGGGATGCCGACGCCTATCCCAGGTTCTATTTGCGTATTTGTTTTAGCCTATGTATATGTATGTGTAATGCATTCTTACTATGTGCTCATAAATTACTAAATTTAAATAATCTGATGATGTAAGACCAAAATTTTTGTTGGAAGTCAAAGTTGATGTGTGCCCTGGTCAGATAAAATGAACAATAATGTCTAGATGTGAGTGAGCAATGAAAGTTAAAATTCTGTATGGAGACAAGTGAAGTTCGTTTTGGGAGAGTCATTGCTGAGATATGTCTCAGCGGCTGAGAATAGATATACTATACTGTGCACGTTATGAGCAAGTAGTTCCTTATAGCGCCTATTTGAAGGCTTACACTTGCAAAATATTATGTATTTGTTTATCCCCTTGAAGATTCCAATAGTCTATGTAGCTTTACTCCTAGTTTATAGCAGATACGGCTCAAATAGATAGTTACCATAAGAATCTTTAGGTATTCAAAGAGAAACTTTTGTAATATTTCAAGAAGAACGCAAATGATGAGTTATCATCTCTTCCTTCAGAATTCCTGAAACCCGGGTTTTCTATGAAGGATAATTATTTCTTAATCTGCTTTCTTGTTTAATATTTTTTTAATGCTTTTTACTTTTTTCCATTAAATATATAGATATGAGAATCAGCTAGAGAACTTTTGTAAGTTTATGGACCCACTTCTAGATTCATCTCCTCCAGAAACTCTGCAAGGTAATCCATCATTTAGTTCCCGGATGAAGAATAAGTTACACAAGTCCGATTTTTGGGCTCAATGTCTGCGGCGGGCTGTCTCCCTGGGGCAAAAAGATATGGTGTAAGAGTTCTTTTCTTAGTCCAAAGCTCGTCCAGTTTTGTTCACATGTTTTAGAAATTTTTTTCTTTTTAAATGGAAGTTAGAAGCGTTGTCACATAATATAACTAAATACTTTGGTTCACGTCCAGATGATTTATTATGTTTATCAACTAATTATTCATTGTTTTATCCTATTTTTTCATAACACGTACAAATTTATTTCGTTTCAGGGATTTTATGGACCTTTTACTATCCCCAGCATCGAAGGTTCTGGATAACTGGTTTGAGGTTGTTACATGATTTTGATTATTGGTTTATTTATCCCTTTGGCTTGGCGTCTGTGAAAACCTTTCCTAAAATTTATTCCATCAAAATATATACCAAAGTGGTGAAGTTTATAATTGTACGGTTGCTAATTTGCCATTAGTACCAGTTCATCATTTTTTTCCGATTAAAATCTGTTAGTAACCATCTCACCCAAAAGTTTAAGCTTTTAAGTAATGGGCCAACAATGTATATCATACTCTTCAACACTCCCCCTCACTTGCGAGCCACTCGCACGTGGAAAGACAAACGAAACCAAAGGCCAAACCGGCCAAACCAAATGTGCATTTCGTGCACAAACACAAAGGGGGAAACAAATGCAAGTGGGAGGATTCGAACCCGATACCTTGCAGAATCTGAGCTTTGATACCATGTTAGTAACCATCTCACCCAAAAGTTTAAGCTTTTAAGTAATGGGCCAACAATGTATATCATACTCTTCAACAAAATCTCATGTAATTAGTATTTTAATCTTCACTGAAATTTGAAAAGGTAAGGGCTTATTTTTCTTCAGCCTAATTTATACTTTTGTTCATTTTGTGTTGCTTCTTACCTAAATCTTCATTGGTCTTATCCTTATGCTTCTACATTAATCACCTTCAACTATATCCGTTGCAATGGTTCTTATTGGTATTTTATTCCAATGATGAAGCATTCTGTACATATATATTCGAAGTTTGAAACTAGCTTCCATGATAAATACGATGTAATCTTAAGGAAGATTTCTCTAACATACTTGTTCGATCAAATATTTGAGAAGTTATCAACTTATTGATTTTTCTGTCACTTGGATATCCACAGGGCGATGTTTTGAAGGCAACACTTGCAACGGATGCTGTGATTGGGACCACGGTAGGAGAAAATCAAACTCATCAAAGCAAAATATCTAAATTTTTTCCTATTCTCATCTTTCAATTGCATAAATTTGATCCGCATGTCAACTAGAACCAGTGTGATTGCTAGTTGTTAGTCTTTTCGTACTATTTCTTAATTTGATCCATGTTGTCATTTAGTGAACAAGAACTGACGCTGAGAAAAAGGTAAAAATAAAAAGCACTTTTGCAAAAGATTTAACAATAAAATTTAAAAGAAATACACTCAAGCTAAATAGTTTCTGGTCTGAGTTCCCTGTATCTCACCCTTGCCTGCAAAACAACATGAGTATTGAAAAATCTCCATTTTGAAATCTTTTAATTAACGTGAGTAGTTGAGTGATAGTGGGAATGACCAAAAGACTGGAAAAGAATATGTTATCATCTAACATGCAAAAGTTAAATAGTGTATATTGTAGCTGAATATTTGCTGTTAACCTTCGATCACTTTTTATTCATTGTGAAAATATAAATGGGTTGTGGGCCAATGATTCATCATTATAAGCAACACTTGGGAATTCTGAACTGTTATTGCCTTTACATTTTGATAATATCTTTAAGAGCAATCTGGGCCATCCCTTGAACCCAGTACCAACTAAACTATCAAGATGTTTCCAGAGTAGATCCTTTTACATTCTTCCTTTGATCCTTTCTATTTATAATTCCTCACAGTGAATATATGAATGATTTTCCCTTTCTCTCCCTAATCTTGTTTATAAGAATGTCTTGCCCATCACTACCATCCGTCAATATTTTAATAACACTGTTATGAATATTTATTAGCATTATTCAGCTGCTTTTTCCTTCTCAAATTCTACTGCAGGGAAGTGTCCATACACCTGGGAGTGGATATGTTCTGCTGCATCACGTGATGGGAGAAACTGATGGCGAGCGTGGAGTTTGGTCGTATGTATTTCACTTGCAGCATGGATAGGACGTTTATTTCTTAGTTTGTACCTCACTACCTTGTATAAGCAAAGATGAAATGATGAATGCCTATTTTTCATAGAATTTGCATATCTGGATTCATTTTTGCTCATAAAACATATTTTCTTTTACCTTGTTTTCTAAATCAGAGCATTTTTCAATGTGAATTAAATTTCATATAAGATTGGCCTTCTATTTCCTTCGAGGAGTCATCGTTTTACAAGAAATTTGCATCGCCTCCAGTGTTTTCAGTTTATTATTTGTTTCCATGGGCAATAGGGTCTACTGTTGCTAATTACAACAGATTTTTCTTTCCTTTTTTCTTCTCTTGCACTGGGTATGTTCATTTCTCATGCGATAAATATTACTCCCTACATCCCTAATTAAGCCCACATTTGACTCTCACAATTTTTTAAGAATGCACTAATTTTATCATAATCAATGGTATAGAACAAAACTCCTATCATGAGTTTTGGACTTTTGGTACGTTGCTTATGTTTTGAAAAGGAAAAGTGGACTCTTAATTTGGGACATCCCAAAAGGGAATAGTGAACTCTTTGGGACAGAGGGAGTAAATTCAAATTCTTCAATTTGACGAAACTTTTTTGCTAAACCCTGCGTTCTTTAAAGAAACGAAACACTCAATATGGATTTCTTTAACCTATAACTGAGGATGCCTCAATTAATGGTTTTTGGCCACATATTATGAATGTTATCACAGTTCATTCTCCTGAGTAGATATAATACACACTTGATAACTGATACAACTTGTAGGTATGTAGAAGGTGGAATGGGCTCAGTATCTTTGGCTATTGGTGATGCTGCTAGGGAAGCTGGGGCTACAATAGTGACTGATGCAGAGGTATATTTGTCTTGAATCACTTCACATGTGAGATTTCATATTTCAGGCTTGGGAACCAATCAATTTAGAAATAAATGGTTTTTTATCAAATAAAATAAAGTTCATTTTTTATTTTGGGTCAATAATAATCAGTCATCTTTGTATCTTTATCCATAACTTTTATGGATAGCATATTTAATTTGTGAGTTGGAAATTGGGATCTTAATGGCGATTTGAGCTCACAATTTATGGTTTTTGTCAAGAAGGCGAGCTTCTTTCAATTAGATGATGTACTTAGGTCCTAAGTTTGATCCTACATGATAATATCTTCCCATTTTACAGCGTGTTTCTTAAAATACTTATACATGCTTTACTATTTCTTTTATTATGAATCTAATGATTCGATTAATAATGCACCATTAGTTGAAAATTCAAAATTTGGTGTAACCGCTAGTGTGCGCTTGGCTATTATATAGATCTATATTGATAGATATTACATTCCTTTCTAGACATGGTAGTCTGGATTATGGTTCATCTTCCTCGATTCTTTTTGTCCCTTGACTACTTCTGCAATTTTCTTTGGTCAAAGGTTTCGCAGTTGATAATTGAAGGCTCAGGCACAATTAACGGGGTTAGTTTTACTATGTGGATTGCCTCAGTCTGTAATCAGGCCTGGACCAAACTTATTTAGATACGGGACTTTGGATTAAACTATCTAGGTTTTGCTGGCTGATGGAACACAAGTGCATTCTTCTGTTGTTTTGTCAAATGCAACCCCTTACAAAACTTTCATGGTAAAATGTCAACCCTGGCGTTCTTTTTCAGTTATGAAGTGTAAGAAAGTATAATTACAATAATATTACAGGAAGAGATGCTTCACTCATTTTTTTTTTGAATGCTAATAGTAATTATGAGTAACGCTTTCTGATACAGGAACTAGTGCCCGATAGTGTTCTTCCTGATGATTTTCTTCGTGCCATTAAGTACTCTGATTACAGTTCTGTAAGTTACCTTTGCCAGTTAGTAATTACCTTTTCAGTTGTTAAACAAAGTATTCTGCATTCACTGTTTATTTGTTGTCAATAAATATGATGACATACAAAATTGGAACACATAGGTTGCTTGAGTGGATATTTAGCAGCTCTTTTTTCAGTATGGTATATTAATATGGAAAAGCTAAACACAATTTACAACAACATTCCAAGTGTTCTTTTTTGAGTAGTTTAAGAATTTGGAGTTTACTTAACTAGACCTGATTTGTAAGTGGTTATTGTTCGTGGCTACAGGCAACTACTAAAATCAACTTAGCCGTTGACCAACTGCCTCAGTTTAAGTGTTGCAAGATGAATCACCCTGATGCAGGTCCTCAGCACATGGGTACCATTCACATTGGTTCCGAGAGGTAAATTATTGTTCAAGCATGTATTATTATGGTCATAATAACGATATTAGTGATGGTAGTTTGATTTATGTGTATATATATATATTTGTTTCACATTTTAACATGCAATTCCATGATGACAGCTTGCATCATCAGTTACAGTTCATAAACCATCATCAGTGGACTTGATGTAATTAAATATCACCCGAGTCTAAAACATAGTATTGGAATGCTCAATAGACTTTGCTATATTTTCTCAACTTCCGTTTTTGTGATTTGTGCGGTTTCTTGGTTTTTGTCCTTTGATATTTTAATTAAGAAAATCGAATGCCTTCTCTCTGAATTAGTATGGAGGAGATTGATTCTGCCTGTCAAGATTCTGTAAATGGCTGTCCATCACGAAGGCCTATTATTGAGATGACCATTCCTTCTGTCTTGGACAAGACTATTTCTCCACCTGGTAATTATAATTAGTTTTTATGTTGCATTTAAATTAGTAATATTACGTCTCATAGAACTACGATACTTTTCAGGCTGACTTTTTATTTTCTTTTTCTTTGGAACTTTTTCAGAAAGTAAAAAACTGGAACCCGATAATGAGTAATTATATACTTGAATTCCCCAGTTAGATTCTTTTCATATGCTGAACTTTCATTTTTACTTAAATAAATCTCTTCTGCTCTGATAGTTGAATTACAATTCACTTAATTCTTTAACTTAACCATAGTTTTGTATGTTACCAAAAGTTTAGTGTTGCTAGTATGGTTCAGCATTACCTGTGGGTCTAATTAGGGTATCAAAATAAAGGGATTTAACTGTTTCTTCACAGGTAAGCATGTGATCAATTTATTTATCCAGTACACACCTTATAAACCATCGGACGGCAGCTGGGAAGACCCTGAATATAGAGTGAGTGAGTTTAAAAAAATAGAAATTGCAATTACCAGTTGTAGCGATAAACTTGGCTAGCTTTTTGAACTATCTCTTCTGATGGTAAAATTTTCAGCATGTTTCACTGGTTATTTCGTACACTACAAATAATCACCAGTTCATAATTTATTGACCCTCTTTGTGCCTGTACAAGTGTGTGTGTGTACATGATATATATATTCTTTTCTGCTGCAGGAATCATTTGCGCAAAGATGTTTCACCCTAATCGATGAATATGCTCCCGGATTCAGCTCGTCAATTGTTGGTTATGACATGTTGACACCACCAGACCTCGAAAGAGTAA
Organism: Lonicera japonica; assembly: GCA_021464415.1. Taxonomy (NCBI): domain Eukaryota; kingdom Viridiplantae; phylum Streptophyta; class Magnoliopsida; order Dipsacales; family Caprifoliaceae; genus Lonicera; species Lonicera japonica. The sequence goes on from CM038464.1 coordinate 45,959,204, forward strand.
TTGGTCTAACAGGTATCCTCCACCCCCCCCCCCCCCCCCCCCCCCCCCCCCCCCCCCAAAAAAAAAAACACCCACACGCACCCACTCATACATACACAACTAAAAAGGGAAAATACCCAAATAAATGACGGGTCAAATGAAGACAATAGCTTCAATTGTTTTCTTATTTTACGTATAAGTTTTAAGAAACTTGAGAAAGCAATGTACATCAAGAATTGCACATTATCCACCCCTGGAAGCTGCTTGGAGAGAAGCCTTGCCCCATGATTCGGAAATCTCAATCATATTCAAGATTATATTATATCTTATTAATTAACTACCTCTAGTTGATCTACATCACTTACTTTCTTAAAAGAAAAAGAAGTCAGTGTAGTTCTTTATAACCTTGGGAGTTAAGGGGCATAAATTACAAACTGGAATTTGCCCAGGGGGATTCATAACTTTTAGTCTTGTGATGCTGTTTTCTCTTGGAATGATTACCTTGTTTTGACAGGAGGGAATATTTTTCATGGTGCCATGGGATTAGATTCTCTTTTCCTCATGCGACCTGTAAAAAAATGGTAATTTTGAGCACATTTGGATATTATATTGAATAAATTGTCTGAGATCTTATTTGTTTTAGTTTTTATATTAATATCGTGTGTGTTCGAACAATTGCACAATTGATTTTAAATATTTTGGGGAGTGCAGGTCAAATTATAGGACTCCACTGCAAGGATTGTATCTATGCGGGAGTGGGGCCCATCCTGGTGGTGGTGTAATGGGTGCACCGGGACGGAATGCAGCTCGAGTTGTTATTCAAGATATTAAAAGCCTGTGATCTAGATCCAATTGGTGGGTGTGCTGGTAAGAGGTGTGATGTTGCATAATCCGCACCAGGGTTCAAGCCCCCCTCGCCTCCCCACTTCCCCTCGCTTGACCACAGGATTTGTCCGTGCATTGCCTGTATCTTCAAAAAGAAGCTTGTGAACTAACAAGCTCATAATACCATCAGGTTAGGTTACATTTGTTTTGGAGCATTGTTCCTAGGTTGGCCATTACCTTTAGGTGCTGCTTTTCTAGTAATCTTCTTTGAGATGTATCTAGTTATGTAACACAAAAGGTGTCCCTTTTGAGTCAGTTCCTTTGAAAATAAATTTGATTATGCTAAATGAATGTTTTTGTCCACAGCCTTGTTGCTAGATGACATTGTTCTCTTTGTCCGGTAATAAGGAGGTCTTGGGTTGGATTTTTATTTCGGAATCAACTCTCTGCTATTAGGAGTGGCAGTCCAAGTGTATCCGTTGGCACTTGAAGCCCATCTTGCCTAACTAGGAGTAAGCTAGTTCCATCACTTGTATCAAACAAAATGTTAATTAAATTTTTGTTTTTAAAATATTTTTTTTACTATACAAGGTTTAGTGGTGACTTCCTTGAGCAAGTTTACGGTTTACTAGAGGACTGCCACACAGTACGCCTGAGCTAATAGTAAGGTTCGACGGCATGTGTTCTGCCATGCGGTCGAACTCCCCCATAACTTTCACACATGCATGGCATTTGTGACGTTGACCAGTTGACTGAATTTTAGTCGTGAGAATTTAGAACGGAGAGTACGTCAAAATGTCAAATGCAAGCTATACTTTAGGCAGGATCGATTTAACAAATTATGGCAGACTTGTCAATAAATCAAATTTTACTTCGATTCTGATCCAAATTTTACTTCTTGAGATACTTTGACTAGTTGATAGAACATAATATTTGCAATATCGATGGATACCCAATGTATCCGTATAAATCAATAATCAATTAATTTATACAATTCTATCTCAGTGATTTGCTCAGCCTAGAATGTTGGGCAGAAACAAATGACTAAGGAGCAATGTGGTATTAAATTGATGCACTTTGATTTCATGCAAGTTAAAAACTTTGGATAGAGATTGCTAATAGACTAAGAAAGATTCAATTAGGAAAAACAAGAAAATACAAGCGTCATAACAAATAGAAGATTGTAATTCAAGCATATTTGGGAGCGTTTTTTTTCTTTGGGCAACAAAAGCTATGAGCTGTATAGATTTGTGCTTTTACAAACGGCGAATGCAATTTCCAATAGATGTACTTACATCCAGTCCGCATCATTTTTATTGTTTTTACCAATGTTTAATATAGTGATCATTGTTCCATCTGCATAAAACCTAGTTCCATCTACCTCGCCAAAGAGAAATAGATCTGGGAATAAGTATGGTAGCATTTGAGGCTGTTTCTAACCTGCACCCGAAACCATTTTAAAACCTCAAATCCAGTAAATTAAGCATTAACACAAAGACAAAGCGCACCCACAGAGAGAGAGAGAGAGAGACCTCGAAATTTCTTCAACAGCCTTCATAACTTCTGCAGAGCTAGTTTCTACTACTTGACCACCAAAAATGATTTCATCTAATATGGTATGCATCTGTGGGACAAAATAGAAGCTTAGTTCCGCACAATTCATTAAAACGATTCTTTTAAGAATTAGACTTTGAAATGGGGGACAAAGATTTTTGGTGGAGGGATCGGAGTATATCACAATCATTTGTCAACATCTATAAAGAAAGCTTAAAGTTCAGTAAAGATATAGTCATACAATTTGTATCAACATCATTTTTTATAAATGAAATGCCCGCCGCAATAATGGAATGGAGAAAGCGTAAGGAATTGGATTCAAATTCAAACTGTACACATTATTCAGTGCATCCACACAAATGCATTTAAAAAAAAACAAAAAGAGAAAAGATTCAAGTTAAGTATATGCTACCTTGCTATAATTCAGTACTATATCTAGCTCGCATACATTTTTGAAGCATTTCTCCAACGTCTGCACAAAAACTGATCGAGAGCAGAAAAAACTCAAGTAAATATTTCATCTAATTGAGGAAAATTTTCAAGTGAGATATTGTTTTACCCTAACAAGTAATGAGGATACTATAAATAAATTATTTGGTCTACCCAACTATTAAACTTTACAACAAAAATGGACACGACATGAGCAGCCACAGATATCCCTATAACTAGGTTTGCAAGTTCCCGGTACCTATAAAAAAAAAACCCCTCCTCCAGTGTAAACAACGAGCGTGTGTTTTTTATTTGTGTCAAGTACGTTTTGTTAGGATTTAAGAATCACTTGCAACAACTTTTACTCCTAGTTTAATCTATTAAAAGTCTTTGTGATGTTTCCCCATGAGAGAATAGTACGTAGGTATATTTTCATGTCTTCATTTTGCCCTTTGCTTCTATGAAATTCTGCTATGACGTAGATATGTTCAAGGAAAGAGCATGTAGAGGTTGAAAAATTGGCACTAAATCCAAATATTTGTATGCTTCTCCAATAAGATTTTTGGCATGAATAAGCTGTTATAGAGAACCGAATGATTTTCCTTAATTTATCTGTTCCTCGTACTTCTTACCTTATAAATGGACAACTTATCAACATTCCTCAAGTTAAACCAGGATCGAAATCCAAATGCAACAATTTTACAGAGAAACTGGAAAAATGTTGATTCAAAATTGTTCTAATGTTGAAGTAGTACATAAGCGTGTGGGGAAATTATAAAGCAGGGTTACACAATTTCTGTAATAGATCAAGATTGAAACTTAAATGAATGGTTCATCAGGATGACGGGAACTAATGCATGTTATTCATTCATTTATCAAAAAAAAGCTTCCCAAAATTAATCTTTCCATTTGCACTATTTTTTTTCCTTTTGGTGTGTTTGTTTGTGAAGTCGACTCAATCAAAAATGATTAGCATGTACCTTGTATCAGATCGAGCATAGCCAACTCATTTTCTGATCTACCAAATACAAATACAAAGTATAAGGTTGCAAAGTGTTTGTACACAAGATTGATACCCTGGACGAGAAAATATAAGCCATTGTTAAATATTTTAGTATTACATATTTACATCAAACGAGTAACAAGAGAATAACAAATTAAACCAACGGCAGACAGTGAAAATATTGTACTAATACCGGTTCAGCGGTTCATAAACCAACGATCTGGTATATATAATTACCAAAACGTAAGATTAAAATTTAGTGCATAGTCATTAAATTTATCTCTGTCTCAAAAGCACTTACATATTTTGTTTCAAATGACAGCAAGCAAGACCAAAATTTAAAGGAGATTGTCGACACTGTAAAATAGTCTTTATTTGGATAGATTTGTGTATTTATATAGAGATAAAGCAAATAAAAAGTGGATAACAATTACCGGACCGAAGATTGATTCGCCCTCAATGAAATTGCTAACATTTTCAGGTCTGCTGCATAATACTTGGATAATCGAAACTACCATTAGCAAATCCAAAAAACCTGACAAATGACATTTGCTCGAAAAACGAAATTGCAAACTGAGCAATGTAACAGAATACAGATTGATACAATTCAAGCACATGTGTGTTGACGTACTGTGAAATAACAATTATAGATATATATAAACATACCATACTATCCTCCGTATGTAATGTGTGTGTGACTTGCATATAATCTATATCTATATTACATATAAAAATATGAATAATTTAATTGTTTTTTCCTTTTTTTGTTGAGACAATCGTTGTAATATAATATATTATTTATATGAGTATTATGTCCTTTGTTTGATGCTATGAAAAAATATTTATTTTATATATCATCGAGCCATAAAATATATTATTTATATGATGAGCGTTATATTATTGTTTGATAGTGTGTACAATAATCCATATATGTTCAATAGCATTAACTATAGGTATCAATTCTAAAAACTTATTAAATATATATTACTTTCTTATATATCTGATTAAGAGTATGTTTGGCTACCTATGTGCTAAAAAATTCAACGCGACAAATTTTATATTTACAACATTTTTCTACAGTTGACTGATTCTATAACTTTTTTATAATTGTTAATAAAATTTTACACTTGATACTTTGTTTATTTGTTATTATTTTATTTCACCTATTCATTAATATATTTAAAGATTTTTGTGAAGTATTAAAATTACGTGCACAAAAACTAGTATAATATAAATTGAAAAAAATTTTTTTAACAACAATTGCCTAGTAGTTCCGCGTAACTTATACTGCAAGTAATTTTTTTATGAAAAAGAAAATTGCCAGTAAAATTAAAAGTATGACAACATATATATATATATATATACAGAGAGGGAGATGAGAGTTAAAAGGAACCTGAATAGACGCTGCGTATAAGCTCTTGCTGCTTGTCTGCAGTCTAAAACCCCACAAAATATAGAATAAGAAAAGTTAATTAAAGGGATTTGAACGAACCCTAGAAATCTAGCAACAAATTGAATAACAGGAAATTGTAGAGAGATAGGGAGAGAGAGAGACATGGAAATCGTAGAATCTGGAAAGGCAAGGCTTGCCCAGGGTGTTGATCACCATCACCGCCTTTATCATTTTGTTTTTTGTAACAATATCAATATCAATGGATCCTGGATTTCTCTTCTTTTAATTTAGCAAATGTTCGTTGTGGATCCAATTTATAATTTAAACACAACACATTTTTGCATTCATTCAAAAATACCTCTCAGTTTCAGATACTTAGTTTGGGTTCAACTTCGACTTTGTTGAAGAAGCTGTTTATTGTTTGTTTCACAATGATCCAATTTAGGTTATTGCCAAAAAAATAAAAAATAAAATAGGAAGAAGGTTCGTATTTTGTCTTTTTCTAAAAAAGAAAAAATAAATCACAATAAAGGGTTCCACAATTATAACAATTGATTAATTTCATCAAACAACATTTTTAGTTACAATAAAAAATTTGACAACCACGAATATGCACATCAAACCAATAATTCCTTATTACATGCAAGGATGAGGAGGAGTTAACATACTACCAAGCTATTGTTACTACACTTTTATTTTACCATACAAGTTAATTACATTAGTATCTCTAAAATTTATAGTAAATTTCACTTTTAAACACAATATTTTAAAATAAACTCATAAAAACATAAAGTTTCAACTTCGTCTCATTAAGCTCAAGCCGTTACAATCGCCGCGGTCTTATATGTGCCATATGAGGGGTAGAATAGGAATGACACCTTATTTTCTTCAATCCCTTTCATATTAGCCTTAGTCAATTCACATAATTGGTGCTACAACTACTTGGGTAAAATAATTGTATAAAAATTGAGTAAATTAAATGCTATTCTAACGTTATATTCTTGTTTTTCTTAAGCATAAATTAAGAATAATATTATTGTCAAAGCAATTTTAACTTTGTCAAAATAAAATACCATTGTGTTGTATATATTAAAAACTATATATTATTTCTAATATGAATTATAATTATTTTTAACAATATTAACACGTTAATCACTTGAATCAATCATGGAAAACTGGAAAAGGGTCGTAGTCAAACATGGTTCAAAGTATCGGCCGAAACCGATCCGAGATGGCCGATACCGAGTTAGAATAAGAGGTGCCGAATTGTTATTATGACTCGATATGATTAAAATCGTGGTATTTTGAAATATCACCGATATTTTACGGAAATCACACTGAGTTGCCGATATTTCACCGATATTTAGCAGATATTTCACTCCGTATTGAATAATTGAATAAAGTGACTAAAGTTTTTTTTTAAAAAAATAAAAAATAAAAAATATTTACTCCATGTTGGACTTTAGAGACTTGAAGTGTAAATTGCTATTTATTGAAAAAAAAAATGTTGATTTTGTTCCAAAATATTTTGTTTATCTTTCTTTAATTAAATTAGCAACTATTAGAAAAAAATATTGATTTGTTCAATTGTTATTAATCTTTGCTTAATTAAATTGGCTTAATCCTAAAAAAGAGAATATAATAAGAATGAAGAAAATAAAGAACAAAAAGAAACGGTAAATAAGTAAGAAAAAAAATAAAGCAACCTAAAAGTCCTACCGTTTTCTCAAGTGATAACAACGATGACAACGGAGGGAATAATGATGATGATGCTAATAATGATGGTGGAGGTGGGCTAGGTAGTGGTGCTATACGAGGTATTAATAGTGGTGGTAGAGGTGGTGCTTAAAATCATGATACTTATAACGAACATGATGGTGGTATGTCATGGCGCAGAGATAATAATTATTATGTTACACAAGACACAAACCACGGATATCGACCTGGAATAAATGAGCAGTGTAGGCATCTAGCAGATATAACTAGGTTCCTTAGTTATGATGAGTATTCTAGTGGCTATAATCCTCATTCACAAAGCTATCGATGCATTAATGATCAACTACAGAACTTAAACTTAGGCCAACACTATTACGGTGGACATGAATACGACTATGATTATGATAATTGTAGACATAAAGTCTCTGGAGGCGGAATATCTAGTTATGGTTTTAGCACTGGTTATGGAGGTTCTGCACAAGATTTTGCTAGTAGTGGGGGATCAAATAATAGCATTGCTACTCGTGGTGATTATTATAGAAATGGTTGTAGAACGTATCATGATGGATCTTCAAGTAGCAACGATTATAGGGGATTCGAGTACTATCATCACCATGGCTAATCAAATTTACCTGATTATAGGTTATTTAGTCATTCCTCTCATCCTTACCCCACAAGTACCAATTCTCAACCTCCTTTGTATCCTTATTCTTCATCACTGGAGTCCTTGAGTAATGATCATAATTATAATCTATATCATTATTCTAGGCTTAATTGAACTTATATTTAAGATATTTGTACTTTATAAGATTGTATTGTTATATATTTATTGAATTATAATGTAATATTTTATTAACAAGTGTGACAGATGATATATAATTTGTATTTGATAATGTTATTATGCTTATATAATTGATCTATCTTATTAATCTTATACTTTAGAATTTTTTCATATTTTTTTTTTGTGATTTTTTGGGCCTTTTAAATAATAAATCGGTCTATATCGCCGAAACTGAAACCGATACCGATATCCGAGTTGAAAATTGAGTGTCCGAGTTAGCGTCCGAAACCGCGACTTTGAACCATGTAGTCAAAGCTAACTAACCCGAGCCGAGCCCGGCCAAGAAACTCGTATCGTATTGCCGGCCTGTCCGCCTGTGAGAGTTTATTAATGTAAAGGACAATCTTGTCCACTTGCCAAAAAAGGGCAACTTTTCTTTTACCCAAGAATTATTAATATCCTTACCCTATAAATCTGCTTTGATAGAAACAGCACAATCCCATTTCCCCCGTTAACAGAACGGCGGCGGGTGGTGGAGGCTCTCAAAATCATACTTCTTCATACATACATTATATGTCTACCCAAGAACAAGAACAAGAAGACGACGACGACGACGACTTTGATATCAACCCCTTCACCATGCTCCTCCTCTCAGATTCGTCCACTACAAATAACCCAAACGACGACGACGACGACGTACCATCACCATCACCATCACCAGGTCAACTACCAATGCTGCAGCTAGAGAATAAAGACTATTATTTCAAGTCAATCAAATCAACGGTGGTGATTCAACAGCTCCCATCCCAGGGTCTCTCCTTCCAGCTCTGGCCTGCCGCCACCACCCTTGTCACCCTCCTCGATAACCACCGCTGTCACCCTACCACCACTTCCCCACTCTCCGCCTTACTCAACACTCTTCAGTCTCCCCGCCGCCTCCGCCTCCGTATCCTCGAGCTCGGCTCCGGGACCGGCCTCGTAGGAATTGCAGCTGCCGCCATTCTCGGTGCTAATGTCACTGTCACAGACCTCCCTCACGTGATACCCAATCTCCAGTTTAATGCTGAGGCCAACTCCGGTGTGCTGGCGATCCATGGCGGGTCCGTTGATGTGGCGGCGCTCGATTGGGGGGAGAATGAGCACATGGAGGCTATTGGGAGGGAGTTTGATCTTATTATAGGTTCTGATGTAGTGTATCATGATCATCTCTATGAGCCTTTGATTGAAACATTGAGGTTTTTTATGTTGGGGAGGGAGATGAAGATTGTGTTTCTGATGGGTCATTTGAAGAGGTGGAAGAAAGAGTGTGCTTTCTTCAAAAAGGCGAAAAAACACTTTGATGTTGAGGTACTTCACACTGATAGCCCAGCAAATGGGTCGAGGGTTGGGGTTATTGTGTATCGTTTCGAGGCTAAAGGTGGTCAGGGCTGACCCTCGAAACTGATCCCGCTTATGAGTTCAATAATCTGCTGTCGAATGTCAGTTTTGCTTAAATGCGGAGAAATAAATGTTGAATGCATTAACAGGGTCACTTTAGAACGGACTGGCTAGTGGTTTCTGGCAAAGTGATATAGTAACATTTACTTTGGCAAAATGATGAAATGCAAAAATTCCCCCTTGAGAGGATTTATGATGAAAGAAACTTTTAGCCTTTATAATTTCATATTCTTTACAACATTAAATCTCTCTACAACATTCAAAAGCTTTCAAGCACTTGAAAAAATGCAAGCCTCACAAATTCACACTCAAGACATAAAAAGAGAAAAGCAACTTCACACTTGGAACATGCATTAAGTGGATAGAACATTTGATGATGATGGACTTGAATTAGAATTGTCAATCCAGTATTATCGCTTGCGTAGTGGTGCTCCTTTTCCTACAGCCTTCATACTCTGTGAATCTCTAAAGCAAACGAAATGAACGATTGTCTTACCATTAGGATAGACTGCAAACACGCTGGTTCCTATTTTCTTGTTGCAAAGAGAACACATATTATCACCAGTGATCTTCACAACCGTTTTCCTTTGGCTATATAGTTCGTCTTTCACCTGTTTTTATACAAATCAGCTGTTAGAGGAGATTGGAAGAAACTTATACAGAGTTGAATAATATTTTAAGAAATAGAGAAGAGGAAGGTCGGATGTCTGCTCAAGAAGCAAGGGGAAAAAATATCTGAAGAGAGTTTGGAGAAAAATTGACATCATTTCCTGGTTCAAGAATTTATCATAAAATTTCCGAGTACAGCAGTACAGCTGGCACTAGTTTTAGATTTTTTGGCACCGTTTTATAACAAGATGGAAAATAGTAGGAAAAACAATGTGTTTTTGTGAGAAGTTGGAAAATAAGTTGAGGGATGTAATGAGAATAACCCTTTGCATTTTGGCTTCTTCCATGGAATTTTTCTTTGGGCGGTTTCCACAAAACAATAAGGAGGATGGAGGACATATACCGACAAAAATGATCATGAGTTGAAGAGCATCTCACATCCCTCAACTTATTTTCCATCTTCTCACCCAAAATAATTATTTTTCTTATCATTTTCTATGTTGCTATCAAACGGAATCTTAGGTTCACCTACATCAAGGCTGCGTTGAATACTGAAAATGGCGTGGATGGCATTGTGCTATCTAAAAGAAATGGAGTGATGTTTGAAAATAGTCAAAATACAATGGATGTATTAAAAAGATGAACCCAACTCCCCAAAAGTAATAAAAACAACTGCATCCCACACATGTTTGTTCCATTAAAAAGAAAAAAGGAACAGATGAGAATGAAATGATATATTATAACACATCACACAAAAGGAAGGAACAGTCATGGTGATACTACCTAGTATAATGCTGCATTTTAAGTATTGTGTATAAAGAAATTCTTCAATTCGTACCTGGAGGTTCTCACTCTCTCTCAAGCTCTTGATCACAGAAAAGTTCCGGTATGCCTCACTAGATCTCCTCAGAAGGGGTCCAAGAAACGGAAGCAAGTTCTGCACAATCCCAGAAAAATGTAATATCAGAACCATGTGATACAATCACTGCATGTGTGCTCTATCTCTTTGTGTGTTTAGAACTTGATTTTGACATGCTAAGGACAGGCCACCAGACAGTAGGAAATGCTACCATCGAATTACTGATTGTATGTTGGATTCCACTTCATTCCATAAAATGCCCATAAGTCCCATATCCTATCTTAAGCATTGCTTGATCGCTAATCTTTCTCAAGGAATCAATTACTATAGTACAACTTCCTTCAACATATTTTCTGTTTTCCACAGAATCTAAAAATCACCTCCCCCAAGATTTTGTTTTCCAAGGATGATTTTTCATATAAACAATCCAAAGAAATTCAATGGTGAGAAGATAATTTATTATCAAATCGTCAATTGTCATAGAGCTTTGCTCCATGCAGCAACCACTACTTCATGGGAAGTCGAGAATAACTACTTTCTGTAGCCACCTTCTAAGACATGACATTATCTAGCAAATTTTGCTAGTGGCAGAGTTCATACGTCCTAATCCCAAGGAAAAAAAGGTCCTTACCTGTAGTTTAGTTTCCCTTGGTAAGAGCTTCAGGGCCTGTGCACCATGGACCCTGTCCCACCTCTGACTCAAAAGGTCAAGGACCTCATCAAGCATAATGGTCGAACCACCTTCCTCACCAAGATCATCCGCATCACCATCACTCCTCCCACTATCGGTGCTACTGGCGCTGATTCGGGTATCCTCAGCACCCTCTATCTCTGCAATTTTCTTAGCTAAACGACCCGCTTTAGTTTTGACTGTAGTCCATGAACTAACTTTGGGAATGGTAGTAGTATTCTGAGATGATACAAGATTTGTTATTCTTTTTTCGAAATTTTTGGTTGTCCTCCGAGGATTCAGATAGATTTGCATCAGAGTGACATATATATTGCCATAAGATTTTGCAGAAGGTTGATGAAGTCCAGACTCGTACACCCGATCACAATAGGAGAGTGCTAGTTGAGGAACATGCAGCTGCAATTATCGAGAGGACAAAAAGAGTACGGATTAAAAACTACAGTAAACAAACAAAACTTTATAGAAGAAAAAACTAAGTGACTTTCATCAACCCAATACCAATATACTGCAGTATTGAGCTTCTTCCCAGGATCAAAATCTGTTCTAACAAATCTCAATAGGTGACCTGATTGGTTGAGTTGTTACAGAGGTTAATTAGCCAAAACCCTACCTTTAAAAGGATTAAGGCATTAAGTGTTCAAAAGATTTATATTTAACTCTATAAGAAATGTTGGGCTTACTGCCAAAGCAACTTTGTATCCTCCCAAAGCAAACACTAGTGTAACTGCACTATCTAATTCCACAGTTGTAAATTTATTTGATAAACTATAAGCCAGGTATTATAGCCATATCATTAAGAGCAACCATAAAATTTAAATTGTTTCTCATCTTACTCCCTTCTGCTGGGCTAGAGTAGTTCAAGAATAGGGTTAAAGGTGGTCTGACCTCTTTGCCTAATAAAACCTTGACCCTGTATTAGGGGGCAGATTGGTACTGTTCAGTAACAGCCCCTCAGTCAAAAAATGAAAAAAATAAAACTAAATAGGCAGAGTGACAGATTAACCTAGAAAATACCTTATGAACATATATGGACAAGGCAAGCTCATGTTGGTTCATTTTTCCCAATAAAATTGCACGTTCTTCATACAAGGCATCTGTAGGAAGCCGCTTTAACAAAACCTCCGGATTGTACCCTGAGATACCCTCCAAGGCAGACAATAGTTTCTTCCTAGTCGGGGAATAAGCTTTCTCGTCCCACTTCTGTTCAGCTCTAAGATCAGCATACCAATCAAGAACTTCCGAGAGATAAATTTGGACCTACAATACAGAGACTAATAAGTATCACTAATTTGATACACAAAATCCTGCAAAGCGACATAAAAATACAAACTTTAATGGTTTTCACTCCCATGTAGTTGGGGTTTTAGATTTTTCCATTTTGGGACTCTTCCCTATTAGCAACTTCTAATGCAAAGAAACAAGTCCTTCTTCTGTCTTTCATTTTGTTTTCATCTTCATCATTTTCCCCTTCTATGAGTATCAAACCCAAGACATTTGGTTCCTGAGCCAACTTTCCCAATACCTAAGAGAAACATGAGATGGAAATAATCTTTTACCATTTCATTCTGCAGATTCCCGGAGATTGCATTTTCATTCATTGCAAGCATTAGTTCTAAGTAAGTGGCCTGCATGCTTGGAGCATGCTGTTTTAAATAAGAGTTAACTAGGTCTGCCGGAATGTTTCCAGACAGAAAGAGCTCAATTGTTTGAGTTGGACAGCATTCAAGAACGAGCATCGAGAACTCCAGGACGAGCATAGGATCCTTCCCACAGAGAGGCTGCAATAGAAGATATATACGTAAGCCATTTTACACAAATATAGTACAAGAAAATATATAGGTAGCCATCCACATTACTGATTAAAATTATAAGTCCTTGGAAACAACACATTTCATCTTAATGCAACTCATCTGTAGTATCTATATAGAAACTGAAGTCTGCTATGAGGGGAATAAATTTCTATCAAAATATCCAATATTTCAGAAAATATTTAACTGGCTAGGCCTACTCAGAAATAGAAAAGTGAGAGGAAATTTTTTAAGAAAATATTGTGATGAAAAAGGAAAAAGGAAAAATAGTGGAAAAAGAAGAGAGAATTTGGCTAGTTATCAATAGAAGAGATCCATCTGTCTTGTAATTAAGAAGCACAAAACGAAAGTTCAAAAGGAAATGGTAGATTGACAAAAAGGGCAATAATTTACGAGGTACGATGTATCCAAGTTTAAAGTATCATTTTTGGTAAATCTTCAAAAAAAAAAAAAGGATAATTAGTTTATGTATCAAAGCAATTTGATATATAAGATGAATCTGTTATATCAGTTTCTTACTTATTCTTCATTTGAAATAAGATTCACAATACATATAAAAGACCACCCAAAAAGGTTCTGTTAAAGTTACAGGAAAAATGGAGTCCGTTAAAAGCTATAGTTTGCATATATTTTAAAGATAGAAAGATTAGATAAAAATGGCTATCTTGCCAAGCAAGGGACAAAAGCCAAAACAACAGGTAACATAACACGAGAAACTTACTTTGAGATATTCAATAATCATCTCAGGCTTAAACTTTTGAGTGAGCTCAACTTGTGGTTGGTCTGATTTTGAATCTTCTACTAATTGATGAAGAAGTTTGAGAGCTTCACGATGCATCGCATTGCATTTGTAAAGCTCTAACAAACAAGCATATTGGTCCTCTTTCTGCAGAAACTCCTCAGATATCTTTACATCACAATAGTTAAGACCTTTCAATAATTCCAAAGTGGATGAGGACTGTCCAGTTAGAAGCAGAGCCTGGAGAAGTGCAGTGTCCAATATTGCTGCAATCTCCCTAGCACCTGAATTAATGGGGATATTAACTCGTCCCTGCGGGCCCAAAGAAATTACAATTAGAACATTGAATATATCATTGCAAGCTAATCAATAGTATGGGGTCAAATAGCAAGAAAGTAAAGGAGGAATGTAACTCCAAAACAAAAGAGTGATTAGTCACTTAGTCCGACTCAAATGAGTGAAAGTTTTGGTGAAGGAAGGACAAGGGAAAATACCATTCTGCCCATCCATGTAACAGACTAGAGGCAGTGCCCAAGCCCACCCAGCACCCACACCAATGACCCAAGGTGGGTTTTACTTTGAAAAAACCAAACCCGCTTGATTCACTTGTACATTTGGAGCCAAACCAGACACTGCCTCAAGCCCACCCACCCCCCACACCAATGACCCAAGGTGAGTTTTACTTTGAAAAAACCAAACCCACCCCATTTACTTGTACATTTGGAGCCAAACCTGTCGTGACCCGTTATAATTATATGCTAGAATGGTATTTTCCCTTGTCCTTCCTTCACCAAACCTTTCACTTGTGACTAATCGAGTAACAGACTAGAGGCAGTGCCCAAGAACACCCCCCCCCCCCCCCCACCCCAATGACCCAAGGCAGGTTTTACTTTGAAAAAACCAAACCCGCCCCATTTACTTGTACATTTGGAGCCAAACCTGTCGCGACCCGTTGTAATTATATGCTATTAGTAAGGGTATTTAAGAAAGAAAAAGAGTATATACGAGACAGGTTGGGTCCGACGGGTTTATTTTATATAAACCTGAACTCGAGCCTGGTCATATTTATAAACCATACCTGACCTGGTACAAAAGAACCCACCCCATTAGGATCCAGTCGGGTTAAAAACCTGCAGGGTCAGGCCATCTAGGCATCCCTAGAGTAGGATGAGGGATTCTTAGCAGACAAAGAATTACAAGCATATCTACACTATTTCGTATATTAATCAACCCATTTCTTCAAGAAGAAAGAAGACAAATAATTATCAAATGAAATCTCTGGAAACGGGACCCCAGCATGTAAAATCAGTAGTTTACCTTGCTTGATTTCTTGGGGCGACTGCTATCGTAAGAAATGAAGGTATGTCCCACAGCATCTGAAACAACCTCCTCAGTTCCCTCAGCAGCGGCCTTTTCAACTATACTGTATCTCTTTTTCTGTAAGAACTTGATGAGAGCCATCAATGTATTGTGGCTCATTTTCTTGGACTCGAGAGCTGCACTCTCATCGGACTCCAATAGCTGAGGAGGTAGTGAAGAATCCATATCATCAGACATACCAGAGGAACCTCTTGACAGATCCCCGGTGATGTCCATAAACTTCTCTGGTTCAGTTGCCACAGATGATTTGGGAAGAACGATAGATGGATATAAAGAAAGTACATACGTGATTTCTACTTGAGATGCCAAAAAATGTTCCATTGCATCCTCATAGCTCCCATTTTCAAACAAATAGTGTGCGTATCTGTAACAAATAAATTGGATATTCATTCGGCATTATTTTGTGACTAAAAAACTAATGGTTCTGATGAACTCTACGATTCACCAACTGTGAAGATACTAGAAAATTATAGTAGAAACATCCAAGAACAAAACAATTACATACGCCCATTAACTTGCCACTACGTGCACCCATTCTCCATGTCAAATTAAATTTGTGAAGCCAAATTCATGATACTCCCCCAACTCAAGTTGATTTGACTTTGCTACTTTAAGGAAGCACTAATTTCAACCTAATCAAAGGCCAAGAATACAACTTATTTTCTGTTGTGAGATTTGGGACATTGATTATGTCCCAAAAAGGAGATGGGACTATCAATTTGAGATGTAATGAAAAGGAAAGTTGGGCAATCAATATGAGTAGATGACGCAAGGGAGTGAAAGATTATTATCTGAAATTCAAGAAACGCTTCAGTACTTTCTTCAAGTAATTTTAGACACACCATTTGACATAATTGGGACGTGCAGAAGCTTTTAAGAGCTAATGTTGTAGCACTGATATGCAACAACTTGAACTTCCAACAAAAGCTAGTTACATATGTGCATCACCAGGCTCAATAGGGTACACACACATATAGACATCTCAAAACAAAATCCAAAATTAAAATTAAAATTAAAATTATGCGCTATGTATTCACCTTATGTGAATTGACTGCTCCTTTGAAGCTCGAAGGCTTGAATCTTCAGGTGGAAGCAGCTTACACAAAGCCAAGGCTTCCTCAAAATTGCCAGATGCTGTTAATTGTACAATCTGCAATGAAAGAGTATTGGAATATCAATCTAAAGTTAGATTTTAGTGCCATTAATCTTTCAAAGTTAGAGATATACCTGTGCACCAAGAGGGACAGGAAACAAACCATAAACAGATTTGTCTAATGCAACAATTATTGTGCTGTTGCTTTGGACAAGACGTTTAACATTGCGGAGAACAACAGTTTGTATCAATGGATAAGGAACTCTCATAGACCGTATCTGCAAACCTCAAAATGGAAATAATGCATAAGTTCACAGCTCCCAAGGCATTTAAAAATAAAAAGAAAATCATCTTGCTTAGAAAAATGTATTGGCTACCTCAACATGTCTCGGTAATAGGCCTACTGCATATGGTTTCTGAATGACAACTGTCGTTGGGGCCTCAGACCAACAAATCCTGCCTTCTTGAAGAAGCTTCCCATTTTGATCCACAAACACTCCTATGTTATCCTGAAAATGGAAAAAAATAGACCAGAGTTTTAACAATAAAAAAGTTGTAATGAAAGCTCACGAAGGTAGATTTATGCATAACTACTTCGAAAGTTCATATGGATGATGGATCCTGAATTTAAAGTACCAAATTTTGGGTTAATATATAAAATGTTAGTAAAATAGAAGAAACAAAACAATTTTGCAAATGCATTTATGAGCAAGGGAAAAGCCCATATAGATGGATTGTAAAATTAGATGCCATCATTTGGAGGAGCTCTCTCGATACTTGCTCTGGTCATGTTCTGCAAATATGAAGTGTTCTTATTTTTTGGGGGTGCAGGGGAATTCTAGGATAGACAAGATAATAGATACTTTCCCACAATGTCCTCTTAATAATACAATTTATCCATACTTTATCCATGTGCTTGTTTTACCTTTTTCAGAAGTTTCATTCAGTTTTCAATCATCATTATGTAAGAAAGTTATACCATTCTACCCGACATAGTATTTGTCATCAAATCGAAATATCTGAGCTCTTGTCAATTTGAAATATAGATAGATTACCATCATACTTGATGTGTAGAAAGAAATAAAATGGAAATTATTTTATCTAGTTTTTGAACAACATGCAATTACAGTTCGGTCTGACTACGAGCATTACTTAGAAAGCTAACATTAATTTGCAAAGTAGATCTAGCATTAATCAACAGATATTTTAGTTGTAAGAATAACGTAACTGAAAGTTTCTACAATAAAACAAATTTGTTATGCAAAAAAAACCAACAATGATCAGAGTACCTTCCCGAGAAGTAGTTCCCCCGATGGAAGAGACGCCACTAAAGGTGGAGCAATTCTCCCTGAAGGAAATACCTCAGACAAAGCACCATTTGTGGCATTCAGTATCATGTATTCTCTTTTAATTCCCAAACAGATATTCTCGCCACACCAAGACATTGACTTGACAGTATCTGGAACACCAAATTCTTTCACCTCGACAAATCCCCGTCCCCCTTAACAAGTAGTTGAATCCAAATCAGATAATATAGTTCAGCAAAGTATCCTAATCTATATTTGAGCAAGATAGCCTAAACTGAAGATTTCATGAGGAGAAAAAAGGAAAATGATGCTTTGTTAGGAATACAAATATCAAAAGAAATCCTGCTCTCACAGCTCCTTAGAGAAGATGAGGAATGAAGTACACATAAGAGAGAACATCTTTCTCCATACTATACCCCTAAAAGCACGGTGAACATTTTACTACTAAAGAAGAACTATATGCAAATGGGTTCTGAAAGACACGCCTTTCTATAGACAAATTAATGGGAAATGTAAACTCTTCCACTCGGTCTCTTCTTACTTTTTAAGATTTCTGTTCTACCTCTAGCAGTGCACTTAACAGTGATTAAAGAAATGAGGTCTTGCTATTTGTTAATCACTTGCAAATGGAACTTTGAACATACAGATTTTCATTAACTAAAACCAATTCACGTCCTCTTCATTTTCCTGCATTTTCCCATCTAAATTAGGTTTTCAAAAAACATAATAACATTCATATCATTAAATTATAAACTAACACCTAAAGTTAGTTTATTGCCGTTTCAACATATCAGCCTACTCTCAAGTTTGTGAAAACTTGAACTACCAATTAACATACGGAGTATAATTTAACAGATAATGCAACATAATTCCAATTACTTATCATCATGTTTGAGAATACAAACATTATCACATTCATATCATTAAAAATTATAAATTATCACCTATAAAAAATTTATCGCCTTTTCAACCTAATTAGCCTACTCACAATTTTGCAAAAACTCAAAATACCAATTGACAGATAATTTAACAGATAAATGCACATAATTTCTAAGTGATTACCATCGCGTCTGAAAATACAAAAATGATCACATTCATATCATTAAATTATAAATTACCACCTTTCAACGTAATTAACCTACTCACAACTTTGCAAAAACTTAAAAAAACCAATCAACAGACAAAAATTCAAAGCACTTACCATCATGTCTAAAAATACAAACCCTCTTTTGCCTCGAAAAGCACAAAAACCCTCTCCTGTCATCCCAACTATAATCATTCGCCCCCTTGGCCTTCGTAATAACAGCAAGCGTCTCCAAATTCGGCAACCGATGAAACGCAATCGACTCCGAGAGCGATAAAAGCAGCTCTCTGGATCCGATAACCTCCATTGCAACCATAGGTTTCTTGGAGAATCCATTAACAGTGCGTTCGAGGATATAGTTCTCCTTTTTGAGTTCTAGGGTTTGGGGAAGTCGATCGGACGGTGGAGATCGGTCGGAGGCGGAGGATTCAGGACCGTAGATGCGGAGAGATCCATCGGAGCAACTGAGGAGTAATTTTGAGCCGTAGGATTCGATAGCGTCTATCTTTGTAGGGGGGTCGGTGAGGAGAGAGAAGGAATCGAAGGCACTGTGCACCATTTTTCCGTGCTAATTTTTTTGAGGTTTTTTCGTCTGAGATGTGGAATTTTGCAGGGAGGAGGAGGTAAACGACGTCGTTTGCTTGGGTTGGATAATTGTGGGGCAGAGTTGTTGTGTGGCTTTTAGTGTTCGGTTTGTCCCGCGCTTTTTAACTTCCAGAGCTTTTTTTGCTTATTAATCCAACAATATATATATATATATATATATTTTATTTATTCTAGAGTATATCTTATAAATAAATATATCTACACTTATTGGTTTAGTAATAAAATTTTATTAAAATCATATTATCATAAATATTTGTCAATTTTGATATTGAATATCAATTTAGCAACAAATTCGGTTACGGTAAGTACTTAATTGATTATATTGGTTTTGTAAAAAAATCGTCAATTTTATATATACAATGAATTGACGGTTCAAATGAAATTTAGTATATTATTAATTGAATAATACTTAATAATTGTGGTAGAGTGTAGACCTAAAACCTGTAACATTTGCTATCCTATCATTTCCACCTTACTCCTATTAAGTTTCTTTGTGTCGGGTCAATTCCGGCAAAACCCATTTGGGAGGATGATTGCTGATTATAGTTCGTGGGAGAGCACGCCGCTGACCATCAAAAATTTGTGGAATTCAATCGGGAGTTCTCAATCGAACTCACTATTGATCCCAATGTCGTTACTACTAAGCCAAACCTTGTGGTTATATGTACAACATTTCTAAATTCCTTACTTGTCCATTTACAAAATAAATTTTAAGACTATCTTATTTTTTAAAATAATTAATTCAGTCACTTTTCAACTGAATTTCTAATTAAATTTTTCGTTTGAATTTTATATACGTAATTATTCATAGAGATGATTTCACTAAATGTTATCAAAAGTTTCTACTATTTACCTTCTAAAAAAGAGTGTCCACTAATTGATTAACAAAGGCTCTTTCGTAACACGTTGTTAAGTAATATTATATAATTCACAACTATTTTCATGAATCATAAATTATGTCTCAAAAAAGGAACAGGTAGTAATTATTTAAACTACTGAATGCAATTTAACGAGTATCTGTTTTTATCAGTTGTTTCATGTGCTTACTTCAGTTTATTAACCTGTTTAAAAAGAGTTGGATCAAGTCCAAAGCGAGTTTGCAGATTGTGCTCTTACTTTATAAGAATCACAATATTTGTTTCTTCCAAAAAAAGGTTTTAACTCTTTAAATTCTGCTATAAATTCATTGACGTCATAGTTCAATTCATGATCCCATAATTTTCATTTTTGCCAAACACCAGTAAGAATTAAGGAAGGCACCAGAATCAATTATATAAATACAAGAATCAAATTAAAACTTGAAGACAGAACCAATTCATATATAGATACGTAGGCACTGAAGATGAGGAAGAATGGTGAACAAACTGCATGTACAAACGCAATGGCATCATCATCATATATACATATATATGTCTTTTGAGCAAAAGAATGTCATCTGAAGGAGAACTGAATTTCTTCAAGCGTTCTTCCTTTCGTTTCTGGGACCCAAAGTTTCACGAAAACTACAGTAAAAGCCGACACCATTGCATAGAGGGCGAAAGTTCCTGTTCCAAAAAGAGGTAATATTATATTTACTAAAACTTCATCGAGATCGAGATCGAGATCGAGAGAGAGAGAGAGAACCTCCGCTGCTCCAGGCCAATAGTAGGGGTGCAGTCATCGTGATAACCCATGCTGTCAACCAATTGAACAGTGTTGCTACACTGCCAGCAAGACTTTTAATACTCACAGGAAGTATCTGAGACAGACAAATTCGAACACATCTGAGAACTTGAAAGAATCAATTCACCAAATACGTATGCAAAAGACTGGATGCGAAGAAAACTTAAGACCCAATGAAATCCCGTGATTCAATTTTTTATCCCAACAAAACTGTGTGAAATAGGCATTTGATTGCACCTATGCGCACATTCTCTTTCTAGCAGTCTACACATTTTTCAACTATAGTAACACACTAACACCACAAACACAAACCGAGAATCCTGCTATTGTCCATTTTTAATTTGTGCCTCCTTTAACAAAGGAAAGTGCGCCCAAATACTATGCAATTTGATTGAGAATTGTCTGCGTAAGGTAACCAATAAAATGTCTCATTCAAGTGATCCTAAAGCAACAAAAACAACTTCCTCATCAAATGATTTGTCATACAAAGCGCCACTCAGAAATTACAGAAACAGGGATGAACTCAAGTCGTTTTTGGACACTAGCAATCACCCATGTTTTTGTCTACAACATCATCTAAATTCATTTACCCAAATTAGTGTTGCTTATGATTAAAATTATTTTCGTCAATTAACTTATAATACAGAGATAACTCGCCTAGCATCCGAGAATGGTGGGTCCCACTAGAAGTGAAAGCGTTGAGAGTTGTGTGAAAGGAAAAAGTATTTTATTGAGTGTATGCAGGTCCCATTTTGAAGTGATAGTAGTCCTAGGTGGCAAATATCACTCGTATAGGACCCGTACCAGATTTCCTGTTATATAGATGCCGAACCATGATGCTAAATTTAGCGTACCTCAGACATTATAACCCAAGGAATAGCTCCAATTCCTAAAGAGAAACCAATCACCAAAGCCTGTGCAGATGTGATACGTTAAATAAACAAAAAAGCGAGGAACTTTCTCTCCTTCTCTGCAATGCACATAAAGAGGGACGAGAGGGAAATAGATAGATAAAAGCGAAAAAAAGGAGATCAACAGTGCGCATACCACAAGACCAACTAGTGATAATATTCCCAGCATGTTATACAAATGAGAACCCTTTGATATGTAACCCTGATTTCAACAAAAACGGTAGAAAAGGAGTAAGAAGAAAATTTCAAAAAAACAACATAAATGAAATTTTTTATCTCCATAAAATACATAATCAACAAAGTTAACACAGCTGACCTCCGTAAAAAATGCAAATGCGACAAGGAGGCTGCTAACAGTCATTACTGATGTAGAAAGCTGTAGCAATGAGAACCCGAATTCAATTCCTGTTTATTTTGTGTTTTATATGTTTTATTCCAGTCACAAATATGATTGTTAAGCAAAGTTTTTGCTCAAACATACCATAAGAAGAACCCTGCGCCCACTCCTGTCCACCAATGATGTAGTAATCGCAGTTACAACCACCTAAATTAATCACAGGCTTTATAAAAAATCAGAAATTTTTGTCTATCTATGAAGCAGACCATTCAATAATACTATTCACAGTTACCTGGATGGCCCCAAGTCCAAATGTTGCAGCTTTACTGGATGAAACTCCTGCTCAAATATGAGATTATAAAGGGGGTGTGAGTTTAAATTTCCTCAGTGATATAATCACAAAAATAAAGTAACATAAAGGAAAATAGAAGGAAAACAAATAATATCAATATCTCTAAACCATGATTAACACCATATTATGTCAATTCAAGGGAACTAACCAGCAGACTTAAAGATGTTACTGGAATAGAATAGAACACCATTGATGCCATTGAGTTGCTGGAGCACAAGCAGTCCAATTCCTACCTGCAGGAAATATATATATTATCACATCCAAAAATAAAAATGAATTCCTAAGGATGCATTTGATAAAAAGTTCGAAAACAATTAAAAGCACTACCGATGTGAGATATTTTAGTTGTTACAAACGGAGTGCCAATAGCTGCACCTGTTCGATTAATTCTGGGGTTTCCATGGAATAAAATTTTTTGGGTGGCGCGTAAGAACTAAGAACATTTTTCCATGGGAATAAGAAAAAGATAAAGGATATCTCACCAAATCATTCATCACTTTTTCTAACTTCTCACAAAATTTGGTATTGTTTTCAATCACTTTTCAACTTTTTTTACCAAACACCCTGAGTATGTTTGCTTTCATTTTTAAAATTGTAATTTAAATTTTTTGTAGAATTTCTTGATTTCTTATATACTTATGCATTTATTATGTTTTCTAAGATTGAATAAAACAACAATGTTTTCTTGTATATGCCTCTTTATGGAACATATGTTATATTATATAAATTTGCATTTTCAATTTTGCATATGTATAGATATTAATTATAGGTGTTATTATCGTCAAAGCAATTTTCTTTATTAATTGCCAGACCAATATACAAGTTTAAAAACATGCGATACAACTTCTTAAAACAATATAATGATTTGACAAATAGATAATTATTTTGGTAAAATAAGTAGTCTTAATTATATTTATAACATATTATTTAATAGTAACGAGTACCCTGTCTAGTGTCTACAATATGATCAAATATTTAACCCATCGTACTGATAGTTTCTCATTACCACAAAATGGCATGAGGTAGTTGTCATTTTAATTTAGATGTATATATAATACAAAATGTTTGTATCTTTATTTTAGTTAAATATATTTGTTTGTTTAGTTGGATTTGCATTTTGTACACATTGATTTATTTTTAAGAAAGACAATGTACAAATTTTCATGTGATTGTGATCCCTCTGTGTTGTGTCTTGCTTGGTTTAAGAAAGACATTGTAAATTTTTATTTTTCAAATAGAACCAAATATACCCCTAACTTAAGAGATATGCACATGAATATCCTATGGGAGATAGGGGTGATATCTTCTTGATTTTTAAGTTTTTCCATGAAGAAATTTTCTTTACTTGGTGGTGAGGAAAAATTTTCCACAAAAAATATAGAAGAATGTAGGATATCTACTTATAAAATGAGTAATATCTCCCACCTTATTTTTTATTTTTTCACACAAACTAATTCAATTTATTTTCCTTTTCCATCTTTACAATCAAACGGAGCCTTAAAGAATATTGAAAGCTTGTTTTTAGGAAATATAACTAGAAACTGTGAAACATCATACCATCAACGGATACCAGTATCTTTTTCGCTTAAGATCGTAAAAATGGATGGTAGCTCTTTTGCCTGATGATGCTACAGATCTCTGTTGAAGAAATGTCCACAAAACTTATTATAGCAACATGAAAAAAGTCCATAGATAATAAAAAAAGAAAAGAAAAAAAAAGAAATATTCAAAACTTCATTGACAATAACTATTTCTAAAAAAAGGCATTTCAATTTAGCACCTTGATCTCATTCACTTCAATGGAAATGTCAGTATCAAATCCTCTTAAAACTTGTAAAGAGGTTTCAAAATCCTCGGTGAATCCCATTTTGGCCTAAATATTATAACAATACAAATTGATCAACATAACTAAAAATAACACTAAATTAAATCCAACCATAGGATATTCATGTGCATATCTCTTACCAACCAGCGAGGAGATTCTGGAATGAAAAATAGACCGGGTATTAAAATTGTGCACGGCAAAGTTCCTGTAAATGAGGTGTAAACAAACTAATGTTAACACAATTTATTGATGGACCTATTCAATAAACCTGGAAGACATTATTGTTGCACCAAACCGCTCAAACTAAGCAAGACACAACGCAGAGGGATCACGCATAGTACAAAGGTTTCCTGAGAGAAGAAATCGCCACACAAAAACACTCCTAATAGAGAAATAAGAAAAGAAACAACACTAGCACAAGACGAGAGTTACCGTAGTGTTGGCATAAAAGCCACTAATCCACCCAGATGATGGTTTATTTTGATTATAGGAACAAAAGTGTCAATTACAAGCACAAAAGTAGAACTCTCAAAATTAGCTCTCAAATAGTAAAACATAACAATTTGAGCCTAAAACAAGATAATGAGCAAAAAGTCAATTTTGCACTATATGCACAAATTTGCTTGGGAAAGATTTTGTCAAACCATGACCGATCATGGTCACTAATATTGAGAGCCAACTTCACAAATCTCCACCTTGGTGAACTATCTAGTTATCTTATCCAACAAATCACACACTTCATTTCATCATGTTTCTCCATCAATACTGTTATAGTATCACACCAAACCCCGAAGAGCCATCACCCCCAATGGGGTCTCAACACCAAAGAATGTTGACCAACGTTAAGTAATGCTCAAACTTGATTGTCGATACCACATTCATCATCATATCTGTGGGATTAACCTTGATGCTATTTTTTTTTTCAAAATCATTTTACCACTCTCGATAATCTCTCGTATAAAATAAACCTGGACATCAATGTGCTTTGTCTTTCCGTAATGAACTTGGTTCTTGGCCAAATGAATAGTGCTTTGGCTATCACAATGTATATCGACACTATTATAAACCATCTTCAAATCACTTATCAAACCCCGAAGCCACAATGTTTCCTTGACTGACTGTGTTGCTACAATATACTCTGTTTCCATAGTAAACAACGCCACTACGCCCTGCAACATCGACCTCTAACTAATCGGACCACTACTTAATTTTAAAACATATCCCTTAGTCGACTATCGCTTGTTAAGATTCTCAACTTAGTCTAAATCAATATACCCGCAAATATTAGACCATTCGGATCTTCAATACACCAGAACCCCTTATTCTTCGTGTCTATAAATACCTCAAAATCCACTTAACAACATTTCAATGTTGTTTCCCAAATTTTTTAATAAACCTACTAACAATGAGCAATATCAAGTTGAGTACATACCGCAGCACATCAAGCTTCCCACCGTGGCACATCAGACTTCCCACCGTACTTCTAAATGGACTTAAGCCATATACTCTATCTCTTCCTCTATATTTGGAGTAATTGTTGCCCAGAGTTTGAAGTGCAGAGCTAATATGACACTCACAGTCTTTAAGTCTTACATCCTTCCCGAACAACCACTTTCTCTATATACTGCCTCTGAGTGAGGTATAATATTCCCATCTTCATGTCCCTTACGATCTCCATTCTCAAATCCTTCATCTCAAACTCGAGACTCAATTGAGCCTTCACCTTGTTGATATTAAACATACTCGATCAACAAATAATCATATCATCAACATATAAAAGTAAGTAGATAAATGAATCCCACTTGAGTTTCTTGAAGTAAATGCAATGATCAATGCCACTCCGCTTGAATTTCTGAGCCATCATGAATGTATTAAACTTTTGTACCATTATCTAGGCAATTACTTCAACTCATATAAGGACTTCTTTAGTTTGTAGACATAATCCCCCTTGCTAACAACCTTGAACCCCTTCGGTTGAGTTATATAAATCTCATCCTCTAGATCTTCATACAAGAACTTCGTCATGACATCGAGTGGTTCAAACTTTATGTCAAACTGCGATATCATTGCTATTAGCACTTTTATAGAATTGTGTTTTATTATCGGAGAAAAAACTTCATTATAATCCACCACTTTCATTTGTGTAAATCCCTTAGCCACTAACATTGCTTTAACCTCAAAATCTAAAACCTCATCTTTTTTGGCAAACATTCATTTACACTCGATTGATTTTTTCCTTTTCGATAACTTGCAAAGATCCTATGTTTTTTTTTGTGAATATAATTCATCTCCTCATTAATGGTTGTCTTTCATTCATCACAATGATTATCCGATAATGCCTCCCGATAAGAAGACTGTTCATCTCCATAAGCCACCAATGTATATGCCCCATTATCTTCATATCCAAATCATATCGGTGAAATGTTAGTCGAGCTTCGGCTCCTTTTGCTCGCTAAAGATAGTACTTTTTCTTATTGACTAAACCCCTCAATATGAACCTCTACATTCTCAAGCTCACTATCGGAAGAATCAATTGGAGTAATCACTTCCCACTGGATCGGAGTAAAAACATCTATTTGCACCATTTTGCTCTTATCACTCACCAAGAGTGTCCACATTTTCTCTTGTATACACCTTGAGCAAAGATGCCTCGTCAAATGTAATAGCTCTGCTAACGATCATTTTTCAATTTTGTGGACACCACAACTTGTATCATTTGACTCCACTTCTTGAACTCATAATATTGTCTTTCGGGCTCTTGGATCAATCTTATCTTCACATATGTGATAATAAACCGGATACACAAAAATGAGTAATGAATCATAACTCGCATGAAATCATGTCCAAACCTCTATAAGAGTTTTATAATCGACCCCTAAATATGGAAACATATTCACGATGAAATTAGTATAAGATAAGGCCACCGCCCAATATTGTTTTCCCAAATTTCACCTTTTCAAGTAAGGTATGGTACATCCTTTGCGTTATTCCATTATGTTGTGATGTACCTCTAGCAGTGAAATGGCAAACAATTCCCTCATTCATATAATACTCCTTGAACAAATCACTAATGTATTACTTGCCGTTATCGGATCTAAGTACATTGATCTTCATGCAAGTCTAATTTTGAACCATCTTCTTCCACTTTAACACTTCTGAAGACATTGTGTTTGTGCTTCATGGAATATGTCTATATCCGCCTAAAGAAATTATCTACAAATGTTAAAAGGTAATGATTACCTCATAAGAACTTCGTCTTTAAAGGACTCCAAACATCCTTGTATATGTAATCAAGTAACCTCTTTGTGTAATGGATAACCGTTTCAAACTTTACTTGTGTCTATTTTCCGAGCATACAATGCCCACAAAACTCTAACTTGTAGCTCTCCGCATCCTTAAGCAAACATTGATTACATAACACTGCCATCGCCTTCTCCTAGACATGTCCCAATATCATGTGCCATAGTTTCATTGAATCCAAACTTCTACTTGCACCACCGTTCTACAAACATAATAATTGCATATCAAAATTGTTCCTCTATTCACCTTTGTCAAGGCATGAGACATGTCCTTATTTGGGTACATATGATACAAACAACCCGAGTTAAAATCCACTCATCCATTAAGTTTTCTTTAGGAGTAACCACTAATATACTCTCAAAGTCACTACCCCTTAACATAACTGAATTTGCAGTGTCATCCATTTTATTCTTCTTCTGTTTATTAACCTTAGCGTTAGGACAATTTTTTTTTTCATTTGGCCTATCTTCTAGCACTTAGAGCATTCCATGTCATCCAAGTACTTAGTACCCGACTTGGACCGAGAGTTGCCTATTTTGATAGTTTCCGATCGTCTGTCCTTCCCTGCGTAACCAATGCATCTGACGATATACCACATTTCTCCCTTTGTCACTGCTCATTACTTAGCAATTATGAAGAAACGTCATCATACTTCAATGAATCCTTACCATATAATAAAGTGGTGGTTAAATGGTCATAGGATTCCGGAAGTAAATTGAGCTGCAAAATAGCTTTATCCCCATCTTTCGTGTCGTCGTCCAAGTTTAACAAATTTGAAAGGATTTTATTAAACTCATTAACATGCTCATTCATTGACACAACTCTACCGTATTCAAACCGAAACAATTTCTTCTTAATATTGCAATAATTCTCTATACTCTTCTTCATTTACTTTTCTTCCAGTATCTTCCATATGCTAGCCACTGATTTCTCACACATAATATAAGTACGTCACATTTTAAGCTAAATACAATCGGATATTGCTACAAGCTTTTAAATCATACTCATCCCATTCACCGACTATAATGTCGTGGTCTTAGCTGCCACACCCAACAACGCCTTATGCAAATCCTATTAGATCAAGACATTTCGCATAAAGTTGCCACATATCAAAATTTACCATTTTGCCATCGAATTTCTCTACACCAAACTTTATCGTTAACACATTTGAGAAGTAGATATCTTCAATCACCAATGAACTTCAAAACTAACAACGAAACAAAAATTGAAAAATCTCACTAAGGAATTTTATCAAACACTTGGTGTGCGACACAAAATCCTACATTTCTCATTTTAGCCTTTGATACCAATTTGTTGCCCCAAATTGCTCAAACCCAAACAAGACGCATGTTGCTGGGGGATCACACAAAGCATAAAGGTTTCTTGAGAGAATAAACCGACACAACAAACACCCCCCCAATAGAGAAATAAGAAAATAAACAACAATAGCATAAAATGAGAGTTACCGTAGTGTCAATGTAAAAGCCACTAATCCACCTAGATGATATCTTATATTGATTAAAGGAACAAATGAGTTCAATTACAAGCACTCAAGCAAAACTCTCAAAATTAGTTCTCAAATAGTTAAACCTATTAATTTGAGCGATAACGAGCAAATGAGTCATATGCACAAATTTGCCTGGGAAAGTTCCTGCCAAACCATGATCGATCATGGTCACCAATATGGAAAAAGTCACGTTTGGCTATTTCTACCGAAACCAACTTCACAAATACATAATTAGTGCAAATTCTACCAGAGATGGAAAAAATCAGGTTTGGCTAAGAAATCAGATACCATGTGGAATTAAATCATTTGTAGGTTTGATGCTTAACCCAACGGAATTAACACAAACATCAAACTAACAAATTGAAAATTTATCCAAACAACAACGGAAAGCACACATAACGTTGGGAAACAATAAAAAGTCAAGTGTGAGAAATAAGTGAGTGAATACAATTATCAAAAAGACTTCAAAGTATTATAACACTACAAAAAGAGTTACAAATGAAGCGCCTGTGACTTTAGAATTGACCATATTTTTTAATAACTGCGACACTCTTCTTTAAATTACAGAAATATTTCAGACCAATAATAAGACAACCAGGTTGTGTCATAGCAGATGGATAAAAAAAAATAAAAAAAAATTCCGCTGTGCCAAGTTGAAATTGCTCGGCCCAGTGTGAAACCTCCTCTACAAATTTGCTTGAGAATGTGGTAAACTATATCTTTCTTATTTTGATAAACCCTCTCTGTTCTAAATTAAGAGTTGATATTTGACTATTAAAACTTTTAATAAAATATTGATAATGTAACTAATAGTCAAGATCAATATCATAACTAATTCAATTGTCATATGATTTGGTAAACATTGATTTAGAAATGTGACTCTCAGCTTGAAACATCCCTAAAAGGAAAGTGTTGCTCTTAATTTTGGGATGAAAAAATTACTTATTTTCTTGAAATATTCATGCCTTTTCCATATCAACATATATAGGTCACAGCAATAAACAAAGCCCTGCTAAGAATAGACATGTCTTTAGTATGGACAATACAAAGGTTAGTTTCAAATAGTTGATTTGTAAGGATGTGTATCATTGTCTGCTAGATGCATCGGAAAGAGAAGGGAGAGTAGAAATAATAGGTTAACCTAACTCTTTTCGAAGGGACAATGTCCTACATGTTTGGGCAACAAGCCATTTCCACTGAGCTTACCCTTTTTTGCCCTTAAACCACTTCAAAAGAGTTTTGAATTTTATAATGAGAAAATACAATAAAGTAAAATGAAAAGGTAATGGCTCACCTATGACTGCAAGTGCCCTCCAAGGAAGGAAAAGTCCCAAAAGATAGGCCAACATTATTCCAATTGTGACTGAGAGCTACAGAGGGTACAAGAACAGTAGTGAATTATTTTGCATCATTAAATTGGATATTAAGGGTGCATTTAATAAAAAAGTTAGAAAACAATTGGAAACACTACTAAATTTAAGTTAAGAGGGAAACATAAATTAGTAATTCGGTAAGTTGTTCGCCATCATTTATCTATTTTCACGGAAGGTTTTTCTTACCAATCCCCCAAAGAACTGAATTCCATGGGAAAATCGAAAGTACGTAAAAGATTATCTCACTAAATCACTAATTTATTGTTCCATCTTCTCATAAATTTAGTAGTGTTTTCCATCATATTCTAACTTTTTTATTAAACACACTGTAATTGAAGCAACATGAATATGTAAGAGGTTGAACTAGAAAACAATAAGCAGGACCAACCTGGTTCACCGATCCAAGGCTTCCTCTCATGTTTTGAGGTGCTATCTCAGCTATATATACAGGCACCTGTGAAAAATGAATTCCATGGTAAATACCAGTGCCATTTTCATCACAATTTCACCTGAGGGAATTAAAGAAACTAGATATCTAACGGTTACCGCATAAGAAATTATGCCCACGCCAAATCCTTCCAGCAACCTTCCCATATACAAGAACGAGGAATCCTATACGTACAAAAGCAGCATATATGTGTAAAACATTATTGCGGTAGAGAAATTGACAAATTATGTATCTGCTAAATGAATTTAAAGCTGATCACTCACTTTGGCAATTGAAATGGCAAGCCATCCAATTATATTAGGGATAGAAGCAATCATTAACGACTGCATTTCAACAAGAAGCATCATTCAGAGTTTTAATCCTATAACAATTATCAACTATCTATACGCAGTGAAAACGCCAAAGTACAGAGATGTAAAGGCAATAAGATCATTAGTATTGAGTGAAAAAAATCCTACCCCTTTCCGACCAATGTACTCTGAGATCTGACCACTGGCTATTGCACCAACCATGGCACCCACATTTGCTAGAGAACCAAAAACTGAGAACTGCCCACAAAAAGATGAATTTACAAACAAATGAACAATGCAAGTAAAGTGAGAACAGGACGAAGAAAATGTAAAAAGATCAAGGTCAAACAACCTCTGATATGGTGAGTCCAAGATCATTTATGATTTCCGATTGCGTCGGATTAGAGTACCCACACTGTATGAAAGATAAATATAAAATAAATATGTATCTATATGTCTTACAAACAAAAACATATATTTATGTGGATAGAGAAGGTGTCGTTACAGTGAAGCCAAACTGAACAGGACCCAATGCAACAATGAAGACACAGAGAAAAATGGATACGGATTCACGCATGATTTGAGCAGAGGAGCCCATGATGCTGCTGGACTGCCTTGAGCCCATGCGGTACCAGCTCCCCGTATGGAGCAGTGGTTTACGAAGCCCATCTTCGGTCGCCTGATCATCTCTGGAACTCATTGATGCGTTTTTGATTTAGAACCTTCCACTACAACCAACATACAGCTCTCAAAGGTGGGTTGCCCCGAAGGGGTGCCGGGGTTTGTTTTTAATCTGCAAGGAAAAACAATGTAATAAATAGATAAAGTATGGTACTTCTACTCAGTGGCGTAGCCAGGAATTCAAAATCAGGGGTGTGCAATTCGAATCGATCGGTGATGAGTAAGAGTGGCTGAGTGGTTGCTAGACGGAGTCAGCGGTCACATAGTGTGGAGTGAAACAGTCAAATAGATCGGAAAAAAAAAAGAGAAACAGGGGAGAACTGAGAAGAGAACAGAAAAATAAAGGGGGAGGGTGAGATCTCGGGATTTCTCTCCTACATATTTAGGTGTATTTCAATTCTCAAAATGCTCCTCAACTTTTATTTCTTATAATTACATACCCTCAACTATAAATTTATGTATATAAATCTCTATTTTTATTTAAAAAAAAATCCTAAAATCGTCGGGGGTACGCGCACACCCCCTCGTGTCTATGTGGCTACGCCACTGCTTCTACTTCATGTGGATAATCGACTACAAATACAACGTGAGAGTCCCAAAAATATCGTAAAGTGTTTGTTACTCAGATTTATTCAATTCATTCAAAACTTCCGAACCATCAAAATTCATGCCTCAACAAATAAAAGGTTAAAAAACACTAAATCTCCTCAAACTATCACTTTTCGGTACTAAAGCTCCTCATTTTCTAAAAGTAACACTAATCCCCCCTAAACTATAAGATGTTATCACTTAACTTACAAAATTACATAAATGCCCTTGTACAAAGTTGGATAAAAAATACTAAACTATGTCAAACTAACACTAAATCCTCTCAAACTATCACTTTTTTACACTAAACCTCTCATTTTTCTAAAAGCAACACTAAACCCAACTTTGTACAAGGGCGTTTATGTAATTTTAGGGGTTTAGCGTCACTTTTAACATATGGGGAGGGGGGGCGAGCGGGAGGGAGGGAGAGTTTAGTGCTAAAAAGTGATAGTTTGAAGGGGTTTAGTATTTTTTACCCTAAATAAAAATTTCTAAATTGGTAGCAGTCTCAATGAAACTATACTCAAGCTACACAATAGAAAAACAAATTCCAAGGTATTATAGTGAGGAGGAGAGGGGTTGACCCAATGATAAGCAACTTTCACTCTTGCCTTGGGGTCAAAGGTTTCGACTCATTGGGGTGGGACGGGAGATTGTAGGATTAAGGGAGAGATTTAAACCTCCCTTAATTTAACAAATCAATAACAAATAAAATTTAAAAGGTATAATAGTTAGGGTCAATTTTATCCATGATGTGGAAAATTATGTGTAGTATGTGGGGCCTGGACACACTCTCAACTTGAAATTATGTGTAGTATGCGGGGCTGGTCACATTCCCAACCCATTCACCTTAGGTCTCTCACCTCTAATACCATGTTACAAAATTCCAAGGTAGAACTCCACCTTAAAATCATAGTGTTATAGTGAAGGTGTCTTGGCTCTTGTAAATAACTATTCACTTTGATCCTTGTCCGATGTGGAAATCACGCTTTACAATTATATATATTACACTGTTATTATTACAGAGAGAATTCATCTTAATTATCATGCATTGGAATGTTATGTAATCTCCAATGTAATATGGATAGCATCACTCGTGACTATGGGCATCACTCGTGACTATGGACATACGAGCTTCTCTAGCACCAAAAATTATATGGAATTATTAATTTTTCCCAGTTTGAGGTTAATATTCCTTCTCCATTTCAACTCCAAGAGACAAAGTATGTTGAGGGTGTAAGTGTGATTATTAAGCATGGATCGTGTGCTTGCGCACATTCATTTCTCTACTATTCATATTTGCACAATAGATGCAAATCCATGTTGGGTTTCTTAACGGTGAAGCAAAAGAATGGTCAGAAATGGCAGGCTGCTTAATGGTGAAGTAAAAGAACGGTCAAAAATGGCGGCTGCTTAGTAATTAAGCTAGCCTACAATTTTTGACTGCTTAATCTCCAAGCAAGCTTACATCGGTGGTCTATAAATATTGGACCATGGAGGATCCAAATGAGAAGCCAAGTAAATAATAGATAAGGAGAGGAATTAAACTCTAGGGAGAGAAAGTGAATTTCTCTTATTGAGAGTTTATTTGGTGAGAGAGTTTATATTATAAACTTTGATTTCTTAGAGTGAGATTGGGTGTACTTGGGTTAAGGGTAAAAGAGTGTATATCTTGTATTCCTTATATTGTACAATTATTATCTCAATAGTGAAATCAGGCTCTCCGTGGATTAGTGGCGATTTGCCGATACCACGTAACTTTTGTGTCTCTTGTATAATTATTATTTTACTTGCTCCATCATATATACGTATTATTTACGGTGAGTATCGCTTAGTAGTGAAAATATTCTGATTGGTAAAAGGGTGGTGTCGAAATTATATTGGCGTAGATCCTAACAATCCAAATCCCACTTATGTCACATTTGATTTTAATCATGAAGGAGATGAGCCTCGAACCCTTTGCTAACTGACTAATACAATGATGTCTAAACCAACTCTTACAACTAACCTTTTTCCAATTTAAACCACCTATATATGTATACCTCCTCCCACTTGTCCACAGAAAGAAATACAAATCCGAACATAACCTAAATATTATCATGCTGAAAATATGGGAATTATGTGTTGTACACAACAATAGAAACTAGAATATATATATATACACACTAGTTCATAATCCATGCCAAATGTACTATCAACCATTTAAAAAGTATCTTAAATCACAGTCACGTAATCCTTTATACCTTACGCATTTTTAAGATTCAAAAGTCATTGACCCTTATTATATATATAATGCATATGATCGATAACAATGTATCTATAATAAACAGGGAGGGTTTTTGACTTTAAAATTTATAAAATAATAAAAGATGCCCGGCTGAGTTCAAAATTCAATTCGAGATTTAAATTGATTCGCTATCTCTTCCTCACACAATCATAGACTATCTCTCCACAAATATATTTATCTCACATAAAAAAATTAACATTAGTTGGAATGGATTTTGATAGAGATAATATAATATGAATCATACATTCTAACCAATATATAGTGGTCTATTTCAGGTTTTTATATTAGATTTATTCGTCCCTAAGAATCATTTCTCTCTCTACATTACTTCGTCTACATCTCCCTTAGTTACCCTCCTATTATCCCTTATTTATACATCGATGATCTATATATATATATATATATATGGAGAGAGAAATAAGGAGAAAGAGGCAACAAATTGATAACCTGAAAGTAAGAGAGATACCGGCGATTGGTGGCGGTGGCGGCACCGTTGGTTCAGAATGGTGAATATGTTGGGAGAGAGGGAGAGAGAGAGAGGTGGGGTTTGAATTGGCTTGGAGTGTAAAGACCTCTCCTAATGTGTTGGCCAAAACCATGCATTTGAATGCCCATTACCGTTTGATGAAATGCGACAACCACGGGAAAGTTAGCTGACCAGCACACAGATGAGATGTGTGGACAGAGAGAAACCGTCTCTCGCAACAGTACGTCTGTCATCCCGCAGATAATATTAGGCGGTTATGTTGGTTGAGATTTGCACTTTACACACGTAATTATGGCCCACTTTTGTAGGCATCATTTGGGGTGATTTTATTTCTATCCACCGAATCTTGCAGTTAATCCACATTGTTAAGTTAATCCGCATTACATATTAAGTTAATCCGCGAGCGTGGATGAACTGACAAAAAAATATTATGAATTTAATTTTATAAATATTATTTTAAATAATAATTTAATATGGAAATATCTACTAAATTAATAAGTATAACCACTTTAAAAATTTAGATGGGTAAATTTTAATTAACTTTGCAGTAAAATAATAAAAACAAAATTTAACCCATTTCCCCTTACAGTTTTAAGGATTCTCCCAATGTCTCTTCTTCTTCTTCTTCATCCTATCACAAACCCTAGATTAGTTTCATATTCTTTAAATCACCAAATCTGTATTCCAACCTTAGAAACCCATACTCACAATTTCGAAAATCTTGAACAAATTTGGTTTTTGTATTATGTAAGTCTAACTCACAATACGAAAGATTAAAAATTTAAATTATACCAAATTTCTTATATCATGTCTAACTTTCAGACTAAATACTTATATTATTAATTATAATGTTGGGGGTTCCAAAAGATTAATGAATAAAAAAATTATAAATTATTAATTATAATGTTGGGGGTTCCAAAAGATTAATGAATCAAAAAAATTGTAAATTACTGGACAAGGTCTATTTGTAACGCAAGCTGAAAAAGTTGATCATCCCCTCTTACATATGTACAATACACACTATATATACTTGGTCATTTTTTCACTCTGTTTTCGTGTGTGTGTGTGTGTGAGAGAGAGAGAGAGAGAGAGAATGGCGTCTATTCGATCAACACAAGCGCAGAAGTAACCTTAAACCGTTCAAACTTTTTTAAACGTAAAGATGAATTTAATTAAAAGGAATTATATTTAGATTAGGAATGTTAATTAGAAGGAATTATATTTAGATTAGGGAAGTTAATTAAAAGGTATTATATTTAGATTAGGAATGTTAATAAAAAAAGGAATCTAAAGTTATACAATTATAAAAAGCATCTTGTACATATGAATGATAAACCCACCTCAGGAATCTTTAAACACTCTTCATCAACATTTGTGCCACAATCCATTTCACTTGTGTGTATATATATGTTGTGTTCTTAAAAAATTAAAATAGAGGTCATTACTCGCTATAATAACAATTATCTTTCGATAAGACGAGAATAACCAACTGAACTCACATGTTTTAATGAAACTAAAGGAGAAACATTAACATATCAAGAGCTATTCCAAATTAAAACAAGTTCCAAAACATACCAAAATCTGCAAAAGCTATATATATATTATGTCCATTCTTTTCACTTATTAACCAGTTGATCCCCTTCTCAATTTTATTTTTATTTTTATTTTTAGGTCTGTCTTTTTCTTCGGACCTACCATCGACACCCATCTCTATATGTGTCTGTAAATTCATATTCAAATTTTCTTATCACTTTGATTCTAATTCACACAGAAGGTTTCTCCACTCTCTTTTTTGAGTGGCAGGTGTGGAGCGGAAGAGAATCAAATTTTATTTATTTAAAATAAAAGATTTTTCATGAAAAATAAGCACTATCAAGTAAAATATAGAACATAAAGACAACGAAACACCTCCAGCCAAATGATATTTTCCATGGAATTCAATTTCCTGGAATTAATTTTCTTTCTCGGCAAATTCATGTTTATTAGTTATCAAACACACCCCAAATTTTTGAAAGATGGTAGTTCTTTAGCGATGGAATAATTTTACATGGATATATTGTTTTCTTGCAGGCAATGCATGTTTATATATATATTATATATTAGGTTGTCTTAACTATTATGGGTGCTTTTCTAAAATTAAAATCTAAGTGCATGTGCTTATGAAATGGGTGTTAACATTAGTTTTTAAGTTGCTTTTACCAACATCCTAAAAGTATTTTTACTCGATCTCTTCAATTTTATATTAGAATTGTAGCACACTGCACACTTAATATATCTACATAAATATATATATATATATATAGGGGAAGGATCTAAAGAGGACCAATTTTTTTGTCCTCAAATGCGGACCAATCATTTTGAGAGAGTAAACTGATGAATTTTTTTATGAAACTTGGTGAATATGATCTCCAAGATTAGTAGATCACCTCCACCAAATTTCATCGAAAAATTCAATCAGGAAGAGGGTTAACTAAAAAATTGATATATATGTGCGTTTCTAACCGTTAAAATTTAAGATGTTTAGATAACTCACTTCCCGTTAATTTTTTGATGAAATTTGGTGGAGATGATATACTAATCTGGAGATATCTTCACCAAGTTTCATAAAAAAATCTCCGTTTACCCCTCAAAATATTGGTCCGTATTTAAGGACAAATAAATGGTCATCTTTAATCATTCCCCTATATATATATATATAAATATGTACACAAAAGAAAATTTATACTGACCAATCTGTGCGGACTAGACCTTTGGCAATAAATTTTTGTTCTTAAAAATATCTTCCCAATATTTTAGCAACAAAATACTATTGCTAAAGGTCATCTGTATGAGAAAATGTAATATATATATATATATATATAATAATTTCTCAATTAGGTATAAAGTTTTGAAAATAAAATAGATACATCATACGTAAGAACACATTTTCTTTAGGTTAAGAGTCATGGATTTAACTCTTTATTTAAATAATATTTTTATTATAATTTTCAAAAGGTGAAGGTAATTTTGTAACTTCACATATCTACCAAAAATTCACCTCTTATCTAATATAAAACATAAACGTTAAATATTTTTAGAGAAAGAAAGTCATAGGGTGAAATGCAAAAAATATTACAAGTGGACTTCAAATACCATTAAAATAGCTTTTGATAGTATATATTATAGTGTATCTCGGACTAGACTTGGCAGAATCATAAGTTACACAATAACATGACACCCAACGAATTTATAAAGACTAGACCACCTGCACATGCGATACTTGTGCTATAATTTAAGAAGAATTTTTAAAATTAATTTGTCATTATTTTAATCTGCGCTTAAATGCAATAAAATCTACTCTTATGTAAAATAATTAAATTAGTATAGCGAATAAGTAGGAAAGTTTGTCGAAATCCAATATTTTAAGAATCTAGATTAAATCATTTTTAAATTTTGATTTCATCTAAACTAAGAAACTAAACTAATTAAATTAAATCAAACAAGAAAAAAAAAATATAAAGAAGTCCCAAGGAAAGAGAATCTACCACCATGAATATAAATAAAAGATATCTAATTATATTTTAATATTCATCCATACTATATAAACAAAATCTAAATCATCATTCTTTCTTTAAAAGAAATGTAAATAAAAATAGGCATTGTCTGTATCCCATTTATGGTGATCACAAGAGATAATTTTTTTATTTTAAAAATAATTAAAGTAC
This sequence comes from Lonicera japonica, assembly GCA_021464415.1. NCBI lineage: Eukaryota > Viridiplantae > Streptophyta > Magnoliopsida > Dipsacales > Caprifoliaceae > Lonicera > Lonicera japonica. Next base: position 45,998,249 of record CM038464.1, read on the forward strand.
TAGAAAGAAAATACCCGTTATAATAATAGTAATTTCAAAATTTATTTTAATTCAAGACGAATAGTTAAAAATTAATTAAAATTAAATTGAGCCCATTACATCCATGGTGGTTTCATCCCTCCCTTTCGGAGAGAATTTAGCCAAGTATACTAATTAAAAAACAAATGCAAATAAAATAATAATTCATCATTAAAATTAAAATTAAAATATTTGAATAAAAATTATAGAAAAAAAAAAGAGAACTAGAAAGAGTTCCTGATTATGATGCTCGAACTGGCATGAACCACACAGCTTTACGTTGTCAACTCCTTTACCTTCAATACTTTGACTACCCGGCAACTAATATATAAAGTGATTGAATATATGGGGATTTTCTCTCTCTAGAACTCTCTAATAATTAATATATATATTCTATGTATTTTATCTATCTATGATTTTAAATCTAGAGAATGAGTTTATATGTAGGAATAAGATATAGAAGTTTAATAGGTTTAGAAAATTAGAATTTGAAAAGAAATAACAAATATGAATTTAATTAGGATTCTAATTTTTGGAGAGAATATGAAATTGAAATATTCTCATTTTTCTTCCTTTCTGGTCTTTAATCGACTTCTTCCACTTTTTAAACTTTTTATCACAATTTACTTCTTCCCTAAATAAATATTATTTCTTCACAATTTAAGTATTAATTAAATACTAACAAAATTATTTGCGGGTTTTGGGCACTTATCATGCTACTCATATATTAAGTAGTTTAATAGTTAAGCAGCAGATTACTTCGTCAAAAATCTAAGGTTCGAACCCTTACTCTTGCAAGCATATCTTTTAATAACATAATTATATTATAAATTAATTTTGAGCAGGGCTAATTTTTTTTTTTTCTTCTTCAAAATATGTAAAACATACTAATAAATTTGAATCTCGATCATTTGAGTAGGGTTACATGAAGTGATGAAGGTAAACCAGAGTTTGGAGGGCCACAACAATACATATATAAACGTACACCAAAATTTAAAGAAGGTATACAGAGGTACACTAAAATTTAGGAGAGCCAAGCTTTTATGTAGTTCCATCCCTGTGTGTTAAATTAAGAGTATTATTTTCAAAGTTAAAACTTGGGTCGCAACTCTCTATTACCAAATTGGTCGACCCCCCCTCCCCTCTTCAAACTCAGAAGATTCATTTAAAAAAAAGAAAATTTATACACATTGATGTTGAGGTACAAGAGCATCCACAATGGTATAAGTAAATAAGGTAAGTAGGTTAAATTTATCACACGTGCACATACAGTGGTCATATCAGGTGGAGTAAAATAATGTTCAATTTGGTTTAGCCACTACAAATATTTCTGAAGTATGTATGGCTTAAAAAGGCTCAGAAATGTGTGACATCCAATTTGGTTTAGCCGCATTTGAGGAATGCGTCCAAAACTCGAATAAGAGAAGTGCGGTTCTGCCTTTCGTATCAGATCTCCCTCCCCCTCTGTATGCATGGTACGGTTAATGGCTTTGCTTCATTTTTTTCTTTTAAACTTCAGTCTTATTTTTTCTTTAAACTTCATTTTTTCTCTCTACCCTTTTTATACTGCACTATTATTTCACACACAAAGTATGTGGGATAGACATTCTATTAGTCTTACTGATATCTATCTTATAAATCCGCTTACTAAAGTTCGAATCAAATTTTCCTCCAGAAGCAAGTTTCCTGACTGAGTAGTACAATATTTTCCTTGGTGACGGTATTTATAAATTTGATCATCTTGAATATGTGAACATTTCCTTCTCGGATAGATGATTGCGTAACTGTTGCTATTTACGGTCCACTTCGGACTTTGGCCTTTTGCAGGTGTAACTACAAGGAATGGAGACTCCTTTCTGGAAGCAATTCTAGCTACCAGGGAAATTAAGTGTAGGTGGTTTTGTTGATATTCTTTTTTGCAAAGGTAAATTAAATACTCGAAATACAAGAGGATAAATCCTACTGTTTGAGAGTATTGGAATTGGTCCTACCTCACGAGTGACATTAATTGCGGCAGAATTATCCTTCTTTTGAGGCACCTTACCAGAAGTACTTGGTTGAGTGTTGTGATGGAGGCCTAATTGTTGTTGCCCGACATATTAATTTTCTTCGTACAAATGGAATTGAAATCCATCCTTGGCGCACAGATTGCTTCAAAGTACTTAGATTTGACTCAATTAATTCAAGCTGGATTAAGTTGAAAGACATTGACAATGATATCCTAGTTTTGGGTTTTAATTCTTCCTCTCAGTCTCATCAAGCTGCTTCGCTGAATAAAAAGGAAATCATATTTATTTGGGAACTTCATTCATAGCACATATTTTTGGCAAGCTAAGTAACTAAAAAGATTCAAATAGAACGCACTCTACACTTGTTACCTGACCTTAAATCTTATCCTAAGTTTATTTGTCCTCCATTCGTTTGAGTAAACATCGGTTAAACTCTTCATCATCCATTTTTTTTTTTCAAAGAGTGGCTTTTAACTATTATTATTAGTTATCTTTGGGTTGTCCATTTTGTTCAACTGCAGTACTTATTATGAATAATAGTGGGTTTTCTATTCGCATCCGTCACTCTTGATCGTCCCTATATCAGATTCAATTTCAGCCCAAACAAAAAGCATTTTTGGAGGTTGATACACTAGAAAAATATTCAATACACTTTGGAGTACCGTATTCTAATAAATTCAATACACAAGCGTTAAAGCACAAATTATTCTTCGTATTTTTTTTTCCTTTGCATGCCGAGTAATTAATCGTATTTACATATTTAAAGATTATAAAATAAAATATTTTCTTATTATAATGGTTGTACTATCTTCATTTTAATAACCAAGCAAGAACTAGTAATTTTTTATGTTATGTTCGTGTAAATCTTAAAACCATCGATTTATCAAAATTTATGATATGAAACAAATAATGTTATTGATTATAATAAAATTAGTGATTTTAAAAAATATATAAAAATTAATAAAATGTATTTTATGAAATTATGCTCTAAAAACACATATAAAAAAAAAAATTTAATACACATTAAATAAAACAAAAATTTTGTGCTATTCTTTTTATTCAAAATATTAAATCGGACTAATTGGATCATCTCAAATCCAAAACACGATTTATTAATGCCCTATTCGTAACATTACATTAATTGCAAAGTAAAGATGGAACTAATCACACTCATAAAAATACTTTAAAACATTCTAACACTAATTTAATTTTCTTGTGTCGAGATATATACACATGTTTAATATTATTATATTGAGTAAATAAAGATAAAATATTAAATAACAGATATAATTAGTGCGGTTCTTATATTTCTCTTTTCTCCCACGAGTTGCAGTAGTGCAGGCTACGGAACCAAAAAATGGAAAAGGGACAAATAACCCACGTATCAAAACTCCTCCATTAGTACGACTTTACCCCCCACTTCCCTCGTATCATCTCCATTCCCGATTCTGAAATCCCTAAAAGCCCCCAAGTACTACACAAACCCTAAATCAATTTCCATGGGTGACCAACCCCAACCCCATGACAATTCCTCCGCTTCTCAACCTAACCAAACCCCAATCACAGAATCCCCCACCCCAATTTCCCAAATCCCCTCCTCTAACCCTTCAAAAATCCCAATCCGACCCCAAAAAATCCGAAAACTCTCCTCCACCGACGATCACGACAACGACAAAAATCCCGTAAACATCAACTCAGATTCCTCAAAAGCCCTTACAATCGTCCAATCCACGATTACCACAACCACCGGGTCCACCACAAAAAAGAGGAGGAACCCTTCCCAATCAGCTAGGGATTTGCAAAGAGTTATCAAACCGTTATCGGCCGAAGGCGAGATAGATCTCGCTCTTCGCCATCTCCGTAAATCCGACCCATTAATGGCTCAATTGATTGATAGCCACCCTCCACCCACATTTGACTCTAACCATCCACCATTTTTAGCCCTAACCAAAAGCATTCTGTACCAACAACTGGCTTATAAAGCCGGTTCCTTGATTTACACTCGCTTTATCGCCCAATGCGGAGGCGAATCCTCAGTAGTGCCCGACACTGTATTATCTTTAACGGCTCAACAGCTTAAACAAATCGGAGTTTCTGCTAGAAAGGCTAGTTATCTTTACGATTTAGCTAATAAGTATAAGACTGGGATTTTGTCTGATGAAACTATTGTGAAAATGGATGATAGGTCTTTGTTCACTATGTTGTCAATGGTGAAGGGGATTGGGTCTTGGTCTGTTCACATGTTTATGATTTTTTCGCTCCATAGACCTGATGTTTTGCCTGTTAGTGATCTTGGTGTAAGAAAAGGGGTGCAGTTTCTTTATGGGTTAGAGGATTTGCCGAAGCCTTCACAAATGGAGCAGTTATGTGAGAAGTGGAAGCCGTATAGGTCGATCGGGGCATGGTATATGTGGCGGTTTGTGGAGGGGAAGGGGACTTCTGCTACTGGAGCGGCGTTAGCTTTGGAGGGTAAGCCACAGCAACAGATGGAACATCAACAGCAGAATCAACAACAGCATCAATTGCAGCTTTTGGAACCTATTAATGGCATTGGGAACTACGGGTATTTTGCTCTAATTTAGTATTTTTTATTATGAGAAATTAGTGTTCTTGGCATATAATTTCTCGACCAATGTACTAGTTTCACAGCTTCTTATTGTGTTTTTATTCATGTTTGGTTGTCTTTGCTAATCTAGAAGTTGCTATTGAATCTTTGAAATCTATGTTTTAGCATGTTTTTGAGGAAATACATTCCTTTGTGCTTGAACAACGGGCAATATTTCATGGGTTCATCAATGGATGTGAGCCTGCTAGGTTGATTACATGTATTTAACAAGTTAAAAGAGACCGATTTAAAATTTTTAAAGGACATATTCTTACAATAGCTCAGGTAGCAAAAATCTCCTAGTGAAAAATTATGGACAACATACTTGTAAAGTTAGTAATGCCCTGAACTATTTGAATGTGTTCCGTGTATGCTTCATTTTTATAGTTTGAAAAGCTGAAGTCCAAGATTCATCTATGATTCTATTCTTTATTGACCAAAATTACAATCTAGTGGTGAATGACTGATCAAATTATAATGGTGTTGAACTATTATTATATTTTTTCTTTACCATAATCAAGATTTAAGCTGTTGCAGTATCAGGATTGAAGATCTTAAGAGATCTCATCTTGGAAGGGATACATGAAGAGGTTGAGTGACTACGGCAATGGTATATTGAGAAAACGGGTACAACTATCTATGTCATAAAACATTGTGCAGAAGGAGTACCGAGGTTTGTTTTTGATATGTAAGTTTTATAGGGACAATTTACAATGTGTATACAGAGCTTGGATGCTCCAGATGAGTAGTGTTTTGAGGGTTCAGTCTGCTTGGGGGCCGGTTAAGAAGCATATTGAACAACCATGGGGACCGTATGAGCACGTGGTTTCCATTTGTAGTAGTTGAATAAAAATTCATGTTGCGGGAATATTCTTCTTACGGTTAGGTTTATGAAACTTTAGGGTTGAGTTCGCATAGTTTGACCATCATTCCATTTCAAAGACCAGGGATTGAGTTTCAGTGGCCTATCAGATTATGTATTTGGGGGGAACGAACCCCATGAAGATTCTTGATCATCCTCTTTGCACCTTTATTATCTGGACGGGTGTGGTCAACAATTAAGCAGTAAACAAAGTGAAGATTTTGATTTGAAGATCCAAGGAAGTTTACTGTTGTAATTCACAACCCATGTTCATCCATTGTAGTAGAATCAGAATGTGAAAATAGATCATGTTTTTTCTTGTGGCACTTGACAAGGAAGCTGGAGGCTCCGCCATTGGTTAGCAGAGAAACTCTCTCTCTCTCTCTCTTTCTCTGATCAATCTGGGAGGTGCTTTCTAGCTGTGGAGGTAACTCAGGAAGGCGAAATGATCGGCAGAACCTTCTTTGGAAGTATGAAGCTGAGTACTCTTTTTATTGGACACAACATTTTTCAATTGCAGATGTATTAATATCGAGGCTGTTATGTTTCCGAATGGGGTTGGAAAGAATTCAGGAGTTAGAGGAAACGGATGGTGGCTAATATGACTACGGAGACGTATCATTCTAATGTTTTAGAAACAATAAACGAAAACAAGGAAACTGTTGGGCAAAAAAACAGAGAAGTGTATAACCTGGGCCTTCTTTTTTAGCAGATGGGAAGATAATGTTGTTGAAGTGGAAGAAATATGTCAAATACAGGGAAAACTTAAGTTTCACTTCCGGACGATCATGAATTGGATTATCAACAAAGAAAGAAGAGTCATCAAAAGCATTTTTGTAGAGATCTACTCATATAAACTGATCAAAGCTAGTGTTATTTTCATGGACGTTTGTTTCATTTCTGAAGTTGATTCCTTTTTGGGTTATCTGGGCTTTTAGTTTAGAGTTCTAGAGTAAGTGTGGATAATGTCATTCATGGGTGAACCTTTTTTGTGTTGTTAGGTTATAATTAATTTGGAAATGGACCGTAGACAAAAAAGAAAATCTAATAGTCTGTTGAGGGTTGACGTCAAATTTGTAAGAGATTTAAACACCCTAATTATAGTACAAATAAAATTCCTTTGAAACCTAATTCTACTACTCTCAAAATACCTACAGATTGCCTAATATAATTACTTGACTAAAATAATGTTAATAATTAATGCAATCCAAATTTCCTAGATTCCATTAAACATTACCTAATACCCTAAAATAATTACAATATAAGCTTCATAATTCATCGATAAAACGCTTTCTCATATCATTTTCCTCATCAGTTGGAATACCTTATCAGCTAACTTAGAGGTTGCCAGATTTTGCTTCACTAAAACAGCTTTGTTAGTGAAGATGAAGTGGTGTGGTGATTTTGTCTAACCAATGTAAGGTTTTGACGATGAGGTGGATGTTCTATTGACTTGTGCCACAAATAAGGTAAGGTAGGATGAAACTAGTATGCGCCTGGAAAAAGAGAAGAAAATTGAAGGAGCGACTAGATGACCTTTCTCTCCCTGTGCCCAACCCTTTGTGAACTTATTCTACTTTCACAAAGGACAATAATGTTGCAGCTATGGGATCAGGTTTAACATCGACAATTGCTGGGCACGTTTTCCTAACAACAATGCTATATCCAAAATATAGACATGTCAAGGAAGTGTCTGTGAAGAGTCTCTTGGATCTAGAGCTAGCTGGTTCTCCTCAAAATGTTTTGAGGTGGAAATTAGAGCTTAAAGAATCATTTTTACTTTTTTGTTTCCGTTAGTTTGAAAACTGGCCATTGCAAGTCAGCAAGTAATGGTAATGTGGTGGGAGTATGAAATTGGACAGTTGTAAACAATTTGAGGCCCTCTGACCTGTTAACTAGACTGGAATGTTTCGGTGATTGGTGAAGGTGTGACTGCAGTACTCCCTGCAAACAAATAAAAATTTGGCCCTTTAAACAATAAAATTACATAAAAAGAAAGAATGAAAGGAAACAAAAGAAAATAAAACTGTCGTCAATGGGATTGATGAGCTATCCATATGGTGGGACTTTCCCTTTACTAGACTCTTTTCTGTTAGCTTGTGTGAATGTGGCAATATAAAATTTTTATATACATTTTTTGTTCATCATATTAATTTGAGACTGAGGGAGTAACAGAGGAGTTGTTTAAATCTTGAATGTTGTTCACATTCCTTTATTGCTCAACAAGGCTTGTGCTATTCACACACATTTATTTAATTAATTAATTTATTTGTCATTGATGTTTTTTTGTATTAGGGCTTGCATTTGGGGCCAATGACCAGGAGTGAATGATCTTCCTTTTGCATTCTTACGAAAGCTAGTTAGCAAGCTCCCGACAATCCAGCTCATGCAGCAGGAAAAGCTCGAAGGTAGTGGCTTGTAAACTTGGAAGATCAAGACGTGATTTTTAGCCCCCTTTTTCTAAGATTTACATCAAAAAAAAAATATATTGGGTTCTTCAATAATGTTTGCATTTGTGCCCTAGTTCATTAAGTATTAGCATTGGTTCATGAGGAGACAGTGGCTGTAAAGAACCTCTTAAGATAAAGAGTTATAATAGCTAGTCACTTCACTTCTTTTATGGTAGTTTTGGAATGTTGAGGTTTGGTAGTTCGTTTTGGAATGTTGAGATGTAAGTAGTTCATAAACCGGATATTTTTATCAATCCAAGAGGGGATTCTTTCCCTCTCCATTTCTCTTACCCCCCGGCGTTTTGTTCAAATAATCTCACATTCTTAACTAGGATGCAATGATTTAATATTAATTGAAAACCTGTTCAAATAATAACACATTCTTAAGCCTACGATGCAGTGATTTTATTGTTCCAGCCTCGTCTGTGTTTTTATTGTTCCAGTCCACTACATTCGTATGGTTACTGATTTATCCCTCGCGGGTTGCCCTCGCCCTCCGTTTTTGCCTCGGCTGTAAATGAGTTTGGTTACAATGTGGTAAATTAGATCGTTAGGTTAAATTAGATGACTCAAATGTTGATGTCATGTTTGCCTCTTGCGAGGACTCATGGACTCATTTAAGTAGAATTTACCCCTGGAGAGTTGAACCACTCGTTTCAAACTTCGCAAGTCCAATGCTGTCATAAACTGCTGTATGGTCGGTCTGAGAGGGGATTCTTTCCCCCTCTCTCTACACTTTCTATTGTGTTAGAAAATGCCACTCGTTTTATTTTTGCATATTATTATTATTATTATGGGTACAAATTGATGTAATACAAATTAAATTAAATTGCAGTGACATCGGTCAATGTTTTGTCTATCTTAGATTTTGTTTATCTGATTGGTAGCCATTTTTGACATTTCTCTCATTTGGCTGTTAAATAACCCTATAAAATGACTAGAATACCCTACGTTATATTGTCCTTCCATGAATTAAATCCCATCCAAATAAGATTTGATATGTATAAATTTTATCCGATCCCAAATAAAGCATTAACAATAGGGATCCAAAAAAAAGGGGAGTTTAAATTAACAAGAGCGATTAGTACCGAACGAAAATCAATTTATATGTTATAAAGTATTTGAAACCTGATGTCGCTCCTATTCAATGGTGTTATGTTGAATCTATATTACCTTGGCAGGGTGTCACGGGGTGCCTTCCAACACAACCCGTGACCGACTTCTACACTTCATCAGCACCGTGCATGCGCCCGAGCGCAGCACGGCCCGACAGGCAATGATCGATTGCCCCACTTCATCAGCACCGTGCACGCGCCCGAGCGCAGCACGGCACCTAGTTTTATTATTCTGTTTAGGTTTTCCTTATGTAAATATTGTTGTTTCCATGTAATTAGATCTAGGAATTTCCTTTGTAATTGTATTCCATTTCCTTTGTAATTGTTTTCTTGTAACTTGTAAGACCCAACGTGCACTGCTACCACTCTGGTATTTTCATTAAGTGGTTATATGTGGGGATAAGACTATCTGCCTCACACCCGAGTTGCCTACCAGTGCACGTTGTTTAGCACTTGCTTTCAAGCTCTTACTTTCTTTCGAACTGTAATAGCTTTCCATGTAATCTAATTTTCTTGCAATGAAGTAATCTCAATTTGTGCTCACGCTCTCTTTCAAATTACTGTTGTTGCATGTTGCTCGTCGATTGTTAACAAAATTCGATCACACTCAACCGTGCTATCGGTTAGCCCGGTCGTTCACGCGGCCTCCTTTGTGCCATCAAAGGACGCCCCGTGACAGTTGGTATCAAAGGGATTGTGTTCGATTGCTGCCTTGTGAATCACAGTTAGGTATCCTGTTACGTTACAATGGGAACCAATGGACAGAGAATCGAACAACTCGAAAAAAATGTTGGCTCTCTATTGGAGAAAATGGGCGGATCGCCCTCTCTCGTCGATCGGGTGCAAAGTTTGGAGTTACGCATCCAAAGTATCCCAGCAGGGGATGCATCGGGTAGCTCGCCCGCACTTATCGATCGTGTGCAAGATTTGGAGGAAGGCCTCCAAAATCTTCAGGGAAACCCACCAGGGGATCACTATGGGGAGATGATGGATGAGATGAGAACTGAAATCGATCAACTCACCCAGAAATTGACTATATTGTCAATGGCGGTCGCTAACTCACCAGTTGGAGGTGGGGAGCGTACAAAGATGAAAGTGCCCGAACCCAAAGCATTCGCTGGTGTTCGTGATGCTAGAGAATTAGAAAATTTTGTTTTCGACATGGAACAATATTTTCGGGCAACAAAGGTGGACGAGGAGGAAACAAAGATATCCTCCGCGTCCATGTACTTGTCTGGGGATGCCAAATTATGGTGGCGGAACAAGTACAATGAGGTTCAAGCTGGGGAGTGCGAGATTAGCACTTGGGAGGATCTGAAAAAGGAGCTACGTGATCGATTCCTTCCCGAAAACACCTCCCACAACGCACGACAAGAACTCCTTCAAACGAAGCACTCAGGGAGCATCAAGGAGTACGTCAATGCGTTCACCACCATCATGTTGGATATCCACGATATGAATGATGCTGATAGATTGTTCTTCTTCATGATCGGGTTACAACCGTGGGCCAAAACGGAGTTAAATCGTAGGCAAGTGAAGACGTTAACTCAAGCCATATCAGCTGCTGAAAGCCTGCAAGATTACACCACCGGTCCCAAATCAAATGTTCCAAGAAGTGGGCAGACGAAGAATGCGGGGGAGAGAAAACCGAATTCTCCTGCCAGACCTGATTGGAGAGGCAACACGCCCACCAGGCCGTTTACCCAGCAAAATAATTACAAAAATGGGAACAAGTTCACAGGGAACTCCCAAACCGGCAATAATGGGAAAAAGCCCTTGAGCCCCGGAACATGCTACTTGTGTCACGGTGCTCACTTCATGGCCAACTGCCCCGACAAGCAACTTCTGAGTGCTCTCGTTGCTAGAGGTGGTGGCATGCTTCCGAAAGCCCCAGCCGCCTCGGGGCAATCTTATCGGACTCAGCAAAATGACCACGCCGAGTTTGAAGAAGAAACTGAGGAATATGAAGGAGCATCATTGGGTGCCTATCAGGGGCAGTTCATTCACTCTTACAACGCAGTAACGGTTGAAGAAGATCCCCGACAAAAAGGGAAAGCAGGTGTGGAGAAGAGTCCTCAAAGAAATGGTCTGATGTATGTTGATATCAAGATCAACGGAAAGCCGATTCAGGCCATGGTGGACACAGGCGCAACGCATAACTACCTGGCAAGCACCGAAGTTGAACGGTTAGGCCTTATCTTAGAAAAAGGAGTAGGTCGTGTGAAGGCCATCAACTCAGCCGCTCAACCTGTCGCCGGAATGGCGAAATCTGTGCTAGTAAAAGTGGGCCCTTACGAAGGGAGAACTAACTTCTCGGTTGTGGTGATGGACGACTTCAAGGTTATCCTGGGGTTAGAATTCTTAAGGGAAACTAAGGCTAGCGTCATGCCCAGCACGAATAGCCTCATGATGCTCGGCAAGAATCCATGCATTATCCCGGTGACGACCCCGTCAAGCAGTGGGAAGTTTTTATCGGCAATTCAACTGAAGAAGGGACTGAAGCACGACAATCCTACTTTTGTGGCTGCACTGAAGTGGGATGAAATTCAGGAGACTTCTGGACCGTTACCGAAATCCATTCGACGGGTGTTAACTGAGTTCGAAGATATAATGCCCGACAACCTTCCGAAGAAGCTACCTCCACGTAGAGAAGTGGACCACCAGATTGAACTAGTGCCGGGTGCTAAGCCTCCAGTTCGCGCAGCTTATCGGATGTCCCAGCCCGAGCTGGCAGAACTTCGAAAACAGCTAAAGAAATTATTGGATGCAGGTTTAGTGCAGCCAGCCAAATCGCCGTACGGGGCCCCAGTTCTCTTTCAAAAGAAACAAGATGGCTCCTTGAGAATGTGTGTCGACTACCGAGCTCTTAACAAGGTAACCATCCGGAATAACTACCCGATCCCTCTTGTAGCCGATTGCTTTGACCAACTCAGCCGGGCAAAAGTTTTCACTAAGCTCGATCTCAGATCCGGGTATTGGCAAGTTCGCATTGCGGCAGGAGATGAGGGAAAAACCACATGCGTCACCAGATACGGGGCTTATGAATTCCTTGTTATGCCATTTGGGCTAACCAATGCTCCAGCCACTTTCAGCACCTTAATGAATCAGGTTCTTAGGGACTACTTGGATGATTTTGTCGTTGTTTATCTCGATGATATCGTTGTGTACAGCGAAAACATGGAAGAACATGAAGAGCACCTGAAGAAGGTATTTGAGAGACTTCGAAAACATGAGTTGTATATCAAGTTGTCGAAGTGCTCTTTTGCGCAAAAGCGTATCAAGTTTCTTGGCCACATCATTGAACATGGGAGAGTGCAAATGGATCCGACTAAGGTCAAGGTTATTCAGGAATGGCAAGCGCCCACCAATGTGTCGGAACTCCGTTCTTTTCTGGGACTGGCGAATTACTACAGAAAGTTCGTGAAAGACTACTCCAGTATCGCATTGCCCCTGACGGAACTGCTAAAGAAGGCAAAAGTTTGGAAATGGTCGACAGGGTGCCAAGCTGCCTTCGATGCTTTGAAGAAGGCTATGTCTGAAGACCCGGTTCTTGCTCTACCGGATGTGACCAAGCCGTTTGAAGTGCACACTGATGCATCGGATTTTGCCCTCGGAGGAGTCTTAATGCAGGAGAGCCACCCGGTAGCATACGAAAGTCGTAAGCTCAATGAAACCGAGAGGAAGTACTCTGCTCACGAAAAGGAGTTACTCGCAGTGGTCCATTGTCTGAGGTTATGGCGACACTACCTTCTCGGTTCTCGATTTCTTGTGAAAACAGATAATACTGCGGTCAGCCATTTCCTTAGTCAACCAAAATTGAGTTCTAAACAAGCAAGGTGGCAGGAGTTACTAGCTGAATTCAATTTTTGGATGGAGTATAAGGCGGGGTCGACCAATCAAGTAGCAGATGCTTTGAGTCGCAGGGTGGAGTTCAACGAACAGGCTAACGCGTTCCTTAATGCCATTCTTCGAATCGACAGTCAAGTGTCTACCGAAATTCGAAGCAAAATCAAGAACGCGCTACCGCAAGATCCTGTTTCTGCCCAACTATTAGAGATGATCAAGAAGGGGAAGACACGGCAGTTTTGGTTGGACAACGGGTTCATCTCGACAAAGGGAAATCGAGTTTTTGTTCCTCGAGTAGGGGAGTTGAGGCGCACCCTGATTCGAGAATGCCATGATACCTTATGGGCGGGACACCCTGGTCAAGAAAGGACGTTGGCCCTCCTTAAGCAAGGGTACTACTGGCCCCAAATGGAAGATGATGTGGAGAGCTATGTTAGAACTTGCCTGATTTGCCAACAAGACAAAATTGAGCGGAGACAGCCTGCAGGGTTACTGGAACCTCTACCTATCCCGGAACGACCTTGGGAGAGCATTTCGCTCGATTTCATATCAGGTTTACCCAAAGTGGGGGACTTGACAACTATCCTTGTAGTCGTTGATCGTTTTTCGAAGTACGCCACTTTTATCGCAGTTCCAAAGAACACATCGGGCGAGGAGACTGCACAACTATTCTTCAAGTATGTGGTTAAGTATTGGGGGATTCCTCGGAGCATAGTTAGTGACAGGGACTCACGATTCACGGGAAATTTTTGGAAGGAACTTTTCAAGGTTCTCGGCTCCAAGCTGTGTATGAGTTCCAGTTACCACCCTCAATCCGATGGACAAACTGAAAGATACAACGCGATGCTTGAGGAATATCTGCGCCATTTCGCTAGTGCAACACAACGAAATTGGGTCAAGTTATTGGATGTGGCTCAATTGTGCTTCAACGCCCAGAAAAACTCTGGACGGGCTAAGAGCGCCTTCGAAATCGTTACCGCCCAACAAACCATCCTTCCTCACACACCGCCAACTCGTTGCCAATTTCCAAATCTCCTAGACCCCGTAACTTTCAGAAGAATGGAAGCAAAATATTGAGTTGGCTCGTTCGCACCTAGAGAAGGCCACCCATCGAATGAAGAAGTATGCAGATCAGAAAAGGCGACCGTTAGAGTTCCAAGTAGGAGATCTCGTAATGGTGAAGCTTCTTCCACAAGATAGGAAGTTCTTGAGGGGTCGAGACCCACGCCTTCTGCAAAAATATGAGGGGCCGCTTAGGATTGTGAAGAAAATTGGGAAAGTGGCTTATCGGATTGAACCCCCTAGCTGGCTGAAGGTTCACCCGTATTTCATGTCAGCATGCTAAAACCGTACTTTGCTGACACAACCGATCCATCCCGAGGAGAGTCTAAGTCGTCCAGGCTAAAGCAGAGAGCAGAAGGGAAGCAGTCAGTGGAAGCCATCCTGGCGATCGAGTTGTGACAGCTTCTCGTAAAACAACCAAGAGTTCCTTGTCAAATGGCAGGAAAAACCCAGAAGAGAACACTCGGGAAAGAGCATCAGACCTATCCGCTTTCCAGGACCAGATCAATCATACCTCAACCAGTTGCCAGGACGTCAACAGCTCTAGTGGGGAGGATGTCACACGGGTGCCTTCCAACACAACCCGACCGACTTCTACACTTCATCAGCACCGTGCATGCGCCGAGCGCAGCACGGCCCGACAGGCAATGATCGATTGCCCCGCTTCATCAGCACCGTGCACGCGCCGAGCGCAGCACGGCACCTAGTTTTATTATTCTGTTTAGGTTTTCCCTATGTAAATATTGTTGTTTCCATGTAATTAGATCTAGAATTTCCTTGTAATTGTATTCCATTTCTTTGTAATTGTTTTCTTGTAACTTGTAAGACCCAACGTGCACTGCTACCACTCTGGGTATTTTCATTAAGTGGTTATATGTGGGGATAAGACTATCTGCCTCACACCCGAGTTGCCTACCAGTGCACGTTGTTTAGCACTTGCTTTCAAGCTCTTACTTTCTTTCGAACTGTAATAGCTTTCCATGTAATCTAATTTTCTTGCAATGAAGTAATCTCAATTTGTGCTCACGCTCTCTTTCAAATTACTGTTGTTGCATGTTGCTCGTCGATTGTTAACAAAATTCGATCACACTCAACCGTGCTATCGGTTAGCCCGGTCGTTCACGCGGCCTCCTTTGTGCCATCAAAGGACGCCCCGTGACACAGGGCCATTGTGCACAACGTTGGATTCTAGTTTTGATAAAATTATCAAAACCATTATTCCTTAATATTTTAATTTGTATCATTGTCTCAAGTAATGGTAAACTTGTTATTGAGATGAGTAAGATAATTTTTCATGGAATCTCATAGCATTGTTTTATATGGAAAGGTTTTCATGGCAAATACAAACTTTGGATAGAGGTGGTTTTCAAATGAAATGGAAATGAAAAATTAGGGTAAACCAAGTTCTACAATAGAATTGATTTCCTGAAAATTATGCAATTTAACACCACTGAGGCACTAAAAACGGAAAATTTGGGCACAGACAATGAAATAACTTCTATTTGCTTTTCACAAATTATACGATTTGAAATAACACATTATTTGAGCCAGTGGGCTATCTGGTTAGTAAAGGACCTAACCTAAGCCTAAGGGCTCCCAGGTTCCAAGTCTCACTTGGAGTTTGAGATGCTTAAATCTTCGTAATTACAAAAAAGTAATAAGAATAACACATTATTGAATAAATTTAAAATGGTTTATATACAATCAAACAGGCCTTATAAAACACAAAGACAACAAAACTAGACTTCCAATAAAGTGATATCAAGTATCACTTCTTTTGGTAGCCTCATGGTTTTACTTAGGTCAAGTTTTCTTAGTGTTCTTGATTGCCTCATCAGCCTTTGTTTTAGCTTCATCAAAAATACCGGTTGTTTTATCTTTGCCAAACAAAGCTGCCCTTGACATTTTCCTTTTGAGATAAGATGCTTCATCCTCAACGCTCTTTTCAGCACGACTAGCCATACTTGAAACCTTGTTCTTGGCTTCACCTGCCTTCTCAGAGCTAGAAGCATATGCATCACTTGCTTCCTTTTTCGCGACTTCTTTAGCATCACTGGCTGTATCTGAAGTCTTCTTTGCGGCTTCACCTACCTTACCAGACGTATAGTCATAGGCGTCAGTAGCTTTCTTTTCTGCACTATTTTTAGCATCACTAGCTGTATCTGAAGCCTTCTTTGCACCTGCCTTCATTTCATCTGCCATATCTGAGGCCTTGTACGTAGCTTGACTTGCCTTATCAGAGGTGTAAGAGGCGGCATCGTTAGCTCCCTTTTTCGCACTTTCTTTAGCATCACCAGCAATATTTGAAGCCTTGCCCGTGGCTTCGCCTGCCTTTTTAGAGGTATAATCATAGGCGTCACTAGCTTTGTTTTTTGTTTTTTCTCCAACCTCATCAGCCATATCTGTAGCCGTGTTTGTAACCTCTCCTGTTTTCTTCACAGTATGGATTGCATTTCCTCTAACCTTATCGGCCATGTCCGAAGCTGTGTAAGTGGCTCCACCTATTTTTTTCGAAGCATGAACATGCGGATGTTGAGCTTTACCTTGTGCCTTTCCTCTAACCTTATCAGCCATATCTGAAGCCGTGTTAATGGCTCCGCCCAACTTTTTAAAAGCACCGTTACCCTTTTTATCTCTTGTCTTTCCTTTAACTTCATCGGCCATATCTGAAGCTGTATAACTAGCACCCCCTTCTTTATTAGAAGCATAACTAAAGGCGTCACTAGATTTCTCTTTCGTACTCTTTTTAGCATCATCGGCGGTATCTAAAGCCGCATTCGTGGCTGTACCTGCTTTATCAGATGCATAGGTATAGGCGTCGGTAGCTTTCCCTTTCGTACTTCCTTTAACTTCATCAGCCATGTCTGAAGCCTTGTAAGTACCCAGATTTCTCGAAATTTTAATGACTCCATTTGCCATTTTTTCAGAATTCTTAGATGTATCATCCATTGTTGTTTCTGCAAAAATGAAATTGTAATCATTTTTATAGTGGATGGTATTATTGTCAAAACAATAATGATTATTGCTAAAACTATGTCTAACATTCAAAGTCTGTAGTACAATTTTTCAAAGTAATAGTATACTCCGACAAAGATATAATTGATTTGGCAATAAGAGTATCTAAAAAAATATTTACTAGAAACAATACATAAAATAATATAATTAAGACAAGAAAAATATTCACCAGATATAGCATATTTCATTCCCGGTTTCTCTTTTCCGCCACCAACTCCCCTGAAAGTTCCATATATACATTAATGGTTGTCAACTGATTTATCTATCTTGATAACTCAGAATTTAACCTTCTTAAAACAACTTATTAATCTTAAAGCTTGTATTTAAACAATCAAATATTTATAGTAGAGCATCTCCAACCATAGTATATAATTTTGGTTTGTGTAAAATTTACATGTTTTGTAAAAAAAAAAAAAAAAGGTCTCACACAGGCTTTAAGAAACTTTGACACATAGGATTTGTGTAATGTCAGATAATCTCGCGTCTATTTTTCCTCATTCCGTATCTAGAAATAAATTGATTTAAAAAGTAAGGGAATAAATATATGATAAGTTCCATTTGTGTATATCTGATTGGTAATTTAATATTTACACAAAAGTCTAAAACAGACCATTAGAGTACAAAACGAATTCTTTATTATTTTTGTGTAAATTTCATTTTAACACGTATGATTTACACAAAATTTATACAAGACGATTGGAGATGCTCTTAAATTACAACCATGAGAATCGAATCCCTGACCCGCTTTCCCAACCCGCACTATGACATATGTTAGTCACAAAACATTGTTGTTAAGAGTGTTTTTAATTGCATATGTAGGTGTGAAAAAATTTGGGTCTCTCCGCCAGAAAAGTTTAGAGTAATAATCAACTAAATAAGTAATGAAAAATATAAAAGAGAGAAGGATTTTTGTGCAAGGTAAGCTCCTCCTGTGCTAATGCTATTCCAGCGTATGTGTTTGTATTAGCTCAAAGACAATAACTAAAAAATAAAAGTTACTAACTTTCACTCTCAGTTAAATTACCTAAAATTTAGGATCTCTTGTAATGGGTTTTTCTCGAACTATGGTTAAAATACTCTAGTAGGATAAACAATAGAAAAATAAAAAAGATAAAATTTGGCAGATACTTTAGCACTTCACTAATGTTCCATCCTTATCAACAATTTACATGAAGACGACCATCGATGATGTTAATACGACCATCTTTGGCAAATAATGGTTTATTCGGCGTGAAGCCACCTACTCGGCGCATGGTTTAGTGTACATTCGCTTAATTTTCTTCTAAGTCTAGAGGAGATAGGTGAAATTGGGCTATGAGTCAGGTGGCGGGCTCACTACATTCAAAAGTTTTGGGCTCCCTCAACATATATTTTCACAATAAATGTTAAAATTTCATGTGCTCATGTTCAATGATTTCTTTTTTCTTTTTTTTTCTTTTTCTTCTGAGGGAGTGTTCAACGATTTGATTATATACTTTCTCATGAAATTAATTTTGACGGTACACAAATTAATTAACCTATTTTTCTTATTTTCTGTATAATTCAAAAACCAAATTCACCCAAAACTTTCATTTTTTTTTGTAGAAAATAAATTCGGCTAACAAAATCCTATTATAGACGGAGTATATAAAACGAGATTTTTTCATTCAAGCAAATAAAAAAAATCTTATATATAATTATTAAAATTTATTCTTATCGGATATATTACACCAGTATAATCTATATAATATATACTAGTATCGTAAGAATATTTACCAGATGGCCAAAATACAAGTTATAAAATTTATAATAATATTAGTTAGCAAACCCATGCGATGCACGGGGTATTGCTAAATTAGTTTTTTTATTTATTTATAATGTTTTCTATTGTTGCATTTTACAAAAAAAAATCTCAATATTACAAATTTATAGACTTACAACAATAGTTGACAAATTTCAAAACAATATTTCTAGTTTTTTTCACAACTTTAAAAATAGATTAGTGCAAAACTATGTTACATTAACAAATAGGATAATTTATACCAATACCCTTTTAGTTAACACAAATAGAGAGGTTTGAAAAGACAGAACCAAATGGAAGAGAGAGCTACTTATGAAAGTAATTAAAAGCATTAATTACAAGACAAATGGCATTTAAACAAAAGTCTCTTCTCACTCTTCCCATTTTATATATATACTAGCTTATTACCCATGCGATGCACGGTCGTTGTATAAATTATTTTTCATAAATATATATATATATATTGTATTTATTTTTGTGTATGCATATCTATACTTATACAATTATAGTCAAGTTTTTTTAAATATAAAATTTATCAAATCAAATAACAAACATGAGTTTACATAAATGACAAATAATAGTATATATTGAATAAACAAATTTTATTATATCATCTAGTAGATTGAAATACAAAAGTTAGCTTTTGTGTTCCTTCCAAATATTGTTTTCGATAAGAGACTTTAATTATCATTATTAAGTAGAGATATAAATATGGAAAATGAAAGAGTTTAAAAATAAGTAAATAAAAGTTTCATAATAAACACTATTTATTATTATAATTATTACTCGATTTGACAATAATTATTATTATAATAAATAATATAGATTATTAGGGCAATTAATATAATAATTAATAAGAGAAAGATTATTAAATATGTTATTATTACAGTAAGTATTATAGTAATTAATAAGAGAGATATTATGACTTCCTCTGTAATACTATAATAATAATATATGATACTATTACATATATATATATATGTATATATAAATTAAAAACATTTGCGGTCTAAATAGAACTTGAGAGTGTCTACTTTTAAATTTAAAATTCATATTAAGATTTCAGTTAATCTCTTAGCCATTCCGTGCAAGAGTTAATTACATTTTACCTCCAAAACTTTGACCGTTTCATTTTGGTCTATAAAGTTCAATTTTCTTCCATTCCATGTAGAAAGTTCAATCCTATTGTCATTTTAGTTCACATTCTAACATTCTGCTTGTTTCTTGGATGGAAATTAAGTAATACGTGTAACTATGATTTTCAAGTCACATTAGTTGCACATACTTTTTTCCGTCTAATAAATAAACTGTTAGTTGAATTTTGAACTGAAGTAACAACATGATCAAACTTTATAGATTACAATTGTAAAATTGAAACTTTATGAATCAAAATAAAAATGTGGTCAAACTTTAAAAATGTAAAGCATAAATAACTCCGCAAATACAATTCAAATAATATGTCTTAGTCTCTAAAATATAGCCACTATTGCTTGTACTAAAAAATAGAGTCACTGTTCACAAAAAAAATATAGTCACTGTTTAAAAACCTATAGATTTAAATAAGCTCCATTATGTCACACAACGAATTTTAAAAGGCGCAATAGTCAAAGCAATTGTTGGCAACTGTTAAATTACTTATATAAATTTGATTAATCTCCGTCTTGTAATACAATGATAATTAATACAGTAATAATTGTTGGCTAGTATCCAGAAAGGGTTGAAAGAGACTGATGTTCAAAACTTATCAATATAATTCGAAAACTAAGGCCATATTCCTATAATCTAGATCGTCAATATACGCACCAACATTATTTTATCATTAGATGTAACTATAAATATTGACACATAATATATTAGCGATCAAAACCATGGATATATGATATAAAAGGAAGACAAATTCTATATGAACTCAGATATAATAATATATTACTTTATTAAAAGTCATTTTTCTTTAACAACTAAAAAAATACTGAATAAAAATAGCTTACTTGGTAAACTTTCCAAAAACCCATCGAGAAAAGCCGCCTCCTTTCTTGGGCATGTGCATTGCCTCTTGATCTTTCAAATTTACATTTCCTACCCCTTCATCTGTATCATATTCCTTACTCCACCCCTCTGTTGCTACCGCCGCTAATACCCATATTATCAATAATACACTTTTATTATCCATTCCTTTTTTTTTATTTTCTCTCTCTCACTTTCTCTTCCTAACAAAAAAAAATTAAAATCTAAATACTCAAACTAGAGAGAGAGATTTATTTTTATTTTTTTTGGGTAGTTTTATTTTCAAAATGTGATTGTAAAGAACTAAATATATATACAACAGCGAATTACTATTTTTGGCCACATTGTTTGCGACTTTTGTGGGTTCTACTTCTGTACAATTTTGCGAGTTTCAATGGTATCCATTATCCTGTTTCAGTTCCAATCTTTGACGCGTTCTGTACGGTTTATACAACAATATCTGTTTTCGACTCTAAACTTGCTCTTGTTATTTGCTTCTTCCCATTTCATATTAAATTTGTGTTTAAATAAGGGTGATTTTTTATGTGCTCCCCATATTTTGTAATTTGTTTCACATTTGACTAGATTAGTTTTTTGATTAATTTTTTTTGAAATTAACACAAAAGAAATATAATCTTCTAAAAATTCTTACTATAAAAACATATAAGAGACAGAGTAGGCCTATCAATTGGGTATAGTAAGGCCAAAGTCTATCCATTCGTTGAGTTTGACTCTGGTTGATGAATTTCAACAAGATTCCAAACCCGTTAAAATTTGGGCCAAGCTCGAGCTTTAGCAGCTCACCCGGATTTGGCCCGGCCCAAATTAAGGTTAATTTTGTAATATGTGATACCATTTTTCATTAGGGTTTAAACCCCGTGAGGTTGGATTTTTCTTTCCATTAAGGTTAATTTTGTAATAGTCTTAGGGGCTATTTGATTGAACCTCTTAAGTATGAACAGACAAAGATTTTAATTTTGTTCGGTTGGTTTAAAAAATCAAACTTGAACACTTATTTTACTTCTTAAAAAAAAAAAGAGGTAGTTCGGCCCCTCAAGTCTAAAGTCGTAATTTTTAAATAGGTAAAATATTTGTTTTACACTTAACCTTTTGGATATAGTCATTTATTTTTATTTTTTTAATTATTTTTTTTGTCTATGAGAAAATAATCAAATTTATAAAATAAGAGAAGGGAAAATTTGTTCAAATAACATTTATTCAACATTTATATGTGATATGTTAAAACAATCAATACCTATTCAAATATGACCTTTGGAAAAAAAAAATCAAATCCAATTTTCAAACTTTAAACCAGTTTTTAGAATCAATTTTTAGGTTTTGACAACAAAACAAACGCACCCTGTGATTCATGGGTTTTGTTTTGGCTTAAGTGGCGTTAGTTTTCTTGATTGAATTTGAATTAAAAATTTTTATTTGTTCTTTATTTTATTTTATTTTAGGTCAAGAACAAAAATAGTGTTGTGCACCACTCAGACTTAATTAATCACATTATGAGGTAGGACAATCTCTTTAACAAACAACCGCTGCAGCGGGTAAATTGAATATCAACGGCTATTTTCCAAACAAATTAAAAGGAAAAAAAAAATCAAATATTTGAAACCGCAATACACCCTTCCTCTTCTCTTTGTAACTCCCCCAACAGTTTCTTCTCTTCACAATTTGTTATAATCAAGAAATCATTAGTTTCACAAACCCTATAATTTTCAAATGGGCTATTCAATCAGAGAAAGCCAAGGAATTCCCAGGGTTTTGATCAAGAACCCACTTTTAAATTTCTCGATTCATTTCACTTTTCATCAGTTTCTTAAGGTTTCATCAACATTTAGTAGAAGCTCAGAGATTTCTTGAACCCGTTTTCTTTTTCTTTACTTGATGGGCTCTCTTTTGATTTTTGTTTTCTTCTTTTGTTGTTCGTCTTTTGATTCAGATTACTTGTTGGTGCGTTTCTCTCTACTCCTAGAATCGCAAGAAATTAATCTCTAATTTCAAATCCGCAAAAAGGGTAAACACACAATATATAATATTTTATCATATTCTATGTATATAACCTTTTCTTGTTTACAGATGATATAATCTTGATTATTTGCAGTTGGGTTTTTTAAAAGTGCAGGCAAGATGAATGATTTAATGACAAAGTCATTTTTAAGTTATGTGGAATTGAAGAAACAGGCCCAAATGGACGTAGAAAAGATCCAATTCAGCACTACAGATGAAGACAACCTTTCTCATTTCTTTCAAGAAGTAGAGGTAATCAAGGCCAAAATAGAAGATATTACTAATCTCCTTTTTGATCTTCAAAACTTGAATGAAGAGACCAAATCCACTTACAGTCCTAAAGTTCTTCATGGTCTAAGGAACCGAATAGACTCGGATATGGTTGCTGTCCTTCGCAAGACCAAAATCGTCAAGGCAAGGCTCAAATCACTAGACAATTCGAACGTGTCTAATCGAAAAATATCAGTCAAATATAGAGAAGGCAGCACAGTTTCAATCACCCATGGGTTGAGATTTAGGCTTAGGGACATAATGAATGATTTTCGATCACTGAGAGAGAAAATCATATCTGATCATAATGAAAATTTGAAGAGAAGGTACTATGACCAAACAGGCAAAACCCCTAGCGACGAATTCATTGAGAAGATGGCTTTTGGGAAAGTTCAAATGTTCGAAGGGATAAAAGATCAAAAAGATATAGAAGTGGATTTGGAGAATAAAGAGGCATGAAGCTGTTATGGATATACAGAGGAGTTTGGATAAGCTTCATAAGGTGTTTCTTGATATGGTTATTTTGGTCGAGACTCAAGGGGAAGAAGAGATGGATGATATTGAGCAAAATGTGGTGAATGCGAAAAAGTTTATGAGTGGTGGAACTAACAGTCTGGTTTATGCTAAGCAAATGAAGAAGAAAGGCAATAGATGGGTCTATTGGGTGTGGACTGTGGGGTTCATCATATTACTGTTATGCTTCGTCGTAATGTTATCTTCTTGAGATTTGAACTAAATGAAAATAAGCTTGGTTTAGATGATCCTTTTGACTCTGTAAATTTCCTCTTAAGTGAGCATTTCTTAGATCACTTCAATTGAAGCTTGTAATACATGCCTCATTTTTACTGAAAATTGCTTGTCTTTATACTTCCTTTTTGTTCAAACCAAGTGAAATTATTCGAGTTGAATAAGAGTATTGCACTTCAGTATTCCATCCACTCAAATTGAAATCACGCAGTACTAAATCATTGTCAGAAGCTATGGCTTGTCTGAATCTTATTATGCTTTTGAGTGTCACACAAATACAAATGGAGCTTGTCTACAAATTTTCAAACGAATCTCACGCAGAGTCCTGCAAATTTGGCAGGACGTATAAACAAACTGTGGTTCCAATGTAAAATACAATACTTCATGCTCTTTAGCTGAATTCGTTTGTCCTTTACAAGTTCTTATCGAGTTTATGAGAATTCCTAGCATTGTGGAATATCCTTAGGAGGAGGTAGAACAGTTTGATTTTGTCCAGGTCCATCTTCTACCACGAATGCTGTTTTCAGTCCCCAACCAGTATGAAGCTCCAAATGACAGTGGAAGAACCAAACCCCTAATACAATCATATATATAAGAATTTCAGTTGATCAAAGCAACTTTCACCAAAGCAATATACTATCCTGAAAAAGCATGATGGACAACTATTCGATGCAACACTTGATTTTGGCAGAAGCTAGTACTGCTTTGACAATTAGCATCCATCCTTTCGAATTTTCACAAAGGGCACATTTGGATTTCCCATAAAATGTCTTGATTCCATGTATTTTCAAACTTGGACTTGTGTTTAAGATGTATTTGAAAGGTTTTAATCTACGCTTGATTTAGAATTTGAAAGATTGAATCATTGCAATTAGTTTAATATAATGCTGAAGATATCTACTATATATGTTAAGTACCTGGATTATTAGCCGTAAACCGAATGGCGGTCCAACCACCAGTAGGAACTCCAACTGTATTTCTTTCGGGAGGATCAACCAAGTTATATTTGGAGGGGTCCTTTGCAGGATCGAAATTTCCAATGCCAGTTCCAACGACAAAAAAGTTATAGCCATGAAGATGGAACGGGTGAGACTCCACCGTTAGCAAATTTGTGTCTTGTAAAACCAACTCAACCGTTGAATTGAAGGCAATCTTACTCAGCCTTGTTCCTTTTAATGTGCCAAGATTGGCTGTGAGCGGTGCACCAGTATAGTTAAAAACGGTAGGAGGCTTATCAGGGAAATCAGTCCTAAACACTCCTTTAGTATTGAAGTAATGAGCCTGTAGAAGCCCAATCTCGGGCATCACAAAAGAAATGTTATTCAACGAAGCAGTGAGGCGGGTCCCGTTAACACACATGGGACAAGAGTTCATCCCCAAGCCGATTGTGAAGAAAAGGTTTCTGTCAACTTTTAAAGGCACATTTGCCGGGAAATTTGGGGTGTTGAGGCTTTTAAGCTTCTTGTTGTAGCTTAAAGCAAAGGCCGAGTTGTTTGGTGAAGGTAGTGTGGGTAGTTTTGGAAGGACAGTGTTTGGGATTCCATTGTATTGAAGTATAGCAGTGGCTGTTTTGTTGTCTATGGCAATTGGTACGTCTATGAACGGCCTAACGGCCATGAAGTACCTGTCGGATTTTTGATTGGCGTTAATGAGGACATTTGTGGTTTGGCCAGGTGCTATGAGTATAGCTTGAGTGGTGAATGGTTTTGTATAGACTGCATCGATTTCTACAACTGTCAGCGTGTGGTTGGCCACGGCGAAGAAAAGCTCGTCGTTAAGTGCAGCATTGATGATTCTCAAGAGGTACGTCTTTCCTCCTTCAACCTCCATTACAAAAGTATCTGAAAGCAAGAAAGCTGAACATTACTATTTACCATTGAAACCTTACCAAATTAAGGGAACAAAGTACATATTTATATGAGTACTTCTTGAGGGATACATTACTAGAGAAGTTTAAATGACAAAAAGACGTGTTATTAGTACATTGGTCAGGTAATTGAGCTTAGTACAACTGGATTCTGCATGTACTCTGAACAATACATATGCGACACACCACTATGTCCCCGAAAGATGTCATCCTAAACTTGTATTTATATATAACTATATTTGTATGTATGAATATCTAACCGCCGCACTGTTACAACTGCGAGGATAGAGTGGGGCAAATACTGCTTACGTTTCTCCGAACATGGGAAAAGTGGGCCAGGCTTTCCATTAATAGTATGTGCATCTGACATATTTGGAGGCAATCCAAAGTTGTTTCCTTGCTTGACCACCTCTTCAACATCCGCATGCCACCATTCTCCTGCATTCACAAACAAACATCTAGTGTTAAGGAATATGATGCTAAATCCCAATAACATAGCAATTGATTGATCTCACTGATGATGCAGAATCCTAGGGATTAATTCACTCAATCCCATTGATAGTGAAACTAGTCTGCAGGGATTTGATTTCCTCTTTATTTTCATTTAATATTTTCCTTGTATAGTCTCGGTAGATTTCATAGCTTTTTGTATATATAGTCCATGCCTTTGTAAAGTATAATCATTCAGAAATATATCTACAATCAGTAGGGTTGCTACCAATATTGTTCCCATTAGTCTTCTTATTCTTTCATTTAGCTCTTCGAGGTAGAGAAAATGGTAAGCAACTTTTTCCTTTGAGCAGGAATTGAAATTCTCACCCAAGACAATGATTTCCTCCCTGCTTGGCTGAGGGAAGGGAAATGGAGTTCCTTTGCTTGGCAAGATGACAATTGCACCATAAACTGTGGCCCTCAGCCAAAGAATATGTGCATGCCACCAGAGTGTCCCTCTTTGTCCTGTTATATTGAAGGCATAAACATAACTATTGCCTGTTTGAATTGGACATTGTGTTATATAAGCCGGTCCATCTGCCCATCCGTTGCGAAATTGTTTCAATCCATGCCTACAAAAATCACCAGGTGGAGGTATAAACAAAATCAAAGAGAAAGAAAGAGGAAAAAAGCACGTTGAGGTTACGTTTCTTTTATTTTTATTTGATAACAAATTTGTTTGTTTTTGCCTGAGCGCTATATCTGAATATGTTGAATGCATGTTATTTGAACCATTCCGTCATTATACCTACATATATACATTAGACAACTAATAAATACTAGATACTATATATTTATATATACTAGTTTTTGTGCACGTGATTTTAGTACTTGACAAAGATTTTTAAGTCTATTAATGAACACGTACGAACAAACTAAGAATTGAATATAATATGAAATAAAAATAATAACAAGTAAACAAAAACATAATATCAAGTGTAAAATTCAATTAATAATTATAAGAAAATCATAGAATCGATCAACCATAAAAAAATGTTGTAAATATATGATAAAAAATTGTGGCATTGAATTTTTTAGTACATAAGTGACCAAGCATACTCTTGATTAGATATATAAAAGAGTAATATATTTTTAGTAAGTTTTTAGAACTAGTATATATATAGTTAATTCTATTGAACATTTGTGGATTATTATTCACAGTAAACAATAATATAACACATCATATAAATAATAAATTTTATAGTCCAATGATGTATAAGATGAATGTTTTATCACAGCACCAACCAATGATATAAGACTCGTATAAATAATTGATTATATAGTTACAAAAATTTTAAAATGGTAAAAAAAATAACATGAATGTTTTATTGAGTCGCAACTATAATATATTCATTTTTTTTTGTTTTAAACATTAAGCATAATTATAAATAAACAAAAAGTTTTAGAATATAAAGTGGAGTTTAAATTTATTTGTAATACTAATATAAAATATATGAAGTTATACGCCTATATTGTTTTATTTAATGTATATGTTAAAATATTAGTTTAATTATTTTAGTCAAATAAAGTATAGTTTTAATTTATTTGAAATATTAATACTAATATAAAAATATCGGAGTTATATTGTTTTATTTGATGTATATCTTAAAATCTTTTGTTTAAATTAAATCAAGGTGAATATTTGTATTCACAAAAAAGAGAAAAAAAACGCTTTAATTATTTATATTTTTATATATAGTATAGATATAGATGTCTACGTATCTGTGTATATTACCAATGAATTGACATGTTATATTGTGCATGGTTGGTAACATTGATAAGAACACTATCTCCTTCTCTAGCATAAATAGTTGGCCCTGGAAATCTCCCATTCACTGTCACTATTGGCTTTGCATGGCACAACCTGCTCACATTCTTCACTTGAACCTAAAGAAGACAAAAAGTTTTTTAAGTTTATATAATCAAATAAGGGAAACCATGAAAATAATCTCAACCAAAAAAGATAACTCACGTCAAACTGGTACTTCTTTATGGCTGCCTCTGCATTAAGAAGAGAGAGAAAGGAAAAGAAAAGAATACTTAGGACGGAAAAGAAACTTCCCCTACTCGCCATTTTTGGATAGAAAAAGCTTAAGATTTTGCTTTGTGAATGGATGAGAAGATATTGAGATTGTGAAGAAATGTATTAACATATTTATATGTATAAGTTAAAGTCCTAAGGAAGAAAAATAGCTATCGGTTTGTTAGAGGAGGAGGAGGAGGGTTGCGTTGAAATTAAAAGATTAGGTAGAGGGTACTATAGCTTTGAAGCAAAATGCTGATAGGGACTTTAAGGCAATTAATATAATATATTTGACCAATTTAACATAGAGGCTTAGAAATGACAATTAAAAAGGTGAAGATTCTACATAATTTACTGATAGAGTTTGATTTTATAACTGTGGCAATTTTCGAACTTATTTAGGCAAATTGAGGAGTTTTGAACATATTTGTAGAAATAGAGTAGAATTAAAAACATCGGAGGAGATGGCGATTTTAAGTTGTTTAATTTTTCTCCCACATAAAAAACGGCACCGCAGGTGGCGATTTTATGCAAAAATAGACGATTTTTAAATTAAAAATTTACCAAAAAACGCCACATAAGATGGCGATTTCATTACCAACAATATCAATCCTAAAATCGCCAATTAAGATGGCGTTTTTTAAAGTTAAAATAGCCATACTTTATGGCGTTTTTATGTGTCCTATTTTTACTCCCCTGTCGTCTCTCACTCACTTCAGTTCTTCTCGTAAAACCTAATCTGGAGCTCAGTGAAGTAGCCACATTTCTCCATTTTGTTCTTTCCTTCCATTACTTCTACTAAGAAAAACAAACTTTCATTTAATCCTTTCATTCATAAGCATTTCTCCTCACCTCAAAAATAGAAGGTATGCATGTTTAATATGCTATTTTAATTATCAAATATTCTTATACTTCATATATTATAGGGGCTTTGGGTTTAAAGGACGAAATTTAGATTCTCTATCTATTAAAGGACACATTTTTTGATGCAAGTTTAAAAACCAAACTTTTTAAAGAAGGACGAAATTTTGACATACGGACAACAATTAAATTTACAATAAATAAATCAAAATTTTTTATAAAATTATAATATAAAAATATAAGATGTTTCAAACTACCCTTCAACAGAATTACAATTCTAACAATTAATTAAATTCCAAATATCTAGATTATATCTAAATCTAACTTAAAGTCAAATTCAAAACACCAAATTCAAATCAATTCAAAAATTTAAAACTAAATTACATATTGACACTAAATAAAACTCCTAAAATTCAGATAACATCTATAATCCAACTTAAAGTCAAACTCAAAACTTTAAATTTAAATCAATTCAAAAACATTCAAAATTTTAAAATGGAATTAATAAATATTATCAAACTTATTCCCTATAATCAAGTGTTTACTATAAATGAAATTCCAGACATATAATTAGGTTGAATGTAGACATAATACAACATGAATATCTATGAGACATATTAAGTTTCTTGCAAAGAATGATTTTTTGAATGAACATTTCAAACATATAACTTTGTACATGCATGAAAATGTCTATTAATCTATGAACAATTATCATGAAAAAAATAATGATTTTAGGCATACAAATGTTAACAAAATTCAATTTAAACATATGAGGCATATTATGTTTCATATACGTGCATGTATGACAAATATTATGTCTCATAGGCATATTAAGTTATGCAAACATATATACATATGCATGGATGCAAAACTTACTTGCATCGGAAAAAAACTTTAATGTATACCTAGTTGATGCATTCCCTGAAAT
Organism: Lonicera japonica; assembly: GCA_021464415.1. Lineage (NCBI taxonomy): Eukaryota > Viridiplantae > Streptophyta > Magnoliopsida > Dipsacales > Caprifoliaceae > Lonicera > Lonicera japonica. Next base: position 46,028,219 of record CM038464.1, read on the forward strand.
TCAAAACGAAAGCGGATTTTTTCTCTCTCTAGATTTTCTCCTCTTATCTCTTCTTTTTGCTCGTTAATGGAAATTGACTATTTTATGATTATTGGTTGGTTCTTTTGATGATATGATGATGTCATCAAATGATCTAACCATTACAACCAAAAACGGTAGTTTCAGCCACATCAGTTTGCGCCGCCGTCCACCCACGTTATTGCCTCCTCCTTTCGCAAATTCTTCTCCCACCACCCTCGCCTACTATTACAACAATCGAATATTTTCATGTTAGTCAACTAAAAAAACAACTATTATAACTTAATTTAGTACATTTGTCTAGATATATATGTGTGTGCTTACCACCATTGTTATTGAAATATAGCTGAAAATGCATAGAGAACTGTGATGCCAAACAAGTAGGGGCTTTTTGTTGAATAAATGATGTTAGGGAGAGCTAGAGAAAGAGAAATAAAGAGAATTTAGGCGGTGAATATAAGGAAGTTGATGAATAAGAGAGATTTAATTCAGTTGATAAGGATGGATGATGATGATTGAGGAAGGGAGTTTATTCTTTATTTTAGAAAGTCATCTATATTTGTTTTAAAATTAGGTTGGATTTAGTAAAAAAAAAAAATCTAGACGGTATGCAGAAAATAGATCACTCCAAAAATTATGGTCGTGTTGCATTGGAAGAGATAAATTAGCGTGAAAAATTATAAAAGTGATTTTTATGAGGACTCCATGGTTATAGTTATCTGCTAATTAAGCTAAAATTTAAGAGATTTCAACTATTTCTCTCTAGACTTCATGATTTTAAAGAGGTTAAAGTTTTCTAAAATTCATCTATCGTAGACTATATCATTTGATCTATATTTGCAGTCCGCTTATGGTAATCGGTATTTTTTAATTAGCAGTCTTCAATGTGTATAATTAATTATTTTTATCTTACATATGTGAACCACTCTTACTAATATATATATATATAGCTTTTTTAGTTTACTGTTATACTAAAAGATTTTTTTCCTTTTTTGTTACACCTAAATAACAAATCCAAAACCTACGCTAAAATATAGGACATTAATACCATCTAAACTAGGGGCTATTTTAAAAACATACAATATACCTATGAATAAAAGATTACAACAAAATAAAAAAAATGGAAAATATAAATCCAATACAGTGGACTATTTTAAAAACATTGTCCTTATTTAAAATGTTTGTACTTAAAACGCGACAATTGGTTCAAAATGTGTGTCCTTAAGCCAATTGATTCAAAAAATGTTGGACTAGAGACTAATTTTCTATATATTATATATGAACTTCTAATATAATTATTATTTTTTTGATTGTTTGTAGTGTGAGATCAATGGTTACTTGTATATATGTAGTATTAGATTAGTAAAAGTTCACTTCTTTAATATATTTGTAGTTTTGTAGTGTAATATGAATGAATATATGATTATATTTATAGTTATGTTATATTTTTAATTTTTGCATATTGTATATATGCGATTTTATGATATAGATGCGTAGAATGTATGTCTTTGTGTTCATGTATTTATATTTGTTTTTTAAGAAAGTTTTTTATTATTATTTTTAAGAATTTGTTTCTTATCACATATTGTAATGCTTTATAATTATAAAATTTTCGTAGGGCTTGATAATTAATTTTGTTTACGAAAAAATGATTTCACTATTTTGAAGACTGTATGTACACATTTGTCTTTATTATAATTAAATTATATTTTTGAGACATTAGTTTACTATTTTAAAGAAATGATTTATTATCAGTTGGTGATAAGTTTAATTTATTATATTGAAGGTGAATAATAGCAACCAAACAAGTGTTTGTGCTTCTATATTGAGGCAGTAATATTATTAACGGAGAGCATGGATGGAGTTATGACATGCATCATAGAAGAGGTATTGTGTTAAAGTAATGTAGTACTTACTCGGAATTAGTAATAATATGCAGCATAAAAGACATCCATTCATTAAGTAATACAAATGCATTACAATGTAGCATTACATATTTGAAGCACAATAACAAAAATCGAAACGATACATATTCAACATGAAGGAAGCTCTAAAACCTTACATATAGCCCAAAATGACACTAACGTGTTCCATGTAAATCTACAATGCCTAATAAAACAAGTTACATAAAACTGATAAAAAAAGTAGCAACATAAGCAAATACACCCTATTCCTTGCATACTTGAGTATTATTTGCATTTATCATACTTTCTCTGTTGTTCTTCTCTTTTTTCCCTCTTGCTTTCCATACAATTTAACAAATGGGCCTTCAATTCCTTCAACCTTTCATTAACTGACCTCCAATCTTCTTTTTGTCGATACATGGCCCTTATTTTACTGTAAATGTCTTGCATATATTCGTCCACAGTTTTTTCCTTGTCAACCCAGTTAAAAAAGTTACATCCATTATTACCAAAATTTTTGCAACCAATGAATCTTCTACCAGGGTTTCTCGCCGTCCATGAAACTCTCATAGGAGTAACCTCTCCGCAGAAGCAAGTGACATATGAACATGATGGTCCGGAATTTAAAGACATTTCTGCGCAAACTTATGTAAATACAGTATAGGGTAGTATCAAAATTGCCAACATAATAAATGGTTATCAAATTAAAGACCTTAATCACCTGATTATATATATTGACTTTCTTAATTTGTTTAGTTGATGTTTTTATTTGAAGCATACAGTTTCTTCAAATTTGATTAATAAAGTTCTTAAAAAAAACTTAAAATTATAAAATAATGGCCACATAAGCACCATTTTTGTTGGCCAAAATATGGGTGCACCTATCAATGTCTCGCTCTTATATCGAAAATGTTGTATACTCGCTCTAAAAAATGTATAAACAACAAAATTCCCCTTCTCTCTCTCGCTCTCTCTCTCTCTCTATCTCGCATCTTCTTACTCTCTTAGAACATCTCCAACAAAAATTTAAACAAATTATATCTCTCGCTCTCTCATAATTTGCCGGCTTATATCCCTTGATTCATATTCTAAATAAAAATACAATAATATGCCATGTATATTTAGCACAAAACTTGTAGCTTAATGGTAAACGTATCCTTCATTTTCATAATACCCGTAATCTAGTACTAATGTTATGATCAAAACATTTTCATTTTGAAAACTTGAAAAGAAAAAAAAATGATATGTATGCAACAAATATTATGAAATCACATAAGTGAGGTAATGTACACAATGATTAGTCAAGTATGAGATTTGATGAGTACATTATTATGTTAATTGTGCTCATTTTAAGCACAGTTTCTCTTGTGTTTGATAGATGATTTTTTTCAGATTAACAAATTGTGTTGGCGGTTATAGGTCTTAAGGATGCTATTTAAGCTGAATCCTACCTTTGGGGTTGACAAAAATGATCTATTAAGCACATAAAGCAACAAATGAATTATTTTTCTAATAGGAAATATCAATTTCTAAAAAACCCCTTTCTAACTGTTATTTTAACTTCAACTTAAATGATGTTCCTTAGTCAACACCTCTAAAGCACGGATACTTCAGTTAGAGTCAGAGTATCGGTATCGGATACGTATCATGCACGGATACGCGATGGATACATCGGGATACGTACAGGATACGAATCCGAGTATCCAACATTTTGTATTTTTTTTAAAAAAAATTCGAATACAGAAGGGATACTGTAAAGATACTTGCGGGATACGGCAAGGTAAGTTTTGTAATTTTTTTTATTAGAGCCGCTTCAAAAATAACAAATAATTCCTTTAATATAGAAACCTTTAAAATAAACTTAGTTTTTTCATTTACAACTCAGTGAATAAGTCAACCCTTTTATCATAAGTTGAAACAATCAACCAAAACACTTCGTCCTTCGTCTACAATCATCGTTGTTCAATCTTTATCCTTCTTCTGGTATTTAAGTCAGAATATTATATCTACTTTTAAGTTATTATGCAATTAAATTGCTCAAACGTTTTCTTTAGTTTTATGAATATTCATGATATTGTTCATAAATTTATAAAATTCTTATAACTGAATAATTAAATATATATATATATATATATATAATTATTTTTTATTATCCGTATCCAAGATGTATCGTATTCTATATTTTTCTAATTTTTCCATATCACCATATAAGTGCATTGTCGTATCTAATACCCGTATTTGTCCCTGCTTCATAGGTCAACTTAAAACTAAGACCAAAACTCCCATAAAACTGACAAACAACACCTCCTTTCGTCAACAAATTCCAAACCCCACAAACAAACACAAACCCCACAAACCAACACAATTCCTACAAACCAACACATACCCCACAAACTTCATTACCGACAACCCCATAAAATTCATGCAATTTGAAACATATACTATCACAACTAATTGCTATTTAACAAACCCATTATCGAGAACCCCACAAAATTCATGCAACTCGAAACATATACTATCACAAATAATTGCTATTTAATAATTTAGGGCTCAAAGTGTGTACCTGATGGAGTAGACAGAGGATAAATTCTTAATAACATAAGGAGGCGATGCCGGCAATAGTGAACCACCGTCGAAGCTAAGGGGGATGAATTTCGGGCTTCTTAAAAAAAATTCTTTTTTTTAACTTCGAATGATGCATGTGGGGAAAGGTGCAGAAAGGGAAAGAAATAAACGAAGTACGGTCAGGTGGAGGAGGATGCGTAGAGAGAGGGATAAAGTATGGGCAGGTGGCGGTGTAATTTTGACGAAGGAGATGAAGAAAGTTCCAGTGGAGCAGTGTGGAGGTAGGAGATGAAGTTCCGCTTGATTTTTTTTTTGTTTAAGTTTGAATGATGTGAATGAACGGAAGGGGATATTAATGGAAAGCTAAAAATCGCCATCACCTATAGCGTTTTAAAAAAAAAATGCTTACACCTCTGGCGATTTTTAAGCTTACTAAATTTCATAAAATCGCTTCCTTCAATGGCGGTTTTTTTGTGTAAAATCGCCAAAAATTATGGCATTTTTTAAGTCCATCCCATTTACACAAATAAGTTCAAAAGTACCCTATTTTCCTAAATAAGTTTGAAAATCAGCATACTTGGAAAAAAAAAACTCTTATTGATTTCCATTAACACAACTCATGATTAGACTCTCCTGGTTGGGGACCAGAGTAGTCTCTAGTTTGATTCCCCCATCTGTAGGGAATTAGGGCAGCAAACATGCATCGTATACACAAAATTTATGCACTAATCAATAAACCCTAGGATCTATACTGTTCAATAAAATCGACAGAAGAGATACCTTGTATGAGATTTCGAATTAATGCAACGAATACGGTGGATTATATCCTTCAGTTGTTGTCGTCCTAGCGTAGAAATTACGACGCCTCTACGGTGTGCACACACAAACGAGATTAGATCATTGCTTGGTGTACTAGCGCCGTTTAGGGTTCTCTCAACTATTTCGTATTTCTTGCCTCTAAAACTCTCTTAGACGGCCAAGAAAAACAAATGTTTCTTTTTAAAGGGGAACCCTAGTGAGAACCCTAAGCAACAAACGAATTAGGCCCAAGTCCAACTTGGTCCGTTTTAATTCGTTTTTGATCCAACTCGTTTTGGTGTGTGACCCTGTAGGTTTATACTCTTTGACAGTATAATTAAAAGCCCGTTTTATTATACGAATAGTAAGCGGTCTCTAGTAAAACATTACTACTACCCAAAGGGTATAAAGGTCAAAACGACACAACCTTAAATTGATATTCCACATATTAACTCCTTTTGTCAATTGATATCTAGATTGAACACAAGACTAGGCAAGTGTCATTCTTGTATAGTTCAATCTTTATTTCTTGATCTCTAAGTATAATTAATCTAATACAAATGACACATCATTTGTGCATGGCCATGCAAATATTAATTATACTTATCAAAGGGCCCAAAGACATCTCTCTCATTATATGAGAGTGACAAATCCTATCTTGATCAACCACATACCTCTACATAGTTCATAGTATGCTTGATCATCATCTTTATAATTACTCGGTCAAGAGCAACGTTTGATAATGCCTGACATGCTATTCCCTATGTTGGTAACCATGACGATCTCAGGTCTAAGGATAATACGTTATCACAAATGGGGAACATCACTGATGACATTATGTAGCACTCCTCACAGTGTCCCCAAAGCGGGTCGGTCCAATACTTTGTTCCCCAACAAGTATCAGTGTGTTCAGTTTGATATCTCCATATCCATGACTTGTGGAACATAGTCATCAACTGACCCATACTCTAATCATTATATCAATGTAATTCTAGGTTATTGACACATGATTAGGGACATATAAATAATATTATTATAACATTACTAGCATCCCACAATCAAGTCACGTACTTGATGAACTAGTATAATATATATTATTTACAAAAGAATATAAAATAAAATGAAATAAACTTTATTAATGACAATAAGCATAAGATATCCAAGTACAAATCATAATCTATGAATGGTTTTAGGACATATCTCTTTCACCATCGCCCTCCCTAGCCTCCATTGGTGCAACAGTATCATTAGCATGATTTGAGCTTAACGAACAGAAAAATATATATATATATATATATATGTATATGTATATGTATTCTTTTAAGAGGGAATAATATATAATTTTTTGTCTAAAATTACAACCATTATGCAAAATGTATTTCCCCAATCTCAAATTAAAAGTTTATTCGTCTTTTTGGGACTTCTCAAATTAATGATCTAGTTTCTCTTTTAGGACATTTTGCCAAATCGGTAAATAAATTTGAAGCAATGGGTTCAAAGGGTTTTCATAATTATATTGACACCTTACATTTTCATTCCAAAATAAGGACCTCATTTTTCTTTACCTAAAATACCCTTCATTCATTTCTTTTAATTTTTCTTAAAAATAAATTAGTCACTACCAGCCACTACCACCGCTATCCTGCTTCAGAACTTCAACAACCATTATTGGATTGTTATGACATCACCAAAGCTCCGGCATAGGTAATGCAAATTTGTTTTTGCACTAAATCGGTTGCGACTAATGATACGCATTTTAGTACAAATCTATTTTTGCACTAAATCGCAATCAACAAATAATACATATCTTAATGCAAATATATTTTTGCACTAAGTTCTCAAGCATCTCTTGATATATTTTTAGTGCAAATCTATTTTTTTGCACTAAATCCGTAAGCAACAAATGATGCATATTTTAATGCAAATCTATTTTTGCACTAATTAAATTGTCAAGCAACTCATGTTATATTATTTGTGTAAAACTATTTTTGCACTAAATCCGCAAACAATTAATGTTATAAATTTTAGTGCAAATATATTTTTGCACCAAATCTATAGACATAGTAAGATATCAATTTTTGTACAAATTCATTTTTGCACTAAATTAGCAAGCAATTAAAGACATAAATTTGAGTGCAAGTTTATTTTTGCACCATATAAAAAATCTCGCAACAACTCTCGTGTCCTTATTGAAAGTATGACAATGGACGTCGTAGCACCGGTGGGCGGTGGTGGCAGAAGTAGTTACTGAGGCTTAAAACCACCAATAGTAATAAAGAAATAAAAAATTGTAATAAAGGTATAATTAACTATGCAAAAAAAGTAGCATATCTTTTAGCGAACAAAGATTTGAAAATTGTCCTTATGGCTAAAACAAATTGCAAAGAAAGTCTTCTATCTAGTTTGGAATAATAAAATGTCATTAGCTTAAATATTATTATGGATGAAATACTTAGAACTTATTTTCTCAATAAATTTTGTTTCCAACCAGTTAGGATTTTTATACCCTTACAAAAATATGAAGTAAAATATTGACTCTTTGTTTAGGACAAGAGAGTAAATAATTTCTTCATTTTTAAAGAAACTCAGCTCGGAAGTGAAAAATCAAGAAGTCTTTGGCTTCCTATACAACCAAAAGATTCAAAGTATTTGCCTATTTGCCCGGTGCCACTGTCAATTTCTACTAAGGGTATGGTTGGCAACGGCTAAGAAAAGCTTGTCGTTGATGATCCTCAAGAGGTATGTTTTTCCAATTTCGACCTCCGTTGCAGAAGGATCAGAATTAAGAAACAAGAAAATTTTGGTAGATTTATATTACTAGCTAGATCATGAGTCATGCCGATGCTTAAATAGCCCAAAAAATCAAGTTTTTTGACATGATTAAATATTTCTTCATGTCAATGTTATGACGCTTTTGTCAAACTTGGAAGAGATATGAATAGCTATTTAATCACTTGTTAGCCGTTGCAAATAACTGTTGATGTTGTAACAAAAATAGCTCATGTTTCTAGGAATATGGAATGATAAAAGAGAGCTTAACCATAATTACTAACTGCTGCCAAATATTAGCTAACTACAACGCGACATCATATACCCCCCAAACTGGTGGAGGCCAAAGAAATCTAGGAACACATTTGAAACTTGGTAATGATTCAATACTCCTATCCTGCAAGTTGAACACACCCATATATCTGAATCTATTTCTTTTGAACCCTTGCTATTAAAATCCAACGGGGTAAAATAGATACAATTCCCTTAACATCCAGGAAATTTACGTGATGAAATTGACACCAATGAATTCAATCCCAAAAACAGCATCTAATATCTCCTAGAATTGATTGAATCAAGTTCATAAACTTTGAAGTCTTCAGTAGGTGTGCAAAGCATGGTCTTGATGTACATTAAGACCTTCACCCTTATCAAGATCCTGCCCAACCATGAATAGCTCCTCCACCAAATACTCATGACAAGCCAGTAAAGCATCTGGTGTTGATACCATTTTTGTCACTTTCTGATTGGGGCCACCAATATTTTCAAAGACTAAAATTTCTCGTTGAAAATGCGTGCAATCTACCCTTATAGAATATAACGTTTCATTTGAGATTCGTGCAATCTGCTTTAGATACTATCTGATCTTACAGAAAATTTGAAGAGAAGGTACTATAATCAAACGGGCAAGAACCTAGTGAGGAATTGATTGAAAAGATGGGTGTTTGGGATGGCTTAAATATTTTATTGATAATTCGATATTATTTAGTTTAGTTATTTATCTATGTTATTTTATTTGTTGGTAGAATCTCACCTTGATAGATATTTTAGGTAAGTTAGGATGTTATTCCTTACATAATGAGCCTGGTATCCATTCTTTATTATTATGGAATAAAATACAATAGTTCTCTCTAATTCTATATGGTATCAGAGGAGGTTAGGAAGGAGGGTTAGGAATTCCTTAGGCAATTTATTCCTAGCCATCCACCATAGTATTCCTGCCAAAACCCAAGCCGCACGGTGTGCAATCTCAACCACTAGTTACGTGTGTCGTTTTTTTATTACACCACCATTACAGAGGTGGTCGAAATCCTCAGGAGAACTCACGCCAGAAAAATCACCGGGAAACGAGCCTTCACGCGCCTACACGTGCCACCACACCTCCGCACGTGGATCTCACGTATCCTCCACTGTAGCCACCCGTGACGGCGCGTCTGAGCTCCAATCGTCCCCAAAAATTCCAGAACTCGTCGTCTCACTGTTCCGCACCATATTCTGGCCTTGGTTTGGTGAGTTTGATCCGGTTTGGTACTGTTCTTATTAATCTGCCACTGTTTCGGTTGATTGCTACTGTTCTACTGTTCAGTTCTGTGTGCTATTATTCAGTCCGTGTGTTTTGTCTGGTTAGTTTGATTATCTCACCATATGAATTATAAACTTGCTATGGTGGGTGCTAGTAGTCCGGGTCTCACAGAATCTTCTAGTGGTTCTACCACAAGCCCATCTTCTAAGTTCACAGATACTATGTTGCAATTTGCTACTATTTATTCGGTGAGTGAAAATCATGTGGCCAATATTAGTCACAAATTGAATGGAAGGAATTACCTCGAATGGGCATAATCAATGAGGCTGTTTATTGACGGCAAAAGAAAATTAGGTTATGTGAATGGTGAAATGGTACCACCATCCATCTAACGACACGGGCTTTAAGTCATGGCGCAAGGAGAATTCGATGGTTACCTCGTGGTTGATCAATTCCATGGAGGCTGGTCTTGGTAAACCCTATATGTTCCTGCCAACCGCTCGAGATACGTGGCACGCGGTTAAGGAAACGTACTCGGATCTAGACAATTATTCTCAAATGTTTGAACTCAATAACCAGTTGTGGAAGATGCAATAAGGAGATCGTGGGGTTACAGCCTACTAACATGACATGATGGCTATATGGCAAGAGTTGGATTTGTTAGAAACTGAAGAATGGGAAAACCCGAATGATAGTGCTCATTACAAAAAGAAGGTTGAGCGAGGTCGGGTGTTTGTCTTTTTGGCTGGACTAAACAAGGACCTAGACAAAGTTCGGGGTCGTATTTTAGGCAGAATACATTTGCCCACTATCAGAGAGGTATTTTCAGAGGTACGAAGAGAAGAGGTTCGACGATCTGTGATGTTGAAAGATGAACGGGAGCCCCGTAGAGATGGTGAGGGCTCTGCACCGGTAACCCTTGATAAATCCGTAGACAGTGATAAGCAGGGAGGAAAGCAGAAATTGTGGTGTGATCATTGCAAGTGGTTAGGTCATACTAGAGATAGTTGCTGTAAGCTTCATGGTAAACCAGCAAATTGGAAGAAGCGTGATAACAAAACGAGGGGAGGAACACGAGCATTCCAAGCAAGCAATGCAGATTCAGCGCAACCATCTTCCTCAGAACCATTTCCATTTACAAAGGAACAATTAGAGCATCTGTGTAAAATCGTTCAAGCTCATTCCTTAGGAAACTCTGACTCCTCATGTTCCATAACTCAATCAGGTAATAAGTTTACAGCTACAATTGCCTGTATCAAATCCCATAGCAACTGGATATTAGATTCAAGTGCTACTGACCACATGACCGGTATCTCGAAATTCTTTTTGTCATATATTCCGTGTGCAGGGAATCAAAAGGTTAAAATTGCTGATGGTTCTTTCGCTGCAGTTGCCGGCAAATGAACCATAATCGTCTCCCCATCTCTCACTCTTAAAGATGTCTTACATGTCCCTACTTTATCGTATAATCTTATATCTGTCAGCAAATTAGCTCTTGATCTCAATTGTCAAGTTAACTTTTGGTCTTCTCATTGTGAATTTCAAGATTCAAATTCAGGGAAGACGATTGGGGTTGCTAAACAGGATGGGGGTCTCTACGTCTTCAATAATGGGTCTACCTCTGGAAGGCAAGACCGGCAAACTTGTTTTAATTCAATTTATGTTTTTAATGATAGTCAGATTTTGCTATGGCATTGTAGGTTAGGACATCCAAACTTTCAGTATTTAAATCATTTGTTTCCCAAGTTATTAATGAATAAAAAATTGCTTAAATTTCGGTATGAATCTTGTGAATTAGCAAAACATCAACGCACGGTTTTTCCGTCTCAACCATATAAGAAATCACAACCTTTCACCTTGATTCATAGTGATGTTTGGGGTCCCTCTAGAGTGCCCACTTGGTCTGGCAAACGTTGGTTTGTGACTTTCATTGATGACCACACTAGAGTATGTTGGGTCTTTCTTTTAAAAGAAAAGTCAGAAGTTGGGAGTGTGTTTCAAAACTTTTACACCATGATACACACACAGTTTCAAACCAAAATTAAAAAATTTTCGGAGTGGTAATGGGAAAGAATTTTTTAATAAGATGTTAGGGGATTTTTTCATCACAAATGGGATAATTCATCAAAGTTCTTGTACTTATATTCCTCAACATAATGGAGTTGCCGAAAGAAAAAATAGACATCTACTTGAAATTGCTCGAGCTTTAATTTTTCAAACTAAAGTTTCAAAACACCTTTGGGGAGATGCTATTTTGACTGATACTTACCTTATTAACCGGCTTCCAACACGTACTTTGAATTTTAAATCCCCCATCAAATTGCTTTCTAACATATTTCCCAACACTCGGCTATCAGGGGATATTCCCTTACAAATATTTGGCAGTGTTGCCTTTGTTCATAATCATGACCCATAATATTCTAAACTTGATCCAAAAGCACATAAATGTATTTTTGTAGGCTATCCTACAAATCAGAAAGGGTACAAATGTTTTGACCCGATTTCCAAAAAATTGTACATCTCTATGGATGTCACCTTCTTTAAGGGGCAATCTTATTACAATGACTCCCCTCTTTAGGGAGAGAGCACGAGTGAAGATGGTGGTTGTGGTTTCGATAATTCGGTAGTTGATGTTTGTTATGAACCATCTCTCCCAAAAGCTTAAGCTGTTAAGTAGTGGGCCAACAATGTATATCATACTCTTCAACACTCCCCCTCACGTGCGAGCCACTCGCACGTGGATAGACAAACGAAACCAAAGGCCAAACCGGCCAAACCAAAGGTGCACTTTGTGCACAAACACAAAGGGGGAAACAAATGCAAGTAGGAGGATTTGAACCCGAGACCTTGCAGAACCTGAGCTCTGATACCATGTTATGAACCATCTCTCCCAAAAGCTTAAGCTGTTAAGTAGTGGGCCAACAATGTATATCATACTCTTCAACAATGTTTTGTATGAACAAGCACCTAATAATTTTAACACACAATCTGGCAAAATAAATGAAGTAAATATTGAAGATACTGGTGTTGGTAATGGTGAACAACCAGGCTAGTGTCATCCCAAAATCTGATTACTACCGATGGACCAGAGATGTGTACAAAACGGTATAAAGGTCTTGTTTATTCTAGAAAGATTCCAGAACAAGGAAGGAAATAAACCATCCCTCAGCAACCCCAAGAATCCAACCTGGAGGTGGATCATAATTCTCACAATGACTCTTCCGAGATACCTGAAGGTAGTTCTCAAAATAATACCGAGTCAACTCAGTCTGATCAACTATATCTTCCTATTGCTCTTAGGAAAGGGGTCAGAGCGTGTACGAAATCTCTCAAATATCCCATTTCGAACTTTGTGTCATATAAAAATATCTCATCGTCATATTATGTGTTTATCTCTTGTGTGTCGAATATAATTGTTCCTAACAATGTTCAAGAGGCTTTAAATGTTCCGGAGTGGAAAGAAGCGGTGTATGAGGAGATGTGAGCACTGGAGAAGAATGCTACTTGGGAGAAAGTAAAACTTCCAGAAGGAAAGACAGTTGTTGGTTGTAAGTGGATATTCACTGTGAAGTATAACTCAGATGGGTCAGTGGAACGGTACAAGGCTCGTCTAGTGGCTAAAGGCTTCACTCAAACGTATGGAGTCGACTACTCCGAAACCTTTTCTCCAGTGGCAAAACTAAATACAGTTCGGGTTCTTTTATCAGTTGCAGCTAACTTGGACTGGCCTCTGAATCAGTTAGATGTAAAGAATGCCTTCTTGAATGGAAATTTAAAAGAGGAAGTTTATATGGAACCTCCACCTGGGTTTACTGAGAAATTTGGGACAAAAATCTGCAAGCTAAAGAGGTCTTTGTATGGCCTTAAACAATCCCCTAGGGTGTGGTTTGAAAGATTAACGAAGTTCCTCAAGGGCCAAGTATATAATCGAGGGCAGTCGGATCATACTCTCTTCACAAAGACGTCCACAAGAAACAAACTTTATGTTCTCATCGTTTATGTGGATGATATGATTTTGACCGGGGATGATGTTGAAGAAATGAGTCGACTGAAGCAAAATCTTGCCAAAGAATTTGAGATTAAAGATCTTGGCGACTTACAATACTTCCTTGGAATGGAGGTGGCCCGTTCAAAGAATGGTATTATAGTCTCACAACGGAAAGATATATTGGATCTGCTGTCAGAAACTGGGATGAGTGGGTGTAAGCCATCGGATACTCCTATAGAACTAGGTACCAAGTTAGGAGATGTTAAAGATGGTGTTCCGTCAAAACAAGAAGATACCAAAGGTTAGTTGGGAAACTAATCTACTTGTCTCATACGCACCCTGACATCGCTTTTGCCGTAAACTTGGTTAGTCAGTTCATGCACTCACCGTGTGAAGAGCATCTAGAGGATGTATACCGTATTCTTCGTTACCTCAAAGGTTGCCCAGGGAAAGGTCTGTTCTTCAAAAAGAACGATAAAAGAGGGATAGAGGTGTACACCGATGCTGATTGGGCTGGATCGATTACCGATAGACGGTCCACATCTGGCTACTGTGCGTTTCTTTGGGGCAACTTGGTTACATGGAGGAGCAAAAAGCAAAGTGTTGTAGCTAGAAGTAGTGCAGAAGCTGGGTTCAGATCAATGGCTCAAGGAGTATGTGAGGTTCTTTGGCTACAAAGGGTCTTAAAAGAACTAAAAAGGCCAATAAGTCTCCTAATGAAACTATACTGCAATAACAAGGCTGTTATCAATATTGCTCACAATCCGGTATTACATAATAGGACAAAATATGTTGAGATTGATTGGCACTTCATCAAAGAGAAGCTAGAGGGTGGAATAATATGTACTCCCTTTATTCCGTCTAATCAACAAGTTGCCGATATTTTGACCAAGGGTCTATTAAGGCAACCATTCGAATTTCAAGTGAGCAAGTTGAGCATGACGGATATCTTCACACCAACTTGAGGGGGAGTATTGATAATTCAATATTATTTAGTTTAGTTATTTATCTATGTTATTTTATTTGTGGGTAGAATCCCAACTTGATAGTATTTTAGGTAAGTTGGGATGTTATTCCCTATATAATGTGTCTGGTATCCATTCTTTATTATTATGGAATAAAATACAATAGTTCTCTCTAATTCTATATATTTGAACAGAAAAAAGAGCAAAAGGATAAGGAAGTGAATTTGGAGAATAAGAGAGTCATGAAGCTATGATGGATATACAGAGGAGCTTGAATAAGCTTCATCAGGTGTTTCTTGATATGGCTATTTTGGTTGAAACTCAAGGGGAAGAGATTGAGGATATTGAGCAAAAGATGGCGAACGAGAAAAAATTTATGAGTGGTGGAACTGTCTGTCTGTTTTATGCTAAGCAAATGAAGAATAAAGGCAATAAATGGATCTATTTAATTCGTCGTATTTTTATCTTCTTGAGATTTGAACTAAAAGAAAATAGGCTTGGTCTAGATGACCTTTTGATTATGTAAATTGCCTCTTAATTGAGCTTTTCTTAGCTCTTTGCTCCCTCAATTGAAGCTGACAATACATGTATAATGTTTACTGCAATTGCTTGTCTGTATACTTCATTTTTGTACAAACCAAGTGAAATTTATTCTAGTTGAATAAAATTATTGTAAATGAAATCACGCAATATTAAATCCTTGTCAGAAGCTATGGCTTGTCTGAGTTTTGTTACACTTATCACACAAATACAAAAGAAGCTTTTCTACAAACTTTCGAATGAATCTCAAGCAGCATCCTGCAAATTTGGCAGGACGTATAAACAAACTGTGATTCCAACGTAAAATAAGATACTTTGTACACTTTATCAGGATTTGTTTGTCCTTTTAAAGTTTTTGTCTAGTTCACGAAAATGGCTAGCATTGTGGAAGATCCTTGGGAGGAGGTAGAATAGTTTGATCGGGTTTGGGTCCATCTTCTACCACGAATGCTGTTTTCAGTCCCCAGCCAGTATGAAGCTCCAAATGACAGTGAAAGAACCATACACCTAATGCAATCACATATATAAGATTTTTCAGTTGATCAAAGACAGTTTTGCCAAAGCAATATACTATCCTGAAAAGGCACGATGTGCTACACTTGATCTTGGCAGAAGCCAGTACTGCTTGACAGTCACATCAGCTTTTATGAATTTTCACAAAGGGCGCATTAGAGTTGTGTTCTTACTTTATCCCTTTTTGAGATGTATTTGAAAGATTGGAATGTAAGCTTGATTTGGAATTTGAAAGATTACATTTTTTAGGAATGACCAAAGTCAAAGTTAGTTTAATATAATGCTGAAGATATTTACTATGTATGTATATAAGTACCTGGATTATTAGCTGTAAACCGAATGGCAGTCCAGCCACCAGTAGGAACTCCGATTGTATTTCTCTCTGGAGGATCAACCAAGTTATATTTAGAGGGGTCCTTTGCAGGATCGAAATTTCCAATGCCCGATCCAACGACAAAGAAGTTATAGCCATGAAGATGGAACGGGTGAGACTCAACCGTTAGCAAATTCGTATCTTGTAAAACCAACTCAACTGTCGAATTGAAGGCAATTTTACTCAACCTCGTTCCTTTTAACGTTCCAAGATTGGCTGTGAGCGGTGCACCAGTATAGTTAAAAACGGTAGGTGGCTTATCAGGGAAATCGGTCCTAAACACTCCTTTAGTATTGAAGTAATGAGCTTGAAGAAGCCCAATCTCGGGCATCACAAAAGAAATGTTGTTCAACGAAGCAGTGAGGCGGGTCTTGTTAAGACATGTGGGACAAGGGTTCATTCCCAGCCCGATTGTGAAGAAAAGGTTTCTGTCGACTTTTAAAGGCACATTTGCTGGAAAATTTGGGGTGTTTAGGCTTTTAAGCTTCTTGTTGTAGCTTAAAGCAAAATCCGAGTTGTTTGGTGAAGGTAATACCGGGAGTTTTGGAAGGACAGTGTTTGGGATTCCTTTGTATTGAAGTATAGCAGTGGCTGTTTTGTTGTCTATGGCGATTGGTACGTCTATGAATGGCCTAACGGCCATGAAGTATCTGTCGGGTTTTTGATTGGCGTTAATGAGGACGTTTGTGGTTTGGCCCGGTGCTATGAGTATAGCTTGAGTCGTGAATGGTTTTGTATAGACTGCGTCGATTTCTACTACTGTTAGCATGTGGTTGGCCACGGCGAAGAAAAGCTCGTCATTCAGTGCAGCATTGATGATTCTCAAGAGGTATGTTTTTCCACTTTCAACCTCCATTGCAAAAGTATCTGGAAAAACAAGAATTTTTTTTGTTGATTTATATTACTAGCTAGATCATACATCGTGTTGATGTTTAAATAGGTCAAAATTCAATTTTTTTTACACGATAGCTAGATATAACAGGTTCAATGATAATGAGGTATCACAAACTATTGAGATTTTAGCAAATTAATATGGGGTATAATCTCTGATATCACAACATTGTTACAACTGTTAGGATATAACAGGCGAAAATATTACTTACGTTTCTCAGAACACGGAAAGAGTGGCCCCGGCTTTCCGTTTATAGTATGTGCATCCGACATATTTGGAGGCAAACCTAAGTTGTTTCCTTGCTTGACAACCTCTTCAACATCTGCATGCCACCATTCACCTGCACCAAAAAAACAAGCATTTTAGAGTATCGTAGAGAAAATGGTAAGCAAAATTTCCGTTGGGCAGGAATTGAAGTTCTCACCCAAGACAATGGTTTCCTCTCTGCTTGGCTGAGGGAAGGGAAATGGAGTTCCTTTGTTTGGCATGATGACAAGTGCACCATAAACTGTAGCTCTCAGCCAAAGAATATGGGCATGCCACCACAGTGTCCCTCTTTGTCCTGTTATATTGAAGGCATAAACATAACTACTGCCTGTTTGAATTGGACATTGTGTTATATAAGCCGGTCCATCTGCCCATCCATTGCGAAATTGCTTCAGTCCATGCCTGCAAAAATCATAAACTTGTGAATTAAACGATTAAATCTGAAGTCTGAGTCTTAAAATTATGTTTGTTTTTCATTTGAATGCGACATTCACATATGCTAAATACGTGTTATTTCGGGTCATTTCAGTATTATATATCCTTAACATAACTTTAGCAAAAACAGGGGCTTTTACCACTGTACGCCTAAAGAATGCTAGGTAAAATGTCATATATAGCATGATTTGTTTTCATTAGCAAAAAATAAAGCCAAAATACATGTATATATACACATTACCAATGAATAGACATGTTATATTGTGCATGGTTGGTAACATTGATAAGAACGCTATCTCCTTCTCTAGCATAAATAGTTGGCCCTGGAAATCTCCCATTCACTGTTACTATTGGTTTTGCATGGCACAACCTGCTCACATTCTTCACTTGAACCTAAAGAAGACAAAAAAAATGTAAGTTTATATAATCAAATAAGCTCAACCATGAAAATAAGCTCAACCAAAAAAGATAACTCACATCAAACTGGTACTTCTTTATGGCCGCCTCCACGCTAGGAAGGGAAACAAACGAAAGAAAGGAAAAGAAAAGAAAAGTTAGGACGGAAAAGAAACTGCCCCGGCTTGCCATTTTTGGAGAGAAACTTAGGATTTGCTTTTGTTAATGGATGAGAAGAGATTGAGATTGTAAAGAAATGTATCAACATATTTATACATGTATAATTAAGTTGAGGCCTACGGGAAGAAAAATAGCTATCAGTTTGTTAAAGGAGGAGGAGGAGGAGGGGGTTGCATTGAAGTTCAAAGATTAGGTAAAATGCTACTATTGTGCAATTTGCTGCATCTACCAATTCTTTGAAGCAAAATACTGATAGAGACCTGAAGCAATATACTATTTTAGGACAGGTTTTAATTTACGCTTGTTGTAAATTAAAAAAGTTTTACAACTGCTAATTACTTTTCCTCAGGTTTTTAACTCGTCAATCTTCTTGTTGGATTAGATATTGTATGCCGAAGATTCATGCCTAACGTTAAACTAATCGGGGACCCAAAGTCCATTATTATTATTATCATACTCTAAACCAAATGACGTGCCCTATTAACTCATGAAAATTTGAGCATATTGATCTAATAGTTACGAATATATTTCTACACTAAAGATTCATGCTTAAATTTATTAATTGAAGATACAAAAGTCCATTATTATAATAGTAATCTAAACTAAATGATGTGCCTTAAAACTCAAGAACTAAAATTTTGTGTATCTGAGAAACACCATAAAAATATATTATCCAGCAGTTAAATTAATAAATTAGGAATATGAAAAAATATAACTTCTCAATATAGCTTGAACCTTTCTTAGATTATATATATATATTGACTAAACGTAGAGGCTTAGAAAGCCAAATGGCAATCAAAAAGGTGAAGAAGAAGATTTTACTATAAAAGTATAAAATGTTTTGTGGGGGTTTTGATATGTATGAAGTTAGGGCTGAGAGTTACATAAGGCCAACTACTAGTCCCCCTATTTGGGCTTTACCGTTAAGCAAAAGGAATAGTTTATTCTTTGACTTTTTTATATCATGTGGTCACCAAAGGAAAATTATGTTTTCGAACGGAATTAGTCTTATCTCAATATTAAATGTGTAAATATTTTAAGGCAAAGACTAAAAAGGAAATATTGGAATGTGATATTACAAGAATTATATTGTAGGAGGACATCTTTAATGTGTATTCATAAAAGGAAAATGGTATTCCTCTATGAGAAATTCTTTTTAGCAAACTTCTCTTGGATGGTTAGTTAAATCCTTGGCAATTCCAGTTGAATTACGTCTAAGCTATTGTTGCCTTTGCTTTTTAATTTATATATACTTCAAATTTAATTCATAAATTATTTTACTATGTCTTTGCTTGTAAGAATTCATAAAAATAAAAAAATAAGGAGTAAAATGTTACGATTTTTACTGGATTATTCAAAATAATACATGCTAATAATCGTTTGTGCCACTCATTCAAGTTTTTCTTCCATCTCAAATTGAAAGTCCGGTTTTACTTTAGTCTTATTTAATAATATACAAGTTGTACATGATCAATACTTTACAACAAGTCAACAAAACTTATTTACCGTAAGATTTGGTATTATTTTCTAAAAAATAACTGGATAATTAAATTAAAACATATCTAATGGATAATGAAATATAATTGTGTTGCTTAGATTGGAAAAATAATCCCAGTTACGACATCATCAAAGTTAGCCCAAAAAAAATATTATTTTTATTTTTATTGGTGGTTGTATCCCCAAAAAAAAAAAAAAGTTAGCCCAACTGCCAAACCATAAGGTCTGGTCAGAGAACCCCTACTTTTAAAAGGGCCCAAAATATCTCTAAAGGGCCAGTGAAATTGTAGTGACTATATTAAGGCCCATATATGTTTATTCGGTTTTAGTTTTGGTCAGTTTTTTAAATCTTAAGACTCTATTTAATAGCAACATAAAAAATAAAAAGAAAAATAACTAATTTAAATGAAAAGATGGAAAATAAGTTGAGGTATGTGATGAGATTAACTCTTACTTTTTGCCTTTTTCCATGACAAAATTTTCTTTGGGTGATGGTGGAGAAAAAATTTTCACAAAATATTAGAGGATGGAGGACATATACTCACAAAAATGAGTATGAGATGGAGAGTATCTCATCATATGCCTCAACTTATTTTCCATCTTCTCACCTAAATTAGTTGTTTTTATTTTGATTTTTCATGTTACTATGAAACGGGCCTAAATTAGTAAATTTATACTTCAAATCCTATAATTTATGAATCCTATAATTTATGTTAGAAGCAATATTCAAACTTTCTATATAAAATTATTATTTTAAACTTTAAAACACAAACAAAAACTCAAACTCAGCTATTGCAAATAAAGTTAGAGATCAGAATGTTATGGGCCAATTCCAGTTGGAATTGGCTATGTGCTCACAGGCCCAAGTTATTCCTTTAATTTCAAAATTAACAATAACATTTTGATTAAGATTAATGGTATGAGCACATTTAATTTTTAATTAGAGTGCATTCTATTAAAGTAAAATTTATCTTTTACCATGTTAATTTACTATTAGTATAGGCACACTATATTCTATTAGTAAGCAAAAAAAAATTGAGCATTACACTAAAAACCAAAATAGTTTCTAAACAATTAGGGTTGTCTACATCCTTATGTGAGTGATTGGTCATTTCTTGTAAATTCCTTTGAGTTGGCTCTATGCTATTGCAACACCATCAAAGTTTTTAGTTGGCATAATGCTAGGATATATGGAACCTTGTGGAGCTACTACACTTGTTCACCTTTTCTTCTTTTTTTTGTACAAGTAAATGAAACTATTTTGCACACAAAACCTTGTTAATAAACCACACTCGGCTGTGACAAAACACCTAATCAAAATTTAACAGCACAACCCATTTAATATAATTATTATACAGCTAGATTTAATCATTTAGGTTCAGTTTGATTGCAAGGTGGAAAAGGAAAATAAATTGGGTTAGTTTTGATGAAAAGATGGAAAATAAGTTAAATGATAGAAGTGATATCCTCTTGATTTTTAAGTTTTTCCATGATGAAATTTTCTTTGCTTAGTGGTGAGTAAAAATTTTGCACCAAAAATATTAAAGGATGGATGATATATACTCATAAAATGAGTAGCATCTCTTACTTTATTTTCTATCTTTTCACACAAATTAACTAAATTTATTTTCCTTTTACATCTTTGTAATCAAACGGAGCTTATAGTATAACAATTAACCGAGCAGCTACCAAATGACAAAGAACCAACAAGAAGCAATAAACAAGGCAGCACCCAAATAAAGCGTCCCTAAAAATCTATCTGCAAATAATCTAACTTTTGTTTTCTTCCTTGATGCAAATAATTGAGTGTGTAGTAAAAATAGTTTGTTATTTAAAAGTCATAAAATATCTACATAGAAGTATACCGTACATAGTAATGCTTCTCTAAAAAAAAAAAAAAAACCTAGCATATATAACTCGATACAAAGTCTAAGTTTGTTAAGGGTATATATAAGTTTGTTAAGTTTGTTATTATCTCCTATTGTTTGAATTGGGAAAAAGGAGAGGAAGAAAGAGGATGACTTAAACCAGAAATATGCCCTATAATACGTAAAGTCTTGAAACGTCATTATAATATACAATGACGGATCTAGAATTTTATGTTAAGGGCAAAAAATATTAATGCTAATATTTTAAACTTATAAAGGCGAAAATAATTCTTGGCTTGTGTTTTTCCACAATGAGCCAATAATGATTTTAGTATCACTTAAAAAATTAACTTAATTATATATGGCGGGCCTAATTATTAGCATGTACTAATTAATAGTAATAACAATGATAATATGCATATAATCAACAAGTTTTCTTAGATATATAAAACAAAAATGAGGTTTCTAAATATATAGGAGCACCACTGATAAGATATTGCATGACCAGTTTCTTCTTTTTTTAGATACAAGATATACTTTAGTCAATTGATTGAGCAATCTCATATGAAAAAATATGGCAAAACAAGAAGAAACAAATTAAAAACTTACTAAAAGAATAAATTATCCTTATTAAAGTGTAATTATCCCTATTGTCAATGCACATTTTAGGTTCTATATTATTCATATATGCATGGTTTACAAAATTTCTACAAGTGGTAAATCAATAGGGACAACTTGAGACTATATATCATACTAGCTATGTTCACATCCTTTTATTATAATTGCAACATAACATGTTTACTTAAAGATACAATGTTACAAGTTGCAAGTCGCAGCATTGATTAAGTGAAAACTGAAAATTAAAATTTAAAAACATACATGGCAATTGAAAATACATGTCGATAAAGATTTACCATACGTTCATATATGCATGTATTCCTGGGCTGGAAGTTTAATAAGGTTAAAGGGAAGTTGCATTGAAATTGAGTTAACAATGTTTATTATAATACACGCTTGTAAAGATAAATAAAATATACATGAAATTTGTGAATTTAACTTACTTGTTATTGCAATGATAAAGAAATCAAATAGTCCATGAATTTGAATGGCAATTGAAAATGGTGAAATGATAAGATTGATAGAATAAAATGATAAGGAGAAGATTGATACAAAATTAGGGTTTTCTAAATAATAGATGTGCCCTTATTAAAGTGGTAAAAAAAAATTAACTTAATAGGATATGTGTCCTAAATAAAAACTAGATGTACCCACACCATTAACCTTTGACTAAAGATATATTTGAAGTTTTCTTTTTCTTTTTCGTAAAAAAATTAATTTGTAATTTTGTATTTCAAAAGGAAGACAATTTGGCTCGTGAGTTTTAAAAAAAAACTAACCATATATACGTAATGTTACAATGTATATAGTTATTTCCAAGATTCTAAATTAAGAATTCATACTTCCTCCGTCTCAATTTAATTGTCCCCTATTCTATTTATAGATGTCTCAAAATAGTTATCCACTTTTCATATTTAGTATGTCATTAATTATAACAATATTTTTATTTCTATATTACCCTTTAAGCTCCTCACATTTTTTTTTATTTTTGGTCATACCACCTTTTTTATGAGAAGAAAAATAAAGGACATTTTTGAAAATAAATATTATCTCTTAGAGTAATCATTATGTCTCCTTAATTTTTTATTTTTTAAAGTGTGATAATTAAATTGAAATGGAAGGAGTATTTCTTTGTAAATATATCACAATATAATATAATTATAATGGAAAATGGATTTTTGATTCGGGGATGAATGAATTATTTTATATTGCATCAAGATAATGGAATTGAGGAATTGATTAGTTAATGGAATTGAAGTCCTAAATTGCCCGTCCTATCTTTCATTTGTTTCCTTAAAGGATAAGGCACAAGTACTGCCAACTCTTTTTAAATATGGTGCAGCTGTAGCCTAGCTGGTCATAATTATACTAGCACTGAATCCACAGTAAAAATTAAATTCCCACTGGCATTCATCTAGGAGAATCAAAATTTTATGTACTATAGGTTTTATTAAATTAGGGTGGTGATGTTGGCACTCTACAAATTTTTTGTTAACACTCTTATTTTTATTAACACTCTCATTTTTATACTTTTATCTTAAGAATACTCTCATGTTATGCCTAGCAATCCCACCACTCTCACTTATTTTTAGGAACTAATCTCATACTTAATTAATTAATAACATGATTAAGTAATTAACCACATAATAACATAAAACAAATTACCCCAAACTAACCCCAAAATTTATCCACCATCTCTACCATCTTCTCAAACAAACAAAATTATCATCTCTACCATCTTCTCTATCTAGCAACAAATTTTGGTAGCACCAAAACAACAAATAAAACTTGGGAAGAATGGTATAAACAAAACAAAACAAAACCTCCATTGATGCAAAACTCAAAATTTGAAAATAATAGTAGAAAAAAAAGAAACTTTGTAATAAAAGAAGGAAAACAAGCAAGAGAGACATACATATTTTTATTTTGTTTTATTGTTTATATGATTTTTATAGCATACACATCAAATATATAAACAAAAAATAAAATTTTATGTTTAAAACATGAAGAAGGCTTACTCGGTTCTCCGTAACCGAGTTGCAGGCTTGTACACTCGGCTGCTCTCAACCGAGTATGAAATCTCATAAAATGTCATGCTCTTGGAACCTTCATTCGGTTGAGAGCAGCCGAGTGTTGTTATATTATGCTCGGCTGTGAGCAGCCGAATGACATTAATCGCACTCAGTTGCTCTCAACCGAATGAAGGTCCCGAGAGCATTACATTTTATGGGATTTCACACTCGGTTGAGAGCAACCGAGTGTACAAGCCTGCAATTTGGTTATGGAGAACCGAGTAAACCTTATTCGTATTTCCTTTCATTAACTTTTTCTTATTTGTTTTCCTTTCCTTATTTTAAAGTTTCTCTCTTTCTTCTACCATTATTCTTAACTTTTGAGTTTTGCATCAATGGAGGTTTTGTTTATACTGTTCTCCTCAAATTTAATGTTTTGCATTAATGGAGGTTTTGTTTGTTGGTTTTCTTATCTTGTTCCAAAGTTTTTTTTTTTTCCTTCCATTCTTCTCAAGCTTACCTTTTTGCATCAATGGTGGAGATCAAAGTTTTGTTGCCTATTTTGGTAGAAGAGAGAAATTTTGGAGGGAAATTAATTTGGGGATAAATGTTTGATTAACTTTGGAGGGAGATTTTGGAGGGAAATTAATTTGGGGATAAATGTTTGATTAACTTTGGAGGGAGATTCATTAACTTTTGTTTTAAATTAAAACAAGTGGGTGAAAAATTAGTTTAGGGTTAATTAACTTTTTTACTAGATTAAATGAAGTGGGGTGGAAATAACAATTTACCTTTTTTTTTGAGTGGGAGTGTTACCAATAGATATTGGCGGTGCCAACATCACCACCCTTAAATTATTGAAAAATGCGTACTTACAATTTTTATCGTATATTTTTGTAAGATATATTGCAATTTGAGTTATATTTTAATTAAATTTTATAAAAATATAATTCATATAATACAGATTAATAAAAATATATTATAAAAATATTTGATAAACGTAACACTACTCTAAATTATCTTTTAATTTGGCTGAAGGGACTAATCTTCAAGGAAAGTAAAGAATGAAGGGTGAGTTTGGCGCATCGGATAAAGAGATAAGATAAGTTAAGATAAAGATCAGATAGGATAATAGTCGAAATTAGTCGGATATAAATTATGTGGGATATGATAAGAAATGAATTAGTCGGATAAGGATTAAGTGGGATCGGACAGAATAAGACTAATCGGATAAAAATTTAATAAATTTTGCATTTGACGGAGTTCCTGATTATAAGTTCAGATATTATATAATACAACTTGCTTTTCTTTTAAAAATATATACAATTTTAATTGTTGTCCACATATAATTTTTTTTTGCTAATGTGATTCTCCTATTTATAAATAATTTTCGTAAAAAACTCTTCCGGGAGAAAAGTTATATATAACATACAATATTTATGAACTAGGCATTAACTACATTTTCAAATTTTAATGTTACCCTTTTTTAAAAAAAATAAAAGTTTCTTATAAATATATTCATTTAATAAAATAAAAATAAAAATATTATATTATATGAGAAATAAATTTTATTAGTTAAGTTCCTGTGATTTTTGGTGGTTGAAATTTTCATTAATAAATTTGATTATCTAAAAGGCGTAAAGAAAAATATCAAAATAAAAATTAATTTTTATATTCATTTTGTTATTCAGCAACCATGGGACAAAATAATACCACATATAGGAGTGGTATATATTTATCCGATTCTAAAGAAAAATATCTTATCCACTCTTCCGCCAAACATATGATAGAATTTATTTGTCCTATTCTTTTTGACAACAAACACTGAATATGATTAATTAATCCAATCATACTTTTAATCCCGTACGACAAAAACACCCAAAGTGTTGGGTTGTAGGGTTGGTATATTATTTTTTATTTTATTTTTATACAAACCAATTGCGTATTAAAAAGTACGATCTTAAATTTCTGTCAATGAAGCAACTGCAAAATGTTTTATCTATATTGAAAAACATAGTCTTTATATTTACGGTGTGCCCATGTAAGTTAATTTCTGCTCTAATTTAATTTGAAAAGCTACGAATTAAGTCGACAAACATGCTCTTAAAATAATTAATGTTGAAAGCTATGAACATCAATTATATCAACCGAACATGTCATTTTCTCATAATTAAATATTACCCAGACAGCTATAAATTAAAACTCACGCCATTCAAATTCAGGAAAGGAAAGGTACAAATATATTAATTCGATAAGGCTTACGTTTAATGTACCAAAAACCTCCTTTTTAAAGTAGTTGTGATTATTAGACTACGGGAAATTGTTCCTTTTTAGTCAAAAGACGAAAGCAACAAACAAAGCATAGCATTATTAGCACCAACCTAGCTAAAGTTACTAGCAACTTGCTTTACATTTAAAAAAGAAAAAAAATATATTGATTTTAACAAACAAAAATACAGCCATGCATACATCCAAGAACAAGGTCGTTATGTGGTCGAACGAGGGTTGGTTGTATTACTAAAGATTTTAATTTTTAATTATACATCCTAGATTTGAAAATATGTTAGTATGACATTCTCACTTAAATTTTTTTTTGACAAACAAAATAAAAAGTGTTTATGCGGTAAATTTAAATTAATCCGTGTAATTTTACTTAATAATGATATGTTCAACTTGATCACTTAAACAAATTAGATTTAATTTTTCCATTGTAAAAAACTAGCCAAACAATGATGATATATGTTGATTAAAAAGAAAAAAATTATGCAATGTCATGAGAAAACTTCTAGATCCACAAACTAATACTTAAAGATTGACTTTTTTTTGAGGGATTAGTTTGCACCAGCAATAAAGAACATTAAAGTTGTAAATGAAGAGATTGTGATTTATTTTTCATACTATAATAATAACAAACTGTATAATAAAATGCAGAATAATTCATTGTTCATGTACCATGCACCATTAATCCAAACCAAAAAAACCAAGAGAACATATTTAATTACATAAATAAATAAAAAAATATTCAAAAAACACTTTGCACTACATTTAATTCTCAACCAACCAAATGCAACCTTAATTATAGTTGCAGTTCACTTGTACAAAAGAAGTAGATTACAAAAGGAAACAGGATCAATAATCTGTTTGTAGAAAGTGCTGGCAGCCTTATCTATGTCGAAAATGACTAAAAAATTGGGTCCATCGTCAAAGCTGAGTGGTCCATTTGCAAATAATAGATCGTGTGTGTTGCTTCAACTCAATGAATTTGTAACGAGTTCAAATTTGCTATTCTTATTTAAGGAAGATGATTGTGATTATACTCTATGATAATTAATTAATATTTTTAAATTGAGTATTTATCAGATAAATTAAAGTGTTTTCATCTAACAAAAATTCTACTGGATATATCGACTAATCTCATGACAAAATTATCATGAGCCACATTGAAAGAGTGTCAACAAATTTAAGTTTATGTATCTTTTTATCGATATTTTTTTATTATAATAGTAATTTATATCTAATGCATAATTTTGCATTTCATGAATTATTTGAAGTTTTTTCTTTTCTTTTTTATTTAAACTTTGTTATTGTCTTATTTTCTTTCTTCAAAAAAAAAAATTGAAAGAAATGTAACTATGTTAGTAATAAGGCTTGAAATTAACCTTTACTACTGTATTTGTTTTAATTATTGATTTAAAATTATTTATATGCGTGCACATAGAAAAGGTCATTCCCAAGTTCAATCAAGTACGTACTGTCCAGCTAGTGCTTCTCTATTATGTAAATCCAAACAAATTACTACAACATATATATATTATATTATATTATAAATAAAGAAGGGAAAGAGCACAATGCACAAGTAGACAAATGCCCATGTGGAACATCAAGGCAAACGACGCTCCTGTGAAAAATTCCCTTTGTTTCCAACGTGCAAATGTCTTTTCGATATAATCAATCAAACTCCCTTTCTAATCTAAATTATTTGGGCATGCTACCTATTTATTTTCTTTGAATCAAACTTAACATTATTAAGCAACATTCAAAAAAATTATAAACATCATAGCAAAAATTAATTTATTTTTTGTTGCGTTATCAAGTCTATAAATATATATATATATATATATATACACAAGTTGCAATTGTGTGTCTTCTTTAAAAAAGAAAAGACAGATAATGTTGTATCCATTTAATATATTTTAGAGTTAATTAGCTATTTTACATTTTTATATACATTAGATGAGATAAACGTTGCACTTATACGTTAATACGCCAATGGTAACTCATTCAAATTCAAAGGTCGTGATTTTAAATATCACCAATTGTAAACGTATTGAAAGACGTATTTAGCAACGGGAATTAGAATTGGTACATAGTTTATAATTTTATTGTCTGGATAAACCAAAAATGTGGTTTTGAAATTTCAGTAAAATTACAAAACAAAACCATTAATTTTAAATGATTTAATTATATTAAAGAAATAGAGTTTTTCAATTTTAATTCTCATTATTTTCTTAAAAAAAATAATAATAATATCACCCTCAATCACCACCACATCCACACCTCCACTACCCACCCCACCTCTACGCATCTAACCACCACCCTTCACCCCAACCCCACCCCACCCAACCCAACCACCCCTGTGACCTTTTATCATCTTCTCGTGCGTACATATATATATATATATATATATATATATTATGTATATATACATAATATTATATATATATATATTAGGCAAAATGACTAAAAATAATAACGAACTTTATCTCGACTTTCACTTAGGTCATTTAACTTTTTTTCGTATCAATTATAATAACAAACTTTTGACCGTTTATCAGTTACATCCAAAATGTAACTTCCGTCCGTTAAATCTTAACAGAGTGCTTATGTGGCTAACGGGAATACTTATGTGGGCAACAAAATATGACGTGGCTTATTAAAAAAACTATAACACATAAAAAAATGAGACCTTCCTCTCTATCTCTCCCCTACCCCTCCTCCTTCCTCCACCTTCCTCCACCTTTTCGACCTCATCACACAAACATCAGTTGGCTTGAAACTCCACATCAGTCGCTGATTCTCTATGCACTTCATTCATCAAATGCCATTCACTAGATTCCAACCTAAATGATGAAGCGTCATTTATAGTTTACGCATTTCATCTCTAACACAACCATATACATTCCAGCTACCAAACCCAAAACTGCCAAAAAAATTACACCGAACTCACCCAACAACTGATTGAAAAATTAGTGATGTATGTCTATATGTATATACATGTTTGTGTGTGAAATCACCAAACCCTACACATTATTGCAACCACTGTTGATGTTGGTCTCCGGCGACAGAGAGAAATTCAGATCTCTACAACTAGGCTTTAACCAAAGATGACCTCCAATTTCACCTCTCATGTTTGACGCCGGGGCAAAGATTACGAGGGTGGAGGTGACCTCCGATTCCAGAAGAGAGAAGAGCGAGAAAATTGCTGTCGGTTAGGTGAGTTTGTTTGATTTTGGGTTTGATTTTGCAGTTAGGGTGCTTGGTTTTTTTGTGGCAGAATAAAAAGACCCGGAGAAAATAATCTGGTGGCCGGACAGTGGTGGTCAGAGTGAATGTGACCAGAGAAGAAGGAAACAATTAGGTAATTAACTCATAAGATAATTAAATATTTTTAAAATGTATAACTTATTTGAGTGATTGGGTCGGAAAGGTGGAGGGAGGAGAGGAAGGGGAGGGGAGAGAGAAAGAGATGAAGTTCTCATTTTTTTTGATGTATTATTTTATTTTTATTTTTTTAATAAGCCACGTCAGATTTTGTTGCCCACATAAGCATTACGTTAGCCATATAAGCACTCCGTTAAGATTTAACGGACAAAAGTTACATTTTGGATGTAACTGATAAACAGTCAAAAGTTTGTTGTTATGATTGATACGAAAAAAAGTTCAATGACCTAAGTGAAAGCCAGGGTAAAGTTCGTTATTACTTTTAGTCATTTTGCTTATATATTATAATTTAAAAAGAAAAAATGTATACAACTTAGTTAATTTATGAATATTATAATTTATAAGATATACTGCTTATTCAACATACACATATATTTATACACACACACATAATATACATAGTACCATTATTTGTTGCCGCAGAGCTGTCAATTTTATCCACTATCGAAACTCTGACAATAATTGACACAACTCTGGCGACTTCACCGGAGCTCCGGTGAAATTATTGAAGCTCCGACAATAGTCGCGGGAGCTCTAACAGTGGGTGGAGGTGGTAAGCGAGGCCGAAAGACCTTCCTTTAAACCATTATCTCTTGGAAATTTAAAATTAACTATACAAATTATACAAACAAACAAATTTATAAATATAATATAATTTTAAATGAAAACTATGTACAATCCAAGCAGCAGTATTACTAATTCTATAACATTATAATTATAATAAAATTTTAAAACCATGTAACTAAACGTACTCTTAGGCCTCGTTTGATTCGGGTATTAAAAAGTGGGATGAGATTGTTAATACCACTTTTTTTATAATACCTTGTTTGATTCGCACAAATGTACTGGGATTACTAATATCGGTATTAACTTAATACCACTCTTTGTGGTATAATTTAATACAGGGGAGAGGTGGTATTATTTATCTAGGATTAAGAAAAATGAACCATATATTTTCAAAAATGTCATTACTACTATAATATTTTCAAAAATGCCACTACTACTACTATATTATTATTATTTTAATTTATTTTTTTAAAAAAATTAAAAAAAATTTTTAGTCCAAAATATAATCCTGTATACGAGTTACAGAATCAAACATGGTATTAACATCAACATGAGATATCCCAGTATTAATACTGCATGAATCAAACAAGGTATTGGTATTAAATTAATACCAGGATTAATAGTCCAGTACTATTAATAGTGGTATTATTAATCCCATTGATCCTAATACCCGAATCAAACGAGGCCTTAATGTAATAGAATGGGTGGATTTCACAAATGTATTAGGGCCCGTTCGGTAGCGTTTTTAGAACCCGTTTTTGTTTTTTGAGTTCAAAAACGGATAAAAAATGCGTTCGGTGGGATATTGACAAAAACGCGAAAAACGTTTTCGGAAAATGAATTCAAGTTTAAAGCATAAAACGCAAAAACGCCAAAATGACGTTTTCACCATTTTCAGTCTTGTAATCTTCATTTTCACTGTTTTCGTTCTCGGAAAATGTTTTCACTATTTTCGTTCTCGGAAAATTCATTTTCTTATTTTCATTTTCTGAAAACATTCTCGGAAAACATTCTTCGAAAACGTTACCGAACGGGCCCTTAGGTACATTTAAATACTTATTAACATACTATAACATTAAGTACACTTACATAAGATAATTTAATGTCATATGTCACCAACTTGAAATAAAAATGAGGGCTAATGACACACCCAATACACTCACTAGCATTCCCCTCCAAAAGTGCATTTACTTTACTAATAACACACACCTTTGTTTTTTTATTTACCCAATAATTAAAGCATTACAACATTTAACCCATGTCGTTAACCCCTTCCTCCTCCTCCTCATCCTCTTTCTTCTTCTTCTTCTTCTTCTTCTTCTTCTTCTTCTTCTTCTTCTTCTTCTTCTTCACCATCTCTCTCCTCCTCTCTCTCCTCCTCCTCCACCACCACCACCTTCATCACGATATTAGGCTTAATCTCTAAAAAAATGTATGAAAACTGAGATATACGTCATAGAAGTCACATGAACAATAAAAATCGTAAATAATGAAAAAATAATCCAAAAAAGGGACAAAATATGTACGAAGGTCCACTCGGCCAACTAAAGCCAAGTGCACAAAACTCCACTCGGTTGATTTAAGACAAATGGAAAATATGACACTTGTTTCTTTATGGTCAAGTCTGTGTAAAATAGATTTAGTTAAAAATAATTCAATGTACTCGGTACATTTCGACCGAACACACGATAACTCTAGGTTTTAAAAATAATGCAATGTACTCAACTGATTCACGTCGAGTACGCTACATTGTGTACAGTCCATGTGGCCCAAGTGCTCAAAAAATTACTTGGTTCTGGTAAATTGAGTCCGAGTTAAATTTTTGAAAAAAAATTGATGTAAATAGCATAAAGAGATAAGGGTACCTTAATTGATCTTGAGAGATAGAAGAGAAAGAGGTAGCGGTGGTAGAAAGGCGGCAGTGGTAACAATGGTAAAGTGAGAAGAGTTAGGGTTTGGAAAGGACTAAATTTTATTTTTTTAAAAAAATGTTGATTATATTATTAAATTTATAATTAATTACCATTAATAATATTATTAGTTATTATTAATTACTAAATGCGTGCTCATTTGGTGAGAGTAAAATATAGTAAAAGAGTATCAGTGGATATGGGAATGTTACGAAGAAAAGCCCTCCAATAAAAATGGTAGCCACATGTATCAATTAGACACACCGTTTAGCAATACAAGCGAACATACCATAGCATATCTCTCCCAAAATTATTAAATAATCAGATTCAAAAAATAAATAAATAAAAAACTTATTTCTACATTTTGGGAGTGTGATTAAAGGGAAGTTATAATAAAGACAGTGGATTAGGCTTTACAAAATTGGGCGCTTGATTTCAGGAGAGAGAGAGAGAGAGAGAGAGAGTCACTTTCTGTGGCGGCCAAGGTGGTGGTGTTGGTGGCGGTGGAGCGTAGCTATGAGGAGGAAGCGATCTAGGGTTTACTTGTTAAATTATTACCAGAACATGGTCGATTTTTGTCCTCCTTTTTCTCCGATCTGAAATCTTTTCGCTATTAGATATATATATATATATATATCCGATCTAACACATTTCGGATATTTTGTCTATCTTAGTTGTTTCTGGTCCAATTTCGTTCATGTTATTTGTAAAGGTTGGTTCTTTACTGTTTTCTTCATCGGCATTTTCTCAATTTAGGGCTATTGTAGACTGATTGTATTGTGAATTTATCATTATCCTACTTTTTGATTTTGATGTGCATGTCGTAATCTTTGATTCTTGTGTCGAAAAATCTTGTAATTGCTGCAAAGTTCTGATTTTTATAGGAGGGTGACAGATATTGTGTAACCATTTATTCGCAATGTATCACCCATTAGTGTTGCCTGCACTCATAATTCATATATAAAGAAGAAGTCTTATAATTCATGTCAACACAACTTGGAGATTTCAGTCTTATTATTTGCAATGGTGTATTTGTTTGAAGGAATCTGAAGTTTTTGTGATAATAGTAAAATCTTATTTTACAGCTGATTTATCATCAAAAACACGCTTTACTTTTTATCTTTTCTAAAAGGGCAGAGATGATGTTCAAAATTGAAGTTGCAATCTCAAAATTTGCCTGTTAAAAAACTTGAAAGTAGATATTATATACAGGAAGCCTATTTCAATTATGATTTTTGGAATTTCCTCCTAATTTTAGTTTTTCTTGTATGAGTAATGTCACCCATCTAAGAAATAGTCTGTCAAAAGCTTTAGTTGCTGCTGATTT
Source organism: Lonicera japonica (assembly GCA_021464415.1). Lineage (NCBI taxonomy): Eukaryota > Viridiplantae > Streptophyta > Magnoliopsida > Dipsacales > Caprifoliaceae > Lonicera > Lonicera japonica. The sequence goes on from CM038464.1 coordinate 46,061,864, forward strand.
TGTGTTTTACTTCGTTCCATATGTTGCTCAATTTCCGAGATTTTATACAAATAAGTTTTGTGATGTATATCATTTGCTGCCTGCAGTCGAACAATTGAAGGAAATATTTGAATTAAGTGATCAGTGGAGATGTCTTTCAAAAGCATTATAAGAGAGTTGAGAGAGATGAAAGATGGGATTGGTAGCACATCAAAGAGGAGCGTTGACGGGAAGCATTGGCGCAACCGAACCCGTTCTCATATTGCCCCTGATATAGCCCCCTTTGAACCAATTGAACAAGGCCGGTGGGCAAACTTACCGCCAGAGTTGCTTTTGGATATAATACAGAGGGTAGAAGAAAGTGAAGTATCGTGGCCTGCAAGAACTGTGGTGGTATTTTGCGCGGCGGTTTGTAAGTCCTGGAGGGATATCACAAAGGAGATAGTCAAGACACCGGAAGAATCTGGAAGGCTCACCTTCCCAATTTCTTTGAAGCAGGTTATTTTTATCGCCTCTTCAATTCTTGTTACTATGTTTTGTTGGTAAAATTATTGATTGTGTTATTTTGCTACCTTTGACTGTTGTATAGCCTGGGCCCCGTGATTCTCCACTGCAGTGCTACATAAGAAGAGATAGAGCAACTTCCGTTTACCATCTCTACTTTGGTCTGATGCCGTGTAAGTAACGTTATTCACTACTTTGGTCTGATCCTTTGAAGTTTCTAACACTTGACATGTTTAGGACAGCAATTTTGTGTGGCAATTCACCTGCAAATATGGTTTCAGATATACTTTTGCTTGATTTGAAATTTCATTTTGATGGAATTGGATATTGGATAATGGTGTCTTAAAATAAACGGTTGAGCTTATACATATGTTGTACCACTTATTTTGTCATTTATCATCTCAATTTTGGCTTGATGCCATGTAAGTATGAAGTCCCTCTAGTGAATTTTGTCTTGATTACTTTCATGCTTTTGGTTTTTGGGATTGATATGCTCAATTTCTTTTCTGTTCCACTTTCCAAAACAATCTGCATTTGATTTAGCATTGTCCTAATGTACTTCCCAAAACAATCTGTATGTTACTCCGTCAGAGCCCCTCAGCTTCTAGTTAAGAGTCCACCCTAACAGTTGATTATGTGGAAATTTGTTTATACTTGAAATGCAATAGTGAAATAGGGATTCTTAAGTTGGGACAGAGGGATTATTTTAGCATTGGTTTAATCTACTTTCTATAACAATCTGTACCCATTTAGAATTGGCTTCAATTATGTTGCTTTGTCTTATAAATTATCATAGGATCAGCTGTGTATTTGAAATGCCTGTACATACCTAAGTTTAGAGATGACACCATGTATTGAGCTTCACTGGAAATGACTGTTAGTAGATGACTAACTATTTAATAAATCACAGCGGAAGATGAGAGCCATAAATTATTGTTGGCAGCCAAAAAGATCAGAAGGCCGACAAGCACAGACTTTGTGATATCTTTGGTTGCAGGTGATTTTTCTCGAGCCAGCAATACATATGTTGGCAAACTAAGGTAAGTCTTAGCAAATACCTATGCAAATCATCCTACTTTAGAAGATAAAAAGAAATAGAGAAATTTAATTACATTCATATGATAAATCATTTTAAATTAATGAAATAAACAAATCATTTTTACCAGGTCTAATTTTCTGGGCACAAAGTTCACCATGTACGACAGCCAACCTCCAACCGCCACCGCCGCAGTTCAACCAGTTAGTCATTTGAGCCGAAGATTCAATTCTAATCAAGTATCTCCCAGGATACCCGCATGTAACTACACCATCGGCACGGTCTCCTATGAGCTTAACGTTCTCCGCACAAGAGGCCCTCGAAGAATGCGCTGCATAATGCAATATATCCCCATCTCTTCAATTCAAGAGGGTGGGACTGCCCCAACACCAACTTCGTTCCCGAAGTCCTTAGACGAGAAAATTTCAATCTCACCGGCCTTAAAAGGGACCGAGCCAATCTCCGATACAAGCTCCTCAATTTCCCAAGACCCGCTCATTCTTAAAAACAAGGCACCTAGGTGGCACGAGCAGTTACAATGTTGGTGCCTTAACTTCAAAGGCCGAGTTACGGTAGCTTCCGTGAAGAATTTTCAGCTAGTGGCAGCAGTTGATCCATCTCACAATGTGTCAGCCCTAGAGCAAGAAAAGGTAATTTTACAATTTGGGAAGATTGGAAAAGATATATTTACAATGGATTATCGGTACCCGCTTTCGGCCTTTCAAGCGTTTGCTATTTGCTTGAGCAGCTTTGACACTAAACCGGCATGTGAATGAGAGAGATCCATGGCCAACTTATGATTTGGCATTCGTGTGGGCATAATGTTGTAAAACTGAGAAACTTGGCTGTGCAGGCAGTAGTAGTTTATCTTGTACCAGGCAGTTGTGATATGAAAGCGTTATGTACTTTGGAAATTTGCCTCCTTTGCCTTGTTTTTATGGTGTACATCACTTGGCATTAGACGTGTAATGTAAACAGGGAGAGCATTGAGATATATATACTTATGGATATATGTATTTCTAATGGAACTGTGCTGACTTTTATTTTATTTAATCCCGATGAATTTTTTTCTCCTAGGTGAAAATGAAATATGTTTCAACTTTGTGCAAGGTAGAAAAACGTTTTACTTATATTCTACCCAAGTGAAACCACCTCGGTTCTCTGCAAAATACGTGTTTGGCTGAGGGCTTTCAAAATCCAAACACATCGCAAGTCAAGTAGTTGCTGACGAGTAACCAACCCGCAATGAATAGGAGCTATCCTCCCTCTCTTTAGGAAAAAGAAGGAACCAAACAGGGCCTAACTGGGCTAACAATGTATCTTGTGCTCATATTTCTTTTACGCATTTTTTGTTCCTACCTTGATTGTCTTATTGCAGCACTGGTAAGCTAATTGGAGTGGTGTTTTGGGTGGTAAAAGATTTAGAGTTTATAGCAGGTGTTTGTTGCATCTGAAGTTCACTTGTTGATCCTAGAGTTAGGAATGAGCTTTATTTTGTAGATGAATCAAAGTTCATGCTCCACCTCAAAATCATGGATTTTGTGCAACTTTTGCTTTCAACATTTCAAAATAACTATAACAACTATGCCAATTTGTTTCAACAAATTATAAAGTTAATTTATATATTAGCAACCAAGTCAGAGCAATCTATTATCTGTGCACAAGGGCTCTATCATGTGTGTTGATCTAACATTTTTCAAGTGATTAATAATAACAATCTTCCACTTGACAACTCTTCACACGCACTAGACATGATCTGAACACTCATCGTTGATGGGTAAGAGTCCTTTTTCAACAATGTCACTTTACTACAATGTTGAGGAACACTCATTGTCGATGGGTAAGAGTCCTTTTTCAACAATGTCACTTTACTACAATGTTAAGGCCCTAACTACGCTAAAAAAGTACATGGCACAAGCCTGATTAAACAACACCCAAACCTGATATACAATTCATAAACTGTTAAGCACATTACCACAGTATGGCACGGCTAGTTGGCAGGTCATGGCTAGTTTCCACGAAGAGCTCGCCTGTTCATTTTTAGAACCACAATAATAACTAAGTTTTAATCTAACGCGTTTAAATTTGAGGTTTTCTTAAAATGTGCATCAAGTAAAAAATACACACTCAATTTGGAACAGAGGCAATGCTTGTTATCTTATTCCCCGAATGCACATTCCTGTTATTGCAGGATTGCTTTCATGGCAATAAAATGTACAAAACACTGGTGGGATCAAAATTCAACAGAGAGCCAAACAGCGAGCAATTATAAGAGAAAAATACAGTGTTAAGATCTAACAACACCTGACTTAAGAACACCACCGGACACCACCAAAAGCAACTTAATTAAACAGTTCGGTAATTACAGCTCTGATCCTTTTGTTTGTACAATAGATTCAAAAATGTGCACCGAAAGAACTACTGCAGTTACATGTATGAAAAATCACAATCTTGCGCATAAACAGACAGTACATCAGTTGGGCCCGCTGATGTTCATATTTCTATAAGTTACCAGAGACATGCTTTGTTTCCCTGTATGAAACGCATGGTCTTAGATTCTCACCTCACAGTGGAGTAAGTAATGAATTCCCTGGAAGTGAATTGAAATGGTTGTTGTGGAATAGGATTCCTACAAAGAAAACACAATGAAATTCTTTAGTAAGAGAATGGTTGATCAGTTACAAGGGGGAAAACAACGGACAGAGGGAAGATTTTGACTCACGGTCTTGGCCCATAAACTTTTATTTGGCGCACATGGGTATCCCTCCCATTGAGATGATTCGACAACACAGCAATTTGCAACATAAAAGTGTTCACAAAGGTTTCCCTGCCAAAGAGAAGCCAGGAAAACAAAACTATAATTCTACAGTTCACTGATTTATGCAAACAAAATGCCACAAATGTATTAATGCAGTATTTAGAACAGTGCGTGTAATGGGTTTGATAAAAAAAGTTGGAAAATGATTGAAAACGCTACTAATTTTTATAAGAACTTGGAAAAAGTGACAAGTGATTTGGTAAGATTTTCTATTAGTTTTCCAGTTTTTCAATGGAATCCAATTATTTGGGTTATGTGTAAGAAAAAAATTCCATGAAAAAAGAGGAAAAGATGGATAAAATCTTGCCCAATCACTCCTCTCTCTTTCCAACTTTTCATAAAATTAATCTTTTTACAATCCATTTCCACTTTTTTATCCAATGGACCCTAAAAATTTTAAGGCTCATTGGCATCTACAACAACTTTTGCATTGTAAGGAAAAAGTAGACTCAATGCTACTACGTTCTTAAAGAAAGCATATCCATACTGTGGAGGATGAGGGCTGACTATAAAATAACCTTTTCCATGAGATTAAGAACAATAAAGGAGTAGAATAAGAAAAGACAAAAGTTCAATGAGGGTGAAAAAGAATAATTTGAGGGAGAGGGAGAAATGAAAAGAAAAGAAGAATATTTTGGCCCTTACATTTATATAATTATTAAATGGCCGTAAATCTTAACCAATAACACATCAATCGAATTTGCAACGAACTATTAACTCATAACTACATACATCGTCAACTTATCTAAACCAAACAAGAATTCTTTTCTTGTTGTATGTCTTTTAGGGTCCTTTCGATAAAAAAGTTGGTAAGATAAGAAAAACAAATAAGTTTAATGAGAAGTTGGAAAAAGATATGCTTGATTTAGTGAGATGTTCTCGATATTTTCCTCTTTTACCATGGAAAAGTTTTCTTACCCATAGCCAGTGTTCTAAAAGGCGGGCTAGGCGGCGCCTAGCGCTAGGCAGTGCCCGGCTTCCTCGATTAGTGCCTAGGGGGGTGTCTATGTGTTGGGATGAATTTGGCGGGTGCCCAATCGGTATTGGCGGATAGACTAAGTTTTTTATCCTCCTTTTTTTTTTCCTTTCTTTAAAGGAGTTACCTATTTTTCTTTTTGTTAAAAAATGCCATTTAAGAAAACAAATACAATCTATCAACCATCATAACAAACTCATATTGAAACCAAACCCTAGTTAGTAGCCGCAATTGCTAGAAGAGGTAGAAGATCTCACTTTGGCTAATTACAAACTCTATCATTCTACCTTACTTACTTAAGCCTATCTTGAACTTTCTTCTTATTTTTCTTTTATTGTTGCCTTTTCTTTTCACTAGCTTTTCTTTTATTGTTGTTTGAAATAAATTGATAATTTCATATTGATGTGTTTCTTTATACAAGTATTATATACATTTATATTAAAAAAAATGACCACCTAGTTGCCAGGCACTCTATGACCGCTGTAAGTCTGCCTAGCGCCTTTTAGAACATTGCCCATAGCCCAAGGAATTGGATTCCATGGGAAAACAAATAAAGTATTAGAACACCTCACCAAATCACTATCTCTTTTTCCCACTTCTTGTAAAAATTAACAGTGTATTCAATTATGTTCCAGCTGCTGCTGCTGCTTCCTTTTTTTATTTTTAATCAAATTCACCCTTAGTCTTTACTACAGATTCTTGTCGTCCGGTGCTTTCACCAAATCCCTCATCAAGGAAAAAAAGCATATTTATCTTGAGTATTTGAGAGACACTATATCATACTATGTTGACAAGTTCAAACCAGAGGGTGTTCCAGGGAAGGTTAGATGCACCGTGCCTTGACAAGTCGAAATCGAACCAAATCACAATGAAACAACTTCAATATCGCACCAAGATTCCCCCACCCAATGATTTCTTTTGAATGAAATCCATGAAAACGATTGATTTTTTACATTACAAGATAAAGTGATGACAATCATGATCATTCAAAGATCTGGTTGCAAGTTCTATCCTCTTTTGAAACTTTAATATACAGTAAACGAGTCAAAGGAACATTTCAACTTCCAATCTTTATTACTCGAATATCCCTTTTAATAGATGAGCCTAAGAGGGTAAAAGCCAAAATACTTTATTTCATGTTTTAGAAATCCATTGCGATCCAGCTGTCTAAGAAAGAACTTCTCTGCTCTATAGTCATTCCAATATCAACTGTTGTAGTATTCAGGAATTTCAGTTAATTGTACATTTTTTTAATCTCATAATTTGCAGATAAAGAAGTTAAAACAAAAGCCATGATTCATTGCTTACCGAGGATCATTTCCAGACAACGATATATTCACCCAACCAGTAGGCTTGACAAGTTCCACAGTTTTTATCTCCTAAAACAAAATTGCAAGGCCAGAAGCAAAATAAGTTCATCTTAAAGCCTATTAGAAGTACAAGTATGTGTCCCTCTGTTCCAACTCCCAAATTAAGAGTCAAGTTCCCAATTTGGGCATAATTAATGCATCAAACTTCACTATAGTTGCGAAGTTTTAATCTTGACCACTGTCTATGCTGAAATTAGTAACTTCCTCAAAATGATTGATTAGTCTGGGAACAAGGAAGTACACTTCATTTTAAGGTTGGGGTAGCTCCCAAAATATCATTTTAGCTAATTCAGACATGATTAAAACCTAAGTTCAGGACTAAGAAACTAAATTCACCTTCAAGTTGTGGAATCCATCACCAGCTCGTATTGAGATCTTACTAGGGGTGTAGCTTTCATCAAGCTTAAAATCAACATACAGAACAACCAACTGGAAGTGTAAAAAAAAAAAACCTATAATTTCTTTCAGTTACATTAAACAGAAATTAAAACTAATTATGCAATCTAACACCTACTTGGAGCTTCACTTTCTTCTGAAATTGAACATTTACAAGATGAGGTTGAGCTCCATCCGATCTGAAATTCAAATAAACAAATCTTTTAGGGTTTCTGTATGTGCTATACAAATATGGAGTCTTACACGTACATATTTATCAGACGGACATAAAAAATTGACATTCCAATCTGGCAATCACTATTGGACGGAAATGATTTTGATAAGGACGAATGTGATACGACCTCCTCATTTTAAACAAAACATGGTGGTTATATCAGATATGTCAGGTGTTTTTATGTGAAGTGTATATAGATTGTACATCTAGAATTATTGTACAGGTATGTGTGTAGTGTACGTGTGTGTTTTGATAGTAGAAAAATGAATGCTTACTGCCAGTAGGTATCGAGGTTATCGTCGCGAAGAGAAAGGACGCCATTGCCAGGCTTGCAGGAGCTGACACTCCAGGCCGCAGTTTTTCCCATTTCGCGTAAGTCATCGTCGACCAGTAGCTGCTGTATTCCTCCAATCAGCTTCGCTTCTTCTTCTCCTTCCGATGACTCCGTCGCCATTTTTATATCCTCCGCTTTATATGCGCAAGAGAGAGAGTGTGTTTTTTTAATGGAAAATTTGGGAAGAAAGAACAAGAAATCCCTAGTGTTTCAAGTTTGATCGAAGGATGAACAAATAATTGGAGATAGTTCGAAGATGGAAACCCTAAAATTTTCAAGAGGAAAATGAGAATTTGGAAACCCGTGTAGAAAAGAGAGAATTGAAAATCGCTAGAAGAAGGGCTTGAACCTTCGACCTTGTGGTTAACAGCCACACGCTCTAGCCAACTGAGCTATTCCAGCGGATGCCGTGCTGCTCTCCAAAATATATAGTTTTATTTGTTTTTGGCACAGCAGCCAGAACGAACATTTTTCTTACATAAAATTTGACTTATTTATAAATTTATTTGCCTCGTATTTATATTATCACCATCGATCAATATAATTAATGATAAAAAAATAAAATGAATTTATATATAAAAAAATTTTAATATTAACATGTGTTCTTATGACACATGTTAAAATTACTAGAAGTAGAATACAAAAATTTGTGCCATATTTAATACTAATGTATACCCATATGGTTGTACTGTATATCACAATAAAACGAATAAAAAATAATAATTGAATAACATGTAATTTCGTAAAAAATGTGAAGATCGAAGATATAGTTTTGTTATAAAAGACGAAAACAGATTAGGTCTTGCAAAAATGAAACTTGTGCATCTAAAAATATAGCTGTTCTCACTCAAAAAAGGTATTACTTTTATAATTGAACCTGAAATCGCTTCGACCATTTTTATAATATTAATGCTATAAGTGCATGTATTTAAAAGAAACAAATATTATATTCAAGACAAGTCGGTCCCTAATACAAAAAAAAATCGACCCCTATTCGACTCTATTCGAATTGAAACTCACCTGATTGAGATATTTTAATATTTCTAATTTTATCATAGTATCTTCTAATTAATACTAATGAGTTAGAAATATGTTAGGCATGCAATTATAGTTGTAATTATTTTATACATAATTTAATAATTATAATGGACCTTGTTTTGGAGATCTTGATAAACATATTTCAAATATATAAATTTTATTAAAGTTGGATTTGTGGATTTAAAGTTATGGCATTTGAAATTGTGGGGACATAATTTTAGCATTCTCTTTGGGCCGAATTGGCCTTAGTATTTCCTTATGGGCCGAATGGGAAGGACGAGGTCCAGCTATCATAAAAGATAGAAAGGATTACAAATGAGGCATAACAACGTAAGAGGCAATATAGAATATTTGCCGAGTAAAAGGCGATAGCGCGCCCAGCAAAAAGGGACAACCGACTTAAGAAAGGTTCCCGACATACAGACAGAGAATATGCCAATATATGCATCCTAACCAATAAGAAAATAACACATGTAATAATATAGTATAATAAATGCTTACTGCAAGAACGAATAACAAAATGACACGTGTAAAGTGCAAAAAAGTTAGTTACAACAATTGTGCTTCCCTCACATGGAAGGAGGGGATGAGTGTCACGAGAACTACAAAGTATACCCTGAATGGTCATTTTACTTGTGACCTAATCTAACTTGGGGAACACGAAATACAAATCTATAAATAGAAAATGATACTCTTTAGAGTAGAGGAGGAGGAACAGATGAGAGAATTTGAGAGAAACCCTATCATAAAGCTAAATCTAGTTACCATCTCTACCAACTTGGGCCGGACCTATTCTGATATATAAATACACCATTTACAGAAATTTTTTAAAAAAAAGTTATAAGAGATAAGTGTTGTAGAAAAGTAGAGAGATGTAAAAGTTATGAGAATTTGAACACGAATCTCCCGCTACATAGATTGCCCCTCACAGGATACGGACTTAGTGAACCACTAGGCCAACCCCATAAGGTCAAATAAAAGTTAAGTTGGATTAATTTTTTATTTTATTGCGAAAAATCTATTTTTTGTAATATAGATTGAAGAACATATTTCAAATATATAAATTTTATTAAAGTTGGTTTTGTGGACTTAAAGTTAAAATTGATGAGAGATAAATGTTATAGAAAAGTAAAGAGATGTAAGAGTTATGTTTGTGTATATATTTACTGTGTGAGTAAATGTTAAATTAATTTGACATTTTATTATGAGTATAAAAGTGATCTAATTATCTAAAAGTATTTTTATACCATTAAGAATTAATATAGGATATTGGATTAATTTATTATTTTATTACAAAAAATCCTTAGTTTTATAATATGAAAGTCTTCTCTTTCAAAATATAGGTGCTGCAGCTTTTAAGAAATACTAATTTAAAAATAATCAATAGAAAAAATTCCAACTTTTTGTTTAGATTTGGTTTATTAATTATATCCTGAATAAAATTTTGTTTCTTTGGTTTTATTTGATAATAATACGGAAAATGATATAAAAACAATTGATTGATGTAAGAAATTAAAAAATTAATATAGGGACATGGAAATGTTTTCTAGCTTTTTATGTGGAAAAGTTTTTTTTGGCGGTGAGAAAGAAAAAATTTCAAATAAAAAAGAAAAGAAAAGAATGGATGATATTAACTCAAAAAAAATAGAAAGTATTTCACGATATTAATCAACTTTATTTTTCCTTATTGTTTTCAAACGGAATCTTAATAAGAAATGGAGAAAGTAAAAGAACCGGTGTAGTTATTTAGAGAATGTTGATTTTTTATTTTTAGGCTCTGAATCCTCGATGAAATCTTTAAAAAATATGGTTAATTTTTTTTAACTTTGAACGTTAAATATATGATAATTTATAATTTTACCTTTATATTTATGACATGCATCAATTCTTACTGGGACAAAAAAATTTAAATAATGGAGTACCATTCAAATAGAACTTCATTAAAATTATATTAATTAAGCATTCACAATAAAAGACTTGCTTCTTAATGTTTAATGTTAATTTAACTCAACAAGTACGAAAACAAACACAATTCTACATCTTAATACTAATTACACTTTCATTTAATATTAAGAGGTAAAAACAAATATCACCTTAATTTATTTGGGTTGTCAATTTGTCATTGTTAGTACTTAGTGCTAGTATTTTATAATTGTTGTTATATATATATATATAATTTACATTTTAAAACATATTTGTTGGTAAGATATTAACCTAGAGGGGGTGAATAAGGTTTATAGTAAAAATGCATAATTTAAAATGTCAAGATAAATATTTGAAAATAAAATACTTAACTATATATTAAGAAATTAAGCGAATCAAACATTCACAATGTCAAACAGTAAATATAAACAACAATAAATAGAGAGCTTGAGTTTATAAAGATTAAACCGTAGAAGTCAATAATGTTTTGTTTATGCAGTTCGGTTGTTTAGATCATACATCTGTGACCGAAGTCGATACCCAAGAATTTTCATTATACGATATTCTTACGGTTGAAGATCAAACATTCATACAAATGTAATTACCCTCACTACACTCACACAAAAATATCTCTTATTAAAACTATTATAAAACTTTTTCATAAATGAATAATAAGAATGATTTGGTAATAAGGGACGAGAGATAGCCTAGTGATAGGTAAGTTCCCACCAATCCTCAAAGGGGTGGGTTCGAGTCCCACTAGGGGAAAGTGTGAAAACACTATTGATCATCTTTTAAAAGAGGGAAAAAAAAGAATGATTCGGTAATACATACCAATCAATAATAACTCTACCAAAGTGTTTGTATGAATAAGATGAATTACTTTTAGGCCATGCCTTTACACCCTATTGTCCAACCAACTACATAACCCATTAAATGTTGATGTGCCTTGTTACAAAAATAAGTTGGAATCGAAGCTATTTTTAAGTAATGGAGAAAGTTTAATGAGCTAGTAAAGGCTATATCCCACTTTTGAAATTATGACAATAATTAATATAATTTAATCATGTGTCAATATCTCATGAGTTGATGCTAAAAATCTTTTAATTGAAGTTATGTTTTTGAGCAATAAAATTCTCTGATTAAATATTTATAACTTTTAACAACATATTCCTATATCACTCACACACAACATTTCTTCTATTGAATTATTGAAACTCTTTAATGTGTTGAATTTGGAATTTTTGGAACCTTTTTCTAGAAAGATATTCGCCACATCACTTTTTAATATGTCCACATCACTTTGAATAAACTTGAAGTAAGTCCATGCTATCTTTGATCTTTTTGCATAATAAGTAAATGTTATACTATATAGTTTGTGTAAGTTAGATAATAATAACTAGGTTACAGTAAACTTGAAAATCAAACGACCGAACTGTACCAAGTTGCAAAAAATTGAACCAAAAAAAAAAATTGAAACCAAAACAAAGAAACCGAACAAAATATGTTTGGTTCGGGTTTGGGGAGTGACATTGTAAAACCAAACCGAATTATTGCTTATGTGACTCAAAAATAATATTAGTTTACTATCTAAAACTTTATATTTCTAAAATTTACAAGGTCCAATGAGGAATCACTCTTTGAGCTATCATAAATATAATAGTTATATTATAATTGTAAGAGTTAATATTTTTTCTATCTAAACTAAGTATGAGCAAGTATATAATTATTATTTTTTTGACCAAAATAAGTGTTACATTACAATTTATTTATTTTAAAAAATATATATAAAAATCGAACCAAAAAGTTTGGTTCGGGTTTGGGCTAGAAAGATTTAGAAACCGAACTTTTAAATTCAGTTTGGGTTTGGGTATCTTAATTTAATTTTACCTGGACCGAAAACAAAAACACCCCTGAGAATAATAATTGGATTGAATAAATAATCAAAATAAATATAAATAACCAATTTTAAAATAATATTGATTCAACAATATCCATTTTAACTTTCAAACAAGTTAAACTTGTGTCCTGATTGGCATCTTCATTATCCTCAATACAAGAAAGTCATATGTTCGATCTACATGGACGTGGTATTGAATCATTTGTTTGCACCAACCCTTATTGTTATTATAAGCTCATTACCTGTACAAAAAAGTTGCATTACAAATTATTGCTTTATAAAAAAAAATAAAAAATAAGGAGTGGGGTGGGGTGGGGTGGGGGTGGAGGGGGGGGTCGTATTTAAGCATTTATTATGTAGTCTGGCACCAAAAAGTGGTTATAAATTTACAGAGACATAAATATAATGAAACTAGGTTCACCTTGCTACGTTGTCTGACACCAAAAAGTGGTTACAATAACAAATATAATGAAAATAGGTTCACTGAATAAAATATTTTTTTAGGATGGTGATATTAGCACCCCAAAAAATACTTGGTAACACTCTCTCTTTCATCCAATCCTTCACAACCGAATACGATATATGTTACTTGGTTGTGAAGGACCAAATATAAAGTTGATAATGTCTTACTCGGTTGTCAAGAACTGAGTATATAGGCTTATACTTGGCCTTTAAGAACCGAGTAACAGACACCTTACTCGGTTGCGAATGACCGAATGAAAGTGGAAGTGTTAATAAGTATTTTTGGTGACAATAATTTCACCCTATTTTTATGTTTCCTTTTGTTCATGATGAAATATTGTTCCCTTAGTCACAAAACAAAAATATTGAAGTTCTTTCAATAAATTTTGAATTTGGTTGGTACAAAATTATGTGTAAACAAAACAACGTAAGTAAAATCTCTTATAATTCGTTAGCATCCTTCTTGTCATTGTAAAAAGGAGGTTCCTGGTTTAACCTACATAGATATAATTGTTGAACCTTTTGTTTTATAAATTCAAAATTTGTATGAAAAATGTTATATTATGCAGATAAAAAAAATTGTATAATGAATAATGAATATGGCTTTGTATATATATATATATAACTATAATGAATAATGAATTTATGGTTTTGTTTTAAAAAAAATGTCACTAAATGAAAACAATAAATTGACTCGGTCGGTGACTCTTCTCCCTAGTCTTTCATCTTTGTTTTTCCTCTTTAAATCATAGTGATTACAGATTCACAAATTGAATAATAAAAGAATCTAAACCTAGGGTGCGTTTGGCGTGCCGGATAAGGAGATAGGATAGGATAGGGCTAGGACCGGCTCGGTTCTTGAAAATTTTATGAAGAACCGTTTGAAGAACCGTTAATATTATAACGGTTCGGTTCCTACTACATTTTAGCCGAGAACCATTAAAGAACCGAACCAGTTATAACGGTTCAGGTCCTTGAGGTTATTAGTTAACCGTTAATAAAAAAAACCGTTATTAAAAATTAACCGCAAATCTTAAATTAACCGAATAATGATTAACAACCAATATTGTAAAAGAACCATTTATAAACCGGTTTTTTAGTGAGGAACCGTTAAGGAACCATTAAGAATTTCATTGAAACTAATCAAACTATTCCTGTATCCCTTGGAGATCAGTATCTTTTAAGCTAATAGGATTGATTTGGTAATCAAATAATCACCTAAAATAAAACCTTACAAAGAGTTAAATTCAAAAACTCAAAAACTCTAAATGTCCAACGATCCAAGTCCAACGAACACATACGTACATAATTGAGATATTAACTAGTGCAATATAGCATAGTTCAACTTTCAAGTCTTCAAAAACAATAACATAGAAATAATAAAACATAACAACCAAATAACATGTTATAAAATTCAAACACATAAAACTAGAATTAATTCATTCAACTTCAAATTAAGTTTTGGAGGCATTTCCAGCGTCGAACCCTTTACTTCCCTTTGCTGCTTTACTTTTCTTCTCTTCTTGCTCAAACTCTACATTAGCCAATCAATAAAACAAGTAAACAACTAATTGTCCAATTCAAATGAAATTGTGAATTATTTATTAATTGGTATTTAAATTAAAATATTAAATTGAATTTTAAAAGTGGTGAAGTACCTTGTTCAGTGTTTTCAAACCACTCCATTTCCTCAGGAGTAGGAGAATATCCTAGGTTTGTAATTGAGTCTGACTTCAACCAATTTTGTAGACAAATCAATGCCTCAACTGATTTAGGAGTTAAAGAACTCCTATGAGGATCGATTACCCTCTTCCCTGTGCTAAAACTAGACTCAGAAGCAACCGTACTAACTTGAATTGCCAAACATCCTTGGCCATAGCTCGTAAGTTAGGGTACTTTGCTCCGTTCAACCTCCACCATATCAAGATATCAAAATTATCAGTTTGTTTCTCTATGGGATCTAGAAGGTACCTGTCTACTTCATGAGTAACAACAATTGAATTCCTTTCTTCAAGATCCTTTTCCTAATCATCAAACATCATCGCCCTTTTGCCCGAGAGTTTTTGATACCTACTAGATTAGTAATTATATATTAGATTCATGAATTATATATTTAGATTCAACACTTAACTATTTCAGTTCTGCCCAAAAAAAATTAACAATTTATACCTATTGCTGCCACTATCGCTGCCATATTCTGTTATGTCTTTCCTTGTGTTAGAACTTTGACTACCTATTTAGCAATTACATTATAAATTAAATTAATTCAGGCATTTAAAAATTTTAAGCCATATACACTACATTATAAATAAATTAAATCAATACCTGACGCAGAAGCATAAAGGTCAGTGAATGTGATAATCAAGTCCTTTAATTGATCACTATTCTTCTTCACTGTCTCTCTATCTTCATTCAACATCTTCTCAAGAATTCTACTGAAGTACTTAAGCTTGAATCTAGGGTCTAAAACCAAAGCAATATGAAGGAGTTGGTTCATATTATCTACCGTATCAAAATACTTCCTATACTTGGTTCTCATTTGGACTGATATATCAAACAATGTTTTGTCAACATCACTCAAATTGGTTGAATCATTTGCATACATCTCTTCGATCTCAGATCTAATCGTCGCAATCTCAAAGAATGCTTTGTGTGCAGCCGGCTTGTTTGATGCACTAATATTCACAGTAGCTTCAAAGAAAACTTTTAAAAACTTCACAAACGCCACAGCCTTACCCCAATTAGCTTCAACCGGAGGACCGACTCATTTTCTACCTTTCCTTCCTGTGACAAACCCCAAGTCATCTTCCTCATCATCATCATCTTCTTCATCAAAATACCCAATATACTTGCAATCTTCCTCCTCTGCCAACTTATCAAATGCTCGTCTAAGCTCAAATGCAGTCTCGAGCATTATGTAGGTGGAATTCCACCTCGTTGGCACATCCAACACACACACTTTTTTACTCTTCAACTCCTCTTTCTTAATGCATTCTTTAAAAGCATCAAGTCTAGCGGATGAACTCCTAACATACCTTACTGCATTCCTAATCGATGCCACTGACCTCTCCATACACTTCAAACCGGATTTAACAATAAGATTCACAATATGAGCTAAACATCTAACATGAAGATATTTCCCACCCAACACAAGTTGTTTATCATAATTGTTTAATTTCCTCTTTATGTAATATAATGCAAGTTTTTTAGAAGATGCATTATCAACAAAAATTGTTAAAAGCTTCCTAATTGACCAATCTTGCAAGCATTTTTTTAGAAGCTTTCATATTGTTAAGCCTTGATGGTTTGGAATGACACAAAAGTTAATAACCTTTTTGTGCATAGTCCAACTATTATCAATAAAATGGGCAGTCACTACCATGTAGTTGATGTTTTAGATTAAGGTCCATGTATCAGTTGTTAAGCTAACACAATGATTCTTAAGCTCGGCTCTCAAATCTTCTTTCATTGTTTTATTCATGCTTAAAAACATTTTCACCACCGTCTTCCTACAAGGAACTCTCCACTTAGGAATTGCAATTTTACAAAATCTCTTAAACCCCTGTTTCTCTATTGCACTAAATGGCATTTTATCTATAACAATCGTTTTTACAGCCGCTTTAATGCAATTTTCTTGGGTCCAATGAGTAACAACAGCATCTTCACCATTTATATCAATAGCAAAGTGTTTTTGACTCGTTCCCATGTTCTTAACACTTCCAGGGTAATGAGCACAATGTTGTTCTAAGTGCTTTTATAGTGTGCTAGTGCCATTTTTGCTTGGATCAGACGCAAATTCAGAAGAAAAATATTTACATATAGCTATTTTAGTGTGGCCAACTTGTACCTCTACACCGTCTTCATCTTTCATCAAAGGTCTACTTTCTCCATTTAAGTGTTGCCACACCCAAGACCTTTTTACTCTCTCTACTTTCGCTATAATCCTCTTCCTCTTTTATGATTTTGGCTTTGGTTGCCTATTTGATTGACCAACATCTTTCCCCCTCCTAGAATCGCCGCTTGTGCTCTTAAAATTATCGGAATTCGTAGCCATTTAATCTAGAAGAAAAATATGAAAAACAATAAGTCAATAACTATTAAATTAGTGAATTAAAATGATTAGACAATAAGCAAGCTAGATGAAACAGAAAAATAACAATAAGGGATTTAATGTTCAACTCAACTAATTTCAATCTGGATAAAAAAAAATAGTACACTAAAAATGTGATGAAACAAAAAAATCTTAAGCAAGCTAGATGGTAATGCACACATATCAAATTTGATCCAAAATTAGTTTAACAATAGTATAGTGATTTAATGATCTCCTATTACATTTGCACTCACATTTATATAAACAAAAAGTACGTGCATCAAGAGTATAAAATTACACATACCACAATTTCAAATTGATAAAAGTAATAAGTCTCTACCACTAAACCAATCACCCCCTAATTTCTAATTCTTTTTTTTTTAATTTGAATATTCTGAAAATGACAGAATTAATTAATTTTGTGACACGCTTACAAGAAACAAAGAGAGAAACAGAAACAAAATGAATTAATCTCATTCTCCAATTGCTGGCAATAGCTTTCGAAGACTCGAGAGCTTACTATAACTCTAAAATCCAACAAAAATAGAAATTCTAATTCCAGTCTGTTTAATTCAACATTGGTCACTCCTCCAACCCTCGCATAGAATGTGTAACAACCTGCCTAAAAAAGCAGGTGTTAACGGATGCTGTATATAATTAACAATAGAAAAGTAAAGAAAATTTAACAAAATTTCGGCATGAAGTATCCATAAGTACAAGGAAACCCACCCTGTTCAATAAACCATAACAACATAAGGGTATGGAATACAACACCATCTGATAAAAATCAAACCTTAGTAGTCCAACAGGCAAAATACATAACAAGGTTCAACTACAAACCGAAATCCAAGTTACGAAAGAGGTCTAATACAATGATTCCAACATAATCATCCACAAACTAGGAACGAAATACAACCAAGTTCTACAATAATAATACAAACTTCCAAAGATGATACAAGGTTCCCAAACTAAATATTAAAAATACTATAAACTCACAACATAACTCAAATAACAACTAAATCCAAAAAAAAAACATCAGAGGCGACTCTAAAAAGTACTCGAACCTGAGCCACGACCTCTACCAGAAACACGGAGTGTACTTGAAAGATAAATAAGGGAATGAGCCACAACTAGCCCAGTGGGAACTATAGGGAAAGGGAAATGCAATGCATGGGTGTGAATCAATAAAAGATTTGCCACCTTAAACTTATTATAAAAAATTAGCCATTTTTTTCCATTTATAAAAGAAATCCATTTATTATATGCCAAGTGCAACAATTGTTATCCATGTGAGACTCTCACGATAACTGTTCACACGTCCATCCAACTCCTCCTCCTCCTCGACCTAATACCGGTACTAGACGGAATATACTACTCACAAACGCACCACATCTTACCATGGGCCAATGCACTGGTAACCAAATTTTTAGCACCTCATCTTACCATGGGTCTGTGCAATAATATCAATTTAAGCATTTCTATACCGGTGCTTATCCGGTTCTAACAATCTCGTTATCTCACCGCGATTAGTAAATTTGCCAAAAATATTTTCAAGAGGTTGTATTATGTGATCATAGCTTCAACCAATTAATAATCATGGTTTTATATGTATTCAACATGAATCATAATGCCATTTGATTAAAAACAATAATTTATACAATACCGTAAGCCAAACATTGAGAAAAATCAATAGGAAATTGAGAATCAATTCCAAGTATTGAGTACATGTCTAGTAACCAACTAAAAGTGAATTAAAAAGGGTTTATTTTCCTGGAAATTTATTAATTTAAGTAAAATTAGGAGGTATTAGACATGCGTCATGTTGCTTTTAACCATTTCGGTACCAAATTCTCAAATGAGAACACAATTATTAACATGTAGGACAATCGGTCCTCATATACATCAATTACAACTAATGTATCATTGATAACAAAGCTAAAAGGGGCTAATTATATGGCTACAGCACATGCATGAAAAGAAACTCTGAATTTGGTACCGAAATCTAATGATTTCAACTCAATCAATTCAAAACTTTCAATAATTTAGGAGAAGAGGGGAGTTCCCACCTGAATAGCTACAAGAACAGAGGTTTATGGCCTGGCTGAGCTCTAGAGACCCTTCACTACGCACATGCAAGCCTGGAAAAAAGATAAGAGCACGAAGAAGATGAAGATTCTGCACTTTCGGATGAAAAGCTTGAGTTTTGAGCTATGAATCTCCAATAATACACCAAGAATCACCCTCTCTCTCTAGAAAAGACCTTAGGTCTCTCACCCTCGAAACTAAGTTGTAATGGTGGAGAAATGGGTTTAAAAAGGTTTAAATCGAAAACAGGGCGTTAAAAACGAGGCTATGAGGTTACCCACTATAATTTGTCCGTAACTTTTTTCTCGGAACTCCGATCGGGATGATCTTTATATTAACGGAAAGGTAATACAAAGCTCTACAACTTTGTAGAAGGATGTTTCACGCAATTCTGGATAGATTAATACCAGAATTGTGTCGAAGTCAGCGTCGCGCCGAAATGCTACAGGATTTGACAAAAGTAGATTTTTTGTCAATCGACTGACTTCGAGCTCAGTTTTGGCCAACGAGGAGCGTGGATTAGATTTCGGTCAAAACACGAAAGTTGTAAGGGGAATATGATAAAACTATAGGAGTTCACGGAGTAGGATTTGGATAAAAATTGAAGAAGTTATGAGTAACTAAAGTTGACTAAAAATCAACCGATAATAAAAAATTTTAGGTTCGAAAAAATGCCACTTTAATACTCATTTCAATTCCGATAGTGACGAACTTTCCAGAATATTCTTAAATATATAATAAGACATTATAGAAGCGACAAAGTAAATTTTTGGATCTCTCAAAAATTTTAAAAAAGTGTTCGAGCTTAAAATAATAAGGATTTAAATGTTAAACTAAAAAAAAATAAAAAAAATGAACTAAATCAAATGTAATTAAAACATGGGATGTTACAGAATGCATTGTTAATTTGATATTATTTTTTATTTATGAAAGTTCTAAAGCAAATAGGAGCATATATGTACAACCCATTCATATTCATATTCCTATTATAATAAGGCAAAAAAAAATGGAGACTGAGGGACAGAGATAGATAAAACACTAAGCACCAAAATAAAAAATATATATAAATAAAAAAAATGTGAAGGTGGCTGTGACGGAGATAGAGAGAGAAAGAGAGGTAGAGCGACGGAGATAGATAGAGATAGAGTAGCGACGAGTACCTATGACAAGATTGGGGCTGAGAAGTCGTCGGTGGTGAAACGGGGACATGGGATTGGGGCTGAGATGGGGTTGAGGCAACGAAGTCGTCGGTGGCTAAGAGTTTGGGGCAGGGAAGTTGTCGGTGGCTGCAGAAAGGGGGCTAAGGTTCAGGCAAAAGAAAAGAAAGTG
This sequence comes from Lonicera japonica, assembly GCA_021464415.1. Taxonomy (NCBI): domain Eukaryota; kingdom Viridiplantae; phylum Streptophyta; class Magnoliopsida; order Dipsacales; family Caprifoliaceae; genus Lonicera; species Lonicera japonica. Next base: position 46,082,318 of record CM038464.1, read on the forward strand.
GAGACTGATCTTTTGACTGCTTTCAGTGCTTTGTGCCTTTGTTAAATGTTAAGTTTGTTTTATTATTATCAAGTATATATTATATTATATAATTATATATATATATATATATTAATATATATGTGTAAAATTATAAATTGAGATAACGGTTCCTTAACGGTTATTATACATACAAAATATGAAGAACCAAGAACCGAACCGATAATTTTATAACAAGAACCGAACCATTAAAACCATTAACATATTTTCAAGAACTGGACTGAACTGATTCTTAATTAACGGTTCGGTTCTTACCGATTCCTGGTTTTTTTTTTCTAGCCCTAGGATATGATAGGATAAAGGTCGAATATGATAAGAGTCGGAATTAGTCGGATAAGAATTATGTGGGATATGATAGAAAAAGAATTAGTCGGATAAGGATTAAGCGGGATCGGATATGATAAGGACTAGTCGGATAAAGATTTAATAAACTTTGCATTTGATGGAGTTCTGGATTACAAGTCTAGATATTATATAACACAACTTGCTTTTCTTTTAAAAATATATGCAATTTTAATTATTGTCCACAATTTTTTTTAACTAATGCAATTCTCCTATTTATAAATAAGTTTCGTAAAAAAACTCTTTCGGGAGAAAAGTTCTATATTACATATAATATTTACGAACTAGGCATTAAAAATAACTTGTTTTTCTTTTAAAAATTTATGCAATTTTAATTGCTGACCACAATTTTTTTTAACTAATGCAATTCTCCTATTTATAAATAAGTTTTGTAAAAAAACTTTTTTGGGAGAAAAGTTATATATTACATACAACATTTATGAACTAGGCATTACGTACAGTTTCAAATTATAACGTTACCATTTTTTCTAAGATTAAAGTTCTTTATAAATACCTTCATTTAATAAAATATAAATAAAAGCACCATATTATACAATAAATGAATTTTATTAGTTGAGTTATTGTGATTTTTAGTGGTTGAAAATTTTCATTAATAAATTTGATTATTTAAAAAGCGTAAAGAAAAACTTTAAAATTAAAAAAATTTAATTAAATATTATTTTTTATATTTATTTTGTTATCCGACAACCATGGGATAAAATAATACCACCTATAGGGGTGGTATATATTTATCTGGTTCTAAAAGGATAAAATGATAATTAATGCGGAGTGCAATCCAATTCCGTGTTACACCAAACGCGGGATAGGATTTTACCCTTGTACCAAACACATGATATAATTTATTTATATTATCCTTTTTAATAACAAACATCAAATATAATTAATTAATTAATTTAATTCTATTTTTAATTTCGCTCGAACAAACACACTTTAGAGAATTACGCAGTGTCACGGGGTGCCTTCCAACACAACCCGTGACCGACTTCTACACTTCATCAGCACCGTGCATGCGCCCGAGCGCAGCACGGCCCGACAGGCAATGATCGATTGCCCCGCTTCATCAGCACCGTGCACGCGCCCGAGCGCAGCACGGCACCTAGTTTTATTATTCTGTTTAGGTTTCCCTTATGTAAATATTGTTGTTTCCATGTAATTAGATCTAGGAATTTCCTTTGTAATTGTATTCCATTTCCTTTGTAATTGTTTTCTTGTAACTTGTAAGACTCAACGTGCACTGCTACCACTCTGGTATTTTCATTAAGTGGTTATATGTGGGGATAAGACTATCTGCCTCACACCCGAGTTGCCTACCAGTGCACGTTGTTTAGCACTTGCTTTCAAGCTCTTACTTTCTTTCGAACTGTAATAGCTTTCCATGTAATCTAATTTTCTTGCAATGAAGTAATCTCAATTTGTGCTCACGCTCTCTTTCAAATTACTGTTGTTGCATGTTGCTCGTCGATTGTTAACAAAATTCGATCACACTCAACCGTGCTATCGGTTAGCACGGTCGTTCACGCGGCCTCCTTTGTGCCATCAAAGGACGCCCCGTGACAGTTGGTATCAGAGGGATTGTGTTCGATTGCTGCCTTGTGAATCACAGTTAGGTATCCTGTTACGTTACAATGGGAACCAATGGACAGAGAATCGAACAACTCGAAAGAAATGTTGGCTCTCTATTGGAGAAAATGGGTGGATCGCCCTCTCTCGTCGATCGGGTGCAAAGTTTGGAGTTACGCATCCAAAGTATCCCAGCAGGGGATGCATCGGGCAGCTCGCCCGCACTTATCGATCGTGTGCAAGATTTGGAGGAAGGCCTCCAAAATCTTCAGGGAAACCCACCAGGGGATCACTATGGGGAGATGATGGATGAGATGAGAACTGAAATCGATCAACTCACCCAGAAATTGACTATATTGTCAATGGCGGTCGCTAACTCACCAGTTGGAGGTGGGGAGCGTACAAAGATGAAAGTGCCCGAACCCAAAGCATTCACTGGTGTTCGTGATGCTAGGGAATTAGAAAATTTTGTTTTCGACATGGAACAATATTTTCGGGCAACAAAGGTGGACGAGGAGGAAACAAAGATATCCTCCGCGTCCATGTACTTGTCTGGGGATGCCAAATTATGGTGGCGGAACAAGTACAATGAGGTTCAAGCTGGGGAGTGCGAGATTAGCACTTGGGAGGATCTGAAAAAGGAGCTACGTGATCGATTCCTTCCCGAAAACACCTCCCACAACGCACGACAAGAACTCCTTCAAACGAAGCACTCAGGGAGCATCAAGGAGTACGTCAATGCGTTCACCACCATCATGTTAGATATCCACGATATGAATGATGCTGATAGATTGTTCTTCTTCATGATCGGGTTACAACCGTGGGCCAAAACGGAGTTAAATCGTAGGCAAGTGAAGACGTTAACTCAAGCCATATCAGCTGCTGAAAGCCTGCAAGATTACACCACCGGTCCCAAATCAAATGTTCCAAGAAGTGGGCAGACGAAGAATGCGGGGGAGAGAAAACCGAATTCTCCTGCCAGACCTGATTGGAGAGGCAACACACCCACCAGGCCGTTTACCCAGCAAAATAATTACAAAAATGGGAACAAGTTCACAGGGAACTCCCAAACCGGCAATAATGGGAAAAAGCCCTTGAGCCCCGGAACATGCTACTTGTGTCACGGTGCTCACTTCATGGCCAACTGCCCTGACAAGCAACTTCTGAGTGCTCTCGTTGCTAGAGGTGGTGGCATGCTTCCGAAAGCCCCAGCCGCCTCGGGGCAATCTTATCGGACTCAGCAAAATGACCACGCCGAGTTTGAAGAAGAAACTGAGGAATATGAAGGAGCATCATTGGGTGCCTATCAGGGGCAGTTCATTCACTCTTACAACGCAGTAACGGTTGAAGAAGATCCCCGACAAAAAGGGAAAGCAGGTGTGGAGAAGAGTCCTCAAAGAAATGGTCTGATGTATGTTGATATCAAGATCAACGGAAAGCCGATTCAGGCCATGGTGGACACAGGCGCAACGCATAACTACCTGGCGAGCACCGAAGTTGAACGGTTAGGCCTTATCTTAGAAAAAGGAGTAGGTCGCGTGAAGGCCATCAACTCAGCCGCTCAACCTGTCGCCGGAATGGCGAAATCTGTGCTAGTAAAAGTGGGTCCTTACGAAGGGAGAACTAACTTCTCGGTTGTGGTGATGGACGACTTCAAGGTTATCCTGGGGTTAGAATTCTTAAGGGAAACTAAGGCTAGCGTCATGCCCAGCACGAATAGCCTCATGATGCTCGGCAAGAATCCATGCATTATCCCGGTGACGACCCCGTCAAGCAGTGGGAAGTTTTTATCGGCAATTCAACTGAAGAAGGGACTGAAGCACGACAATCCTACTTTTGTGGCTGCACTGAAGTGGGATGAAATTCAGGAGACTTCTGGACCGTTACCGAAATCCATTCGACGGGTGTTAACCGAGTTCGAAGATATAATGCCCGACAACCTTCCGAAGAAGCTACCTCCACGTAGAGAAGTGGACCACCAGATTGAACTAGTGCCGGGTGCTAAGCCTCCAGTTCGCGCAGCTTATCGGATGTCCCAGCCCGAGCTGGCAGAACTTCGAAAACAGCTAAAGGAATTATTGGATGCAGGTTTAGTGCAGCCAGCCAAATCGCCGTACGGGGCCCCAGTTCTCTTTCAAAAGAAACAAGATGGCTCCTTGAGAATGTGTGTCGACTACCGAGCTCTTAACAAGGTAACCATCCGAAATAACTACCCGATCCCTCTTGTAGCCGATTGCTTTGACCAACTCAGCCGGGCAAAAGTTTTCACTAAGCTCGATCTCAGATCCGGGTATTGGCAAGTTCGCATTGCGGCAGGAGATGAGGGAAAAACCACATGCGTCACCAGATACGGGGCTTATGAATTCCTTGTTATGCCATTTGGGCTAACCAATGCTCCAGCCACTTTCAGCACCTTAATGAATCAGGTTCTTAGGGACTACTTGGATGATTTTGTCGTTGTTTATCTCGATGATATCGTTGTGTACAGCGAAAACATGGAAGAACATGAAGAGCACCTAAAGAAGGTATTTGAGAGACTTCGAAAACATGAGTTGTATATCAAGTTGTCGAAGTGCTCTTTTGCGCAAAAGCGTATCAAGTTTCTTGGCCACATCATTGAACAAGGGAGAGTGCAAATGGATCCGACTAAGGTCAAGGTTATTCAGGAATGGCAAGCGCCCACCAATGTGTCGGAACTCCGTTCTTTTCTGGGACTGGCGAATTACTACAGAAAGTTCGTGAAAGACTACTCCAGTATCGCATTGCCCCTGACGGAACTGCTAAAGAAGGCAAAAGTTTGGAAATGGTCGACAGGGTGCCAAGCTGCCTTCGATGCCTTGAAGAAGGCTATGTCTGAAGACCCGGTTCTTGCTCTACCGGATGTGACCAAGCCGTTTGAAGTGCACACTGATGCATCGGATTTTGCCCTCGGAGGAGTCTTAATGCAGGAGAGCCACCCGGTAGCATACGAAAGTCGTAAGCTCAATGAAACCGAGAGGAAGTACTCTGCTCACGAGAAGGAGTTACTCGCAGTGGTCCATTGTCTGAGGTTATGGCGACACTACCTTCTCGGTTCTCGATTTCTTGTGAAAACAGATAATACTGCGGTCAGCCATTTCCTTAGTCAACCAAAATTGAGTTCTAAACAAGCAAGGTGGCAGGAGTTACTAGCTGAATTCAATTTTTGGATGGAGTATAAGGCGGGGTCGACCAATCAAGTAGCAGATGCTTTGAGTCGCAGGGTGGAGTTCAACGAACAGGCTAACGCGTTCCTTAATGCCATTCTTCGAATCGACAGTCAAGTGTCTACCGAAATTCGAAGCAAAATCAAGAACGCGCTACCGCAAGATCCTGTTTCTGCCCAACTATTAGAGATGATCAAGAAGGGGAAGACACGGCAGTTTTGGTTGGACAACGGGTTCATCTCGACAAAGGGAAATCGAGTTTTTGTTCCTCGAGTAGGGGAGTTGAGGCGCACCCTGATTCGAGAATGCCATGATACCTTATGGGCGGGACACCCTGGTCAAGAAAGGACGTTGGCCCTCCTTAAGCAAGGGTACTACTGGCCCCAAATGGAAGATGATGTGGAGAGCTATGTTAGAACTTGCCTGATTTGCCAACAAGACAAAATTGAGCGGAGACAGCCTGCAGGGTTACTGGAACCTCTACCTATCCCGGAACGACCTTGGGAGAGCATTTCGCTCGATTTCATATCAGGTTTACCCAAAGTGGGGGACTTGACAACTATCCTTGTAGTCGTTGATCGTTTTTCGAAGTACGCCACTTTTATCGCAGTTCCAAAGAACACATCGGGCGAGGAGACTGCACAACTATTCTTCAAGTATGTGGTTAAGTATTGGGGGATTCCTCGGAGCATAGTTAGTGACAGGGACTCACGATTCACGGGAAATTTTTGGAAGGAACTTTTCAAGGTTCTCGGCTCCAAGCTGTGTATGAGTTCCAGTTACCACCCTCAATCCGATGGACAAACTGAAAGATACAACGCGATGCTTGAGGAATATCTGCGCCATTTCGCTAGTGCAACACAACGAAATTGGGTCAAGTTATTGGATGTGGCTCAATTGTGCTTCAACGCCCAGAAAAACTCTGGGACAGGCAAGAGCGCCTTCGAAATCGTTACCGGCCAACAACCCATCCTTCCTCACACCGCCAACTCGATGCCAATTTCCAAATCTCCTAGAGCCCGTAACTTCTCAGAAGAATGGAAGCAAAATATTGAGTTGGCTCGTTCGCACCTAGAGAAGGCCACCCATCGAATGAAGAAGTATGCAGATCAGAAAAGGCGACCGTTAGAGTTCCAAGTAGGAGATCTCGTAATGGTGAAGCTTCTTCCACAAGATAGGAAGTTCTTGAGGGGTCGAGACCCACGCCTTCTGCAAAAATATGAGGGGCCGCTTAGGATTGTGAAGAAAATTGGGAAAGTGGCTTATCGGATTGAACCCCCTAGCTGGCTGAAGGTTCACCCAGTATTTCATGTCAGCATGCTAAAACCGTACTTTGCTGACACAACCGATCCATCCCGAGGAGAGTCTAGTCGTCCAGGGCTAAAGCAGAGAGCAGAAGGGAAGCAGTCAGTGGAAGCCATCCTGGCCGATCGAGTTGTGACAGCTTCTCGCAAACAACACCAAGAGTTCCTTGTCAAATGGGCAGGAAGAAACCCAGAAGAGAACACTTGGGAAAGAGCATCAGACCTATCCGCTTTCCAGGACCAGATCACATCATACCTCAACCAGTTGCCGAGGACGTCAACAGCTCTAGTGGGGGAGGATGTCACGGGGTGCCTTCCAACACAACCCGTGACCGACTTCTACACTTCATCAGCACCGTGCATGCGCCCGAGCGCAGCACGGCCCGACAGGCAATGATCGATTGCCCCGCTTCATCAGCACCGTGCACGCGCCCGAGCGCAGCACGGCACCTAGTTTTATTATTCTGTTTAGGTTTCCCTTATGTAAATATTGTTGTTTCCATGTAATTAGATCTAGGAATTTCCTTTGTAATTGTATTCCATTTCCTTTGTAATTGTTTTCTTGTAACTTGTAAGACCCAACGTGCACTGCTACCACTCTGGTATTTTCATTAAGTGGTTATATGTGGGGATAAGACTATCTGCCTCACACCCGAGTTGCCTACCAGTGCACGTTGTTTAGCACTTGCTTTCAAGCTCTTACTTTCTTTCGAACTGTAATAGCTTTCCATGTAATCTAATTTTCTTGCAATGAAGTAATCTCAATTTGTGCTCACGCTCTCTTTCAAATTACTGTTGTTGCATGTTGCTCGTCGATTGTTAACAAAATTCGATCACACTCAACCGTGCTATCGGTTAGCACGGTCGTTCACGCGGCCTCCTTTGTGCCATCAAAGGACGCCCCGTGACACGCAGCCATGCACCTTACACGTACAAAAGCAAAAAATTTCTCCGCATAATATAGAATCTAACAATTTTAGTGCTAAGAATTTATTCACTGATTCTGCAGGGCTAGACCCATTCCAACCCTAGATCCGCCTCGTCTTCATAGAGGACACATGGAGTTTTGTCATTGGCCCCTATGCTACAACATGCACGGCAGCACACAAGGCGTTCCAAAGATGGATCGGAAGTGCATTTTCAATAAGAATACGTTTGATTGCAAATACGGAATTTGTATGAGAAGAAAATAAGTTAAAAGTAATTAAATTGCTTAGAATTGAGTTGCATGAAAAATATAGTATAGTGTATTTGATTGCCTTAATCTTTTACCCGAAAAATATTGGTTGTTTTATGATATTTTTAATGTAGAAAAAATTATTGGTATTTTTTTTACATAATTATATAGTTATGATCGATTTTGTTTAATTGATCTTGATTAGTAGATTTAAAATATTAAATTTTTATATTATTTTGAATTTTATATTTTAAGTTATGGCATTTCTAATGTAGAAAATAGTAAAAACCTTATCTCGTGAACCGTGCCTAAGTATGGGAAACAAAAAACCACCTCCCCCTAAAAAAAACATTTTCATCAATTGCCTTGAAAATGCACATGTGTGAGGCAAAAGTGGGAATTGAATTGCCTGAAAAAAAAATTCAATCAAACACCTTAAGTTGTCAAATCAAGTGAAAAATGTTCATTTTCTATGGAAAATGTTGCGAAGCAAACACATCCTAATGTTTTTTATTTTAGATAGCGTCTTTTTTTATAGGAGAGAACAACATTTGCATAGCAACTCTAACAACACGTCGTATTTAGTAATTAAGGTTTCGTTTGATTGTAAAGTAATAAAAAAAATATTGAGTTAATTTTGATAAAAAGATGAAAAATAAGTTGAGTGATAGATGTGACATCCTCTTAATTTTTAAGTTTTTCTATGAATAAATTTTCTTTACTTGGTGGCGAGTTAAAAATTTTCACCAAAAATATTGAAAGATGTAAGATATATGCTCATAAAATGAGTAATATCTCTTATTTTATTTTCTATCTTTTCACACAAACTAACTAAATTTATTTTATTTTCCATCTTTGCAATCAAATGAAGCCAAGAGTATCTATTTCCTTTTCACAATTTGTTCAATAAAGATATTGGCATATTTTTTCGGATGTGAAATATATAAGTAATATTTTTTGTAATCATTATTTAGGTTGAAATTATGTAATTTATTAAAATTAAAATATATTTTTTCTATTTTGAGATGAATGGTGTACTGTTTCTCTTGTCCTATATCATTATTATTTTTGCTCCAAAAAAAATATCATTATTTCTATATACCCTGTTGGCTTTTGCAAAAGAATGACTTTGACGCCTAGGAAGGATGAATGCTCAAGTGATTGTGTTTTTAACTTCAATAAAAAATGATGAATGGAGAAAAATGTTGGAGCATCATTTAAGTGGTTTCAGTCGGTATAATAGAGAAAATTGGTACGATAAAGTGTAATATCGCTTTGTTTTTGTGTTACGTTCTCATCAAAGTACAAACATAAGTAGTTACACAAATACGACATGAACCATTATGGACTACAACATCATCTTATTATTTATATTATACAAATAAACTACCAAAATTTCATTGTAATAAAAAAGAAATCAATCAAATATATACATATATATATATATATATATGGCAGTACGATTGTGGGTACTTATCATTGTAACTTATGGTGAATACCTTTACTTTTTCATTTATTAGTTTCAAATTTTGTAATTTGTTCAATTATATTTAAGCGATATAGAACTCAACAGTTGAATTGGAGAATTTTTTTTTATAATGTAAAACTATTTATTTTGAATTTTTTAGTATTGTAGTAATTTGAGAGTATATTACAATATATATAGTATGTGCACATGTACTATAATAAGTTAAACCACATTATTACTTACAAAAAATTAGCAACAACATCAAGTGAATATCATATTCAAGATCCTTAATATATATAGTTAGCAGAACAATATTTCAACAATTATCACCGTTAAATATAACAAAAATGTATTAAAATAAAAAAGATATCTATTACACACTATGGTGGAACAATCGCACTATCTATATACATGTTTGTGTTGATTTTTTTTTTGGTTTCCCACGGGGTGTCCGGGCCAGCTGTCGCGCCATGGGGTGTCCGGGCCAACTTTCGCATATCTCGACTAATCTCTGCTCATAGTTCGTGGCTGCCGCTGGTTAAGTATTATTTTGATAACGCCGGGGTTCGATTTTGGAAGGTCTAATTAGTCGATCCAAGGTTATCCCAGTGGCAGTCTTATACCACTGGCCCAAGAGGCATGGTTACATGTGTGTGTTGATTGACCTCCATGAAAATACACCCAAATATTACTCCGACAAATACAATATATAACGGTGTCATATCTTATATTCTTATTCAACAAAACTCAAGCCGCAGATCCACTTCTTACTAGTACACGTACCCTCTTTCATTTTTCTTTTGTATAAATATATTTTTTCGATGTTTGTGGGGATGTGTGTATACATTCATACATATATAAGCACGTACTACAAACTGGTTGGTATTCGAGAGCGTCATAAGCCTACCTGCCTATCCTCATCAGGAACAAAATCTACTTCTTTACAAGCAGATCTAAGTCTTAAAAAGTCAGTCTGTTTGGCCTTTTGTTCTTTTGATTAGATTCTCTTCAAAGGTGGTTCTCATGTATATCTGCTATATACCATGGTGTATCTTGTATTTTTTTTATTTTATTTTTTGGTCTGACATGGTGTATATATCATGTATGGACCATGTAGCAATATATATTTACTTTTCCCCCAGTTGCAAAATCCATACTTTTTTGGTTTGGTTAACCACAGGAAACAAAAAAGGAGGATAAAATAAAAATAAAAATAAAAATTGTAAGATTAAGATCGAATTTGACATAATTGAGGACCGGACCAATTTTCAAGGTTTTGCGTAAAGAAGGGTGCCTATACTATGGGTTAATAAAATTCCATCATGTTTCGTACCCGTCCACAACGGTCCACTACTCTGCTCTTTATGCCATGACATTAATGTAACTTGTATGGTTCCCCTTCCACATTAACAGTTGGAGCACTGCATTTGGTCCCAATTGTTACGAACTTATCGGTAAAACTTGTTAGAAGATTCCTATGTGCCCATGTGCCCACATGTGTTGCTCCTTTTCTTCCTCCCTTTCCTCCTTATTTCACTCCACCATTTCCTCCCTATTTCTCTCGTGACTTTTCGCCATGTTTTAGGATTGTCTGCTGACATTTCTGTTTTTCTTTATTTGTTTATGTATGTATAGTTCCTTTCTCCTCCCTATATAAAGGGATCTTCATTCATTGTATCAATGTATCAGATTATCACAATGTAACCCATAAGGGATTTCTGTTCATTAATATAATTTATTTATTTCTCTATTTCTTATGCTGTATAATTTATCAAAACTTACCCCTCCAAAAATTGGCTTGGAAGGAAAGGGTCTTATGGGTCCATATATCAACTCCAATTAATTATCTATTTTTTTTCCACATGTGACTTCGAGTTTGTAACGATAAACCACCTATTAATTTGAACAGTGTTGCCATACACACGTTAGTACACTGTACGTACCTACTGGGTTGTGACACTAAGTTTATCTTTCACAAATTAAAGCACTTATCAAGGCTTTGCCAACCAATAAACTAACCCCTCGGGGTGCATCAATGTGACCTATAACAGAAGTCATACTAGCAGAGCTAGTCCTGAGACGTACAGGGCTGGTAGGGCGACCGTCCAGGGTCCAAAAATTAAGAGGGGTATCAACATTTTATTTATATATATATTAAAAAAAATTATAATGCAAATTTCCAAGAAAATAACTCAAGTTTCCAAAACTCTAATTGCGTTTAGGGAAACAATCTCTTCATCTCTTTTCTGATTCTCTCTTCCCAAATCCAATCTCAATCCTTCTCATGCTATAAGAGATAATTAGATGGGCACCAATATTTTTTCTTTCACTTATATTAATTTCAAAACAATAAGAGAGAATTACATATTTAATCCTAGTGTTTTTTCAGGGTTTTTTGCAATAGTAATGTGTTTTTGGTGGCATGTGAACTCTTATCATTGAAACAAAATTAATTTATTTTTTTAGTATAAAAAATTAATATATTTATTTATAAGATGACATATTTTAAGATTTCACTCAGGGTTTTAAAATAGTCAAGACCAGCTCTGCATACTAGCACAAGGAAGACCAGAAGTGTCACACGTAAAATTGTGGTATGGCAGGATGTTATAGGCTTCTATATAATGCTTAAATTGTTCGAATAGTTGAGTTACTTCGCGCTACTATTGTGATTAAAATGAGATAAAAAAGATTACCCTTATAGATAGTGGTAAAATGTACGAGTTTTTAATTCACTTTCTGAGATTTCCATACCGGAACTATTCGTGTCAAATAAGCATCCTCTATGTGCTTTAATTTAATTGCAAAGTTGCAAAATGACTAATGAAAAAAAGGTAAGTTTTTGAAAAGTTAAAAAATGAAATAAGTGATTTGGTTTCAATGGAATCTAATTCTTTGGGTGGTGTGTGAGAAAAAGAATTCATAAAAAATGAGGGAATGATGGAGAACATTTCACCGAATGGTAACTTTTTTTTTTTTTTTTAATTCAACTTTTGATAAAAATTAATTGTTTTTTTTAATCAATTTCCAAGTAATATTATATACATGCATGGTAGTAACATTATATACATGCACGGTAGATTTCTTAATATTTATCTGAAAAATGCTCTTATTCGTTATTTGATTGCAATACATTCTTATGTGTTGGAATGCAAGTGTAACATATATATTTTCTTGCATGCTTAGGTAATATTGTTTTCTGGTAATTTTTGCGCATTATTAGTGAACCTTCGCCGACACTGAGATTCTATATTGGCATCAGCAAGTAAAGAAATCGAACTCTGCACATGGGAGAAAAAGGAAATATACTTTGCAGAGGAAGATTGATCGAAGGTGATAAGGATTCCAAATACCAAAGATGATGGATCTAAAGGACCACCATGAAAATAGAATCCTCTCGCATGACGACAAGCCTATCTCTCGTCCTATGACTACGCTGTTCTAGCCCATAGCTTGGGTCGTATGTACAACACGCATAAGAATTAGTACCAACAAAACTAGTAGTAATTGTGCAACAACCTATTGGAGTAGTTGAAAGTGGAAGAAGCATCAAATAACTAGGGAATATATGAAGCACAAAGTAATTTCTATATCTATCTCAACTTGTGTAGATAACTTTCGCAGATTCTAAACAGCTGTTCATTTTCCAGGAAAAATCTAGTTCATATGCCAGTGGGAAGCTTGGAATAATGGCAAAATGAACAAAACCCGAAATACAGTACGTATGCGCCATCAGCTTATATATATATATATCTTTCCCATGCATAGGAAGAGACAGTAGTACAATTCGTACATTATAAGTCAACCAAATACGAAAGGAGTTGAGGAGCACCAAACAATATTGTGGCGGCACAGATGCTCTACTTTTGAGCAACATTGAAGCACAAAAGAAAAATTAGAAATTTCAAGATTCTGCAGCATCAAAATCATATTACTCCCTCTGTTCAAATTAAGATTCCTGCTTTTACTTTGGTACTTTTTAAGAAAACATTAATTTCAACTTAACCAATGTTCAAGAATATAACTTCTCTTTTATTGTGAGATTTAATATATTGATTATGTCAAAAAAGAAAACTGGGACTCTTAATATAAGACGCGAGGAGTATATATAATAACAAAAATCCATGTAGATCGTCATGAATGCATTTGATTTGATAAAATGTCAAAATATTAACCCAAAATCAATTGGTAACAAGTGGAGTATCCCACAAAGCTCATAAACATGGGAGATTATATTCTTGATAAATGCTACCTTTTTTTTAAGTATCAAATACACACCTAGGACTCGTTCGGTTCGATGTTTAAATTATTCTTGAAATGCTACATTCCATTCTACAAGGATTTCGATATTCCGTTCGGGTTTTGGGCTAGGAATGCATTATTTTAGGTATGAAGTATTCCTTCAAAGTTTTCACTCGTAAGGGGGATGGGAATAGATGATTACTCTACATATTCACTTTTGGATTTTGTTTTCCTAAGATTTTTTTTCTAAGATTTCATATCCCTTTTACTTACCGTGACAACTTTCCTTTTTCCTAAGATTTCATTTATATTCTTTTTAAAAGAAAAAAAAATATTTTGTTTTTATTAAACTTTTTATTTTTATTATTAATTACATACAATGACTTTTCACGTTTCTTAATAATAAAAACTTAAATTTTACCTTTGTAAAATTGTTAAGATTTGTTTTTTTAATTTTATAAAATTAAGATTATTTTAGTAATTTACAAATATTTCATTCCTATTCTCGTTTGGACAAAATATAGAGAGGTAATTAACGTTCTAGGAAAGAATAATTATTGTCCAAACTAAACATTGGCAAGACATCCTATAAGTCATGAAAAAATCTTTCAAGGAATCTCGTATATCCATTCCATTCCCAGAACTAAAACCAAATGAGCCCCTAATGTCACCATTGGGACTTACTTGAATTTGTGCAATCTCCCTTTCCTGTAAGGAGGTAATCCCAACTCCTATTGTATTAGATGTTAGTAGGGGTGTTCAGAAATTGAACCGAACCGCCAAACCGAATGAATTGGACCGAAAAATGGACCAATTTGGACCGGACCGTTTGAATTCGGTCCAGTCTGGTCCAAATTTAGAAGGACCGAAAATGTTCGGTCCGGTCTTCAGTCTTAGATTTTTAAGGCTTTGATCGGACCGGACCGGACCGGTATTATATTTTATATATATATATTTAAATATATATTAATAATATATAATAGTTGCGTATTGTGTTCTTTGTGTCCTATTTTCTTTTTTAAAATACAAATAATAATAATTTTGACATATTTTCAAAGAGTAGGGAAGGTGGGTTTCTAGTAAACAATTTATAATATTTCCTCTGTTTCTTTTATTCACGAGGCACTAATGTATATTTTAATGATAAGAATAAATTCTCAAATTTCTAATAAGAGCTGGACTAAATCAAACAAAAAAGTATATATATATATAAGTTTATTCAAGTAAAAGAAAAGAACCAACATATCTTCTAAAAGTTGTGTAGCATCAGGCGTTTAGAATTTAATGTTGAGAGACTTGCATACCCTAATCTACGGTAGATATCTTTCTTTCTTTCTTTCAAATTTTTTTTTTATAATTATGGAAATGTGGCTGGGGAGGGTAATAAAAAAGCCCATGACATATTATTAAAAAAGCCCCCTAAAAATAGGCCAAAAAACAAAGCCCAGACCGAATGGATTGACTGAAATCGGACCGGTTTAGCCGATCTGATCCTATCTTAACACTCATTTCGGTTCGGTCCAATCTACGAATTCATAAGACCGATATATTCAATTTGGACAGATATATTCGGTCCGGTCCGGTCCGATCAATCAGATTGTGCGCACCCCTAAATGTTAGTGATTTTGCTGTTCTAATAGGCCTAACAATGTTGGTTTCACAAGATGATGTTTAGTGACTTAAACTGAAATCCAGTAATTGGTTCATAATTTGACTAAGAAATTAGACAAAAGCAAAATAAATGCGAAAGAGAACCAGAGGAAGCCATATAATCTCTCTATCCCAAATTAAGAGTCCAATAATTCTTTCTGGGACATCCTAAATTAAGAGTCCAAAACATAATCAATGTATCAAATCTCAGGATAGTTAGTAAATTATGTTCTCAATGATTGTTTATATTGAAAGTAATGTATCTTTAAATAGGTCCGAAAGTCAGAACATTGACTCTCAATTTGACTCCAAGGAAGAAATTAAGAAAATTTCTGTAAGTTATTGTTTAGTGGAAACTTATATAAGATAATACCTGTTTGACAGAATATCATTATGATATCCCTTCAGTTAATTACAGTAAAAACTGGATAATAAACAATTTCCATTTGACAGGCATTTATTAGATTCACTATAAGCATAATAGTTAACATTCAATGACATACCACAATTTCAACAAGCCGAATAATTCTCATAAGTAGAACTCAAATGGAATTGAAAAAATTATGAACTCGCTATAAAATATGGTCTAATACCAAAACTGAAAATAAAATCAGTTCATGTTAAAATAAAGAGATAATATGCAAGAATAAACAGTTTCCCCTTCTTAACTCAAGCTTGCTAGCTAGCTACTAACCCATCACTAATAACTCGAATTTGCTATATATATATATATATTCTTATTAACGAAGTTTGAAACTTTGAATCTTTTTAGTTGTAGTATCAAGCATGTCATCTAGATACCAATTCTCCATTTTCACTACCACCTCTTCTCCAATATTTGGTGGTTCCTATCACTAAATATGCTGTGCTTTTGCAAGATATATTCCACCAACTGGGCAAGCCCCACCAACCTTTCTTCTTCCTGTTTATAAGGAGCTCCTTACATAATTATCTCACCATACCGTCTTTTGACTTCAAGTCATCTTCCTTGACTTCAACACTCATCCTTTTTTCACTTCTTTATCCCACTCTTCCATTACATTTTAGTTCCAAGGAAACCTAGAACTTTATAAACGGTTAAAATTTAGCTATCTAGAAATGGCATCAAACTCCCTCTCTTCTTCGATTTGGACACCGAGGCAAAACAAATTATTTGAAAAGGCGCTCGCGATATTTGATAAGGACACTCCCGACCGTTGGCAGAATATTGCCAGGGCAGTGGGTGGAAAATCTGCTGAGGAAGTGAAAAGGCATTATGAAATCCTCATAGAAGACCTTAGGCACATCGAGTCTGGCAATGTCCCATTTCCCAACTACAGAGCTGCGGGAAACAATCGCTAGTCCAGTGCGTGCCCCAAGCCAAGGTAAATACAATATTCTCTCTCTATAATATTTAATTGTCCTACATTTTTTATTGGACGCCACAAACTAAAGAGTCGTTTTCCCAAAACTCAACTGTAAATGAATGTGATGTGCCAAAATCCAAATAAACAGTTTCACTCCATTCAACTTCTTATTCGCATCCCCAAGCCCAAAGAAAACCCACATGAGATACTAATCTACTTTTGTGGTGGACGACAATCAACTGAGCCTCTACACCCAAAATTTCTACTCAAACAACTCCTACTAGAGTCAAAGAACATTGTTATCTAGTTTCCTGTTTCACTTTAGTTACCATGATAAACCAACAAAGTATTTTATTTACTTTTTTCAATTTATTTGGTAACCTTTTGTTTTCTTATTTATCACTTTTGTCTTCACCAAGTCTTATACTTCCCTACATAGCTTACATTTTTAGCAGCATTACTACTTTACTAACAACCTCAAACTTCATGGGTTTCTAATTTATGTATCAACCCTAGTGCAGTAGTGCTGTGAACCGGGCTGTTGTGTGCGCCCTTGTGTAGCTGCAAAGCTTGAGAGAAACTACACATGGGTGTGATAAACCACTGTGTTGAATATGTCTGATCATTAGTCCTTCATAGTTAACTTTTTTGAAAAAAAACAAAACCATGAAAACTTGCCACTAAAGCCATCAATATCTTACTGGGGACGTGACAATTTATTTGACGAAACTATGCGCTTATTCTCTTTTCTTTTGCTTTTGCTTTCATTCATTATATGCTTATTCGCTTTTCCCCCTTGCAGGTAACAGGCTTCTATAGATCTCCATTAAAGTTCAAAATACTCCTAGTAGTAGGTCTCATCTACAAGTATGCAACGGATCTCTCTTCCTTGCTATTTCCCTCAAAAAAATTTCCTCAAAGCTGTGTAATATCTCTGTTTTCTTTGTTCTGTATCTTAATCCACTTGTAAGACAATAAAGAATTTGTAATGTTTGCTTTCCAACTACAGGCTCTACTGTCTCAAACTATCTATCAATGTCTAGATCTTCTGAGTCTAAGTCAATGCAGTGTATTATATCATCGTATTTATAATAGCTAAGACATATGGTGCAATTTGTTTTATTATCTGATATCTGAATTTGAAAACTTTATTGGTCTATAATCCAAATGCAACAACTCAACATATTAAATATGAGATATTTTAAATTAAAAAAAATGGACTACTTGACTACTAAGCTAACCAAATTGTACAATATGAGCTACTTTGACAATTACATCCATTCAATCCAAAGGCAAATTGTCATTTTTACCTCTTAAAATTGAACAAATACGGACTACTTTTTACCCCCTCTGAAATTGATCAGATTGAGGTGCAATTGGACGAATCCTAAGCAGAGATGGAAAACAGTAAAATATATGAAAGAAATAATCAATTATATATAGCTGATGAGAGTGAATATTACTTAGATTCAACGGTTTAAAATAAAACGAATTTGAAGAAGATTGAACAAGGGTTTCAAGAATACTAAAACTCATGGAAGTTTGGGATAGGTTTTTGATGGATGGACCTGGAACTTGATCTTACACCATAAATACCATCCATTGCAGCGGGAAAATATTGGGTTGAGAGGTGGGCTAGTCTAGGTGGAGAAAGCGCCTGGAATTCGAATGAGATTTGATGAAGTTTTGGAGAATTTAATTTTTATTTTTTGACTTTTTTATAGAAAAAATTTTGTTGGGTGAACAAGAAAAAAAATTCACTATAAATTAAAAAAATATATATACATCCATAAAAATGAGTATTAAATAAAGAATGTCTAACTATATATTTTAATTTTTTTTTGAACTTTTTATATAAATTAATTATTATTTTTTATATTACTATATCAAATGAAGCATAAAAAAATAAAAAATAAAAATTAAGCTGTATTCAAATTTGCTTCTGTTGCATTTGAATAACAAGACAGGTAAGGAAAAGAAGGGTGGAAATAAATTTTTCTGACCTTTTGTTCTAGTTGTTTGCGGGTAAACGTTTTCTTTAATTTGCTGCAACTTTCTCGCAAAAGTACAAGTTTTACACGAGTCGTGAGAAACTTAATTAATTATTTATAAATATAATTACTAATATTATAGATTATAAATATTGTCTAAATAATTATGATTATTGTTAGAGTATTGTACAATTTTTTTAAAAAATGATACAACTTCTAAAAATAATGTTTTGCTAATTTGCTGCACAATGACCATAATTTCTTTGAACATAGTATCACCCATATCATATTATTAAAATTAAAATTTTATTTATTTCTTTTGTCATGTTAATGACATCTTTCAACCGAAAAGAGTTAGTAACACTTTTGACCCTCGAAGTATGGCACGTGTCTCATTTTAGTCCCCAATGTTTCAATTTGAGCATATTAAACCACAAAGTTTGGAAAGTGTTCCAATGTAGTCTAAATACAAACGGGTGTTAAAATTTGTGACGGAATTAACATTTGCAAGGGCAAAAGAGCCATTTGCTTCCTCATTTTCCCACCAAAATGCTTGAGGCCTCATTACATCTTCAATATATATCTATAGGTCGATATACATATATAGTGAGAGAAAGAGACATACTCTGCAAACTTTTTCCTTACGCAAAGAGATCGAATAACTGAAGGGATATGATTCCGGGGCATCTTTGCTTCTACATAAGGCCATCAAAGGTCATCACATTGTGGACTGAGCACAATCTGGGTATTCGTTCACAAAGCCGGCCCTGGGGCAGGGTAGGCAGGGCGACCGCCCAAGGCCCAAAAGTGAATAGGGGTACCAATTTTTTTTATGTGTATATAACTATATATATGTAAAAAAAATATTTAATTAATAAGGTATCTTTCAAGAAAACAATTGCAATTTTTTCAATCAATATTTGGATTCTTGTTTGATGCAACAGAGTTAGTTTCATTCGATGACGATGAATTAAGAAGATCTTGCATAAATCTTGAAAATACTTTAAAAGTTGATGTTGTTGTTGTTAATGAAAAGTAATTATGTTCAAAATTACAAGTATTGCAATTAATGTTAATAAGTGAATCATATGAAACAAATGAACCATGGACATCTATTAAAATTATGGAGACTACAAAAGATATGGATATATTTCCTCAGTATATAAACTATTATTGACTTTACATGTGACTTTGACATCTGCGAAAATGAGTTTTTTCAAATTGAAATTGTTAAAATCTTACTTGTGAACCACCATCAATTAAGATAGATTGAAAGAGTTACCAATTTTATGCATTGAAAATGGTATCTCATAAAATCTTGATGATGGAGATATAATTGATGATTTTACTGCTAAAAATACAAGAAAAAGTCATTTTAAATGATTGTTTTGGTCAAAATTTCATTGTTACTTTTATTTTGTAAGTATGTTTTAGCATATAATATCAGCATCTAGAACTTTTTGTAAGATGAAATGCACATGAAGACTAAAGATGAAGCATATAAGCGCTTAAATTATTCGTTGTATTAGTTTTGATAGCATGCAAACTCGTATATTTTGAAATGAAGCTTATAAACACTTTGAATTCTTAATTATAATGTATTTTTTGTGGAATATAAATTATTTTCATTGAAATAAAATTAATTTATTTTTCTAACATAAAAAAATTAATACATTTATTTGTAAGAGGGCGTCATTTTAAAATTTCGCCCAGGGCCTAAAAATGGCCAGGACTAGCTCTATTCGTTCATGTCCGGATGGGGTAAGATTTGGGTTTATATTTATATTTATATTTTGTATTTAATCTATGAGGTTTTATACGTGCATGTCAAAAATGATATTTTTTGTTGGTTAATATTCAGGAACATGGATGCGGGTATTTTGATTGGGTTGACCCACCCATGTGTGCTCGTTCAAAGGTTATGATTCTTGGGTTGCTAAGAAAAATCCGTGGGATGGAGAATGAACGTAGGTGGATCAAAATAAGGGATAAAATATGGATGTGTGTTGCATTAGGTTCATTGATGATTGGAGGGTATATGATGCGTAAATACCCTTATGCAATGACTATGATAAATCGTTAATTGATGTAGAAGGATGGGGTTAATGATGAGAGGGTGGGGTTTTTTGCAATGTAATTAATGTAGTGTTTATGTATTAGAAAAATGATTTGTAGTGGTCACTTTTGTGTTAGGACTTGAACTTTGATGATCAATGATATGTATTAGATGAGCATTAATGCTCTGTTTTGTCCTCATTCCTCAATGAAATATATCAAAGGACCTATGCTCACTTTTGTCCCTAATGCTCAGTTACTATTTTCGTTCACAATATCTTTAGATTGCACAATAATATAAAAACAAGGCAAATGAGTACCATACTTGGATTGCAAACAAAGAAACAATTAATAGAGAAAAATGTACGATCTTTGCAAAAAGAGTACTATATTTCCATTAACAAAAAAACATTTGCTACATCAAAAGTAATTGTAACATCAAAAACAAGGATGCAATTTGTTCATTACTTACCAGAGTAGACATCAAAAACAGATTCTTGGTACTTGTATTACTAACAAAAAACACTTGCTACATCAAAAGCAATTGCCCCATCAAAAAACACTTGCAATTTGTTCATTACTTGCACTAATGACAACCAAAAGGCAAAGCACAATCAAAAGAGATGCAAACAAAAAATGTTTATCAAATAAAGTAATTAATCAGCTTTCTTATGTTTCTTTGAACCTTGGCAGCTGCTTGTAGTATTGACAAAGTGACAAAGTTCTGGCCATCTTTCTTTATGCTTGGTCGCACTTGGCTAATTGAGGTGGCTACTCCTTCAGGCCGTGACATGTTCATTCCACCTCTAGTTGTAAATGGTTGACTTATGAAGCTTGGTGGAACTTTTATGTCCACCCCACCACCAATTGGTCCCCTTATATTCACACCCCTATTTGGACCCCTTATATTCACCCCATCTCCAATTGGGCCCCTTATGTTGACCCCACTTCTAATTGGACCCCTATTGTTGACTTGATTTAGTGGAGCCTTTAAGTGCACCCCACCACCAACTGTTTTCTTTATCTTAGTTTGATGTTGCTGCATTAATTTTTTTTTAAAAATGTAAAGTTTTATTTTGAGTTTTCCACACAATAATACAAACACAATTATACATGTTCTATGTGATGAGAGGCTTTGTTTTCTCTTTAGACTCTTTCACTTGTACTTGTTTTAGTCAATGTTCTTGGCTGTGAAAAACAACAACCATACATTAATTAAATAATGCATATGAAGTATAACATGTATTAGATAAAGTATAAGAATTTATTATTATATCTCACTGATCTTCTTAGAGTAAAATGAGAGGCTCAATGCCTTGGTTCTGTAGGCAATCTTCTTAGCTAAAATTAAAAAACCAAAATTGATTAACATTATATATATATATATATATAAAGCTTTTATAAAAAATTGGCATTAAAACATCACTTACAGTTAATTGGATTGCATAACTGCCATTGTCCCCTCCACTTGGTACTCCTACAGCTTTTCTTTTGTTGCAGCTTTTTTTATTGTGTCCAACAGTAAAACAATAGCTGGACTTCACTAAATTTTGATGTTTCTTGCCCAACTTGGTCTTGGTTGACTCATTTTCCTTCACTTCTTTTTGTAGTTCATGAGCTTGCTTCTTCCTATTTTTCCTTTTTTTTCCTGGTTGACTCTCATAGATTGGGGGCAACACACCTTCCTTTCTAGTCACAGGCCACATTTTTGATCCATTGATTGGGCTAATGTGAGGCTCATAGATCATTCTATATGTTTCAACCCATTAGCATTTATGAACATGTTCTTCAACATCCTCCCCCATAAAAAACAATGCAGAAATAGCACGAGGGCATGGAATTCCAGTCAAATCCCACCTTCCACAAGAGCAGCTATGTTTGTTCAATTCCACTATGTATTAATCACCATACATGCATGGTATTTGAAATTGATGCTCCCCTGCCCATGTTGGTATACACTTTCTAAAATCATACTTATATTTCTCAAGCCTTTCTTGTATCTTTGGACATATACGCCCATGCCACTTATCATTTTTTCCCCTACATTACTGCAATCTGACCATAAGGTAATTTCTTAAACCTTTAAGTAAATTAATAATAGGTTTTTCTTTTGCATCAAGGATGCATTTATTAAATTTTTCACAAATGTTATTCAACAACATGTCACACTTAGGTATTCTACTGAAATGAGACCTAGCCCAATAAAGAGGTGGTTTGTCCTGAAACCAACGATATGCAAAGGAATCTGTCTCTTTAAGTTTTTTCATAGCAACTTTGAAGTGTGTCAAATTTGTTGCACGGGCAACATTCCAAAGACAGTCTTTTAATGCCTTCCCTCCATACCTTGCTGCCTTAAAATTACTATGTAAATGCATGACACAAAACCTATGCTCAACCATTGGTAACACAAGTTCAAATGCAGGCAATAACCCCTTTTGCTTATAAAAAATAAAGGTCCACTCATGCTGATTATAACTACCAAGATCTTGCTGCAAAGACTCAAAAAACCATGTCCATGACCTTTTGGTTTCTCCTTATACCACATCATATGCTATAGGGTGCATGCAATTATTGGCATCCATACTCACAGCTGTTAATAACACACCTCCATGGGGACCTTTTAAATGACACATATCAACCCCAATCACTTTTCTACAACCAGCCTTAAACCCTCTCTTGAAAGCCTCAAGGCACACATACAACCTTTGAAACATAGGCTGTCCAATTTTACATTCTTCAACATGCATATGAATTGTTGTTCTTGAATTAGTTCTCTTAATCTCTTCTATGTAATTCCACAAGTTTGCATATTGGTCACTGTATGTCCCTTCAATGAATTCTGTTGCTTTCTTCCTAGTTCTATAAAACTGAGATCTAGATACATCCACAACAACATCCTTCATAACAGTCTCTTTGAATGACTTAACTGGAGTTTTAGGATATGTTTTAAAAGTATCCAAATAATTCTTTGACAACCAACCTGAATTCACATTGCAATTTGAGAACTGTCCTATTACATTTGTGCTAATTATTAAAAGTTTTAATTTGTACAGTGGTGGAATGATGCATCTTTGAGGCATAAATTGTCCAAGGGCACCCCTTTTGACAAGTAGCTTTAACCCTCCTTGCCTCACTCTTTGGGAATTTAATTTCTCTTCCACTTTTAATAGAATAATTCTTAATTGCTTCTTTAAGTACTTTGTGATTTGTAAATAACATACCTAACTTAAAAATTGGGGTTGCCATATTTATTTTTTCATTGAACAATGAAAATTTGGGACCCTCTTCATTTTCATCTGAACAAACCAAACTCACTAAATCATCTGAATCTATACCCTCACTGTCTCCCTCATCAACCACATGTGGAGCCTCGTCAATTTTACTTATTGCATGACTCAAGTCATTCCCACAAAATTCTAAATCTTTGTCAACATATTTATCAAACAAATCATCATCAGCATTGTCATTATCATAAGCATTATCATACATTCTCTTATAACCTCTTGAGCTATCAATGTCGTCACTCTCATCCCCATCACCCTCTACCACACCACTAACATTTTCAATTGGGACATTAGTCATTTCAGTTATTCTTAACCCAACTTCTTTTTGCATTATCTCAAACAATGTCTTACACTCCAAAAATATTTCTACTTCCCCATCTTTAGACACAATATTTTTCAATTCTAAAACTTCAACATCATTACATATTTCTTTCATTGTTTCACAAGTATTAGCTCGGTAAAACTTAACAAATCCAAAGTATCCAAATTCTTTAGCCATAGATTCAATCTCAACCAAGGAAATTTGGTCAAATTCACAGAAATCGATGTAATCACAGCAAATATTATCACCCACATACAATTTCTTTGGTAATTGTAAAAAGTGACCACCATGAAGCATTTTAAAGGTAAAAAAAATTAGATCCATCTCTTGAAATTAATATACACAGTGGGTTCCATAGTTAATATTTATAAACATAAACAATACCACATTGCCACATTGGGAACACATACACAGTATAATATGCAATCCAAGTTAAAAAGCAACAACTTTGAGCAAAACGACATTAATGATGGAAGAAAAAAACAAAGAACTTTACATAAAAAGGAGAAACAAACACTAACCATTCAGTGTAGTGCCATATTGTTCACATAATTCTGACCTTAGCAGCCAAATCATCTTATTCCAATTTCAAACGAACACCAATTGAAGAAAAAGATCTTTAAAATTAGTCGTGCATTTAGAGCCCTAAGATCACTTCTCTCTCTAAAATAATTGTGTTTGATTGTCTAAAAAGGATATTTAGACTACATTGGAACACGCACATGCCTCGCACATGTTAATTCCGTCAAAAAATTTAACACCCGTTTGTATTTAGAGACTACATTGGAACACTTTCCAAACTTTGTGGTTTAATATGCTCAAATTGAAACATTGAGGACTAAAGTGAGACAAGTGCCATACTTCGAGGTCAAAAGTGTTACTAACTCGTAAATATTGTTTATTATGTCATTTCTCTAGTTTCTTTCCAAACAAACAAACGAACATAAAAATATAAATTTCTTTTTTTCTTACCTCACTTTTTTGAATTACTTTATTACTCGACCTTTTAGAATCCAAATATTGGGTTACTCTTGAGAATCACTTTCCTCCTTGAATGTTATGTAAATATTAGCATCTTTTATTTTTATCTGCGAATGCAAATATTGGGTTATTATTAGTGGGGGAAATGTTTTTTTAAAACAAAGGTTAAAAGAGTATGTCAAAAATATGAAAAGAGTTACATCCAGATTCCAGAGTGCAACTTAGTAGAATAAAGGGGTGTGTTTCTTAATCATGTGTCAAAATTTGGTTGTTGAGGACCCAGGCAAGGTTGAATACCGATATATTAGTGTACCTAATGTATCAAAAACAAATAAAATGAAAAGAGTCTATAGAAGGAGAATAAGGACTTACCTTCAACGTTAATCTTGAATATTCGATTGATTTTTAGATTACTAGGCCTGTCAATTGCGCTATATGAGTTGGGCTTGGGTTGTTCACGCTTGACTCGAATTATTTTGAGTATGTTTAAACTCAAGCTTGGTCCAGAATAAAATTTACCTTATATGCTCAAATTCAACCCCATAATTTATTACGGATTTCGGGGTCGAAGTTCGGCCAACTCATATAAGATTAAAAAGTATAGTTTAAAGTTATGCAAAGCACTAAGCAATAATTAATAAACATTCATAAACTAATATATGATATGAAAATTAAGAAAATTTTAAAACAACATCCAAAATTTAGAATATCATTATATAAAATCCCCCCTCAAAAACTACCAATACAATGTTCATTGAATATCATGTATGGGGATAATGTTTAAACCCCAATAACAGTGAGAAGTAAATAAATTACACGTTGACATAACTTAATATAAGTAGGCCGGGCCTAGTTTATATGGAGCACTTGAAGTATAAGCTTGGCCTGAAATTTAATTCAAATTCAAAATTTTATTCACAGTCACTCGAACTCAAAATCAATTAAAACTCAATTTTAATTTAGCAAGACGAACAAGTAGGCTCGGAACTTGCTAGGCTCATTTGACATCACAATACAAGACTCGTGTATTTGAAGACCGACTCAGTTATTAGCACAATTTCGAAGGATGTGGGTACTCTTTCGTTTGTGCAATTGGTTTTAAGCCACACAAGTAACTGGTTTTTACACTTTAAATAATAAAAATAAGTACAAAAAGGAAAAAAATAAAAAAAATTGAAGGCAGAGCATATATATGTATATCTATATTTTGAAGAAAAATAATATTACCTATATTTTTTCTCAATCTCTCTTCATTTCAGTGTCGGCATTCACTCTTGGTATTTGTATAAAATAATGGACCCGATTTATTTGGAATATAATAATTTTTTTTCGTATATCCTTAAAAGATTATATAATTACCATGTTGCCACACTGTCAAGTTTTTTTTAAAAAAAGAAAAAATAAAACTTTAGGCGCAAGAAAATTCCACTGAAAAGGAGATGAAATAAATGTCGACTTAAAAGTACCAGAGTCTCCCTGACATGGTACACGCGTCCAGTTTTCATTGCTCAACTGCCTCCAACGATCCTTTAAACCCTAGACTAAACTCCAAACAGCGAACAAGGGTTTATGCTCTCTCGCGCCATACCCTAAACCCCAATCTCTCTTCATTTCAATGTCCTAATGATATCCAATTTCATCCTCTGTTGATACGATTACTGTATCATAGTTCGAATCTCCATCAATGGCGGCATCGAAGTTATCTTCATTGGCAGCAATGGCTGCCGCAGCAGCTTCCTTCTCCACCTTCTCCACCTTCTCCAACGGCGCGTATGCCGACGGTCCTTTTCGATTCTCTCCCTTTTTTTCTTCCTCATCCTCAACTCCCTCCGATGCAGCACAGGAAAAGGAGACTACTTCCAAACCGGAGTCAAAGTCCGACGGCGAAGTGTCAAAAGGCGGTTTCGATCCAGAATCGTTAGAGAGAGGTGCCAAAGCCCTAAGAGAAATCAACAGTTCTCCCCACGCCAAGCAGGTAGGGCCTTTTTTTTAAGGCTCTGATTACTGAACACTTAATGTTGAACTCGTAGTGCTTAATATTGAACGGAAGCTCTGAAAAATATATTTAATTTGATCTAGCTCGTGAATGCAGATTAGGTGACATTTTACAATTTTACTATTATTATTGTTATGATTTTTATCAGTAGCTAATGCATAAACAGAATAGGAACAACGTTGTAATAAAAATTTATTAAAACTGAAATTAAGCATTCAGCACAAGTCTTGCCTCTTAATACTTAATTTAATCCAATTAAGCATAAAGATGTGAGAAACAAATTCCATTTCTCCTTGTTCATGCTAAATAGACTTTCATTTAGCATTAAGAGGTGAAAACAAACACAGCCTTAACGTTGTTTTCATTTATCTTTTCAGGTATTTGATGTAATGAGAAAGCAGGAACAGACTCGTCTTACTGAATTGGAGGCTGAGAAAGCTCATCATGAAGCCATTCAGGCCCACGCTGATATTGTTAGTAATTGAGTGAACTTTTAAGATTGCATTATGGAGCTTTTGCCTTTTTGTGTAAACTACTTGTCGTCAGCTGGAATTAGTTAAAACAAATTTTGCTCATGTTATGGCTTGGATAGCTATGGAGAACAATATTTAGGAACAAGTTCGTTCCAATGTCTGGACTGGTAGTTCAAAACTAGATGATTCAGATCTTTAACTAATAGTTTATATTTAAATGAGTCCTCACTGGAGGCAAACTCTACTTGTTGAAATCCTGTACCTTCCAATTTTGAACTAATGGTCTAGATTTACTACTCAACGCTAGAGTGATTTCCATCACTCTAGAGTAGCCAGATTCTCTTCTCTTTATTTTGTCTTTATTAGTTCGAATGTCTTCTTGCCTGCACAATTTGTGTCCAACTCACACCAGCTGTCAATTTTTGCGATGCACAGAAAAAATTATTCAAGACAAAGGACTCCTTAGTTATGTATATCTACCTGGATGCTTATGAATCGGATTTTGTGGAGATTGAGACCTTTTCTATGCAAGCGTTGTGTGATTAGATAGACCCGTGGTTTGAGTTGAGGGAGAGGGAAAGAGGAGGGAGCTCAAATGTGTGACCTTCACTGTACAAAGGTGGGTGAACCGCCAAGCTAGCTCCCAGTTCTGTGATTGAGACCGTTTTTAGATGGAGATTCTATATAGAGAGTTGGGATGTAATACAGTTAGTAGTTAAGACTTAAGAGTGTGGGTCCCATAGATCTTGGGCTTTGCTCGAGTGGTAAAGGCCTTGCTTTACAAGCAAGAGCGCAAAGGTTTGAGCCAGATGACTCCCTATTCCCATCCCCCTCCCCCATGTACCCAAAATTGTACCGCTATGTATGAAAAAAAATGTGCGTTCCCATACTGGACTTTTGATCAAATTCTGCAAAAAATTTGGAGTAAGATGAAAACATTCATGTTATATACGTATGTATACAGTGTCAAGTATTTGTATTCTCCATTTGTATTCTCCCTGAATTGATGGTTCTGTTAATTCACAACTTTTTGTTAAATGCTGGATTGAAATCAGACAGTTTATTATGAAGAGGAAATGCACTTAATTACTTAAACAGGCAAGAATTCTTCTCTTCTTTTTTCTTTGTTGTGTTCCCCACATCGTGGACAAGCCGCCTGTATTTATGAAATATGATGGAAAGCAAGCAATCGTGGATAGTTCTAAGGGGATGGAAAGAGAAGTGAACATAAATCTAGAAATCAGCATTCATTAAAGAGTATTTGAAGAAGAATAGTTGTGGAGAAGCATAAAAATAATCTGATGGAAGATTAGCCTAGTTGATATATTCTTGAAAGACAGGAATTATTGGTAATGGTTGATACTTGAAAGACAGGAATTATTGGTGATGGTTACAGTTTAACCATTTGATCCTAGAAGTGTCGAAACAACACTGCAGGCTAGTGGCTTGAAGTTATTCATTGTTTTTAGAGTCACATATGATTTGGATCTTGGGGCTCAAATTTTTATTTGCTTGAACTCCAAACGTATCCAACGGCACATATAATTTGGATCTTGAGGCTCAAACTTCATTATTCAAATTTTTATTTGCTTGAAGTTATTCATAGTCCTTTGGCAATTGTCATTTAAACATTAGTGTGCTGTTTCTGACTGTAAGGAGTTCTATTTTTTTAATTTAGTACATGCTTGTTTGCTAACTTGTGTATTTTGATAGTCCTTTATATGTGATGGAAGTGGTGCTCCAATTTATCTTTTAATTATTTTTTTGTTTGATGTGTGTGTGGCGGGGTGGGTGTGCTGCATAGATCACTTGTTTTATGACGCATGTGCTCCATTGCCTTAGATTTGCCAATGAACAAGATTGGCTTCATTGACATTACTGTGCCATCTTTCATCATTTCCTCAGTTATCTAGTTACATTTGCTAACTATGACTATTTTCCTATGCAGGAAAGGCAGCGAAAACTGGCTGAAGATCAAATGAACATAGTACAACAACAAGCACAGGCAAAAGCACAAATGCTGCGATATGAAGATGAATTGGCTAGGAAAAGAATGCAGGTGCTTGAAGTGGTGTCTTTCTTATATTACATTTTAGGTATTCTAAAAATACCTTAACCCAAACAGTTCAATTTACTTTTCGTATCACTGTTGGCAGACCGATCATGAAGCCCAGAGACGTCACAATGCTGAATTGGCTAGGATGCAAGAGGAGTCTGCCATACGGAAAGAACAAACAAGACGAGCAACTGAAGAGCAGATCCAAGCTCAACAACGGCAAACCGAGAAAGAGAGAGCTGAAATAGAACGGGAAACCATAAGAGTGAAGTCCATGGCTGAAGCTGAAGGTAGGGCCCATGAAGCGAAACTAACTGAAGACCATAACAGGAGAATGCTTGTGGAACGGATGAATGGTGAGAAAGAAAAGTGGCTGGCAGCAATCAACACAACTTTTAGTCATGTTGAAGGTATACGATTGATAAACTGCGACATGTTTGCATTATTATTACGTGATATTTCTGCCGTACTTTTATGATGCATATTTTAATATAGCTATATATTGTGTAAACTTGAGACTAGTACTATGTAGTATTCAAACCACAAAATATGCAATATCTTGCATGACATCGCCCAGTGTTGCTATATTCTAAACCATTGATGCATGCGAAGTTTAAGAGCGAGAGGTGGTCGTTCTGTAGATTTTCAGTGGACCTGTACTCTGGAAGCTTATTCATAATGGATGGTAAAAAAAGTTACCATTTTACTAGAAAACTACACTTCAGCCCCGAACACATGTCAGATCGTTTTGAAAGTGTGTTCCTGTGTGTAGGTGCTTCACACGTGTCAGACATGACACGAGACCTTGAGGAGATTGTCTGTGCTTTCCCACTCTAGGAGGGTGTTTACATAATATATTTACACCTCAACTGGAGAGGTGATTACTTATGGCCATATATGAAGTCCTTTCTCTTTTTTCAAAATGGAGCTAGTGGGAGAGAATGTCTCCTAGGGGAAAACTGATATGACCCATGTACTAAGAGTGGGAGAATGTTGGACACGTTTCCTTAAAATGTCATTCATTTGCCACATGTGTCTACATAACTACCAAAACTCTCTTATAATAACTAACCATTCTCTCTCATACAGTTTTGGGTATCTTGAATTAAAATTGGTTGGAAGGATGGATTGAAGTATTTCAAAATTTCTAAATACTAGGATCCCTATTCTTCCATTTACTATAAACCATATCTAACTCCTTCCATAGATGTGATACAAAGCTCCTGACATATGGGTACTCTAGTGCAAATCTGAAGTATAACATAGTTTGTTTATTGTTGTTGTAACATAATGTTGGAGATGGTGTACATGGAATTTGGACTTCGGATTACCAGGTTCTCATTAAATTGATTTATTTCACTGTGACTGTCTTTCTAATTCAATTGCTGTCTATTGCAATCTGCAGGGGGCATTAGGATTCTATTGACTGATAGGAGTAAGTTGGTTATGACAGTTGGAGGAGCTACTGCATTAGCTGCAGGAGTTTATACAACAAGGTCTGCTCACTGTTCTTTCTGTTATATTTATCGAGTTTATTGCAAATTGTTCCACTGTACTGTTGCCTACGAGACATTTGTATGCGTACCACATCCTCTGTGATTGCAGTATGTCTTGTTGTCGTTTTCTTTAATATATGCTCGATAAATTATCTTATACATATATGTACTAAAAAATATTATTTAGTTACATTCATCTATCTTTGTACACTTGCATTAGATCGATGTAGGTTGAGAACCTTTTAGAGAGAGAGAGATGCAGGATGGAAGCACGATTAAAGGAAGAATATCATTGTCTTCAACTTGGCTCCTTGGATCCACAAAAATAAGAGAGAAAATTCTCAAAATCGCGATATATTGATAAAAGGTTGAATGGTTGATTATTATATCAAGGGTGGTATAACTTATTTATATTCCTAAAATCCTTACCTACCTTAAGTAAATAGGATTGCTTGGAATTTTTTCAAAATCAATTCCTTTGCATATAGGAGACTAGGGGTAACTTGTGCCGATGGCACTACTGCTTAACTCATGTAACTATTAAGTACGAAACATGAACTCATAAAGAAATTGTAACCCAACAATGACAAAT
The DNA here is from genome assembly GCA_021464415.1 of Lonicera japonica. Lineage (NCBI taxonomy): Eukaryota > Viridiplantae > Streptophyta > Magnoliopsida > Dipsacales > Caprifoliaceae > Lonicera > Lonicera japonica. The sequence goes on from CM038464.1 coordinate 46,113,898, forward strand.
AAATTTTGTTTTACAAGATTGTAGCATTGTAAATAATTAGGATTTGATTATTCTGCCTCTAAAATCTACATAGCACTATAGCAGTAAACATGATTTTACCTACACTTGGAAAGAAAAGAGAGTCAAAAGTTTGGTGTATTTTTATTCCCCGCATATGAATCTCCTGCAAAGACAAACTAATTAAAAATTATAAAAGAAGTTTTGTTAGCATGATTGTACATGGGTTAATTACGCACCTTTGCAATTAAAAACAGTCTAATTGGCTTGAAGTTCCTTTCTCTTGAAACCCAAACTCCGTAATTAACACCAAATATGATATCTAAAATATCTTTCAAGAAAGCAATTAACATCTTAATTTCAAAACAATCCTAAAACATGAATACATAACTATCAAATACCAAAGTTTTGAAGAGAACTTTGGGAAATTGAAGAAAAAGGGTAAATTGTAATTGCAACCTTAAATTAAAAAGCGTCCTTTCTTGGTACCTGCAATATGAAAACAAACATCAAAAATAAAAATTTGGTGGAAAGTAAATTAAGCAGAGAGAAACAAACTACGTTTTCATAAAAGCAATAAACAGTCAATTTAGAACTTTTACTCCCTCATTTCAAATAAAGATACGTACTTTCCTTTTGCACACTCAAATTTAGGGTTTGATTTCTCCCTTATGACCCGAAATTTATCACCATATTTGAGGAATATCATGATTGGAGAGCAGTTTTCCCCAGAAACTTTCCCCAAAGATGGGGAAAATGGAGTTCAACATTGGAGAGATTCTCCCCAAAAATGACATTTTGATCAAATTTTTCCACCAATTTTAAAAAGGTGTAGGAAAAGGGGTTGGGGATGCTCCAAGGTATATATAAGAAGAATATTTTTGCACAATTAGAGGGGGAAGAAACTCCGTGTTCAGCCTTACATAAAATCATAGTGCACCCTGAATCTATGATTTACCCTTACATAAGTATAGCAAAAAGGCTGATTTCTCACTTATGTGCAATTCGTGATCCACGTGTTACGCGAATAAACAGTGTTCAACTTTATGGTGAGAAAGAGAACCAAAGTTGGGGAACCTGTCAAGAGCTTAGCCCTTCTTTGATGAACAACCTGTGTAATTAAAGGGTATAGAGAAATAGGAAGAGAACTTGAAGAAGAAGAAGCAGGATTTTAGAGAGGGAGAAGAGATAATTTAGAGATAGAATCTGAATTTGTTTTCCTCATAATCCACATAACAAAATGACCCATTACATATACTAAAGGGAGAGACAAAGACTCGCCCAACAATTATATATTGACCAATTAGAAATAAAAACTAAAACGATAAAACGACTCTCCTCCTAGCATAAAACGACATTATAACATTTACCACTTAAAAAAAATGAAATGAGACTTTATTTGAGACATAAAATGACACTTAACTCAATTTCCTTCAATTTCAACCACTGCCCATTCGTGACAATGCCCTTCCCTTCAAAGAATCCTTGACCTCAAGGATGATAGTGAGGGAATTGTTGAACAAACGAATCATACTCTTCCCATGTGGCTTCCGCTAGAGACATATTGGCCCATTGCACCAACAATTGTACAGCCGCTTGATTGTTCTGTTTGACCAGTCTACGATCCAATATAACAACTGGCTGTACTAAGAACTGACCAAGTTGATTCACAGGGGTTAAGGTGGTGGCGGGAGTTTCTTGCTACCCCAGTTTCTTCTTTAACATTGAGACATGAAAGAGCGGGTGGATTGAAGAAGTAGAAGCCAATGCCAATCTATGAGGCACACTTCCTATTTTTTCTAGTACTTTGCAAGGGCCATAGAATTTTGAGGCTAACTTCAAATTTCTTCTCATAGTGAGAGATGTTTGACGATATGGTTGTAACCTTAAAAATACCCAATCTCCCACTTGAAACTCTCTTTCAGTTCTACCTTTGTCTGCAAAAAACTTCATCCTTTCCTGTGTGAGCTGCAATTTCTCCCGGATCAGCTGTAGTACTCACTTTCTATCCTTCAAAAACTGAGCTAATTCACCATTTTCACCTTTTGGTTCTTGTGGAATCCCTAGTTTGTGGAGGCTTGTAGCCATACAATGCTTCAAAAGGGGTTAGTTGGAGGGAGGTATGAATATTGGTGTTGTAACACCATTCTGCCATGGATATCCACTTACTCCATTGCTTTGGCTTATTTGACGTCATGCAGCGAAGGAAATTTTCCAAACACTAATTCACTCGTTCGGTTTGGCCATCGCTTTGCGGGCGATAAGAAGAAGAATGAGCCAATTTAGTCCCCAAAAGTTTGAACAGATTAGTCCAAAAGGTGCTGAGAAACACAGGGTCCTGATCACTAACAATAGTTGAAGGTAGCCCATCCAGTTTATGGATGCACTTGAAGTAAATGGTAGCAATTTGTTTGGCAGTGTATGGATGAGTAATGGCAATAAAATGGGCAAATTTTGTTAATCTGTCCACTACCACCAATATATCACTCTTACCTTTGGAAGGAGGGAGGCCTTCTATAAAATCCATGGAAATATTGGTCCAAGGTTGGGTGGGAATAAGAAGGGGTTGCAACAGTCCGGGGTAAGGAATGTTTTCAGATTTACTCCTTTGGCAGATCCAAGTAGTTTTTAACCACCTCAATCATGTCTTGTTTGAGTGTAGGCCAGTAGAAAACTTGTTCAACTCTTTTAATTGTGCCTTTCCTCCCCGAGTGGCCTCCAACTCCGTTAGTATGTAGCTCATTCACAATTTTAGTTCTCAGTTTACCCATACTCCCCACATATAGTTTATTTTTATACCATAGCAACCCATTGGTGTATGTATAATCTAGTGCATGTGTCAGCGCGTATAATTGTTTCCTGGACTGTTGGCAAGCCAAACATTGAACCCGTTATTGGGCAAAATGAACCCAATAAACTCATCAGGAGAATTCAACACCCATGTTACTCTGTCTTGTCACCACAGCACAACTATCAGACATTTAAGTATTAGCCTAATAATGAAAGAGTAATTCTACATTGACCCTTTTCAATCCACCAGTTGATGTGTCACCCCTCCATTGGCGAGTCTCAATTGATCCCAATAGACCCACTTCGACAATCTCAATTAATCCCAATAGACATTTAAGTATTAATCCCAATATGGTACTAACACTTCAACAATGTCAGTGTAGAATTACTTGTCAATATAAACTGCTAAACTAAAAGAATTAAATTTGGAGAGATTTCATTAACATTCATATAAAACCTCCCTAGAGTGCAACCTCAAGAATTAACATGCTGCGATTTTGATAACCTAGAGCTCATCTAATGTGTGATTTTTCCCGTTTGACCATACTTCATGCATTCTAATTTAATAATTATATTTCTAAAATCAATGTACCAAGCACAAATTCGCGTACTTCATGTTTACGCCCACCGGAATTCTCTGCATGCTGATAATATAGCGATTATTGGTTTTTAGTTGTTACCTAAAACACATCAAATTCACACAATCAACTATAGAAAGAGTTGATCAATATTTACTGCTGGCTCTTCACAAACATAGAATAATTACAAATGCTATTGAGAGATGGAGAATAATTACAAAAGCTAAATTGGTTATTGTGTTAGCCATTTTCTTGGATACACCACCATTAATCTGCTTGCATTTATAGTAAGTTAAATCCATGCGAAGAAGCTATAATTAGAATGAAAAACCAAGTTTCTGCTTAATAAAATAAAAAAATTGGAACAAAAAACCAAGTTTGAACTCCCTAATTATGAAAGGCTCCTTGAAAACCCAAAGTTCAAAAATAAAACCCTATGTTAGAGCCAAGTTTTGGAAAATTTGTTGGATTGTGGCTAAATTTACAGTGAGAATAGAGATAACAGATTGTGTTGGGAGGCACCACCAAACAATAGAAAATGGAGAGAGACAGAAAGGAGAGGCCTAAGATGGAAACACCTCTAGTTTAAAAAGCCCTAAATTAAATAGATAATCTTAGAAGAGTGGATAGGGGAGAATGCACAGAGAGAGAGCCAAAGATCCAAACACCTCTGGTTTAGAAAGCCCTAAATCAGATGGGAGAGTAGATGGGGAGAATGCAGAGATAGTGGACTGCATACCCGAGAGAAGCTGAGCACCAGTTAGTAAGTGTGTATGGGCATGATGTTGTCAGTGAAAGGGAGAGAGCAGCGTGAAGGAAGAGATGTGAAGACAGAATGAGAGTTGTGCTGTGATAGTGTGTATAAGAAGAACGGCCACCAATATCCCAAAATTAGGACAGATCAGATCACTTCTAACATTGGGCGGGATTTTTTTCTGGGTTCAAAAACCACTCTCTTTTGTTATTATGGATCTAACTACCAAGTTTAAAGTCACCAAGACTAATATTGTAAACTTGCCAAAATTCCTATATTAATAGAAAGGAAAAGATTACCCCTAATTAATAAAATAAGTTACATATATAATAAAAAAAATATAAAATTTCCTTCACACATGCTGCATCAGAGAGTGTAGTTGGAGTGTGGGTCACATTCTGATGAGACCTTTGCCGCAGTTGACAAAATGTTTGGAGGGAAATTCGAAGTATTCCTGTTATATATAGCTATGGTTCACTTGGCATCTCTGTCATATGTTTTCTTTTTAATTGAACTGTCCACTTTTTTAAGACATAAAAGGTTAACATAAGGCAGGACTCAATAGCACGACTTAGTATATTGATACTCTGACTAGTTGAGGTTGAACTAGCAATCAGATCTTGTGGATGCAGTTAAGAAGGATGCAACTGTTTTTGAACGTGGGTGCGACTTGTACATGTTTTAAACATTTGCCAAATACTTGACAACTAATTAAACTATTCTTTTTCTTCTCAATCTATATGATTAAGGGATTACACTAGCACACTGGAGCCCTTATATGATGAACACGTGACAGGGATAATGAAAGGCTTGATGAGTCTTGTAAGATGATTTGAGTCTATGATAAATATAGGTGCAAGTTCAGCTTAATGCATAAATTCGGGGCAATTCTAAATACAATCCATGAGTTACTAAAAACAACCAACATTATGTGTTTGCAGGTGCCCCCGGGGGGATTAGGTGTCAGGGATTTTTAGAGCACTAAAATGGACTTCTATGTTGTCCATTTTAAACCATTCAATAGGACTAGCAATTCGGGTTCGCGTGTCGTGTTCGGGTCGTGTCAACACACAAGTATTATAGTATTAGTGTCTACCCGAACGCGACCCGTTTAATTAATCATGTCATTTATATTAATTCGAACACGAATTGTTTATTTTGCAGGTTACACTACATGACCCAACTAACCCGTTTAATAAACAGGTCGAGTTAAACCTGTAATTCGACACGACACGATTAACCTATTAAGATAATAATGACAATTAAGTCTCATGTGAAAACAATTAACTTGTCTTATAATAGTTTTAAATTTTTAAAAAGCAATAATAAGTATCACCCAGTACCAAAATTCAATATTTAATCAAAATAATATGATAATAATAATAATCTAGAGTCAAAATATATAGCATTCCATCACCCCAGAAAAAACATAAAAAATTACTAGTTTATCCATCATCAAAAACATAACTATCATCTACTGGCAATACTCAAAATAAGAATATAATTGTCCAAGCAAGATGGCAAAATAAAAAATATATATAGCTGCAAAAAATATAAAGAATTATCATGTTAATTGCGGGTTAATTTCGAGTTAGCAGGTTAACCTGAAACACGGCTCGTTTAGTTTTGGGGGTTAAGTGTGTCTGACCCGAAAATGACCCGAACCCGTTTATACTTGACCCAAATCCACTAACCTTTCTGTCGAGTTCATGTTAGGTTGGCATGTCGTGTCAAATATTGCCAGCCCTACCATTCAATCTTGCCTGACACTCCGATACCAAATTTCTGTTTGGAGATTGCTAAGGCATCTTTCCCTCGTCTTCTCCTTCTTCAAAATCCTAACCCTAACTTCAACTACCCACCACCAACAATGGCGCAACCACCCCTACTTCCTTAACACCCAGTTCCTGCGCTGGACTGCACAATACGAACACTTTCCCATACCCACCCATTGAGAAGAGTCCCTTCATGAATGACCCTACTGTGATGCTACCTGCATCCCCTACTACCTCCACTGGGGGTAGTCAGCACCCCTAGTAACATCTCCACCAGTAGCTTGCCCCCCAACTCCAGCCTCCACGATGGCCCCAACTCATGCAACTTCCCCTTCCCGTGGGTGTATGGAGAAACATATCTTGGGGAAAAAATGTTAAGGTTGGTTGTATTAGCGCAAAGTTTGTTTTTAGAACTTTTTCCTAGATTTGAATTCAAATGTAAGTTGTTTGCAGGGATTTGGTAGTTGTAGGGGAATTAGGGATTTATCTTTGTGGTTGGCCTTTAAGTTGATTAATTTCTTATTTCTGGAAAAAATTTACTATCATGTTTGCTCCGCTCCTCCCTCCTCTGGTTCTACATCAACTGGAATATATATGATGCAATACAGGGGATCAATCTTTCCAATATGCAAATGGTTAGACATGTTCTCTTCATCCATTAAACCAATTAAAAAGAATTATGGTGTTGATCATTATAACAATGGCCTTCCATACTGTTGTATGTGCTATACATATTCTTTTTCTAAGATAATGTCACTTATCAAGATCTTGCACCCTTGTGTCATACTGCACAAAGTTTATATCACAGATAAAAGAATACGCTTACAATGATATGATTGGAGAAGTGAACAATTTTTCCAGCATGTTCAACCTCCTGGTTTTGTAGAAGACCATTATACGAAAGCCTAAGGATGATCCGAATAATTTAGCCTCTAATATTTCTCAATGTGCTTGCAGGGAAGGTGCCAGAGTTATATGGGGATATATCAATAGGATACTGGGGCAGCCATCGCTAATCCGTGAATCATCAATTGCAAAATTCCCATGGTCAGGGATGGTGTCTCGAGGGGCAAATAAGGTGCTTAATTATAGTACAGCGGCTAATAAGGGATCAGCTCCTGTTGTCAATAAATCCAGTTTTGGGAATATCGTTCTCCATCCTTTGCTGCAGCGAAGAATCGAGCATCTTGCTCGAGCCACATCAAATACAAAGTCTCACCAGGCACCATTCCGTAACATGATGTTTTATGGGCCTCCTGGAACCGGAAAGACTATGGTTGCAAGGGAGATAGCTCGAAAATCAGTAAAGAACCACAGTTTTAGTTTTTGTTTACTCTTCCTATATATGGTGCTCTACGTTTGTGCACTTTGGCATGCTTTTATGGTCCTCTTTGATCTTCAAGAAGCACAAAATAACTGTCTCAGTGAATGGGATGTTGAAAATTGCTAGGGTTACATGTTAATGCCTTGATTTGAATTAATTACTCCCTCGACCCATCAAGAATCCATGTTTGACTTTCACGGTTTTAAGAGTGCACTGATTTCATCAAAACTGGTTTAGGACAAAACTTGTTTCCTATCGCAAGTTTTGGTTCGTTGATTATGTTCTGAGAAGGAAAGGAGACTCTTAATTTGAGATATCCCAAAAAGGAATAGTGGGCTCCTTTTTTTGGGACCAAGGGAGTTTTAGTTTTGGGGGAAATTTAAGTGTATGGTCGTTGTTCCATGTCATCAATGGACTTTTGCAACAATATCAGATAAATGTGGAAACTATTTGAAAAGCGAAAGTGGTGATTATTAGTAGTGGAGTTGAGGACAGCTTGAAAACAGCCTCTTTTAGGTATTAAGTTTTTCAAAATTATAACTTTTGCTGATCTTAAGCTACCACTTAAAAGTTAATTTTATCTTTTAGAAATGATCCGAGTTCCCCAAGGGAATTTAATCTTGCGCATACCAAGTGAAGTGTAGTAGTGTACTGCTTTTCCCAATAAATAAAGCTATGTGATTTAGTTTCTTTTGACTAAATTTGAAACCTGTTTAGCCTTGGTATTATTCATGAACTAAAAAAATTTACCGTGTCTGTTATTCAACACTTTTTGGTGTTAAGGTTTTAGTTTTATAAGATAACCTTTCACTTTGCTTGCTCCTTAAATAATTTTTTTTTTTAAGATGGGAACGACTTATTTTTAAATTTTTTTTTTCATTCTGTAAGCCCTCATTTATTTTTCCCCTTTTGATTTCTTCGACACTGGCATTGTTTTGAAATATTGTTTTGTACAGGGTTTGGATTATGCCATGATGACAGGAGGAGATGTTGCTCCACTGGGCCCACAAGCTGTTACTAAAATCCATGAGATATTTGATTGGTCCAAAAAGTCAAAGAAAGGTTTATTGCTTTTTATTGACGAGGCCGATGCTTTCCTATGCGAGTAAGTTAGTCTTTCTTCTTAGTTATGCCTTGAAGGCATCTCTAGTTATTCTCTAAATATAATGTTAATCACATATCCTCTCTGTGGTCTGTTTTTAATTGCTTACAATATAATTTTCCATTTCTCACCACCATAGACTTGGGGTTCCAGCCAAAAAACTCGAACCAAACGGGGTAAAGGGAAATTTCATGATATAGAAAGGCAGTGAAAAAGTGAATGACTATATTGGTGATATCAAGGTTATGGAACCCCCGGTATTGACATACAAAAGCTTATAATTATCTATGTTCATGCTTATTTGGTTTGAGGTTTTGTTCTTTTCGGTGGATCATAAATTGGTAAAACTTCAGAGAGATAAAATCTCAGAATTCATGTAAAGGTTTGAAGACGCAATTTCGTTGTAAAGCTCAAACTTTACATACGAAGTTACCAATTTTTGTTCCATTAAACCTCGTAAACTCGAGCAGAGAAGCACAACAAGTAATTCCACTCTCTTCTATGTTTGATTCATTTAGGCTTCAAAAACTACAAATTTCCTAAAGGTGACAATTGACTATTCATTTTTCTTGAAGAAGTTTGTTTGCAAAATTTAGGATTCATTGTAGTTCTTTCCCATGGAGACTCCCAGAATTCCATATTGTCCTATATTTTGTGTTGTTTGGTTGCAGTTTTTTTTTCAAGACATCAATTTCCATACTTCAACTTGCTCATTTTATTTTTCCATGCTTCAAAATTTAGTCTAGTTTATCCATTTTCACGGAATTCCTAGACCACCTCCCTCCTATTATTTTTCCTTTTTCATGAAAAATCCTTCCGTGTAAAACAATTCCAAAGAATTTGTATTCCATCTAAGCCAATCCAAACACATCTTTGCAGATGTTTGATAACATAGTTTGGAAAATGATTGGCAATATTAGCATTTAGCTTTCCTTGCAGATGAGAAGTTGTTAAAACAGATTAGCATAGTTGTCAAATCGTGAATCGTATCATGAATCGAAAACGTATAAATCATGAATCGCGTATCGAGTCATAAGATTTGTTGCAAAAGTAAATCAAAACAGTAAATAGTAAATGAACACATAAAAGAAACAAGACAGTAAATAGTAAATAAACACATAAAAGACAAATTTTCATTGGCAGTAAAGGCTATTATAATGTAAAACCAAACATAGAAGACATAGTACATTGTCTAATGGACGTTGTTGTTATGTCAAAAAGATTGTAGGTTCCAAGTACTACCGTGAACCGATTATTGTAAGAATACTATTTACTTAATCTTATTATAAACAGAGAAAATAGAAGACGAACCAAAATAGATTTTAATTAGAAGAAGAATCAAGTGTAAAATACATTGTAACAGCTGCCGATTATCTTATTCCTACTCCAATATTCCTATATCTATATTAGTTATTCATAAACCAAATATTTACAGATCAAAGTGCATAATTGCTACATATAACATGCAAAAGATCACCAAATTGTGCTAGGGTTTTGCAATTTTTACTATGTGTGAAATTAAAATGTAGCATAGAAGTTATATTGAAGTAAAAACAAGTTTTTCAAAAGATAATTTTTTTTTAAAAAGAGTCGAACTGAATCTTTGAATCGCTTATCATATGGTACTTTGTGATTCTATATCAATTTCGATTCTCTATATGATTCCGTATTGCTGACTTGATGAATCGTGTATTGAATTGTGAATCGTATTGCAAATCGTACAATTTTCAAAACTCTGTAGATTAGTGATTTGGTGAGATGTTATCCATCTTTTCCTCTATTTTCACGGAAAAATTAGCTTTCCTATCACCCAAGAATTGGATTACATGGAAAACATCAGAAAAAATAATACATCTCACCAAATCGCCATCCCTTTTTTCCAATTTCTCTTTACAATTAGTAGAATTTTCAATCATTTTCCGACTTTTTGTCAGACACGCTCTTAATTCCGCAATTTAGTTGACAACTGAAGCTAAAAATCTCTAATCTCGATCCAATATGCAGGCGAAACAGCACACACATGAGCGAGGCCCAACGAAGCGCGCTAAACGCTTTACTTTTCCGAACTGGAGACCAATCAAGAGATGTAGTTCTCGTGCTTGCCACGAACCGACCAGGCGACCTTGACAGTGCCATCACTGACCGAATAGACGAAGTGATTGAGTTCCCGCTTCCCCAAGAGGACGAGAGGTACAAACTCTTAAAGCTCTATTTGACCAAATACCTCTCAAACGACACTGACAACGAGTCCAAGTGGGGCCCATTCGTTAAAAAAAATGCCCAGAAAATAACCGTAAAGGAAGATTTGTCCGATGATTTGATCCGAGAAGGCAGCCCGTAAGACAGAAGGGTTCTCGGGCCGTGAGATAGCGAAGCTAATGGCTAGCGTTCAAGCAGCAGTCTATGGCCGTCCTGATTGTGTATTGGACGCTCAGCTGTTTACTGAGATTGTAGATTACAAGATTTCAGAGCATAAACAGAGGATAGAATTGGCAGCTGAAGGTGGACATTTAGGGTAGTTTGCATATTTTAGAGAAGTTGGATACTTGATTTAGGTTCCATTTTGGTGGAAATTTTGTATACTTTTTGCCATTTATATTATGGGAATTAGATTTATTTACCTGATACACTTCGAGATAATTGATATAAAAGTTTGACGACCGTGCGGATTTGCAAATGAGGATGTACTTTGTTTTTGCAACTGTTGGAGAATGTAGAACATTTGGGTGAAAACCCCATGCAGTTGATATTTGACGAGTGCTATTATTGATAAAAAAAAAATGGATAGTTGGAGAATGTGAATATTTTTAACAATAATGCTCAGTGAAGCTGTTCGTTTTCTTTTCTTCAATTTTAGTTTGTAGTTAGAATTTGAAATCTATATTTTTTAATTTAAATAGTACGGATCCATAAATTTTGCTACTTAAAAGGAATTGAAAGAGTTGTTTATATAGAGAGGATCAATTCTTTAAAAGCTGACCAACTATTTTAAGGAGATAAACGGGCAAATTTTTTATGAAACTTGATGAAAATGATTTTCATGATTAATAGATTATCTTTACCAAATTTTATCTAAAATTAACCAGGAAGTGGGTAAATTAAAAAATTGATATATATGCGTATTTATGGTCGTTAAAATTTGACATGTTTAGTTAACCCACATTTTGCTTAAATTTTTCGATGAAATGATCATCTTTAATAAGTTTTATAAAAAAAAATTGCATCTATTTACCCGTTCAAAATGGTTGATTTGCATTTAATGACCAAAAAGTTAGTATTCTTTAGATCCTTTCTTGTTATTTATATATTTGAACTTTTATAATGTTGAAAGTGCTATTCATTCTCGCATGCTTCTATTTGTAGTGTTGCATTTTGTCGTCTTAAATGAAAAAAGTTATAATTAAATTTTGAGGCTCCGGTTGATAGCAATATAAAAAATAAAAAGAAAAACAATTAATTTAAATAAGAAGATAGAAAATAAGTTTAGAAGAGATGGGGTGAGATGTTTTATATCTCATATTTATTTTTGTGAATATATCTTTCATCATCTTTTTATATTTTGTGGGAAAAAAAATTTCACCATCATTCAAAGAAATTTTTTTCATGAAAGAAGGCAAAAAGCAAAAGTTAATCTCATCACATCACTAAACTTATTTTTCATCTTTTCACCTAAATTAAATTATTTTTTGTCACATTATTATCAAACGGAACATAAAAGAATAATTCATGCTCTAACTGCTCTTTGTTCTGCCCGAATTATTATGGATATGTTAAGAGATCTTCTATATATCACCAGCAAATGGTTTTATTTGAACGTACAAATCGTAAAGTCCATCATCAATATATTGTGAGGGAGGTTTATTTAGCCTTTTGAGTATTTGTTAAGGAGTGTTCTGAAGTCGATGTTTGTGGTAAAAGAGTAATCAATGATTCTAAAAAAAAAGTAAATTAGTTTAGTGTTATTAGTTAATCAAAAAATGTGACATGAAACACACACACACACACACACATATAGGGTGGTTATATTTTCACTTCCAATTATTGCTAGGTTCTACTCCCACTTAAAAATATTACCAACAATTCTATTTTCACCCCTCTTCTTTTATTTTTACACAATGGTTTGGTTAATAATTAACGAAAACTTAGATTTAGTTAGTCCATTCCATTCCATTCCATCTCATTCAATTAATTTTAAAAAAATTCACCCAATTCACATTGAATGCATTTCTCTCCAAATTTCTTGATCATCTTCAATCGAATTTTGCTTTCAAATTCGATTGGAATAATAATAGCCACCCAAAACCCACCAAAATCTCCATTGATGCAACACAAAAAACCCTAAGTTACAGAGAATGGTAGAGAAGAAAGAATTGAAGATTTCCAAGGTAGAGAAAGTTAATGAAGTAAAGGTATGCTTGTTTTTATTGTGTTTCATGTTTATTTTGTTTTGTTAACATCCATAACAAATATATGCACAACAAAACGAATTTGAGCAGCAAAAAAGGTTCCTTTAGTTACATGGAACCAAATTTGTGACCTTTATTCGATTTCTGGAGACTGAATGTGTATATTTGTGAACACCTGGAAGAGAAGGATCATTCGTTCCTTGAGAATCGAGAAAAGTCCTATTATTTGATTCTTGAGGGCCGAGTAAGCCTATTACTCGGCGCTTAGGAGCCGAAAGAGTGCTAAAGTTTTTTTAGAGGTCACATATTTCCCCAAACACCTTGGTCTCGAGGAATTGAGTTTTAGGTCTTTAGTCATTGAATTTGCATAATATATTTAGTTTCTGAAAACCGAGTGTGAACATCTATGTACCATTGGAGGAGAATGATCATTTGACCCTTGAGAACCAAGTATGGTGCCAGTTTTCGGTTCTTTTCTTTAGGGCCGAGTGTAAGCCAACTACTTGGTACTTAGGGATAGAGTAATACATTGTCGATAAATATTATTCTCTATATCGCTTATATGTTATTTACGTGGAGATTATTGATTTATTAGAACTTAGTGTGTGCAAAATATGTGTTCCATTGCGTCTACAATATAGCGAGATTGTTCATTTATTCAAGAAATTGATTTCTCTTCGGTTAAAGGAATGTCTCAAAATCCGAAGTGTGTGATACTCAAAATGTAATAAAGACAACTATTTAAGTGATAATAATAACTTTGTTCATTAGTTTTATACTTTTTATTCATCTTTAGTAATCACTTGGCTTGTACTTACGGTTCGTTTGGATTGAAGGGTGAGATAGAAAGGAAATGGTTAATTAGGATGAGAAGGAATGGAAATGAATTAGTTTAATTTTATTGTTGTTTGGATATGAAAAAAAATGGAATGAAAATAAATCTTGTTTGGATAGAAAGAAGAAAAGAAAGGAAAGGAAAGTGATTTAATATATTGTTAACAAATTTGGGTTAATTTGGAATAAGGTGAATTATTTATTAACAACTTTTCCTTTCCCTCCCAATCCTCCCAATATTGGAAGGAAACAAAATAAAGGAATAGAGATGATTGGCATTCCTTCCGTTTCCTCTCCACTCCCTTTCATAAATCTATTAAAACGAGTAAAATGTAATCCTTCTTCTTCTTCTTCTTCTTCTTCTTCTTCTTCTTCTATTCATTTCCTTCTCATTCCCTCAATCCAAACAAACTGTTAATGGGAGTAGATATAAGCATTTTCAGCTAAAATGAGGCATGTATTATAAGTTTCAACCACACTAGCAAAGAGCTAAAAGTCGGTTTGGATAGAAAGAAATGGGGTGATTATTAATCACTTGTTTGGATAAAAATATGAGATGGAATGGAAAGGAATGTGAGGAGTTGTCAATTCAATCTATTCGTCTTTCATTTATGACAAAAAATAAGATCCAATACTTGAGTAAAAAAAATAAAGTAACAAGATGCAGTCCACTAACTTATTCCTTTTTTAAAAAAAGAAAAGATGTCGTCCATGCTTTTTGGTATATTTAAGTACAAAGACACTATATATGTGACTATTTCTCGGTCATAGATAATGTATATGTGATTGAAAGATCACACATATTCTGATATTGTATCTACGTATTTGAGTTATTACCAGCAAAATCTAAGAAAGAGACAAGGACCGCTTCCTAATTTCTTTTGCATAGGGACCAATTCCCAAAAGCCCTATATTCATTAAACACGAACTCTTTTATTCCATGCTTTTCATAATTAACTATACAAATTGTTGTAAAGTTAAGCTAAATCCTTTGCCTATTGTCTATCGAAATGTGGCGCAAGAAAAGCTCGATTAAGAGGCAACTTACCGAATCAAAGTGATCATCTAAACTGTGCCTCTGAGCAAAAAAATAAATAAAATCTAAACTATGCCTATTTCTATAAGTTCAAATCCCAAGAAGATAACACATCAATGAAGCATAGCAGTAATGTGAAAAGCCGCACAGTCCAAACCTAATACACTAATTTCTTGCCTTTTTCTTTCGGTAGTTTTGCGTTTCATGTAATTTTAGTGCCTCACAAAGACAATAAATATATTAATAAAATAATTAGTATGAAGTGTGAAATAAAAATAAAAATAAATAAACAAAAACATAATATCAAGTGTAAATTCTGTTAGAATACCTAGAATACTATTAGGATACCTTGACTACCACCTTTGGATTCTACCATTGGATTCCTTCTTCTTGGATCCCATTCTACCATTGGATTTCTTCTTTAATCTTTCATATTTATTCTTTTCCAGCAACTATCATGATTTTTCCTTTCTTTTGTAGTAGTATATATTAGTTAGTTTTGTATTGTAAATAGAAGATTGTAATAGCAATAGAACCCATTTTGGGATTGTTGAAGCTCATTAATATAATATTTCATTTTATGTTGTATATTTTGACTTGGTATTAGAGGATTAGATCCCGTTGTTTGGGTTTTATCAAGATCGGGTTCATCGTCAAGCGGCCGTAATCTTCGTACCCTTATTTTTGTCATCTAAAGAGTTCTGTCCGTTCGTTTGTTTTACTCAAACGGTCTCCAAAAATCACCAAATGGATATCAAACGATCCTTTTCTTTCAGAGGATAAATCCAAAGTTTGAATCATCTATTTTGGCCAATTCAAGCGCTCTCACGCCCTTCCAAAAGCACCAGTGTTTTGAGTTGTTCAAATCTAGATCTCGGGTGTCTAGATTTTGACCTACAAACATCCGATCACGAATATTTTTGGACCAATCTCTTCGTCTGGACAAGACGAGAATACAGCCACTGGAATCATCTCAAAAAAACATCGCACGTGCTCTCACGTGCGGGAGGAAGTTTCACGCTCCGTCCACGCGCTGTCAGTTCAAACTTCCGTCAACTTTAACGGCATCACTGAACGGCGTTAGCCGTTACCGTTAAAGTTAACGGCGTTACTTAAAAGCGGTAGCCTTTACTGTCACTGTTAACTACGTTAGACTAACGTCGTCAGTTTTAACGGCGTTATCCAAAAGTTTCGGTATTTACAGTTTGAACTCCAAAAGTTTTTATTTTTTGTTTTTTGGTCCAGATAAGTTTCTTGCCTTTTGCATTTTGATCCAGAAATATTTGTCCCTTTTCAATTTAGCCGAAAAATCCCTAACTTCTTCAATTTTATCCTAAAATCTTGAGTTATCATGAGTGAATCACAAATCTAGAAGTTTCCTATTTTTTGTAACCATTTAAAGAAACGTTCAAATAAACGGCCGTCATGGGTTCACCTTTCAAAGAAACGGCCGTCTTGGGCCACCGTTCAAAGTTTTTGATTTTGCGTTTTGGTCCAGAACGTTTTAAAAGGTTTCTGTTATTTGCAGTTTAGTCCTAGACCTTTTGGGTTATTGTCATTTTGACCCCAAAGTTTCAGTTATTAGAATTTTGGTCCAGAAAGTTTCAATCAGCCACGCGCTCTCATGCGTGGCACTTCTACTTGAAGTCCCATCAAGTCGAAATATAGCCGGGAGACAGTTTTTAGAAAGTTTTCGGCTTCGAAATCCTCGAAAGTTTTTGGAATTCAAAATCTGTCCAGGACTATATGTCTCCAGCCTAATTTCTCTCATCGGAGCTCATTACCCTGAAAATCCCATTTTTCTTCTTCATCACTCTGAAAATTTCGGTTTCTTCATTAAAATTATGTCAAACACTGTCCGTTCTAGAGGTGCTCCATGTGCTGCTTACTCTTATGGCCATATGTTTTGTCCTCCATCTTGTGAATCGACTAATTTTTTTTCAAATGAGATTGATCGTAGAGATTATCACACAATATTCTCTGTTTTTGGGATAAAGAATATTGAATTTTTTCTGCAACGTGTTCCCGAATACAAATATGTTGAGACTCTCAAGTCATTTCTTTTTAAAGCTAAGGCGAGAGTTGATGATCCCACTAGTGGCTATACTGGTCTCATTGTTTCTCTTCAACAAAAGGTAGAAGAGTTGCAATCACGAGTGACAGCATTAGAAGCTTTGCAGTCACGGGTGACAATGTTAAAGGCTCGACTAGAAAGAGAATATTCTAGTGCTAGCCCATCCCTTTCTTTTACTCCTCCTAAAAGTTCCTCAAGGTTCTTATCGTCAGCAGAAAATATTATACTCGATATTAATCCGACTACTGTGAATCTTCCACAACCTGGGGTCCTTCCGATCGATGAAGATTTGATGGGATATCCTCCCTCCGGCGGCTTATTAAGGCTCCTCATGTCAACAGAAGAGACTGCACTTGATATCCTTCCGATTACCGGGAATCTTTCATAACACAGGACCTCTCTGGCATACCCGACTATTTCGGATTACCAAGTTGTTTGGAAGGTTTTTAAGGGGAATCTTCTCAAGTTGGTTATGATGCGGAGGTTGCCGGATCAACAAATCCTGACTGGACGTTTTCAGGATATAATCGTTTTGATTATTCTTTTTCTGACCCCAGTACTATTTTGAATTTTGGTGCTGATGATCTTCAGATTCTTTTCCCTTATTTGTACCCCTCCACCTCCACATCTATCATTCAATAACATATCGTTCAGCTTCTCAATAGCTGTTTGGGAAACTTTTTCTTCTTTATCTTTCCATTATCTTTCTTCAAACTCAAGTTGGTCTCTTCATATCACCTTGAGTTTGAGGGGGGGGGGTGTTAGAATACCTAGAATACTATTAGGATACCTTAAATACTACCTTTGGATTCTACCATTAGATTTATTCTTCTTGGATCTCTTCTTTAATCTTTTATATTTATTCTTTTCCACCAACTATCATGATTTTTCCTTTCTTTTGTAGTAGTATATATTAGTTAGTTTTGTATTGTAAACAGAAGATTGTAATAGCAATGTAACCCATTTTGGGATTGTTGAAGCTCATTAATATAATCTTTCATTTGTATGTTGTATATTTTGACTAATTCAATTAATAATTATAAAAAAAAATCATATAATCAGTTACTATGATAAAAAATTGACTCTGGATCAGAGATATAAAAGAGTATTATATTTTTACTAAATTTTTTGAATCGGTAGATAGTAAATTCAAATAAAAGTATGTGGGACTATTATGCACAATAACAAAACAATAGTATAAAACTCATAAATAATATACGAGATATTTTGTATTTGCACCTCACATTTTAGAGGGTATTTTGTAGTTGCACCCCATATTTTATTTTATTTGCATTTGCACCCCACCGTTAATCCAATTTGTTAAGAGGTGCTAACTTTTACTTAAATGGACCATAATGCCCTTATATGAACAAGTGTGATATAATTCCAATGCGTTGCACCCCACATTTTATTTTATTTGCATTTGCCTAAATAAGTTCGAGAATTGCCATAGTTATAAAACAAACTCTATCAGCAAATTATGTAGAATCTTCACCTTTTTAATTGTCATTTCTAAGCCTCTATGTTAATTTGGTCATATATATATATAATATTAATTGCCTTTTAAGTCCCTATCAGTATTTTGCTTCAAAGCTATAGTACCCTCTACCTAATCTTTTAATTTCAATGCAACCCTCCTCCTCCTCCTTTAACAAACCGATAGCTATTTTTTCTTCCTTAGGACTTTAACTTATACATATAAATATGTTGATACATTTCTTCACAATCTCAATATCTCCTCATCCATTCACAAAGCAAAATCTTAAGCTTTTTCTATCCAAAAATGGCGAGTAGGGGAAGTTTCTTTTCCGTCCTAAGTATTCTTTTCTTTTCCTTTCTCTCTCTTCTTAATGCAGAGGCAGCCATAAAGAAGTACCAGTTTGACGTGAGTTATCTTTTTTGGTTGAGCTTATTTTCATAATTTCCCTTATTTGATTATATAAACTTAAAAAAAAAAAACCTTTTGTCTTCTTTAGGTTCAAGTGAAGAATGTGAGCAGGTTGTGCCATGCAAAACCAATAGTGACAGTGAATGGGAGATTTCCAGGGCCAACTATTTATGCTAGAGAAGGAGATAGTGTTCAAATAAATGTTACCAACCATGCACAATATAACATGTCTATTCATTGGTAATGCATATATATATATATATCTATTTGTGTATTTTGGCTAGCCTTTTTGCTTATGAAAACAAGTCATGTTATATGACATTTTACCAAGTATTCATTAGGAGTACATTGGTTTCTAAGAAGTCAAAACTGAATTGGCAAGAGTAATAGCCCCTGTTTTTGCTAAAGTTAACAAGGATATATAATACTGAAATGGCCCTAAATAACATGCATTTAGCATATTCAGTTGTCTCATTCGAATGAAAACAAACATATTTTTAAGACTCAACTCAGACTTCAAACAAGAAAGATAAAAGCAAGCTTAATCGTTTAATTCACAAGTTTATGATTTTTGCAGGCATGGATTGAAACAATTTCGCAATGGATGGGCAGATGGACCTGCTTATATAACACAATGTCCAATTCAAACAGGCAGTAGTTATGTTTATGCCTTCAATGTAACAGGACAAAGAGGGACACTGTGGTGGCATGCACATATTCTTTGGCTGAGAGCTACAGTTTATGGTGCAGTTGTCATCATGCCAAGCAAAGGAACTCCATTTCCCTTCCCTCAGCCAAGCAGAGAGGAAACCATTGTCTTGGGTCAGAACTTCAATTCCTGCTCAAGGGAAATTTTGCTTACCATTTTCTCTACGACACGCTAAAATGCTTGTTGTGGGCGCAGGGGAATGGTGGCATGCGGATGTTGAAGAGGTTGTCAAGCAAGGAAACAACTTGGGATTGCCTCCAAATATGTCGGATGCACATACTATAAATGGAAAGCCGGGGCCACTTTTTCCATGTTCCGAGAAACGTAAGTAATATCCTCCTTTGTTTCATGCTAACAGTTGTAATGACGATGTGATATCAGAGATATTCATACTTACAGATGTATTTATATCATATGCATTTTTTCCCATTAATTTGCTAAAATCTCAGTAGTTTGTGATACCACATTATCGTTGAACATGTTATATCTAGCTTTAGTATGATTTCTTTGTGACAATTAATAAGCGTTTAAATAGTGACATGTATAAGTAGAGTATAACTATTTAATCGTGTCAAGAAATTGAATTTTGGGCTATTTAAGCATCAACACGCTGTAAGATCTATCTTGTAAATTAACTACAAAAAAATTCCTGTTTTTCCAGATACTTTTGCAATGGAGGTAGAAAGTGGAAAAACATACCTCTTGAGAATCATCAATGCTGCACTGAATGACGAGCTTTTTTTCGCTGTCGCCAACCACACCCTAACAGTAGTGGAAATCGATGCAGTCTATACAAAACCTTTCACCACTCAAGCTATACTCATAGCACCAGGTCAAACCACAAATGTCCTCGTTAACGCCAATCAAAAAGCCGACAGATACTTCATGGCTGTTAGGCCATTCATAGACGTACCACTCGCCATAGACAACAAAACAGCCACTGCTATACTTCAATACAAAGGAATCCCAAACACTGTCCTCCCAAAATTACCTATATTACCTTCACCAAACAACTCGGCTTTTGCTTTAAGCTACAACAAGAAGCTTAAAAGCCTAAACACACCAAATTTTCCGGCAATTGTGCCTTTAAAAGTTGATAGAAACCTTTTTTTCACAATCGGTTTGGGGATGAACCCTTGTCTGACGTGTGCTAATGGGACCCGCCTCACTGCTTCACTGAACAACATTTCTTTTGTGATGCCCGAGATTGGGCTTCTTCAAGCTCATTACTTCGATACTAAAGGAGTGTTTAGGACCGATTTCCCTGATAAGCCTCCTACTGCTTTTAACTACACCGGTGTGCCACTCACAGCCAATCTTGGCACATTAAAAGGAACAAGACTGAGTAAGATAGCCTTCAATTCAACAGTCGAGTTGGTTTTACAAGACACCAATTTGCTAACGGTGGAATCTCATCCATTCCATCTTCATGGCTATAACTTCTTTGTTGTTGGAACTGGCATTGGGAATTTCGATCCTGCAAAGGACCCCTCGAAATATAACTTGGTTGATCCTCCTGAGAGAAATACGGTTGGAGTTCCCACAGGTGGTTGGACAGCCATTCGATTTACAGCTAATAATCCAGGTAAATATGTATTTATATATATTCAGCACTATATTAAACTAACTAAATTGGGACATTCCTAGAAATTGCAATCATTACTTTTTTCTTTTTCATTTTCAAATTCCAAATTGTTATGTATATGATTGTATTAGGTGTTTGGTTCTTCCACTGTCATTTGGAGCTTCATACTGGTTGGGGACTGAAAACAGCATTTGTTGTAGAAGATGGACCAGGACCCGATCAAACCATTCTACCTCCTCCTAAGGATCTTCCACAATGCTAGCCATTCCCATAAATCGATAAAAACTCAAACAGGAGATTTCAATCCTGCTAAAGTGTAGAAAGTATTTTATTTTATGTTGGAACCACAATTTGTCTATATATCCTACCAAACTTGCAGGAAGCTGCTTGAGATTCGTTTTAAAATTTGTAATAATCAGAAGGGAGATAGAACAGATTCATTTGAATTTGTGTGATACTCAGAATGTAATAAAACTCAAGAAAGCTATTGCTTCTGACAAGGACTTAAAATTGCATGACCACAATTATTGTCTTTCCTAGATTTTTACTTTTATTGAACTCAACACTAAGTTTGTACAAAAAGGAAGCATCAGACAAGCATTGTCAGCAAAAATGAAACATGTGTTATTAGTTTCAATCAACGTACAAAGAGCTAAGAAAAGCTCAATTAAGAGGCAATTTACAGAATCAAAATGATTATCTAAACTATGCCTATTTTCTCTAAGTTCAAATCTCAAGAAGATAACATAGCAATGAAGCATATCAGTAATATGATGAACCCCACAGCCCACACCCAATAAACCCATTGCTTTCCTTTCTTCTTCATTTGCTTAGCATAAAACAGACTGTTAGTTCCACCACTCATAAATTTTTTCGCATTTGCCACATTTTGCTCAATATCATCGATCTCTTCCCCTTGAGTCTCGACCAAAATAGCCATATCAAGAAACACCTGATGAAGCTTATTCAAACTCCTCTGTATATCCAACATAGCTTCATACCTCTCTTTATTCTCCAAATTCACTTCGGAATTTTTTTGATATCTTTCCCCTTCAAACATTTCAACTTTCCCAAAAGCCATCTTCTCAATCAATTCATAGCTAGGGTTTTCGCCAGTTTGGTTATAGTACCTTCTCTTCAAGTTTTCTTTATGATCAGTTATTATTTTCTCTCTCAATGATTGGAAATCATTCATTATGTCCCTGAGTTTCATTCTCAGCCCGTTGGTGAGTGAATTCCTTGTTCGATCAACTGCGCTGCCTTCTCTATACTCGATTGATATTTTTCGATTAGCCATATTTGATTTGTCTAGTGATTCGAGCCTTGCCTTGACGATTTTGGCCTTGCGAAGGACATCAACCATATCGGAATCCATTCGGTCCCTTAGCCCACGAAGAACTTTAGGACTGTGAGTGGATTTGGTCTCTTCATTTAGATTTTGAAGATCAAAAAGGAGATTGGTTATGTCTTCCATTTCGGATTTGATTGCTTCTACTTCTTGAAAGAAATGAGAAAGGTTGTCTTCATCAGTAGAGCTGTATTGGTTCTTTTCTATGTCCATTTGGGCCTGTTTCTTCAATTCCACATAACTTAGAAAAGACTTTGTCATTAAATTATTCATGTTGACTGCAACATGAAAAACCCACCTGCATATGAACAAGAAAAGGTTAGATACACATAAGAGTGATAAAGGAAAAGGTATTTTGCATCATACCCTTTCTGCGGATTTGAAATTAGAGATTAAATTCTTGGGATTCTAGGAGTAAAGTGGAAATTCACCAACAGAAGACCTTGAATCAAAAGATGAACAACCTATGAAGAAACAATAATAAGAAACAGTGATGAAAACAGAAATCAAAAGAGAACAAAATGATGAAAAATGAAATGAAACAAGAAATTTAAAAGTGGGTTTCTGATCGATCAAACCTTTGGAATTAAGTGGCCTTCTCTGATTGATGAGCGCTTTCTGAAAATTATAGGGTTTTCTAAAACTAATGAATGATATCATAACATTCTGTGGAAGAGAAGAAACTGTTCTGGGGATTTATAAGGAGGGAATTGCCATGCTTGCGGTTTCAAATATTTGAAACTTTTTGAGTATGTAGAAAGAGCCGTTAAAACTCAATTTCCGCTCAAGCAGTTGTTTGTTATGCTCTCGTGTCATGTATATCAGATCACACGTCAACATGCAATACGTGTATTATTTAAATATATTTAATTCAAATTAAAATATAAAAAAATATGTAAAATGGTATAATGATTAACTAACAAATTACTTTGTCAAAAGTTTAACATTCAAACTCTCTTGTAAGCATATTTTTTAATGAAAAAAGATATTGTATGAAATAAATAGGCAGTTCAAAAATTTGACATAGCTTCATGTCGGTTGAAATTTGTCTTACACTAACATGCACATGCATATGCTACTTAGATATATCTAGGGATGACAAAAAACCCTCAACCCTGTGGCCTCATTTGGTTCACGGAAGGGAAATCAATTCTCTTGTCTTTTCCATGGAGGTGGAAAATTAAAGTTCCCGTTAAGTTTTCTTTTTTGTGTTTGGTAAAGTATGAAAATTATTTAGATAGGGGTATTGTTATCCAAAATTTTTGTAATAAATGCTAGGAAATCCCAAGGGAAAATTAATCTCGTGGGTTTTGAGAGAAATGACTTTATCTCCTACTTTTTTCTCTGTCAGGAAAGTGTTTTCGGAATTTATACTTACCAAGCAAAGAAAAGTAAAGTATTTCATTTTATGAGTGCTCAAATCCGCGAACCAAATAAAGCCTATAGGTTTTCAACCCAGCCCGGCTCGACCCAACCCTGGTGGGGCTTATTATTATTTTTTTTACCTCATAGGGTTTGGATTTCAAAAAAAATAACCCAGACTGGGTTCGGGTTTTGCATCTAAAAAACCCAACCCAACCCGACCCTACCCGCATATATATATATATATATATATAGTACTACGTTAGCACGCCCTAACTTAATTTCTTCCCCCTCCTCTCGATACTCTAGCTAAATTTGATTTCGTTATTTTCTTTGCATGTAATTTATTTTTATGATTCTTTCAAATAGAGTGAAAAACTATTGAAATAGATTTACTTTTTGCATTATTAATTTGGCAAAATTTAGTTAAAATTAGGGTGGATTCTATTTTTCTATTTGATTCAGTAAGATTCAATTAAAATTTGGGTGATGTGGGTTCCGGTTTTAATATATTTATTTATGCGGATTGGGTTTGGGATTCAAAAACAAAACCCGCATCGGGTTCGGGGCGAGCTATTGCAACTGCGGGTCGGGTTTGCCATTGGTTAAACCCACTATATACCCAATCTATTGTCATCCCTAGATATATCTAATTCAAACCAAAATATAAAATACATATGTCAATTGATCTAGTGGTAAAACAGTGGATTACATTGTCAAAGGTCTAAAGTTTGAAACCAATCGCACGGATGTTTTATAAATATATTAATTAAATTTTAAAAAATTATAAAAAAGGTATTGAGATTAAATATTTTCTATTCTATATATAGAAGTACAAATAATTTAAGAGTGTGTTTGGTAACAACAATTCTATACTATGAAATTGGGATACGATTTTAGAATTCCATTATTTGGATATGTTAGAGCATCTCCAACCGTTGTGTAAATATTTTTGTGTAAATCCTATATGTCAAGACACTTTTACACAAAACTTGAAGTGTAAAAAAAATATGCTCCAATGGTACATTTTTAAACTTTTGTGTAAATTTTGAATGAACCAATAAGATAATTATGCATATTAGATATTATTTTATGCAATTTTTTATTATTTTTTCTTGAATTTTGGTATATATAATATTATAACAACAATGGATCTTGATTTGTTGGTCTTAATGAGTAGATTTTAGATATATATTTTTTATTAAATTATATAATTTCTATTAAAAGTTATTATATTTTAAAATATTGTAAAATAATTGAGAAAAGAAAAGGCTGATGTGGCATTGTAAACTTGGGGTGTATTTTACGCATTCGTTTTACACAAAAGCTAAATTTAAAAGACTGCTAGAGCTCAAAATTTTTACAAGTTTTGTATATTTTACACAAAACCTAAATATACACTACTGTTGGAGATGCTCTTAAAAGGTTATAGTTTTAGAATTCTATCAGAATTCCGAAACCACAAATTTTAAAGGATTAAATTCCATAAAGATAGTTGAGTTTTCTAATTCCAAAATTCCTATTACCCCTAATAAAAAAAAAGGCCTATACGCCACCCATTGTTTAACAAAAAAAATAAAAATCTATAGCCATACAGACACATATAAATACATATATATTTATGTAAATTATATGTGTACACTTGCAACCTCCCACCCAGGGGCGGAGGCACCTTGAGGCGAGGTGGGGCCATGGCCTCACCTGAATTGTTTTGTAAATTTTTTTGAGTAGAGGGGTTTAATAGTGGTAGTATAAAAAGTTAGGGGTTAGTGGTGTATGGCCCCACCTGGATTGGTTTGTAAATTTTGCTGAGTAGGGGGGGGCTTGTACGCGGTAGCATAGAAAGTTAGTGGTTAGTGGTGTATGGCCCCACCTGGATTGGTTTGTAAATTTTGCTGAGTAGGGGGGCTTGTACGCGGTAGCATAGAAAGTGGTTAGTGGTATAATAAAAGAGAAACTCATGGGCAAGGGACGAGGGGCCTTTGTGCGTCGAACATTGTAAGTACGGGGGCCGCCGGTGATTGTAATTAGTGCTTAATGTTTAGGGTTCTTCTTATAATTTGATTGCCCTCTTTGCCTTCTTTTTTTTTTTTTGAATATTAAGATTTAAGTGTTTTAATATTGATTTGCTTCTTAAATTGTTAACATATTTGTTTGTTGGTTATTATTTATTAATGTTGATTTGCTTCTTAGATTGTTAAATATTGATATTAATGTTGATATTTGCTTTTAGGTGTTTATTAATATATTTGTTTGTTGGTTATTATTTATTAATGTTGATTTGTTTATTAGATTGTTAAATATTGATAATAAATTTTGTTATTGAGGTTGATTTGCTTATTAGATTATTATTTGATAAGTTAATATTGAGATTAATATATTTATTTTTTGGTTATTGTAGTTGATTCAATATTGGCTTAGAAAATCCGTGAACAAAATTTTTTTTGGCCCCACCTGAACAAAATTTCTGACTTCGCCACTGCTCCCACCCCACATGTTTCACCTTTCTTGTTATAAAAGATTTATGTATGTACAAGTGTGTGTATATATATTATATGTATATAGTAAAATATAATATATGTGTATATACACAATATATATATATATGTATATATATTAAACAAACATCCTCTATCACTGCCTTATTGTCTATTTGGAATTTCAAATAAATTCTACAATTTAGCTAAATAAATAAAGGATTTTA
Source organism: Lonicera japonica (assembly GCA_021464415.1). Lineage (NCBI taxonomy): Eukaryota > Viridiplantae > Streptophyta > Magnoliopsida > Dipsacales > Caprifoliaceae > Lonicera > Lonicera japonica. Next base: position 46,140,164 of record CM038464.1, read on the forward strand.
AATTATATTAAAATTTCAAATGAAAACTACGTACAATCCAAACAAGTTGGAGCATCTCCAACTGTTTTCTATATATTGTTTTGTGCAAAATATACACAATTTGTTTTTTTTTTTGTCTCTAGCAGTATTTTAAAATTGAAATTTGTGTGAAACAACTGTGTAAAATACACTTCCATTTTATAATGTCACGTCATCTTTCTCTTTCTTCATTTTTTTTAATAAAATTTGAAAATGTAATAATTTCAAATATGAAATTTGGATTTTAATGAAAACTATATATTTGAGATCTAGTCATTAAAACCTAAAAATCAAGATCCATTATGATTATAAAATTATTTGTAGAAAAATTCAATAAAAAATTGCTTAAATTGATATTTAATATGTGTTGAAATCTTACTGATTATTTTAAAATTTACACAAAATTTTATAAAAGTACCATTGGAGCATATTTTTTTTAGTGTTCAAGTTTTTTTTTTTTTTTTTTAAAAGGTTAGTTGACACGTATAATTTACAATTCAATTTGTACACTACTATTAGAGATGCTCTTAGAGTTTGCGTTGAATTAGGTGTTTTTTACAATACTTCTATATAAGTTGATAACAAATTTCTCAAGAAGGAAGTTATTTAATATATTGTATAAAAATTACAAAGTTTTTAGTGTAAATTAGAATTTTATTCCAAAGCTCATTATAAAGGTATGTATATTAAACTTCACTTTACTTGACTACTTTTAATATTATAAATTTTTACATTAATTTATATATTCCAAAACTTATTTGTTTATTTATAATTATGTTTAATGTTTAAAACAAAAAAAAATGAATATGTTGTGTAGCTGTGACTCAGTAAAACATTCACGTTAAATTTGTTTTTTTACCATTTTAATATTTTCGCTTTTATATAATCTATTATTTATGTGAGTGTTATATTATTGTTTGGTATTGTAGTAAAACATTTATGCTATATATCACTGGGTTATATATCTATTATTTATATAAGTGATATTATTGTTTGGTACTGTGCATAATAAAAACATGTACGTTTAATAGAATTAACTATCTACCAATTCTAAAAACTTAGTAAGAATATTTTACTCTCTTATATATCTAATCACGAGTTAGCTTTTGACAAACAAAAAAAAGAGTTTGCTTGACCACCTATGTACTAAAAAAATTCAACATGACAAATTTTTATCATGTATCTACGACATTTATAGTTGACCGATTATATGGTATTCTTATAATTATCAATTGAATTTTACACTTGATACTATATTTTATTTATTTGTTATTATTTCATTAATAGATTTAATGACTTTTGTCGAGCATTAAAACAATATTCAACGCACGTCACCATAACTAATATAAAATAAAAGAGTAAGGAAGAAAAAAATGATGCTTTAGGCTCCGTTTGATAATAACATAGAAAAGGAAAATAAAAACACTTGATTTGGTAAGAAGTAAAAAATAAATTGAGGCGTGTGATAAGATACTCTTAATTTCATGCTCTTTTTAGGAGTAGATGTTCTCCATCCTTCATAATTTTTTGTGGAAAAATTTTCTTTTTCAACTACCAAAGAAAATTTCTCCATGGAAAAAAACCACGAAGTAAGAAGATATCTCACTACATGTTTCAACTTATTTTTCACCTTCTCACAAAAATCAACTATTTTTATTTTTCTTTTCCATATTATTATCAAATGGATCCTTCGTGTATTGACAAAAGACCATAGTGAAACTTTACAATTGATAAAGAATTGATAACTAAAATAGCACGCTTCTTAAAGAGTTATATTTTTAAAGGAGGAGATAATTATGAACCATGGGATGACACACCAAATAATTTTCAATTATTTACATCATTTCAAGAGAAATTTTTAATATAAAATTAATTATATACACATGGTTTATTCCTAAAGTAAGGGGAAAATGATTTGCTACTGCGGAACCAAATCCTAGTTTTTTTTTTTTTTAGATTACATGTATATTCCATGCATAAATATATACGAATCTGAGTTTCTTGTTATTTCTTTAGTAGTTCAAGTTGCATCAATGTAACTTACCAAATTCTATTTCAAACAGTTATAATACAATCCATAACATCTTTAAAATAGAAAATCACAAACAGCAAGAATTAACCCACTCAAATAAGATGAAAATAGACCGCCAATTAAGTAAATATGAAAGAAAAATTCAAACCCAAATATTATTGCGCAGAATGAAACTAAAACTAAAATTAAAATGTTTAGGAAATTAGAAGTTATTTATCAATATAAATAAAATGGCAAGTAATATAGATTCAATGAAAAGGATAGACTAGCTGTGAATATTCAAGCTTTAGTAAAATTATCATATAAGATGACCCAATTTAGTTGCCAAACAACTCAACTTACCAATCGTGAAAGGAAGGCTTAAAATTAAGCATAAATTTTATAAAGCTGCCAATGAGATGAGATCGTCGAAAAATGAGAGAGAAACTGATATATTCATCAATGAAACTTCGATTAAAAAATAAATATTTATGAAATTTCGGTTAATTTTTTTTTTCTTTTTTTCTTTTTTTTAGTATTGATTGCCATACCAACGAATGGATCGATGAAATGGTGAAGTGGTGAGATATTCAATAGTCATGGGACTTACATATTGTCTAACTTAATAGGACACTTATCTAGCAATTTCTAAACTTAAACAAAACTTAATGTAATATTTAATACTCTCACTTCTACAATTTTACTATTATGTAAATGTAATAGATTAGTACGCGTATAATTTATTTTGGATGTAAAGCAACACATTCCTTTTCTTTTTTTTTTTCGAAAAAAAAAGATAAAGATAAAATGCACATATTATCAAATATATTCATGATGATCAAATTGGGATTGAAGTGAATCTGGATCTTTTCGTTACAAGGAGAAAAAGTATGCTAACATATTACAAGATGGTTGACAAAATAAGTTATATTCTTGATTAGTTAAAATCTAACTATTAATTTAAAATGAGAAATAACATAGGTAATACTATTGCCAAAATAATTACACTTATTGTTAGAGGAATATACAGTTTTAAAAATATACATTACAACTTTTTAAAGTAGTAATATATTATGACAAATAAATAATCATCTCAACAATGTTTAACCTTCTTTTTACGTAGAATGAGTTGCGGATGGTTAAAGGGAAAAAAGGAAAAAAAACCATCCGTTGGTGTTAAAATCTATATCATTAATTTAACTCAACACCAATTTTTAGCGCATCACAAACAATCATAGTTTCCTGATGTTTGCAAAATACAGCATAATCTTGCCCGTGTAGAACATTTAGAAAAATAATATAAGTACAATATAGTTTTTATTAAGCGGTTTAAGGCTCATGTTACAAAGATAAGTGAAATATATATGGCATTAAAGTCAACATTTAATTATCTCAATCGTTTTTTTGAAATTCCGACTTGAAACTTTTTTATTTGAATTTCTGAAATTTAATGGTATTTGATATTCTGATTTTTTGAATTTCTTTTCAAATAAACGTATTTTGATCTGTTCCATTCTATGAACACCGCTACCTTCAACCTCTTTGAATGGGCAAGAGCCAATAATTTTCTCCAACAAGAGAAAATTTAACACCAATATTTGTTCTTTCAAATTTATAAAGAGCAAGTTCATTACAAAGGGCAAGTGGGCTAACCTAGCTAATAAGGTCCCTACTCAAATTTAAGAGAAATTGTGAGTTTGATTCGAATTTTTGATATTATTGTAATTAAGGAAATAGACTTGGACCTTTTTTTATTTAAAAAAAAAAAGAGTTGTTATTTTTTTAATAGATTGCAGTTGTAACGTAGTACCAGTAGAATTTTTTTTAAACGGGCAAATTAAATTTAGACTAACAATCTAACATGTGCATATTAATTCTTTTTAAAATATTTTAATACCAAAATAACTGTTTAAAAAAAATTAAGGAGGCCAATTGCCCCTTCACAATCGATTCCCTCCGCCTTACCAAGTTGGATGAAAAATTCAAATATTTAACCTTTAAACTGGACCAATTGAAAGAAATTAAATTGAAGAACAAATGGCCGGAGAGGAGCCTGGTGTGTTCTATTCTCACTTGTACACATGCCAGAAGTCTTATTCTCTTTATTGGAATTAGAAAACACACAAAAAAAAAGGAAAATAAAAATAAAAATGGAGGGACGAAAATGGAAGATAAAGCATAATTAGTTTATAATAAAACTTCTCTGATGCGTTATTATATGAAACTGTTAACATATATAAATATCTTAGATTAGGTATATAATTGATATAATCAAATCTCAATCTTCTCAATTCCCCTTGATTCTATATTCCATATTTAGGCAATTCAAGTACGTGTTCAATAATCACGTTCATGTTGGTTGAAACTCAACACGTTCATGTGGGTTGAAACTCAAGACCTCCTTGTTACGAGGATAAAGAGGATGTCAACGGTTATAAAATTGTTGGCAGAGAAAGTTGACTTTTATCCATCTTGTTTGTGAATTGATAAAAAAGAAGAAAAGAGTATAAACTTTATGGATTAAAAAGAAACTCTTATTTCAGTTTACTCCAAGTTGAAGAGAAAAAACCAGCCTTTTCTTTGCCACGAGGTGCATCTGTTGGAATGGGAGTAATCTTTGCTCGAGAAATTGGATGTCTTTCACTACAAGTATTTTTAGCAAAAATCGAATTTAATGTACTATAAGAACAATTCAAACACCTAAAGCACAGATTAACGCATACATCAGACTTTGTAGTTCATCTAAACGTCCCAAATGAGAGAGTTTGGAAAAATTATGTTTTAGGCTTTAGTGCTCTCAAAAAAAAATCTATAAAACAAGGAAAGAAACAAAACATTTTTCAACAATTACATAAGGGAAAATAACACTTTCTTCAAAAAGAAAACAAATACACCAAAAACAACTAAGCCTTTAAGAGTATCTTCAATAGAGATGTTAATTTTATATTTGCCAAGATGCTACGTCATCACTTTTTTATTGACTAACTTGCACATTATTTATTCATAGTTCATGGGCGATCATGGATGGCTAGTTTATTATTAGGTTCAACTTGGTCCATTGATTAGCCAAAGCCTGATTAAAAGTTCATGGATATTTAAAGGGGTCCAGCCCATTGATGAGGCCTAGGGTGGCCTAAGCAGGGCTTAACCCATCATGTGATTGAATTATTTTGATTATTGCTTAATTACATGTTTCAAATCTCTATTTCAATTAATAAATTAATATATATAATAAACCAATGCAATTATCCACAAATTGAAGTGGAAACCTTTCTTTCTCCCTGTAGCAAAATAGTCATGCCACCTGAAGGTACTACATATTTTTTGGATCAGTGATTATTATTATTTGAAGGCAAATTCTCTTAATACAGACCAAAAAAGTCTATATGACTTGTGAAGGTTATTCGTAACTATAAATTAGTTGGGACCACCTCTTTTGTATAACTAAAGGGAGTTATATATAATTTTATAACTTACCAATATAGAGATTAAATGGTGTAAAGCACTTTTTTATACATTTGTGTGCACGTACCACGCATGTGATTTTTGAAATAAATTCTTCTATAGGTAATACATACGAAAATACTAAGGAATTCACATGTGAGTATTTAACTTTAATCTAAAAATATGTTATTATTCAAAAAGGAATTTGAATATATTTTTAAATTTTTTAAAAAGATATACTTGTTAAAAAGGGAAAATCAATAAATAAATATGTTATATTATAAATTTCTAAACTATCAAGACTAAGAACAAACTCTATTAATATGGACATTGATTCTAACATGGATCCTTATAAATTAAATAATTCAATATAATATGAAATAAATCTTATCTTATCTTATCTTACATTAAAAAAGAACCATAAAACTGTTATGCTTTAGTGTGGATTTGTCAATAAATAATACACGCAATGAGAATTTAGTTTTAGAAAGAAAAAGATTATGTAAACCAGATTATCTTTTTCTATCCTACAAATAATAGCAAATATTCATAATTAAAAATTTAAATTATTACAATCATAAAATCACTACATTAATTTAACTAATATATTAAACTTGTGTAATGGCCTCTAACCTATTTATTAACAATTTAAAAGTATCAACAAATCAAAATATATTAGAAATGAACAAATGAAAAAGAAAAAATGAAAAAAACAGTGTCTAACCCACTAACAATTTCACTATAAATAGAAAATAATTGACTTTCAAACTTTGATAATGCTATGCATAGGTCAACAAGTTTAATAAGAGTGATTTTAATTGCAACCACTAAATCATGCTTCTCACCTTAATTTGAGAGAACTTTCTTCTCACCCCGCTAAATTTTATAAAAAAACTTTCAACTCACTCCTTTGGTGGCGTGAGTTTATTGAAACATGTATGACTCCATAAAAGGAATATTTAGTGACAAATTTTTTTTCCGGTAACTAAAATACTCACAAAAATTATTTAATGGCAAAATAAATTAATAATTTTTGTGTCCAAAACATATTATGATAAGTAAATGCTCATGTTGCGAGAAATCAATATTACAACATTATTTCTAATAACACAGATCTACAATAATAATTGTCCAAATAATTTAATGGATGATCCATTCATTGCAAAAAGTTTCACAACCCTTGGTTACAGTTTAACTTTTACCCGTTAAAAAATAGTTTCACATGAAAAATGATTATTCTTAATTTTTTTTCCATATTACAATAGACTTAGAATTGCATACAATAATCTGTAAAATACATGTTGAGAATAACAAAAAATATACATTAAAAATTTGTATTTTATTTGAAATATCGGAATCTTGATTCTTGTATATTTTCATTAATAAAGAGTAACAAAATTAATGAAGAGAAAAAATGAGTGAAGAAAAATTGAATAAAAAGAAAAAGAAAAAAAAATAGAACCAACGTTAGCTACATGTGTGCAACTGATGGGGTGAGCTTATAGATTGGGTTTAGGGTTAAATTGCTAAAATTTAAATTTTAAGTAGAGTGAAAAAATTAATTAAAGGGGTACATTTAAAATCACCCTTTAATAATAATAATTTTCATGAAGAGAGAGACCTAACCTTGTATATTTTGAAAAACTTGTAACCTGGTTTATGTTTTTTGATATGGCTTATGTGCATGTGTATATATATAATTTTCAGAACTGAATTTTATTTGAAATAGATTAGTATGTATTGGAAGAGTGGACAAACTAAAATACCAAATAAAGTAAGATTTTGAGTACATCAAATTAAACTAAATATTATTACATCTCAAAAATAAAATAAAAATGTTATTACTAAAGTCGAAAAAGGTAGGAATTTGAGTAGAATAAATATTGTAAATTTGAGTAGAGTTTAAAACTTAAAACTAACTTAATTATAGTATTTCCTTTTAATTATATTATATTAAATATTATTAGGGTACGTCTCTCGGCATGATTTTTAGATTATTAAGTAAATCACATGATTTATGTAATTTAAGACTGTTCTTTTGGATGAGTTTTGGAATTTTGAAATCTCGTATCAAATTATAGAATTTGAATTTGATCTATCTCTTTTTAATCCTATCTCCCTTCGGGTGTGTTTGACGTGATAAGATTATTTAATCCCATCCGGACAGGATATAATAATCTCACATCTTATGTGGGATTTGTTAATCCATCTCTCAGTGGGATAAGAAGCTTTAGTGGGATAAATAAACCGCCCGGATATTCAATCCTGACAAACACCAAACATGGGATAGGATAAAGTTATCCTATCCCACCCTCTTATTATGCCCGTCAAACGTAGCCTTCTATTATTGGCCAGTAACACTTTTTCTCTCTAATTAAAATACATAAATAGTTAAGAATTTCACTTAAACTCAACTTACAAATCTGCATTTTAAATTTTTTTAGTTTTTTTAAAAGAAAACCAAAATTAAAAATCATGAGATTTTTAAATCTTATAATTTATCAAATCACATGATTTCAAAATTTTGTAAAAAGAACACAACTTTTCTAAAATGAAATAGGATATGATTTAAGTAGAATAAATATTATAAATTGGAGAAGAGATTAAAATCAACTTAATTACTGTATTTTTTAAAGCATTCTGAGTAGAATTAAAGGGCATATTTATCGGCACAAAAAAATAAAAATAAAAACACTTACATTATTCTTATTTATATATATGTACAGATATAGATATAGATAGATTCGGAAGAAAAGGTTATTGGTTTTATTTCTTCTAAGAAGAAAAATTTACACATCTTTATGGGACCTATGGTTGGCAATTACCCAATCAACCCACCAAACTAACTTGTAATATCAAATGTATTCATTGCTTGAAATTTCTCTATCACCGTAATTTATTTTTATGTTTTTTTCTTTTTCCATTTGCCAACTGTACTAGCAATGGGCCAGTGGTCGGAACTTTTTGGAGAACTATTGGACGCTGTCGATGGGCATCTCAAATCTCACTGCGATAAAGTTTTGAGTTCATGCTATATTGGAATTCTCACCTCCCAAAAGAGTGTATACTACTACTTCAGCGGTTGCTGCAAACATTTGAGTCAGAGTCACTGGTTATACAATCTACTGGAAAAGAAATTTGATCTCCTTTATTTACTCGAGTAACAACGTAAATTGTTTAAACTTTCTTCTTATGGTTGGGTAGTGGCCACCGATGATTCACCTGGTAAAACTAGTCCAATTTTTTTTTCTCATATATCAATCCTGCGATGAAGGTGAAAATACAACTTCCACCAAAATACGCATTTCTAGATTGGAATATAACATGAATAATGTTGAATATGAGTACACTTTTCTTACCCCAAAAGGGCCTTATTCGAAGCCGTCAAGTTTTGCACATTCACATTTGATAGGGAAGGAGGTGCTGTCCTCATCTCCTTCAAGTTTAGATTATGTACTTGGCTATAAACTTGACTCAATATATCTTGAGTAGTTGAGATAAAAGCACAAAGAAATTACATCTGTTAAACTACAAAGTTCATTTCATTATATTTACAGAGGACAGTAAAATAAAAATATGGAGAAATTCCAACATAGAAATTGTGACTGTTTCCATGGAAATTCTACCTTCTCTGTTTATGCTAATGACTAGTGTGTAAAACAAACTTCTACATAATGAGAGATGGCAAATCATACAAGCTAAATTTTCTTAATCTTCTCAGCCTCGAGCCTCCTTAATGCCGTGGAACTTAACTTATCCCCACTAGATTCTTCCCATAGCAGATCTACAACTTCAATCTGCAATGAAAGCTCGATATGTTTTGAAAAAAGAAAGAAAAAAGAAAGACTCATACTGTACTTGATCTTTTCTTCTTTTCTTTGGAAAATCTCAAGATTCCATATTTTTCTTTATTGGTGTTTGATTGTATAATTTTCTAATGAATCAATTTCCAGGTCACTTGCTTTAGCAAAAAATATTATCCATGGAATCCAAAGACAACCTCTTACCTTAACTTTTGTTTTCCATGTTCGGTTTTCCGATGAAATGACTAAGGAATTCAGTTCCTTTTCATATGAACCAACCAGAAAGAACCTTTAAATGATACTATTAGTAAAAAAAATTTATCTTTAAGCCAAATAAATATATCTTAATGCAGGAAAATAAACCTTTAGTTGGGAGAGGCCTCTCTCAGCTCTCTTCTTATTGACAGATAGTCCCCCGGGCAATGTCTCCTTGCTGCCAAACAACAAACTTTAATATAATTACCTAAATCTTCAATAGTAAGAATCATAACAGTGAGTGAGCAACAACTAAAAACCATCAAGATTAGCCCATCAGATCCAGGCCAAAATATTTTGAGAATTTGAGTTCCCTAGGATACATAAAATGGCGTATTTGGGAACTCCAGTTCCAAGGTTCCAACTAGGGAACACTGGTTCCAAGGTTTTAAATTGGTACTGGCTCATGTTGGTTTGAAAACTTCAACTAATTTAGGTCTAATTCCAAATGCAAATCATGGAACTGAAGTTCCTAAACACACACAATTGTTCATAGGAAGTCAACAAATGCTCTCCCAGGTTCTGTCTAAAGGGGGCGGCTCACATCAAGTGCTTGCTCAAAGATGTTGAAAGGAAAAGGATAAGAAAGAAAGAAGAAAGTTCTTGGTGAGGGAACAAACCTAACAACAATGCAGTCCAACTTTTCATCTATAATCGAAGGACCATAGGGATCCGTGATAGGTTCAACTTGCACAATAAGCTCTGGCTTAATGGACTGGGGAAAAAAAATCATTAACGGAAAATATATAAGTCAGCAAAGCAAAATAAGGGGATTTTTTTTTTATTATTATTATAAACAAGATTTGATTGCATGAACCTTTTAGTATAAAACTGCCTGTGGTTCCATGGTCCATGCATTTTGCCTCCATATATCGTACTCAAGTAGTAAAGTACGTTCAGAATGCAATTACCATAAAAACGATCGTACTTCTACTCTATTTTTCTTAAAAAGGGAGCCAACTTCTAGCTCGGGCCAATGCTGCAGTATAATTAAGCTGAATGTTGACACGCAGCACTAGGATACTGGGTAACGCATGAACCACTTCAACCGCATAAGTCAACTACAGAATATTTTTGTGTCCTAAGTTACTTCAATTGTGGTGCATAAAACGTGTGGAATTCAATAATATTTGACACATAAATGATAGAATACTGATCATAAAACATTCTTCTTCCGTTTGTTACCTTTATGTAATCTTCAACATTTTGCATTCTCTTCTCAATAGGCTCTATCAGATCAGAGCACTGCAAGTACATGAAAAATAGCATCATCAAACTGGAATATAGTGTGGGGTGGAGGAGGGGAAAAGATAAAACGTAGAACCAGCCGAAATACAAAGGGTTTAAAGTGAGATAGAATGATGCAAGAAGAAAAAACATTTGATATATAACATAAAAGGTTCATCCAACTTCTACACTGGTTTGTTTTGGAATTAAGTTTTTAAGGAAGATGGTGTCTAAGTAGTACTCCAAGGGAGTTACAGAAGCGCCTACAATATCAGAAGCAAATTCTGTTTTTCAAGAAATAATGAGAGACTGATTGTTCAACGAGAATTTACCAACTGCGCCAACTCCTTTTTTTTCCTTTCCTTCTCTTTATTTTTTGGGCTGGAGGGGTCGATGTTACTGAAGAATAGAAGACGAGTAAATATTTGACTCAAGTTCATACCAGTGTGATGGTTTAGAAAGACCTTCCCTTCAAAAAATCCTCACTGTTGTGGTACATGGGGCCAAGATACAGCAGGCTAGATGAGTATGAACTTGTAAGAGCTCTTGTATGAGAGATGCAGAAGGAGATTGAGAAGAGAAGGACAATGGAGGAAGAAGCACGATGCTCTCTGGCTAGTTGCGGCACTGGTCTCAAGCTCACAAGCTTTTATGTTCAACTTTTAATTCTACCCAAGCAATGGAGATTCCATTACAATATTTAGTACAAATAAAAGACAAAATAAAGTAACAGCAAACATCATTACTGATTAATGAACAAAAACCAATCTAATTCCTTGTACAATCCACATAAATGATCTATAGGAAGAGAGAATTTTCGTTTCAAACTCTGAATCAATGTAGTCGAAAAGTGAGTGTGTGCATTGACTATTTGGGATAGGGTACTGGTAGAAGATTAAAGGGTATGGAACTTTAGGAAGTTCTACTCTTATCTATTTTCTTCCATATCAATAAAACTGAATATAATGTTGTTCTATGAAATTTATAGCATATTACACAAATCTCCATTTGCTAGTGTATAATTTCGTCTCCTTATGTGTGTTTACTCCTTTTGCTACAAATATTGACTTTTTTTTTTTTGGTAAAAAATAGTAGCGGGCAAGGGACCTCCCGCTAAATGGATTGATCCCCCAAAGGAACCTAGTGGTGGACAAGCCACTAGGCCAACCCTATGGGTTCACTACACATATTGACATGATTAGGACTAGTTTGTTATACCCAAAAGTCCAGTTCTTGGTATAGACTCAAACTCAGCAGTTTTTCAAATCAACATCCAACTCCACCAAAATAATAGAGTTTACAATTTTACATCACAATATATAGTACAAATAAAAGCAAGAAACTGCTAAAATCACTCCCAACTATCCAGATTCCTACACTAACTGATTTCCTAATAATCCAAATCCCATTAAGGGTGTGCAACGTTTTGAAGTGCAATTGAAGCAAATACACTAATTGATTTTACCATGGTTTTGAGGGTTATTCCACAAACTAATAACACATACATAATCTACAACTCTCATAATTACTTGAGCAACCAATGAACCTATTCGCCACTGTGATCATGAAGAAGAGTCCTTCAACACGGACATATTTAATAGACATTATCGATATCACTCATTAGTCATTAGTTGGAATGAATTTTGACAGGATGAACGTGATATGGATCCAGTATGTCGTGATCGCACTAGATATGTCAGCCTTTTGTCATATCTATAATAACAAAGCAGGGTGGTTTTTGAAACCCCTTAGATATCCCGCCCAAATGAAAGATCATCTCCACCGTCCAAAATTTTAGACATTCCTAGCCACTCATTTGTTTTTCCTATACACTCCCTACTTTCCATTATATCTCTCTCTACCCCTTCTTAACTTTCCCTAATTCTCTCTAAAGCAAGCCAGTAATTCTCTCTAAAGCAAGCCAGCCAGCCACACAAGCTATTCTGACTTACACAAGGATGACAACCTTTACCGAACTTTACACGCTGGCTGAACACAACCACGCTGAGATTGAATCGCTGGAAACAATCTTACATTGAGGTTGTACCCGTCGCTGAAACCTATTGCACATATGCGCACTGCCACCACCTCGATCCACCACCGCCCCAAAAGAGTGACTCAATCATACGACGATCCAACCCCGGCTACGCCTCTACCTACATCTCCACTCTAAGAAAACAACCACAAGGTACTCAAATATCTTCTCTGTTCCTGTCTCTGCCCTTGATATTTTTTTTTATGTCTCAAAGTTATGAATTTGTTTTGAATCTTTTGCCATCCTTCACCTTTTATTAGGTTAGGTTGAATTTAATTTTCTTTCCTTTAAAAAAAGAAGAAGTAGAATACCTAAGTTGAAGAGAGACTATCAATTTAACATTGAGGGATTTTTTTGGAGTGTTCAATAGTGCCATTTTTATAATAACAAAGTTGAAGTGAGGAAACAAAACAGAGAAATCAAAATTAAGATGATTATTTTGTAGTTTTTTTTTTAGTCTACACCAAGAGAAAATAGAGAAATTGAATTCAACATAAATAACATGGCCTTCCTGTTCATTTTATCGTTCTTTTGTTGCAAAAGAAACAAAGGACACCATCTATTGTTCATTAATAGGATTAACATAGGTTTTTTTTTTTTCCCTTTTTTTGTTAGGTGATATTATGATGCGTTAATTTTTTTGTATGTATATATTCTCCCAATCTTTTTTGTATGGTTCAAGATAATAGTCAAAAGTTAAAGTGAGACTATCTATTTAAAGTAAAGGTGTAATTTTTTTTTTTTTGGAGTGTTTAAAATTTAAGGACTTTAAATTTGGACCAAAGGGAATCTAGATAAATAGGAATTTTATTTTTTTTACGGAGGGAACACTCATCTAGATAGATAAATAGGTAACTTTGAACATTCTTTAAAAAAGTTTTGGAACAGAGGAACTTAGATCGCTTATCTAGATAGTTTTCTCTGTGAAGCAAATGGATACAATTTAATTTGGAGAGGTAATAACACTTAAGTTTTGTATGAGGTGTAATTTCTTCTTAATAAGTACGAAAGGTTCAATTTTTTTATTTTTTATGGGGCGTTCAATTTTTTGGAATGAGTCAAATTAATAATCTCACTCTTTTTTTTTTCAAGATGTCTTAATCAAATACTCTCATTTCTTTTATTGGACATAATCACGGCACTAAATCTCACAATAGCAACTAAGTTGTATCATTCGCCATTGATTACGTGTAAATTAGTGTTTTCTTAATAAATAACCAAATGTTCAATTTTCATTGGTGTTCAAAATTTTGATTTGAAGATTAACGGTCTCACTTTTTTTCTTGAAATGTCTCAAATTGATAGGCTCAGTTTTTTCCTGGACGTCTCCAATAATAGTCTCATTTTTATTTTTTGAACATAGTCAAGGCACTAAATATCACAATAGCAAATAAGTTGTATGGTTGATTATGTGTAAATTACTGATTTCTTAATAAGTACCAAAGACAATGTAGGACACCTATTCAAGATAAAGATATTTTTTTTTAACGAATAGTACTGTAGTTCAAATATAGCAAGAAGCATTATGAACTTTCATCATTATTGCTCATCCAAATGGAGGTATTACTGACAAGTACGAGTTTATGGCCTAATTTAACCTTAAAAATGGGGGGCAAAGTCTAATTTGTTGTAACTCTCATTTTACTGTTACAGTTGATTTTTACATTTTTGTGGCCATTTAATTTTGTTTAAAAGTAGGCAGTAAATGTATGGAGTATGTATTTTCCATTTTTAACCTCATGTATTAATCCTTGAGGCTAAAAGACTCATCTATATTACTTTGCTTTTCCTTATTTGATACGGTGAAATACATGACTTTTCTGGATCTTTCTTTTCTAAATTTGTGCAGATGTTAAACTCTTTTATATATGTTGGTATTCTTTAAATTGTATATCACTGTCGTAAATATTAGTATAATCCATTTGTCTCAAATTAAAAGTCAGAGTCAACTATGACTTATATTTAATACAAACATGAGAATTTCAACTTTACCAATTTTCTTATGTCTTTTATTTTTTTAACACTATTACGTTCTAATGACATTTATCATTTATATGCTCACAGTGTAAGAGGTAGTCAACCCGATGGTCACCTTATTCTCTTACACCGTTTGGATATGTAAGTTCCTCTTTAGTCATGATTAATAATATTTATAGTCGTATTAATTGTACAGATTTTATAACTTTTAATCTTACGCATTTTGTAATGTGTCTTTACATATGTCATATGATGATTATCATAGCTAAATTCTGAAGGCCGAAATTCCGAAAAATCTATGTGACTATGTTTCTACATTATATTTTCATTTGCAGGTTTTAGATGAATAATCAAGCACAAGTTTCATAGCTCAGTGTAGAACCCAACATCGACCTCGGTAATTTGAAGTACTTCAATGATTAATTTTAAATGATTTTGAGAGCATCTTAGAAGAGAAATATAGTGGTGTATTTGTTGTGGGTTTTAGTAAAATTGAATTATTTATGTTACTCCATATATCTCAATTTAATACTCTCACTTCGACTCGTACAAGGTATTTTTAACATTACATTTAACATAATCAATGGTTCTAAAGATTACAATTTATGTTGTGAGATTCGATTCATTTATCATTTATCAAAGAGAAAGGAGAATATTAATTTGAGTCGGAGGACTATTTTTTTTTCCCCAATACATGCCTAACATATATTTCAGGCTTTTTAGATTTCTTAATAGTAGCATTCGTGCTATTTTCAGCACTTCATCTTAGGTGGTGTTTGTTTCAACCACTTAAATCTGAAAACTTTAAGTTTTCAGATTTAAGTGGTATCAAAGTTGTTTGTTTGGTATTTAAGTGCTATTTTTTGCCATGGTTGAATATTTAGTTGCTCACACTTTTTTTTTATCTATTTCTTCATGCAATGTAGAATCATTGCATGAAGAAATGAAGAGATCAACTACAGACAAGTGTTGGTGCTAGCTATGCTCATAAATTCATCACATCAACAACACAGAATTAAGTGTAAGTGTGTGTGTCTGTATATGAGAGAGAGAGGGGGAGAGAGAACCTGCTTGTTGGTCAACATAGGGCCGTCACAAACTCCAATTACAATACGATCACTAGCTATCTTTGCCGCTGCCTACAGATTAACAGTAATTCATAAAATCGCAGAATCAAATAAGAAAAAAGTGTGGTTTGGAGAATAGAGAAAATACCTTGAGGAAAAGGCGGTGGCCGTCGTGTAATCGATCAAAGGTTCCACCGAGAACTACCGCTCCGTATAAATTAGGTGAAGAAATTGGAGATGAGATTGAAGCTGAATCCTCCATAATTGCCATCATCCTTACGCTGTTCTTCGATTTGGATTCCGATTTGTTGGTAAAAGAAGCGATTAGAGATTGGTAGGTTTGGGTTAGCTGAGCATTGGAATTATTGGAAAGAAAGTGAATTTGGGTTTCTATGCTTGCGAAGGACATACGACTGCTTACTGGAGAAAATTTTGCCCCCGGATTACCTACCGCTCGTCCTCTGATCATTTGTTTTGACCAACTTTTATTGAGACATTCAATTCAATTCAATAATCTAATAACTTAAAATAATGTATCTTCTTGTTTACTCAGCCACTCCCACCCGCGATATATATATAATTATGAACACTGCTTCCTGTGGGACGTGATGTACCCGTTCGCACTTCGCACGCACAAATTATCAATTACAGATTAATACCGGGGCGGTATTAATCTCACATTTACATGATGTAAAAAGATACTATGAAAAAAAATAAAAATTTACACACTTATAAATAATTTTTTTAAAAAATTATAATATTTATTAAATTAAATACATAAACTCATAAAATATTATTCTTTTTCATTTAATAGTATCATTTACATCTACTCTTAAGGTAAACACTATTATTTTTTAAAATATAATATGTTTAATGAAAAAAATTGTATCCTTGCTCGCAGAATGTCGAGAATTGACCTTGGAAGTACCAAGTCAGACCCCAAGGTTGTTTTACTGACAGCTTTATACTACTAGATCAAGAGGTTTTGTTAGTTTGCCTCTTATTATTAATACTTAATTCAAGATATCTATATTTCAGTAATCTTTTGATTTACCCCCAGAACTTAACATAATATAACATAATCAACATTTTATGCTAAATGGACGAAAATGCTCTCATCTTCTTCACTCAATGATTATTCAAGAATCATAATTTCATTTCTTCTCTTCCTAAACTCAAAACCCAACAATTTTCTCTCTCTAATTTCATCTCCTTCGTTCTCCATCTCAACCTTCAAGAAACCTATTTAGTAATTATATCCAATTGTTTCATTTTCACTCTTAAAACCCAACAACCTTCTATCTCTACTTCCATCTCCTTTATTCTCCATCTTAACCTTCAAAAAACCCATTTCATAATTATATCCAATTGCTTTATTTTCACTCTCTAATTTCATCTTCTCCATTCTCCATTTCTTCTTCATCTCAACCTTCAAGAAACTCATTTCGTAATTACTTCGTCATCCATTGTTTTCACTCTCAAAATCCAATAATGCCCAAAAAATTAAACATGAAAAATATTTGTATCAGTATTTTGTGTTTGGATTTGATTAAAAAAGTTATTGAATTAGAATGGAGATGGAATGATATATCGGGGGTTTGTGGGTTTTCTTTTCCTTCATGGATTGATTAGGGATTTGCATTTTAGTGAAATTTGTTTGAATTATTTTTTTATTTGAGTTTAGATAGATGAAGAAAAATTAGGATTCTTGTGTTTAGGGATGAAGGAGAATAGCTCAAGGTTGAAGATGATGAACAGTACCGGGCAAAATGGTATGGGCATAAAAAATTTAGACAAAGTTAAAGGTTTGTTAAAAGCTAGAGGGTAAGTTAAAGGATTATAGAAATATAGGGTATTTTGAATTTAGTATTAATAATAATGGGGTAAAATATTCATTTGACCTCCAGGCCAATCACAAGGGGGCACGTTGCAGTCCATGTTGATGTGCGACAGAAAAGCAGAGATGTCTGAAGCCTAGTGCCACGTGGACACCGAGCCTGTAAAAGTGTTAGGGTAAGGCTGATACAAATACTTTGATCAAAAGACTTTCAAAGCTAGACCTTCAAAGCTCTCCCAACGAGTTCTGGAACTCTCTGACCAACCACTGTGTCAAAGAAGGCGCAGACAGCATGGACGACTGCTACGAACTCTACCAACGCCTCAAAATCTCCCTTAACTTCATTAAATACATATTAACTACATTTAATGCACCAGAATTCATGGATAAATAACGTCAGAGTTGGTGGAGATGGGGGATAGCCTTGAACCTGCTCCACAGAGCTCCTTCCACATGTCTCCTTTCTATCATATATATAAAAGAAGCATCTACTTCTCTTAAGGACCAAGAACAATCAATTAATGCAGCAATCAAACAACAAATAATGAACGAACAAGAGAGAATTGAGCCACCAATCCTCCATCACAAAAGAGATAGAGAGGTAAACCTAAAAAGCCCACAACAGAGCTCCTAGCATTGAGATTCTAGAACTCGTGTGGCTTAGTAATACTCCTGTTATAATCTCGTGAGGATAGAATAGCTCGAGAGATTTTGTAAGCATGTAATATCAATTCAATCATTAATACATTATAGTACAAAGCAATCCGAGTTCCTAACTCTATTTATCAAGTAGAGAATTAACATGTATCTTCATATGAGGCGAGAATCCTCTCTATATTTTTGACTTCCTAAGCTCATTTATTTATTGTTCCAGTCATTCGAACTAATTATTTAATTGTACGTGTGATTGAAACTAGCATTATTTAGTTTTTCGCACCAACCAATAATATGAAGCAAACTCAAAAAAACCTTTATAATTATTGTATACATTGATGTGACTCCGGTCGCATATATGATTAAATATCTTAAATTGGAAATTTTTATTCCCATTTACAATGTAATCAGTTTATTAAAATTGACGATGAAATAAAATATTTTCTTCTAAACTATTGTAAAAATAATTAATTTTTGTGATGTAGTAAGATGATTTTCATTTCATATTTATTTTTATGGCCAGACTTCTTTCATTTTTTTTATTTTTAGTAAGTTTTTTTCTCTTACCACTCAAAGGAAAAAAATATTAAAAAAACTAAACTATAAGAGAATCTCACCACATTTTTAACTCATTTTTCTGTTTTTTTACAAAAAATAATAATAATTATTTTAATTATCATTTTTCATCTTATTATCGAATATAGTCCTTTTTTTTAAATATAGTTGGTGCACAATAAAATATAGTGCTCAAGGGGTGTCAAAGAAGAGCTACCATTTGCAAAATAAAATGATGTATTAACTTGTAAATCATCCTATTAAGAAAATAATTCCTTCGTTGTATGTTGTGTACATTGTTCTTAGATGTTGTCACTTAACCCCTAAAATCACTTTTTGGCACTAAATCCTCCCATCTTCTAAAAGTGACACTAAACTCCCCCTAAACTATTAGATGTTATCACTTAACCTCCAAAATTACATAAATGCCCTTGTGCAAAGTTTAGTGCCAAAAAGTGATAGTTTAAGGGAGTTTAGTGTCACTTTTAAAAAATAGGGAGAGTTTAGTACCAAAAAGTAATAGTTTAAAGGAGTTAAGTGTTTTTTACCCTTTAAAATATAATGAATTTGCCTCAACTAAAAAACTTGACACTTGATGATCAGCTTCACAAGTTGATTGTTGTCACAGGTTTTCGAAATATTTTACAAACTATGAGAAATGTTAATTCTAAGTTCAAAAATGAACACTCATTTTATAGATGTCTCCCAACTATTCTCTATATTTCTAGATCTTTCCGTGCTATTTTTTTCTTATTTCTTCCGTAAGGATTTCAATCCACAAAGTACTCAAATCCTAGACATAGAATGTACCTAGGCAAAACATATCCATCTAAAAATATAAGGTTCTTAAATAATAAAATGTCCGGATAAAATGAAGATTTGTTACAAATTTTTTTACGAAATTCTTGTAAAGTTAGAAAGATCTAAATTTCACGAGATAATATGAATTTATGAGTGTCAAAAGCATTGTAAATTTCACATAATGTTGATTTTTTAAATCTTTTATCTGATTCTTAAAAAGACCTTTTTATCTTTGTTTTCCCATCTTTTTATCTCCAATATCATTCAAAAATCTATTTATTTTTTATATAAGTAACGAATCAATTTTATTTTTACAACGTAAGAATCGATAATCTATTCATGTAAATGAAACCAAGGACTTTTGTAATTTATGAAAATACGTCAATAAAAGATTAATGGTACCTTAGCAAGATACAATCCGAAGAAAAAAAAGGATTTTCCTAAATAAATATTGCAACATTTTAATTTGGCCAAAGGTCTATGGAAAATAAAATTTAAAATTCCCGGGAAAAAGAAACTATCTCTAGGCTTCAAATGAGCCACAACTTCGCAACTCCAACCACTCATAAAACTTAGCTTCAACTTCCGCAACGTTTAAAAAAATCTCCAATTTCACCATTCAACATTTCAATTTCAATCTTTCCCTACACCCCACAACACAATCTAACTAGGGTTTCAGGACCCTGGATTTTACTTCTTTTGGGTAATTCGATGTCGTCTTCATGTGCCACGGTACCTCGTGGAGTGAGAACAGATTTGTTCAATACCATCAGTAAAAGGCTTATCACTCCGGCAAAAGTTCTTAATCATAGTACGTAAGCTCTTAATTCTGTATGTCTTTTTATCAATTTATTGAAATGGATTATTATTATTTACCATTGATGGAAATATCTCTTCTTCATAGGAAGCAATTGCCAAGTGAATAGGAGAGGTTTTGCTTTGAAAGGAATTTTCACTGCGGGGGCTTCAGTTTTACCCTCTTCTATGGTTTCTGAACCCGCTGGTGGTAAGTTTAGCCAGAAGAAAGTTTTACCATATCATTAATTGATTAAGCAAGTGGTTAAAAATGCAACCGATGGTTCTTTTCTCATATGAATGCACTTTTTATGCCCTAACACTAATGCATTATATAAAATATTGAGTCACTTACATGAGTCGTAAATCGTAATCGAGGCCTTGTGCAGTTGTCCACTTTGCACGCCCTAAAAACGGCCATATTTTGGTTTTATACAAGAGAGTAGGATTTCATTTTGCTGAAAAAACTAGGGTTTTGCTATTTGGATTCTCTAATGGAGTCTAATTTAAGTGAGACAAGGGTGAAGCATGGTAAACACTTCCGTCAGCAATGACCAATGATTCTCTATTATATTAGGGAAACTTGAAGAAGGTGATGTGCTTATTCCTCCAACATGTTTATGGTCAAATAGTTCTATGTTAGGTTTGTATGTTTGAGACGTAACTTTTGCGTTTATCTACCTGTCATGGAAAATGTCAAGTAGAAAAAAGCTAATTACCTTTATTTACTTGGGGAGAGTTAGGTTGTAGGGCGGCCATAGGGTGCCTAGCACCTTGAGCGCCTTTGTGGGGCCTAGGAAGCATTTTCTCTATTTATTTGTTAAAATATAATGATATAATTAATCAAACTCTGTTTCTTAACGCGTAAAGAGTTTACTAAGAAAAATTCCCAATAAATCATAGATAGTCAAAAACATTTCTAAAACAAAAAGGAATGAAAACCCCCAACCCCCAAATCACGTGTAACCGTTGTCCTCAGTCAAGAAATCACTGCTCCATATGTTAATGGCATAGATTTTAACCTTTACACTAGGTTTGTATCTTTTTTGAGTAAATAAAAGGTTACCCATCCAACCAAAAAGCCATCACACTGCAAAATAAGTGACGAGTGCTCAACAAAATGTAACACAGTATGCACCATGCCTGCAAAATTATAAGGCCTTCTAAATTTTAACTGTTTCCGAGCATTCCATGACCCTTTGTAAACCAGTGTCATTGTGTCCCATGTATGATTGTACTTCTGGTTGTACTTCTTGCTATTACTTCTACTTCCATTTCGTTATGTAAATGCTTAGGTGATGTGCTCATGTACCTAGGATCTTGGTTGAAAATTTTATGACAGGTTTGGATAGATTACCATTCAAGCCAGAGGGCTACAATTTCTGGACATGGCGAGGTCATAAAATTCATTATGTAGAACAAGGAGAAGGTTTCCCAATTGTTCTTATACATGGCTTTGGTGCTTCTGCATTTCACTGGAGGTCTTGCTATCTCTCTCTCATTTGGCATTTCACACACAAATCAACCTTTAAAAAGGTCTAAGCATTGGCCTGTCATGTATCCAGTCTTCATTAGTAGTTTAGTACTCCTTCCGTCCCTGATTAAGAGTCCGTGTTTGACTTTCACCTTTTGAAGAATGCATTAATTTCATTACAACCAATGGCTTAGAACATAACTTTTTTTTTTTTTTACCAGAAAAGGCACGAAGGCCCTACAAATATTATTAAACAAACAAACTCTTGACATTTTGGTCCTCCTTAAATTAACTAAACCAGTTTTATCCACTTTCACAATGCCTAACAATTTTCTAGGTAAATTCTCAGCTGTAAAAGAAAGCAGCCATCTCTTCTTCACACCCAAATTTGCTAAATAGTCTGCAGCTTGATTGGCCTCTCTGTATATATGGCGAATAGAAAAATCCATACCTTGCAACAAACATCTCACTTGCCTTCTCTGATACACCATGTTCCAAGGAGGATCCTTTGCCTGCTTGATGATATCAAGTTATCAACAATGAGCTGAGAGTCCAATTCTATATCAATAGCAGAGATGCCTTTGTCCTTACACAAAACAAGACCCTGAACCAAATCAGTTGTTTCAGCCACATTATTAGTAATAAAGCCATAGAAATCAGCTTGAGCATAGACAACCTGACCTCTGCTATTATGAATAATACATCCACCACCTCCACCCCCGGGATTCCCCTTTCAACTCCCATCAGTATTAAGCTTAAACCGATTATGAGATGGAGCAATCCATTTGACATAAATCCATCCTTGAACCACACACGGGAGGGCAACAATTTGGAGCTTCTGCAGAATAATACTATCAGCCTGCACTCTTTTTGTTATCAACTGATTATCAAGCAAGATAGCGCGTAAATTAGCGTTAACTCGCTCGATTATAAACCTGGAGGAAACATTGGCGTTATCAAATCGACTTTTGTTTCAAGCTAGCCATAATTCCCACACCACAGTAGAAGGGATAAGAGGTAGAATGACCTTAAAGCTCGGAGATCTCTGTCTCTGAACGCACCAACAATTAACCTTCTGATGAAGCATGGAACTGTTCGAATTAATCTGCAGAATTTCCTCGTAATAAGCCCACACTTGTTTCGCTTTTTGACTACCCAGACAAATGATTGATAGTCTCACTATGACCCTCTTCACAGCAATTGCATTTTGGGGCCAAATTAACTCCAAGCTTAATTATACATTCATCTACTGGAATTCTGTGTTGGAGAGCACACCAAAGAAAGAAAGTCCACTTAAGAGGAACACAACTATGCCACAACGCAGAAGCAAATAAAGATCTAGCATGCTTGTCTCTACATAACTCCCAAGCAGACTTGATAGTGAAATTCCCTGAATTAGTACACATCCACACACATCTATCTTTTTCAGTGCATAAATTAACCTGTATACTTAAAATTTGATTGAAACTCTCAGCAGAAATATTATGTTGACAAATTCCCACCTAAGAGTTAGAACGAAAAGCATTGAAAACTGATAAAGGATCTGTCACACGGTCACACCTACTAAGTCAACAAGTCGATCATTCCCCCACCATTTCTCCTTCCAAAAATCTATGCTGCCTTCCCCCACAACCCATTGAATACTAGCCTTAGTAATATCTCTAGCCCTCACCATTCGTTGCCAAATGCTAGAAGAACCACCCTTATAAGTACAATCGAGCATATGCTGTTTAGTGCAATATTTCTGCCTCATAAAAGAGCTCCATAAAGAATCAGAAGATCTCAAATTCCACCATAATCTCATAGAGAAAGCAGTGACCATATCAATGATCTGCCTAAAACCCAATCCGCCTTCCTCCCGAGGCCTACAACATTTTTGCCAAAATACCCAATGGTGTTTAGAGCCAAATTCTGAAGTGCCCCACAAAAAGTTTGCACAAATTGACTCCATTCTATGAATGATGGCTTTAGGAGGTTCCATGGCTGCAATGAGGTACATTGGAAGACTGAGTAAAACATGATTAATCAAGACAAGGCGACCTCCAGTG
The DNA here is from genome assembly GCA_021464415.1 of Lonicera japonica. Taxonomy (NCBI): domain Eukaryota; kingdom Viridiplantae; phylum Streptophyta; class Magnoliopsida; order Dipsacales; family Caprifoliaceae; genus Lonicera; species Lonicera japonica. The sequence goes on from CM038464.1 coordinate 46,164,165, forward strand.
CTCAAAAGTTTGCTTTTCCAACCTGCCAGCTTTTGTTTGAATTTTCGCAAAATATCACTAAAGTACACAATACGTTTTCTGCCAGAAAATAACACACTGCCAAGATACGTAATAGGAAAGAACTTTCTAACAAAACCTGTGCAATGAGCTATAACATTAACTCTAGAATCAGAAGTGTTTTCACCCACCACAAAACAACTTTTACCTTTACCAATTAACTGACCAGACTCCTTCTCATACTTAGCAAGGAACTCCATCAAATTCTTTAGACTTTGCTTCGCTCCGTTAGTGAAAATGAGCATGTCATTCGCAAAGGCCAAGTGAGATATAAGAGGACAATTGAGAGGAGTAGAAAAAGGAAATGCTTTCTTGGACTGCACCAAATCAACAAGACCCCTACTGAGGACTTCAGCACCAATAATGAAGAGACAAGGAGACAAAGGATCACCTTGCCTTACGCCCCTAGAAGAATGAAAGAAGCCCTCTTGTCGACCATTAATGATCACCATATACCAATTATTACTGAGAATCTGCCACACCATATCAATAAGAATCTTGGAGAATCCAAATTGTTTTAACACTTTCAGAATAAACAACCACAACATTCTATCATAAGCCTTGGCCATATCAAGCTTAAGCGGAACATTTCCTCCTCTAACTTTGGTGTCGATTTTTCTAACCATTTCTTAAGCCAGCAAAATATTCTCTGTGATACTTCTTCCTCTAACAAAACCACTCTGCTCTTTTCTAATGATGAAAGGTAAAATCTCAGCAAATCTATCAAAAAGAATCTTTGAAAGAATCTTAGCATTGAAATTACAAAGACTGATGGGCTGCAAATCCGCATTACTAGCTGAGCATTGAACTTTAGGAACAGTTACAATCAAAGTACTAGTCCAAAAGAGGGCAAGAGGATTCCCTTGAAAGAAGCTTTGAACTGCAGCCATTAAGTCATTTTGGATAATCTCCCAACAAGAAGCGTAGAAAACACCACTATAACCATCTGGGACCTGCTGCCCCTTCCAAATTTAAAGCAAGAATAGCTGCATGAATCTCTTCTTTATTGGGCAACTTGAGAAGAGAAATATTTTGTTCCTCAGTGATCAACCAAGGAATCAAACTCTGAACTAAATCAAAATCAAAACGATCCTCCTCTTTAGAGAAGAAAGAAGAATAATACTGCACACCAGCATTAGCAATATCTTTAGGATTAGAAAGCCAGGAACCAGTAGAACCTTCAATCTGAAAAAAAAATGATTTACTTCTCTTCAAATTAGCCGAAGCATGAAAGAATCTAGTGTTTTTGTCACCTTCTTTGAGCCATTTGGCCTTTGACCTTTGTCTCCTAAACAATTATTCATTAGCCAACTGAACATTAAGATGCTGCCTAGCCAAATCCAAAGCAGTTTAACACTCTGCAGAATTAGCAACTTCTAACTGTTGCTCCAATTCAGCTACCTTATCTTCAGCAACCTTGATATTATCAAAAACATTCCCAAAGGTTTGTTTATTCCATAGAGTAAGCACCCGTCAAAGTCTCTTCAATTTCACAACAAATCTTCCCATATGACTGCCCATCACTGGCTGCTGCCAACTGTTTTGCACCACCATCTAAAAGCTATCATGAATTCATGATTAATCCAAATCTTTTGAAATTTAAAGCATCCCTTCACTGTCTCCAAATTCTGTTGAAAAACACCCACCAAAGGAGGGTGATCAGATTGCTCCCTATTTAAATGCTGAATAGTGCAAATACGAAAAATTAATTTCCATTTCATATTGTAAAGAAACCTATCTAACTTCTGTCACATCCGATGCCCAGATTTCTTCTAAGTAAAGGCACTTCTCACGCAATTAAATTCACTCAAACCACAATTAGAAATACAATCATTAAATTCCTTAGCTGCATTAAAATCAATGGGATTACCCCCCAGTCTCTCACTAGCATTATCAATTGGGAATTGATAATGCTGTTAGTAATTCCAACAGTAGTATCCGGGTGTTTTGGAGATCTTCTTTTGACTGCACTCTTGTTCAAGCTTCTTCTCAGTGTATTATTCTGCATTGTAAACATGGTATGCTTTCAGAGCCTATTCTGGTGATGTTTATATATGGGAAATGTAACAAAGTTGAGAGGAGAGAGTTGTGGGCCTCTCTTGAACATCTGGCTTCCACCTCTGAAGCTTGGCTTGTAGGTGGCGATTTTAACATTGCTAGATACCATTGCTCTTTAGTCCATTGCTCTTTCAACCAAACTCGAAGGAAATCATCCTCACTATGAAATCGAATCAATGTGTTTAGTATCCAATAACCCTATGGAATAAGCCGCTTTGTAGCAAAAGCTCTGATTTGATCTCATCCAGTAATGGTCGACCATGAGAGAACTTCCCCACCAAAGCATGTTGAAAAGGAATAGAAAGCTTAGCGATCTCTTCTGGAGTGAAAAACACCGCCGGCTCTCCTTTATGTTGCCCAATCGTGCTGTGCGTAATTTCTACATTCCGAGCCTTCCCTACAGCTTCAGCGAAAGATTTAGGAAGAGAGGAGGAAGAAGATGCAAGTGGAACGGAATTATTCATTGGAAAATTCATCAGAAATCGCACATTAAATGTAACCTAGATCCCCTTCTCTCTCTACATCCTTCTTCAATCGTGAGCTTTGGTACTTTTATTCTGATCTGAAAAGGGAAGGGATTCTTAAGTTGTGACATCCCAGAAAGGAATAGTGAACTCTTAATTTGGAACAGTGGGTGTACTGAATGGTGAAGTTACAATACTAGGTCACTGGAGCTAACAGTAGGATGGATGTGATTGTGTCATGTACTGAGTTTGTCTGAAACATTGATACTTCTCATTCAGAAACGACTGAATAGTTCGAAGAACAAAGGCTATCCTCTATCACCTATGGAAGTTAGCTTTGAACTAATAGAAGTGTTAATCGGTTATTATACAAGTCCTTTTGCTTTATATGTGTTGTAAAATTCTTTTCTTTGCTTTTTTCTATTTGTTTAGGTACAACATACCTGAATTGGCTAAAAGGTACAAGGTTTATGCTGTAGACTTGCTTGGGTTTGGCTGGAGTGAGAAGGCACTTGTTGAGTATGATGCCTTGGTGTGGAGAGATCAAGTTGCTGATTTCTTGAAGGAAATAGTGAAAGAACCAACTATTTTAGTTGGGAACAGGTACGTTAGTTCCAATTTCGTTTATGCATAAGTGACCCGCTTAAATAATCTCAAGTGCTTCTTTTGCATTGAAAAAACCAGTTGCATGCAAGATCAACCTTTATTCAATTAGGCATATATTACATTCTAAATTCCATACTCTGATTGTTTAACATTTCATAGCCGTCTAAGTACTCTATGGCGTTCATCAAGCAATTGATTGCTTGTCCTCTCATGCTGAATACTTTAGCATGTAACTCCCTCCCTCTTGAACTGATAGTCCCACTTTCCCTTTCGGGATGTCTCAAATTGATAATCCTATTTCATTTCTAGGACATAATCGATGTATAAATCTTTCAGTAGAAAATAAGTTCTATTTTTGACTATTGATTAGGTTGAAATTAGTTATTTCCTTAAAGAATACCAAAGTCAAAGTGGGACTATCAATTTGAGATGGAGTAATATTATCCAAGTGAATATTGAAGAAAAAAGTGCGAAACGTTTCAAAACCTTCTTTTTCTTGTAATATTTGTATTGGTTATCATAACCTACGTATACCTTGTTGTTCCGAACTTTAAGCACTCACTCAAATGTACAAGGCATGCTAGTGTATGATGCCCGTAGCTAAAACTAATTCATAATGGCTCCAAGTGGTGTTAATACATCTTTCATTGGCACATGACAATATTATGTGCTCGTAAGTCGTCAGCTTCCCCTATAATGTTATTAAATGAAAAACTGGTCCTTCTTTTTTTCTTTTTCTTATTAAAAAGGAATGCCCAAGTCTCTCTTCCTCTTTACAACTATTCAACTGAAAAGCGGGGAGGGGAATTCAAACCCTCAACCTCCCAAGTGAAAAATTGGTCTTCTCATGGTGCTGGTCTTATTATACATGACATCTACAGTTTTTATGCTTGCCTAATTATCTTGGTGAACATATGATATTCACAACTTGGCTACTTTCTTTTGATTGCATCGTTTAAAATTTCAGTCTCGGAGGATTTACTGCTTTGGTGGCGGCAGAAGCACTGCCGGACCAAGTTGTGGGAGTTGCACTATTGAACTCTGCAGGACAATTTGGAAATCCAAATGATGAAACTGTTGAGCCTGAAGAATCAGTCTTAAAGAAATTTATCTTAAACCCACTGAAGGAAATTTTTCAGCGTGTAGTCCTTGGGTTTCTGTTCTGGCAAGCCAAGCAACCAGCTCGTATTGAATCTGTCTTGAAGAGTGTAAGTCATGTACTTCAACATTTCTTATTATTTTCACGTGTTAGCATAAATTTAGGAACCTGAGGACTATTTTTGCAGAAAACAAGGAGGATATCTTTAGGATAATTGCTGTATGTACTGGTATGCGTTGGCAAAGCTATGAGTTTGACATGTTCAATTGGTTTGTTGATGAATCCCCATATATTATGGATATTTTTGTTATTCCTGTGAGCTTCTTGAAGCATATGATGTTTGCGCTTTGTACATGTTCACTTTTTAGAAAATGCTAAGCAAACAACTCACTCATTTTATGTTTCAGGTATATAAAAATACTTCCAATGTTGACGACTATCTTGTGGAATCGATAACAAGGCCGGCAGCTGACCCAAATGCTGGAGAAGTCTATTACAGGTACAGATATATCTACACGCACGCGTTATTGGGTTTCGAAACTAAAATATTCTTTCATTTGCTTATGGATTAGAAGAGTTAAAAGCTTCCTCAACCAAGTACCAAGTCCGTACTCTTTCTTTTTCCTTTGTCATTTTACTATTGGTATCTTCGGATGAACAAAATATGGACAGTTAGAGGGACTGTTTGGGGAGCCACATAATCAGTGGCGCTGAAGTTTTTGCTGCCAATTAACTTGATATGAGAGTAAATCAAATTAGAGCTGGCAAATGGCAGTTTTTGTGTTTTCTAACCCCAAACCTAAGGGTGGTTTGTTTTTATATCCTCTGATTGGCGAACACTAAACGTATAATATGAACGGAACCTCTGAAAGACGTGTTTGACTTTATTTGGCTCTAAAAGCTGAATAAATGGCATTTTACAACTTTACCCTTATTGTTATGATATACATTAGAATAAATTAGAATAAATAATTATAATTATAAAAGTTAAATTGAGCACTCAGCACTGGACTTGCCTCTTAATGCTGAATTTTAATCCACTCTAACATTAAGGGTGTGTTTGATAAAAAAGATGGATAATAACTAAAAGGCGGCACTAAATTTTTGTGAAGTTCAAAAAATGGATGAGTGATTTGGTGAATTGTCTCTAGTACTTTTTCGGTGTTTCCATGGAATCCAAATCTCTAGGAGATGAGCAAGAAAACTTTCTGCGGAAAAGGAGAGAAAAGGGGGAATATCTTACCAAATCACTTGTCCCTTTTTCCGACCTCCATAAATTTTACAATCATTTTTCACCATTTTTATCAACAGACCCAGGGGTGAGAATTCTCAGCCGCGTTATATATGATCTCTCCATTATTTGCAGATTAATGACCCGATTCATGACGAACCAAAGAAAATACACGCTTGACAGCGTCTTGAGCAAACTCACATGTCCATTGTTGCTGCTATGGGGTGACTTAGACCCTTGGGTGGGCCCCGCCAAGGCGATTCGTATCAAAGAGTTCTATCCGAATACGTCGATTGTCAACCTACAAGCTGGGCATTGTCCCCATGATGAAGTACCAGAGCTTGCGAACAAGGCTTTAGTGGATTGGTTGTCAACTTTGCCTTCTACATCCTTCTCCCACCAAAACATTATGAAAGTATGAAAAAGGTCGCAAATGCTTTTGTTCAATTAGACATAATACTCAGCATCTGAATTGATGCTTCTTTACTTGTAATTATACTGTATATTCATGGATGGCGAGACTTGATCGATAGGAAAAGAGATGAAATTCAGTGCAGAAACAGCCCAGGATTTGAGAGTGGTTATGAAATTACATTAGTCTAAATTCGCACATTAGTTAAGTATTTATGCCTTCCTTGAAAGAGAAGCACAAAGCAGGGTTAAGGACAACTAAGAAAAATAATGATTGTTTAATGATGATATCAGGTGAATTTTTAGGAAATAGAAAAAATTAGTATATGGTCCCTATTTCAGAACATTTTTTTAAATGTGGTTCTTGTTCTTGTCTTTTAAAGCTTGCAGTATCTACTTTTTTAAAGAATGCGGTCTCTCAGGTCCGAATATGTGATTTCTCGGTCACATGTACAATATCTATGGACCAAGATTCTGCGATTGAGAAATCCCAGATGCACGAGTATAATATAGGTGTATCCGAGTCCTGGTCAGAGGCATATATTGTACCTGAGGCACTATGCGTTTGTGAAATTTAACGAAAAATAGATGTGGGCGAAAATAGATATTTAATGTAGTCGAGGCGTATTGGGCACTGTCCTTAAAGAGAAGATTTCGCCCCTCTAGGATAATATTCCAATGCAAACAGACTCGACAATTTTATATGTTTCTTTGGCACAAAATTGTTTTGGAAGGATTGTTATTATTTCTCTCTTGGTCATCCATAACTAAGTACCTCTTTATATTTATAAGTGTGTTAAGGAGGTGGATTTGAATTCTAAATTAATTTTGGAGAATTCAATTATGTAGAAGTTTCAAGATAAAATAGGTTTCAAGATAAACTTTTGAATGAAAGAATACAAATCCAATTTAAATACAATCTTCTAGAAACTTCCTGAAAGATTTGTGTAAAAACTTTAAGATAAGTTGGGTATGAGTTGAATATGATTAGATATGAGTTGGACATGAGTTGGATACTTATAAAATGAGTTGTGTAGAAGCCTCAAGATAATATATATTTTGTATTTTAAAATAAATAAAATATACAATACTTTGAACTTTTTAAAGAAAGTTGGTGGATAGCATCCAAAAAAATTATTTGACACGAACCAGAGGCTAAAAACCCTTGTTAATATGTTCACCTTGAAAAAGAAAACCCACAAGTAAGAATAATATTACTCAGCCCTAAATTCCTAATTAAAACAAAGACTAAATAACATTAATGCACCTTAAACAATATTGATTTCATTTTACATCCTAGATATACAATTTATTGCAATGAAACCCGCATGGTCATTTCGGGCCGATTTCCTAACCGGTGTGCATAAGGGAATGTGTGTTTTTCAATGTTATTTTTGGTGAAGTACAAAGTGCAACAGGTGAAAGAAATGACAAAAGCTTGTAATTATCTCTGTTACACTTAACTCAATCTCAACAAATAAGTCGCGTGTTACCCTTAATCGAGTCGTCATTGTTGATAAAATAAAATAAAGAAATAAAATCGATGGATTATTGGCCTTTTTTTAAAAAAAAAATAAAAAAAAATCCTCTTTGCTCAATGAAGGGCATTAGAGTGATAGTGGTTGATGACCAGCAAAGATATTCATTATTTTTTATCAACAACAACTTGAAGAGTAATAGAAGATTTATTTGTCGATAGTTATTTTTTTGCATATGTTGATAGCTAGTTAATGTAGATAATTATAGGCTTATGTCATTTGTTTCACCTTGTATTTTGCCGAAAGCGCCATTGAAAAACAAACATGACAACTCGTGACTTTCTTGTGCTAGTTAGAAAATAGGCCACAAATGATTAAGTTGGTTGCTGTGGTCTGAATGTAACCGGAAAGTGTTGGTGAAATTTGACGAAAATGAATGCGGGCAAAAAATAAATTAAATAGTCGAGGCATGCTAGACACTGCCCTTAAAAGAAGATTTCGCCCCTCTTGGATAATATTTCGGTATAGTCAGGTTTTAATGGCTTCTTTCTTCCAAGATATAACGATTATATGTCTATAAGCGTGCATACCTAAATATAGTTACTGATTGATAGCTTTATATGTTTCTCTGACGCCTTTTCTCTCTACTGTCAATGTTAGGGGTGTTGTAAAAAATCCGAAAACCGAACGAACGAACCGAACCGATCCGTTGCAATCCGAAATTTCCCAAACCGAAAAAAAAAACGAAACCGAAATAAAAAACCAAAACCGAAACCGATTGATTGGGGTCGGTATGGGTTGGGGATTCGGGTCCCCGAATTGGACCGAAAAAATCGAATCTTTTAAAAAAAATATTTGGTAACTTAATGTAATACTTAAGTTGTCTTACAATACGTTGAAAAAAAAATGAAACATTCTTAGAACATTTACATTATATAAATGACCTAACCCTACAGATTATTTACATTTATAAATAATTACTTAAGCTAATTATTAAAATAAATACATTATATAATTTTTTTGTAGCGCCTTTTGAGTGAATTTATATTTTTAGTGCAATTTTGAACTAAAGTTTTAATAATACAAACAAAAACCGAATGAGACCGAACCGGATCGAAATCGAATAATTTGGGGAGAGTTTAGGTTTCATAAGTACGAAAACCGAAACCGAACCGAACCGAAACCGAACTATAAAGTTTGGGGAGGGTTTGGGATACCCTAGTTTCTACCTCGACCGAAACCGAAAACACCCCTAGTCAATGTTCTTAAATAACTTTTAACTTTAATAAAGGTGGTTGTAATATACATTCCACTTTTTTTGTTGGTTCCACCACAAAAAAATACTCATTTTGGTTATTTCACCCCACTCCCATTCTTTCACCATGGCCATTGGCCTTATTACTCAATGAATTTCAACCATTAACTAAATATAATTAAACATCATTAACATTAATCACTCCATCTCCACCTTTGACGGTAACATCAATTTCGATGTCCTCAACTTCGATGATCTCTCTCTCTTTCTTTCTCACGCATAAAACGAGATTAACTAGAACGGGAACAAGAACAATGATCAAGGAATTTACTACGATGCCTTCAATATTACCATTTATTATGAAGAGTTAGAGAGAGAAAGAACGCTGGAGTTTTTATATTTATTTGTTTCGCCCTCTTTATTAATATCACCCAATATTTAAAGTTGTTACTATTGTAAATAAGAACTACATAATTAGAAATAAAACAAAGGAAGATAGTACACCGGGTTGAGTCGCGGACTAGGTCGCTCTTTTTAAGATGTTTCGCGGCTGTGCCCGGAATTGTGCTAGCAGCTCTGTTCTTGCCATGCCGTCCCCAGGATGAAACATCCCAAATACTTTCATGTATGATCGACGTGCACTACAATTGATTGTTTGACAAAAACCTTCTCAATAGATGCTTGGAATCGGTAAACCTTTTACTGCTAGAGGCTCGAAATTTTTTTTAAGAAAGGATTACTTTTTGGTAGAAGACGATAGGTTTTTGTATCTCTCTTTTAGGAAAAAAAACTTCGTCCGTTTTTTATTAAAAAAAAATATGAACGGGAAGATAAGAAATATCCGTTTCGTAATAAATTTTATTTATCAAATAAAATTTTCTAGAACTATTTTGCATAAAAAATTTATACATTACACAAGACAAGCCCGAGATCGGACCGGACCGGGTCCGGTCGGCGCGCGTGTGTGGAGAACCATATTCATCTAAATCCTCACCCAATAGCACAAAAGTGTAATACCTAAAGGGCTCAAGCCCTTAACCAAAATCTCCCTTATAAAAACCTATGAAGGGTTTTATCTTTCTCTTATGTGGGACTTGGGAAAACGTCAAATTAGCTTGTCTTGGTTTTCCTTAAATACACAAATGCTCCAACAGTTACCAATCACCATTACAATATACTCGGCCCATGTTAGGTGAGCAAGTTTATAGTTACTCATCCCATCTCAAGCGATTTAAGTATAAATGTACTTAGGCCATGTCTAGCGAGTATGTATGGACTTTAAGCTTATTGTCTTTGCTCACTTGACAATGACCGAGTAAGTTGTAATACCCCGCATGTCATGTTGTTCGTATTAAGTTTGCAAGAGCAATCGTTTCGCACTTCGGGTTATTCGTTTTGAAATTAAGGTGTTAATCGCATGTTTTCATTTTATGCAACTTACGAAATTTAGTAAACTTTAACATATCATAACTCCTTTGTTTCACATCTGATTGAGTCCCTGTCTTCGTTCTCAGTTAGGTTTTATTGTATTTTAAAACTTTTACGTTTTGATCGAGACCCACTTTAGCCTTATCGTGGATCAAAACTTAGTGCGAAGTGAGCAAATAGACAAAATCTGCTCATATTAGAAATTTTTCATTTATATTAGCATATTACTGCTTTGCATGGATTTCTGGTATTCATATATTAAGAATTTGAGGATTTTCGAGTCCTTTTTAGATTGATCTATCGATCATCCGAATTCGAGTTACGAGTGAAGAGTTTTGACCAAAATACGAATAGTGCGCCAGATTTCATATAACAGGAAGTTGTTTAGAGAAAACAGGGGCATGTTTTGGAAGGAATTATGGGTAGTGGCTTGCGCCTTTGAACAGGTGCCTATTGGTCACAACTGGCACCCATTGGTCACAATAGGTGCCTGTTGGAGGTCGTATCAGTGGGGTAAATTAGTTATAATAATTTCATTTTCTTCCTTTTGCATAAAAAAAATTAAAACATCTCGTTCACGACCATTCACCACCACGCTTGACCAAAGCACTTTGAAAGCTCACTGTGAAAAGATTTTGGGGGGGATCATGGAACATTACACATCTTTAATCAAGTTTAGCTTATAAATCATCCTCTTTTGCATCTTTATTCCTTAAATCCACCATTGAAGTTAGAGAAAGAAAATGAGAGTTAGGGCTTGAAGCTCCATTGTTGTCTATCTATTGTTACCATTATTGCTTATCAATACTTAGTCATCTGGTTTTTAAGAGGTGGGAACACTAGTACCTTAGCCTTATTTTCAATTATGATATGATGCATTTATCTTTACCTAACAAATTGGGAGTGTTTTGGTATAATTCTAAGATTGGGTTTGAATTTATTATTCTTTTTATTCGATTTAGGGTTATACAAACATCAATTTGTTGTTTTACATGATTTATGGGAAAAAAATTTAAGGAATCATATTACCCAAGTTGATTTTAGGGTTTTTATAAAAAAAATTAGATTTAATAAGCGGAATTAAAACCCTAAGTTTACCAAATTTTAGTACTGTCGAAATATTATGTCGTGTTTTCTAGCAATTTATATTAATCAGTCAATCGCATAAAAGCAATCTACAACACAAGAAAGTAACGAGATATCCCTACTTGTGTAAGACTAATCATTGGGACTAACCGATAGTGCTTTACTATGATCAAAATGGAATTACAAACTCGATGACTTACAAAAATTGCTTTCCTACAATTTACCTAACAGTCTCATCAATTCCTTGAATGTAAAATCCAACAACAATTGGCTTGGCATAGCGCTTCTCGCTTTTCGGCTTATCCGTCGCATCCTTCTACGCACTTGATCACAATCCTGCACCCCCATTTGCGATCTCCCTTATTGCAAATTAGCCACTGCATTCACCTCGTCTTCAATGGCAACCGAAGACACTCCCGTAGGACCGTGAACATTTAAAATCCTAGTTCTTAATTTGAAGAACAATAAGATCACTTATGGTATAGAACCAAAATCTAGGAGGTGCCTCAAAATTCTTAAAAAGCGATTTTAGCGTTTTGATATTTTTTGCCTCAAAAAATTCTTTAGAATCATGTATATTTAACCCAAATCAACAGGTTATATTTATAGAAAAATATATAGTCAAAGTCCTCTTTAAAAAATGTTTAAAACACTTCAAAATAATTTTTCGCGATAAAAAACGTGTATAAAAATTTATTACCTTTTATGACGCTTTTATGTTTTTATACTTTTTAAAACGTTTTTTAGTTTTTCTCTATTTTGCTTATTTTTCGTCATTTTAAGTCCGTTCAAACTCCAATTCGATCCAAATTTTAGAGGCAAATTATGGAACATGTTAGATATATAAAAAATAAGTTTCCTTATTAATTTGTGTTGACGAGACTTCTCGAATTTTGGCAAAATTAGGTAAAAACATTTAAAATCAAATTTTATTCAAAAGATTTTTAATTTCAATTTTACGCGCAACTACCACCTATATTTTGAATTAAACCATATAACCCACTTTCCTTAAATCCTGAATTATGTATGATGCATACGGTAAATTCAGCGAACTTCTGTTGATTGTCGCATTTTCAAATCTTCAATTCAACTCAAACAATTACAACAAAAAAAATGCTTTAATTTGGCATCGACTCAAACAAGTCCAGGAATGTGGTTTTTAAAAAAATGTTGGTTTAGTTGCTAATGATTTTGTATTCTAATTGCCTTGAAGTATGAATTCTTTCAAAGGGTCAACGCACCTGTGTCGAATTTTTAATTTTTCCCTGGCTCATACTCATTGTGGATCTAATTATTTTATTAAATTTATTTACATATTCATGTTGGATTTTTCTAGGATTCTTGAAAAAACCTAAAATCAACTAGGGATTAATGGCAAGGGTGGATCCAAGATCTCGTAGAGGGGTGTGCTAAGATGACAAATTTTGATAACTAAATTAGTATTTCTTTTCTAGTATGATCTTAAGAAAGGGCTGGGCTGTAAACTGGGGATCGACTGCGCTTTGTTCAAATATGCAGATTAATTAGAGGTGAATAATTTTCAAGAATTGGGCTGTAAATTGGGGATGGGTGATAAGACGCATAATTGTTATTTATGTTGTGATATATTCCCATGATTTATTAGTTTTAAATGCTTAATTTGCGGATATTAATTGCATATTGTGTTTGTGTAGGAAAGATGATGAATATAGATATAAATGAGCTAAAAGCCCAAGTTAAAGATGAAGGAAGCTAAGTTGGAAAAAGTGAAGAAACCAGAAGAAGTATTTGCGTAAAGCGTGGGCACTTCAAAGCTGAGAATTGTGTCCAAAAGACAGAAGTGCTGTTTTGTTAAGGCGTGGGCTTGTTGTAATTCCGAAGTTCAATCCTATTTTCTAGCGTGTTCTCCCAATTGGCAGAAGAACTTAATTTGTTTTTGTAATTATTTTGGTATCTTATTTCTTTCCTTAGTAGGTTTCTTATTTTAATTAGGAAACAATATTTAGTTGCTTTCTTTTAGGACTCCTATTTTTAGTAGGAATTAGAGTTTTATTATGCTTCTTGTTTAAGGCCTATAAATATTAGGTAAGGGTTAGGAAAAAAGAGGCAGAACACAACAACACATTATTTTCCTTTTCCTTTCTCCAAGTTAGAAGAGTTGCTCCATGGATTGCTAAGCTATTATTCTAGTTCAAGGTTATTCAAGGTTTTGATTTTTCAAGAATTGTGAGATCTAATTAATTTCTATTACTATTTTATTCTCTGCTATTTATATATCTTTTATGTTTCATTATATTATTGTTGATTAATTAATACAAAGTGAACGTTGTTTTGATTGATGAAATAATATACTGCCAATTAGAAAATCTAAATCCATAATTTTTTAGGTGTTCTAATATTAGTGGTAAAATAACATAGACAAAGTTTATGTTGTGTGGATATATAATCTAATTTAAATGGATCTTACTTTTGTATCCACTGATTAGAATTAGGTCTCTCTAGTTATTAATGATGTTGGTAAATTAAATCCTATGAGCTTGTCTAGAGTCGTTTATCGATTAGAGAAATAATTAACGGTCGTACCTTGATTATCGACAAAGTAAGGATTGATTGGTTATTAGATCGTATCAATAACTATAACCAATTTAGTAAAGAATAAAAGATTTATTTTTGCATCGATGATCAGTTTAATGAATTAATTCTGAGAATATAACTTGGGCTAGATCTTTCATAAATATTGATTTCTCCCTTTAATTGCTTCCAATTAATTTGTTTTAAATTACAAAATTCCAAAACCCCATTTCTTTTATTATTTGAAGAATTAAGTTTTACCAGTCTCTGTAGATTCAACCCTGCTCATCGCTATACACAATTTAATTTGAATTTGAGTAGGAATTATTTATGTTGGATTCGACACCCACTAATGGGATAGGCTACGTTCAAATTTGTATGGTAATTAGAGGTAGAATTTTTCTTAAAGGCGGTTTAAGCCTAGGTGCCCCCTCCCCCCTCCCGATGGAGACATAAATACAAGATCGTCAGATATTGCGTATAGATTAAACAAAAAACTTTACTAAAACCCTATAAGAATAAAAGGATTTTACCTTTGTGCATCATGTAGAGGATCCATATAAAGAGACTAGGGTTTGAAAGCATCAGATTGCGATTTGGTCAGATTTTTCAATTCTCGCTGGGCTGCGAAAATCGATTGTTTTCGCCACTAAAATGACTTCTGATCGTCATGATTTTTTGTAAAATAAATATAACTTTGCGTTTTGAATGACATATCCAAAAATCAGTCCGATCCAACGGTGCCATCAAAAGTTACGATTGATTTACGACTGCAGTACCGAAAATCTAAAGATCTTCTATCATATTCCTTCCGCCATTAAATATTGCACCGAGTGTGAGCTACGGTATCACCAAGATTTTTTCCTCTCTCAATAGAACAAACCCTAACTCATAAAAATTATTGTTATGATAAGAAGAGACAAAGCCGGCGTATATATAAGGCTACGATATGAACCTTAAGGAGAAATAAGTGTTCGGGTTTCCTATAAAAAGTTGGAATCCTAATTCTACTATGAATTAGTTCTTTCCATAAATTATAATTCGCACCACTAAAGAATTATAATTGCACTTCTGTCCTTATCTCAAAATTTAATTTCGAGTTCCTTGTTATTAAATACTTATTATTCTCCACACGTTAAGATTACAGATAACCGTTATTTAAATTAAATTACTAACAATTATATTTAAATGACTTCTTAATCCTTGAGCCTACCACTTGACTTATTTGACATGTCGGATTAACATAATCCACCTGCAAGGTTTGACATGATCAAAACTTATAAGCTTCTTAAGGGGCTATCATCAATCCCGATGCCAGGACGTGAATTCCGTCAATAATTAATATTCATCATACATATAGTGTTGTCATCCAATTCACGAAGATTATTGATCCATAAATGAATATCACTCTTAATGAGTCAGAACAACATACACTACATATATATGTCTATTAATTATTTCAAGATTAAGAGCATAACTAATCATAATAACCATGAAATTTTAAATTATTTTATATAGTCAGTATAAAATAATTAACCCAAACTAGTCCTATTTAATACACACAAAGTGTACCAGCACAACGAGTTAAAATTATACCGTTTCCTATAGTTAAAATAAATTACTAAAACTTATGCTACAATCCTACCGATGGGTGTCTAATTCCATCTAAGACTGTGAACCATTAAACTTATATTCCACAAGAGCCGATAATATGATCTTTTGTGTGTAAGCCATACTCTACACACCAAATCATATACTATATGGAATAAAAGACATACACATGAACAATATTTAAATAAATAATATAATACAACTATTGTCCATAAAGATTCTCATTAAAATAATAAAATCGAGTTTATAACATATCCAAACCAACAACAAAATTATGGTTTTTAGTATATCACTCTAACAATCTCCCACTTAGACTCAAAGCCATGTAGTTATGCATCTCAATCTTATTTCCTCAACGTGAATACTCTAAGTGTTTTCCCTTCTTATGAATCATCAGCTCTTTAGAGTTCGCAACCGTTTCACCATTATTAAAATAAAGTGAAATATGTGATTACACTGAAGGTGCCACATCTGGATTCATATGAAAGTTCTTGAGCCAAATGCTGCCTTAGCTGCTTCTAAAGCAGTCACATCTTCAGCTTTCATGGTGGAGTCAGCAATGCATGACTGCTTGACACTCCTCCAACCAATGACTCCACCTCTCAGAGTAAGCACATAACCTAAAGTTGACCTTTTGGAATCCTTACATTTAATTAAAAATTCTAGTCTGTGTATCCAATAGGTACGACTGTTTGCATGGTAAACTAACATAAAATCTCGAGTTCTTTTAAGGTACTTAAGTATATATTTTACCGCAATTTAGTGTTTTTTTCCTGGATTAAACTAATATCTGCTAACCATATCAACGGTAAAGCAGATGTCTGGTCTAGTACACAATATAGCATACATGAGGCTTCTTACTGCCGAAGTATAAGGAACTGCCCTCATTATCTCTATCTCATCATGTATCTTATGACACTGTTCTTGGATAGAGTGATTTCATTCCTAAATGGGAGAAACCCTTTCTTTAAATCATGTATACTAAATCTGGCAAGAATTGTATCGATATAAGTACCTTGCGATAAGCCCAATATCCTATTTTTTCGATCTCGCATAAGCTTAATACTAAGGATGTGACTGACATTTTCCAAGTCCTTCATATCGAGCTGACTTGATAATCATACCCTCACTGAAGATAATATTCACATATCGCTTCCAATAAGTAAGATATTATCCACATACAATACCTGGAATACCACCGTGCTTCCGTTGCGCCTTTTGTACACACAAGACTTATTCGAACATTAATCAAAATTAAAAGATTTGATTACATGGTCAAAACAGATATTCTAAGATCTAGACACTTGCTTAAGCCCATAAATGGGCTTCTTGAGCTTGCACAACATGTGCTCTTGGCCATTTACTCTGAATCCTTTTGGTTGCATCATATAGATGCTTTTATCAAGATTTCCATTAAGGAAATCTGTCTTGACATCCATTTACCAAATCTCGTAATCAAGATGAGTCGCAATGGATAAGAGAATCCGAATAGACTTTGGCATGGCTACAGGTGAAAATGTTTCATCATAATCGATCCCCTTCTTTTGCAACAAGCCTTGATTTAAGCCCGTCTAATCCTCTCTATCTCTTATATACCCACTTGCATCCGATAGATTTGATCCCTTCGGGTGGTTTTACAAGATCCCAGACTTTGTTAGAGTATATGGACTCTATTTCAGATTTTATAACTCTTTGCCATTTTCTGTATCTTTATCTTGAAGTACTTCATTATAGTTAAAAATGATTTGTTTCTTATTCATCAGGGACCTTGTCATAAGACTCTCCCAAGAACACAAAACGATCAGGTTGACGAACAACCCTCCCACTAAGACGAGGCACTACTTATGTTTCTATACATTATGCAAATATTGAACATACTAATTCACTATCCACACGTTGTGCTGGTTCAAGAACCTGCGTATTAGTGATTTATTTAAGATGTACACAAGTATTAGCAATCCTCCTACTATGACGAAGTAATGGAATGTTGATATCTATTTACTGTGGTATTTCCTCTTGTACTAAAGGTATAGACGAATTGTGCCCTGTTTTTCTCTCCTCTCATTTTCACTACAACAACACTACTCATGGGCTTATGGTCTAAGAATCTGGCATTGATAATAACATTATATTCTTAAGGATTATTAAATAAACCACGCTTGGTTCCTTTTAAATATGCAAAGAAAAAACACATTTTCGTTCTTGATTCCAAATTATCCGGATTACATTTCAGCACATGTGCTGGACTACTCCATACTCGAATATGCCGCAGACTAGGCTTACGCCCAGTCCGCAATTTTATAGGTGTAGTAGGTACTGATTTTGATGGTACCAAGTTTAAAATATATGCAGCTATTTCTAAAGCATATCCCCAAAAAGAATTAGGTAGGTCTGAATAACTCATCATAGATCTTACTATTTCTATAAGAGTCTTATTCATTCTTTATGCTACACCATCATGCCGTGGCATCCCTGGTGCAGACAACTGGGATATAATCCCATTCTCTAATAAGTATTATTTGAACTCTCCCAAGAGGTATTCATCACCACGATCTGATCGTAAAGATTTAATACATTTTCCTGGACGCTTCTCCGTTTCTGCCTTGAATTATTTAAATTTTTCAAAGACTTCAGACTTACGTCGCATTAAGTAAATGTATTTATACTTTAAATAATCATCTACAAATGTGATGAAATACTCAAAGCCTCCTCTAGTCTAGACATCCATGTGATCATACAAATTAGAGCGAATCAGTTTTAACTGTTTTTTAGCGCTTTAGCCTTTTGCCGAGAATGATCTCTTAGTCATTTACCTTCTAAACATGATTCATAAACTGGAAGTGCCTCCACTTCCAATGAACCTAATGGTCCATTTTTGATCAATTTTTAAATTCTTTTTAGATTAATATGACCAATGTGTAAGTGCCAAAAATACATTTGGTTCATTTTGAAGGTTCATTTCTCTTAATTAGTAAACTATTAATGCTATTCAATTCACTCAATTGTAGTACTGACAAGTCACGATTATTAATGTAAAGATCAATCACTAATTTACCAAAACAAACAAGCTATTTGTTTTTTTTAATGATAACTGATTTATCATTAAAATAAACAAAATATTTGTCCTCAACCAATTCAGAAATATAAATCAAATTCCTTCTAATGAAAGATACATATAG
This sequence comes from Lonicera japonica, assembly GCA_021464415.1. Classification (NCBI taxonomy): domain Eukaryota; kingdom Viridiplantae; phylum Streptophyta; class Magnoliopsida; order Dipsacales; family Caprifoliaceae; genus Lonicera; species Lonicera japonica. The sequence goes on from CM038464.1 coordinate 46,182,678, forward strand.
ACATTCCTTAATCATTAATATCCTATTCTGACTAGACTGAAGATAAATATCTTCTACGGCAACTATTGTCACATTCGTAGCTGCCCATATGTAAATTTTCTCTATTTTTAAGTTGTCTGGTTTCCTGGAACCCCTGCAAAGTATTGCACACATGATTAGTGACTCCCGAATCTACGCACCAGGTATTGGTAGATTGGACCACTAAACTAGATACAACAACAAATAGATGAAATTTACGTATGTTGTCATAACGGTTTAAGAAATTGAGACAATCTTTCTTCAAATGCACTTTTTACTGACAGTGAAAACACTGGCCCATAGGCTTTTTCACTCCTCCTAGAAGTTCAGTGACTGTTGCACGCACTGCTCCTTGTGGGACTGTAGCTTATGCATTCTTCTTATTTTTTTCTTGCTTTTAGGCATAGAAGTTGAAGCTTTCTCAGACACTAGAGTACTAGCCAGCTTACCAAGGAGTTCCTCAGCTACTGGAAATTCTTTAAAAAGTTCCAATAATGAATAAAGCTTATTCATGTTGTAATTCTGTCGGAATCCCTTAAATAAGTCCAGCAGCGACTGAAGAACGATATCGACCTGAGTTTTCTCACCAATTTCAGCTTCAAAGATCTCTTAGTTTATTCAGAAGACCAATCATTTTCAAAATAAGATCTTTAACTCGGGTTCCTTCAGCAATAGTCATGTTTATGAGGCCTTTCATTGAAACCTACCTTGCGGCATGATCCTGATCTCCAAAAATATCTTTGAGGTTCAGCATTATGTCGTAGGCGGTGGCAAAAGACTAATGCTAATGTTGTAGCACATTTGACAAAAATGCCAGAATGCAAAATCACACCATCTCATCAACCTTTTTCCACCTCCGGCAAGCCTGAGTTTCCTCATCGGTCGCCCCCTTACCAGGTTCTGCTGGACAAGACTCAATGAGCACAAACTTGTACACTTTAACAGTAACCACAATGTTTAAATTTCCTTTTTCAGTCAATATAATTAGGTCCAATCAATTTGTTTTAGTTGAGAATAATTAAATATGGATTGAAAGAGTTTGCCATTTTAAAACTTGAGAATCACATACCAATTATGATGGACAATAATAATTTTGAACACATATTTTAAATATGGTACCCTCTACCATTTCAAAAAGCGTTCGCCAGCAGCCTAAGACTTTGAACAATATGCCCCGTTAGTGAGGTCGTCTATTATTCATTATTTTTTAAACAGATGAAAACCTATTAAATTTTACTATCTAGACAATGCCTTATTGTCAAGCAATACATACTATCTAGACAATCCTCTATTGTCAAGTAAAATTTAAATAGCCAACTTCTTTTGGTCCTACAAATAATAGTAGAGATTCAGTTATAGAGCATACTATTATTTATATCTAAGTATATACCATCATTTAATTTAGTCCAATGATTCTGTAATTTATTCTTTTCGATATGGAGGTGAGCACTAAAACCCACACAAAAAATAAATCATGTCATTTAAAATTATTAGTCAGTGAAATTTGTACAATGATTCCGCAATCTATTCTTTTCGATATAAAGGTAAGCACTATAACACACATGAAAAATAAATTATATCATCTACAAACCATTGATGGAGACCATGGGATTTTTTTGTGAAACAATTCCTCACCCACTTAGTATTTAAAACATTATTTTTTGAGTTAAGAAAATTTTATATTAAATTCTAGTCAACTAAAATACAAGAGTATGAAATATAAAAGCATGTGCAATAAAATTATTTTGCTGCTTTTCTTTTTAAAAAAAAACTTATATTTTCAATTACGCAAAATTTATATTTATATACCATTTTTTAATTTGACAAGAATTAAATATAAAATAAAATGTGATCTAGGTATGGTCATGTATCCATGTTGTCCAAAATTATAAGGAAACCTAATAATTAAACACATATGACCAACACACAATCACACAAAGTATTAAAGTATTCAATAATAAGAACAATTAAATCCCTGCTATTATGGTCCAAGCTTCATTATCCCTAATCCGTTGGAAACCTGTAATGACCTATGTCATCACTTCATTGATTATGTCGGGAATCAACCTTGGTGGAAACGCATTCTTCAATGTTCTTCGTTAAAGAAATTGCAATCTTAGATACAAAGGTCCTATGAATCCATTTAAGGAGTTCACACATAAACTATTATATCAAAACTGTAAATAAAATTACATAGATCATATGCATCCTTTTAAGGAGTTCACAAATATGATCTAAATTTAATTTACAACCATGAATAAAACCCAAATTATCATGCACATTAAAATTAACCACAAATAAAAATATCGTGAGATCCAATCACATAAAACATAATTACGTAACCATAATAGCTGGACAAGAACACTGCAAAACAAGGGTTAGCGAGTTCTACGTTCTATCCAACAACAACATGCATGAATAGATTTAACTAGACAACATGGCTAGTTCAATCCGTATGCAGTATCAAAGAAAATCAATTCCACTGATACCAATTAATAGAGACATAAATATAGGATCGTTTGATATTGCGTATAGATTGAACAAAATTTTTTACTAAAACCCTATAAGAATAAAAAGATTTTATCTTTGTGGATCATGTAGAGGATCCATATGAAGAGACTAGGGTTTGAAAGCATCATTTGATCAGATTTTTTAATTCTCGCTGGCCTGCAAAAATCGATTATTTTCGACACCGAAATAACTTCTAATTTTCCTAATTTTTCGCGCGATAATCGTAACTTTGCCTTCCGAACAACATATCCAAAAATCAGCACGATCCAACAGTGCCATCAAAAGTTACGATTGATTTATGACTGCAGTACCGAAAATCTAAAGATCTTCTATCATATTCCTTCTGCCATTAAATCTTGCACCGAGTGTGAGCTACGGTATCACCAAAATTTTTTCCTCTCTCAATAGAACAAACCCTAACTCATAAAAATTATTGTTATGATAAGAAGAGACAAAGCCGGCGTATATATAAGGCTACGATATGAACCTTAAGGAGAAATAAGTGTTCGGGTTTCCTATAAAAAGTTGGAATCCTAATTCTACTATGAATTAGTTCTTTCCATAAATTATAATTCGCACCACTAAAGAATTATAATTGCACTTCTGTCCTTATCTCAAAATTTAATTTCGAGTTCCTTGTTATTAAATACTTATTATTCTCCGCACGTTAAGATTACAGATAACTGTCATTTAAATTAAATTACTAACAATTATATTTAAATGACTTCTTAATTCTTGAGCCTACCATTTAACTTATTTGATATGTCGAATTAATATAATCCACCTGCAGGGTTTGGCATGTTCAAAACTTATAAGCTTCTCAAGGGGTTATCATCAATCCCTATACCGGGACGTGAATTCTGTCAATAATTAATATTAATCATACATATAGTGTTGTCATCCAATTTACGAAGATTATTAATGCATAAATGAATTTCACTCTTAATGAGTCAAAACAACAAACACTACATATATATGTCTATTAATTATTTCAAGATTAAGAGAATAAGTAATCATAATAACCATGGAATTTTAAATTATTTTATATAGTTAGTATAAAAACAATTAACCCAAACTAGTCCTATTTAATACACACAAAGTGTACTAGCACAACGAGTTAAAACTATACTGTTTCTTGTAGTTAAAATAAACTACTAAAACTTATGCTACAATCCTATCGATGGGTGTCCAATTCTATCTAAGACTGAATCATTAAACTTATATTCCACAAGAGCCGATGATATGATCTTCTGTGTGTAAGCTATACTCTACACACCAAATCATCTACTATATGGAACAAAATACACACACATGCACAATATTTAAATAAATAATATAATGCAATCATTGCCCATAAAGATTCTCATTAAAATAACAAAACCGAGTTTATAACATATCTAAACCAACAACAAAATTATGACTTTTAGTATATCACTCTAACACCCCCCCCCCCCCCCCCCAAATTTTAAAATTATATACTAAGAATAAAAATATTGTAGTTTAACTGAAGTTAGAGAGAGAGACTCATAATTTTCTCTATATTAAAAAGTTGAGGTTGGATATGTTAAAAAAAAATTACCTAATTTATCTTGGCCAAAATGTACATCAATTTTAAAGAGTTCATTCATCATGCTCTATCAATGAATTTGCTGTGTATAAATATTTTAGGAATAATATAGTTTATTTCATATTATTACTTTATTATGCATCGCATCATTTTTTGACAATTTTTAAATCACTGCACCCGCATCATGTTGCACTGGAATTCCTAGCACCCACACGTGCTTTTATAGTCTGGTGGGCATTTTTTTTTTCGTAGTAAAAAAGACAACTAGTTCGATGCATTCAAATATTGGAAAAAACCCCTTTTTCGCTTTCTCATAAATTATTATAAAAAAGAAATAGGTTAATTTATGATAAAATCAAATGTTTGTTTAATTTTAGACGAATAGAGCGCATCTATTTTATAATATAAAATGGGGATTAATTTGAACCCCAATTAATTTAGTTTCGATCAAACATCTGAGTTGCCTCTAACAGAATTTAAACTTTTGATCTTTAGTGATACAAATTCACTCTTAATTATTATCATATATATTATTATTGTTAAGATATTTTCTTTAAATTATATATTTATATAGTTTATTTCTGGCTTATTTAGCTTTTGACCCCTATTAATTGTGCCATAACTAGCTTTGGCACCTGAAGTTTACACTATTGTACCTTTGACCACCATTTTGGACGGTCCCCGTCCAAATGAAAGTCAAGCCGTTTGTTGACCCAAACTTTTGTTCAAAAGCCCTAAAGTACCCTTCTGTTTAATTTATTTCTATATCTACACCTTTGTTCTTATATAATTCTAAATTATATACTTTATATAATTTATACGTACATATATATTGAAAATTAAGCAAATATTAATAAGCTAATAAAAGTCATTCATTGAATTCCCAACATTGAATAAATAAGACATTGGCAATGATGCAAATTTGGGGATGCATTAACATTTATAATGTATAATAAAGAAGAAGAGAAACAAACAGAAGACAGAAAAAAAATTCACCATAGAGTTCGGTAGTGATGCAAACTCGCCGGCGGCGAGGCTGGAAATGATCGCACCCATCTCATCAATTTCTTTCTTCTCTTCGACTTTTACAAAACAAAAACTAATTCCAAATGCTTCAAAAAGCTGTGAATTTTTGAGTAAATATTTACGTATCCTCAAATTAATGGGTTCATTTATATATCTATTTTACAAACATTTTCTCTCTAGCTTTCTCTCTAATTGACACTGCCACCACAACCTTGATCAAAGACCCAATTCCTCTCATCTCTCTCCCATAAACTCGCCTTCATAATTGCACAAATCCTCTCAAGAAATAGACAGTATCTGTAAAAAGAAATCGTGAAAATGTACTTCACCATCAATTCCGATTTAAACGAAAACTACAACTAATCATCATCAAATTCACCTCCATTAACATGTTCATAAGGCCACTGTACTTACTTATGCGGATCCATATGCTTAGTTTGCCTCTTTAACCTCATCTCAAACCCAAGATCCCCAACTATTCACCATTTTTATGCATTCTCTCAACTTTCTTGCACCATCTCTTAACCTCAAATCATCTCAATCTCATCACTTTCCGTTCTTACATTTTAATATCTCATCTCTTGTCGCACTCTCCTCCTTCAGTGATGATATAAAGAAATTAAGAATTTAGATCCATAAAATTAAACAATCAGATTTAGGAAAAAAATGAAGAAATAAGATACGTGTTCATACATAAGACTGAGGGGTAATGTAGGACAATTGTATAATGTTTGTGGTCAACAAACGGAAGAATTGATCAATAGACGGAAACCGTCCAAAATGGGGGTCAAAGGTACAATAGTGAAAACTTCATGTGCCAAAGTTAGTTATGGCACAATTAATGGGGGTCAAAAGCCAAATAACCCTTTATTTCTTATACGCATTGATGTGTACGCAACGAGACAAAAAGACGCAACTAGCCCATTTTTCGAGAAGTGAACATACTCTTGAGAATAAGGGAGAATAATTTCATTAATTTTATTACTTTTTCTTGATACAAGAGCACTTATTTATAGGGTTATATATACACAAACAAAAAACCTAATAGAATAAGGAAACTACTAGCCTAAGAAAACTATATAATATATTCTAAAATATACACTTGCTATTTTTTAAAAAAAAAATAAAAAATAACTAAACAGAACACAGTTCCTTTCTTTCTCTCTACACTAGTCTCTATCTCCAAAGTAAACAATCTCTCTATCTCTCTCTCACCTCTACACCCTTCTTTCTCTTTTTAAATTTGGCTTCCCCCATTAATCAACATAGCTCAACATTGTTAAGATATTTTCTTTAAATTATATATGGGTGAAGTTTTAATGGTTACTTCTCTTTTTACCCATGGATGGTTATTGTAATATTAACCATTGGATGAAAAATCAATGGTTGAGATCAAATGTGTAGTTGGCTAACATAATTAATGCACATTGGAGAAATACAAAGTTTTAAATGCAAGGTTAAGTGGGTAACTTGTTGTTACATGATGACATGGCATTTTTTTTTATTTAATTTTAAGGAATCATAAATTATATATTCATTATATGATTTCGTAATTCTAATACATGATATCTCTATTCCTTACCCATATAAAATGGGTGATTTTATTTATATTGATATCTTGCAGTTAATCTACATTGTTAAGTTAATTAGTATTGCCTGCTAAATTAATTCATAAGTGTAGATAAATTAACAAAAAATATTATTGATTTAATTTTATAAATATTATTTCATTAATGATTTAATATTAAAAAATAAATTAGATTAATAGGTACATCTACGTTAATTAAATAAATAAAAATATGGTTTTTTTTTAAAATTACAAATCAATTACTCTCATTCTAACAAAAGACATTCTATTTTTAGAATTAGTTTCAAGGATAACTTTTTAATCGATGACAAAATAAATTTTAATTTATTATAAATAAAAGATAGTCATTTTCAAAATTATCCTTTATTAAAGATAACAACTGTTAAAAAATAAAATAATAAAAAAATATAAATAACAAAAGCTCAAATTCAAACGAAACATCTCAAACAAAGATTTCAAATTTGAACATGTAATCAAAATCTGATGACAAAGGTCAACCAAGAACATAAGAGCATCTCCAATCGTCTTGTATAAATTTTGTGTAAATCCTACGTGTCAAAGTGAAAATTACACAAAAATAATAAAGAATTCGTTTTATACTCCAACAGTTTGTTTTAGACTTTTGTATAAATATTAAACTATCAATTAAATACGCACAAGTGAAACTTATCATATATTTATTCCCTTACTTTTCAAATCCATTTATTTCTAGAAACGGGATGAAGGAAAATAAACACGAGATTATCTGCCGTGATTGTGTGAATTGGGTTTGTATTTTACACAACCTTTTTATACAAATCCTAAGTGTCAAAGTTTCTTAAAAGATTGCTGGAGACTTTTTTTTTTACAAAACGTGTAAATTTTACACAAACAAAAATTATACACTACGGTTGGAGATGCTCTAAATATTAAATATATATATTTTATTAATTCCAAAAACTCTAAATTTTAAATTAATTTTCAAATGATAACATGCTACAATTTTAAAAAGAAAAGAAAAGTTTATGTACAACAAAAAAAGAAAAATAAAAATACTTGAGAATTGTGAACCTTTAAAAAAAATTAAAATTTTGATGAATTTTTTTAGAATTGTTTGTAGGCTCATTTATTTCACATAATTTCATAAAAAATATTTTTTTTAAGCACCAAATAAATCTCAAAGGTTTATAGTATGTTGTTTGCATAATTATCCTCGTACAAACCATTCTAGTGAAAGAAAATATTATTTGCATTATAAATTACAGTACCAAATATTGTGCTAACTAATTAATTACATGATCATAAATACTTTATATGATTATATATTGAAAAATTGATAAACATGAAATATGTCTAATGTGATTGTCAACATAGAAGAATATGCATACTTGATTCTTAAATCTTTATTATTATTATATGAAAGAAAATGGTAGAAGTATTAATAACATAGTTAATTGAAAATATTTTTTAATAAAACCCTTTAAAATTCTTTAAGGATGTGTTTGGAATATGGATTTGAGAGAAAATTTTAACATTCGATTTGTATTTGGAATCTCAAATCTAAATATTTTTGTTTGGTGTGAAATTATGATTTGAGATTTATAAATATATTCAAATAATAAGATTTGATACTTATCTTAAAGTTATAACTTTCAAATTTTAAAGATAGGGTTGTTCCTTATAGATCCCAAACTTGCAAAGTTAAAAAAAATATTAATTAATTTTTAAACAAATTATTATTTTTTTTATTATAAATATATTTGTAATATTAATTATAATAATACGAAGGATGACAAAGGATCGTGTGTTGTCCAAACCCAAACTTAACAAGCATATAAACACATCCCAACCTGATGTAGGTTTTATTATTTTAAATATAAATCCGTCGTGAATAGTGTACGCATAAACCAACTCCCGTCCCGTGATAATTACGCTATATTATAAGGAATAAAATACTATAATAGGGGCGGATCGAGTCAAACGGGTTAATTTTTGTAAGCATGAGTTCTGCCACGGTGTCAAAAAATAAAAATAGCTTACTAATCAACTAAATATAAATTTTAGCGAAATAATATTTAGATTTATAAATCAATTTCCTTGTATTTGTTAAGTAAACACAAAATTTTAAACTCTTATATTTCAAATTTGTAATTTTTGAATCTTAGATTTATGAATTTTAAAGCTAAATTCAATTATATAATTCAAATGCACCTTAAAAGAAAATAGAAAATAAATTAAAATGGAAGTAGATTTCGATTAGGAATCTAAATTAAAATGTAATCTAAATTAATACAATTATAAATTAATTTTAATTAGTGGATATACTTCTCAATTTTGAAAATGGTATAAAATTTGTTTGTCAAACACAACACATTGATTATTGAACCAAACAGTTAATTATTTAATACTAAATAAGATATATTTGAAGTGTTATTTAAGAAGTCGTACGCATACTTCTGTATCTAATTAAATTATTAAAAGTTGAGTTTGTTTGAAATACTTTAAATTAAAAAAGTACATTTCTTTTAATATTATTTTATGTTATTGTGTTAAAATTATTATTTAGTTGAACAGTGACTAATAAAACTAGTAGCACAAGTTATATAAGATGCTTCAAATTATTTTTTGGGTTTTTATTGTAATATGATTTGTCACAAATGATAATAAAATGATTAAATTGAAAGTGTTATTAAAATAATTGAGTTGTATGTAATTTGTAAACATATTGTATAGATATGAAAATTCAAAGTCAAATATATTTTGAAAGTGTTATTTTTCATAAACTTATGTTATTAATTAACTATAAAACTGAAATGATGAAAACACCCATAAACACTTATCCTAATTTGGAATTGGGTTATCCTAGGTCTATTTGGCAAATAAAATATTTAAGGAATCTTGTTTGGTTGAAATTTTAAAACATGTTTTGAAAAGTAAATTTAATTTTTGTTGAAGTTTTTTTCAACCAATTCAAAAATACTCATAAAAAAAATTAAAAAAATAGTAACAATGGATCTTGTTTTATAGATCTCAATGATTAGGTTTCAAATATATTTTTTTATCTAATTCCGATTTTTGAATTTAAAGTTATGGCATTTTAAAAAATTTATGAGAGAGAAAGTAAAGTAATTTGAAAAGTGTGAACTAAAGTTGATTTTTTGGTAAAAATTTTAAGAACTTGATTTTAAAATCTCAACCAAACACCACCTAAAGTTAATTAAAAAAAAATAAAAATAGAATAAGTCACTTTAACCTGCTATAATATGTTAAAGGATTTGACACCTCACCAATGAGTATTAATTATTGTCAGTACCTATCAATAAGTAAAAAAATAAATTAATCATTAAAAACTAATTTATTATATATATATATATATAATGTACATGTATCACATATACAAAATAGTCTGGTTACTTTTAAAACGGATGATCTCATAACAAATTCATAAATTAATGTCATACTCTCTTCATTTCTAACTAAACATCTATTTTTCTTCTGAATATCTTAAACTAAGCATTCGGTCTTTCTTCTTTTTTAGATCAAAATTAACGTATCATATTCAAAGATATTAAAAAGCTTTTGACAATTGATTCATTATATTCAATTGATTTTAATTTGAGATGAGACGTAAGTTTTGACCCTCTCGCAAGTTCCAAGCGTTCTTAAATTATGTCAATATTTTTCAAAATATTTCTTTTTGAGATGGCGACTACCCACCTTTTCTTACGTATGTGTATACATCACATACATGGTTTCAAGTCATTTATCACTACAAATTATAATTCACTATAATCTTTTTTGATAAAAAAAAAAAAAAAAAAAAAGAAGCTCAAATTCAAATTTGACTTCCCATTCCCCATGATACAAATTATTATAATCATACCCAAATGATATAAATAACTCGATCCATTGATTCCATCCCACAGATTCTGGTTTTAATACAAAACTGCCCAAAACAAAACTCACTCAAATGGCAAATACAAGCAAAATTTTGATAATTGGAGCTACTGGGTTTTTAGGTAAATTTTTAGTGGAGGCAAGTTCAAGATCTGGCCACCCAACTTTTGCGTTAATAAGAGATTCCAAAGTATCAGATCCTCACAAGTCAAAGATTACAGAGGAATTCAAGAATTCTGGTGTTAAATTGATTCATGTATGTATGTGATTAAGTTAGAATGTAAATAAATCAGATTTTTTTAATTTTTTTTTATGTATATATATAGAATTATGATTGTTGTTCTAATTTTGTGTTTGTTGATGATTATATAGGGAGATATTTACCATCATGAGAGTTTGGTCAACGCCATAAAGCAAGTTGATGTAGTGATTTCTGCTGTTGGGGGGTCTCAGTTGGCTGATCAGGTCAAGATTATTGATGCCATTAAAGAAGCCGGAAATGTTAAGGTAAGAAATTACCCTTTATTACATCTATATAAATCTTTCATTAGGCCAAAAACAGTACTTTCTTTGTCTTAAATTAAGAGTTTGTTAATTACAATTTTATGTATCTTTCATTAGGTGAAAATTAGTACTATTGTTCATCTCAAATTAAGAGTTTGTGTCTGTTCCCGACGCCAATTTAAGGATGTTCTAATTTAAGATAATTAATAGGACACAAATTGGATATCCTCTGCATTTGAATTTTCAGTGAAAAAATATGATATTTTCATTCCATACAAGCCAAAAGGATAAACAAGAATTTTAAGATTCTTAGAGCCTCCTTGTGCAAAAGTTGAAATGAGGGTCTTTTTTGATATACAACATGCTTTTAGGGTTCTATTTTAATGTAGTACTTAAAACATTGGACCCATTGCAAAAGTTATAAAATCTTTTATTGTAACAAGGACCATGTGCAGTTGTCCATCCTGCACAACCTCAGGACCGGCCCTGAACATTCTCGTTTAGATTTTGGATTGATATCTTACCCTAGATGGCGAATTTTCCCTGTAGTACGTGTGGCATTTCTAACTTAGAAAAGATGGCAAATTTGCAGAGATTCTTACCCTCAGAATTCTCAGTGGACGAGGACCTGGTCCACCCGGTTGAGCCAGCTGCGACTTTGTTCAAGATCAAGTCTCAGATCCGAAGGGCTATCGAAGCTGAAGAAATTCCGCACACTTATGTAGCATGCAATGGCTTTGCTAGCTACTTTGTTCCATCTTTGGGACAATTGAATTGCACAACACCCCCTAGAGACAAAGTGGCCATACTTGGAGAGGGGAATAAAAAAGGTATACATTATTTAAGTTATGAGTGGGTGTAAAACTGATGAATTGTGAATTTGTCAAAAAATTAAGTCTAGCTAGTTAACTTGAACATAGCAGTAGCCTTGTGTGAAGATGAGTTTATTTGATGGTTATCTTTTGGTTTTGGTTTCAATTTTGAAGCAACATTTGTGAAGGAAGAAGATATAGCAACGTACACAATTAAAGCTGTGGATGACCCAAGAACCTTGAACAAGGTCATGTATATGAGACCCCATGGCAACACTTTGTCCTTCAATGAGTTGGTATCTTTGTGGGAGAAGAAGATAGGCAAGACTCTTGAAAGGACTTATCTCTTAGAGGACCAAATTCTCAAGAACATCAAAGGTTAGTACGCAACAACTACTTCTCAGGATTCTTTTCTATCACTTAACTACAAATAACTGAATCAAAACACACGCCCATAAAGGTACGTGAGAGGTAATTATTTCAACCGCCTTTTTTTTATCCGTTTAAAGAGTTAACTAATCTATATTAGGAAAAGGTTTAAACCTCTTCACTAGTACAAAAAAAAAAGTTGGTTTTACTTGGGCAGCATTTATGCCATTAGCCACCGGTATAAAGGTTTGCAATATCTCTAGCTAGATTCAACCGGTTTTTAGAATTATGTCCCAAACGAAGTCAACCGGTGTCAACTGTGGAGAATCTTAGATACTACTTTGTACCTAGTTCAGAGTCAAGCTTTCCATTTTTTGAAAGTATAATCAAAGGATGAAGTTTCATGACAAGGAGTTTGACTTATTTTTTACCCTTGATTAAACTGAAATTAGTGTTTTTCTAACATATGTCAAATTCAAAATGTGTTTCAGTTTGGAAGATAAAGAGTATATACCAGAGGAGACAAGGATCGTTTTTGGTGTACACATGAAATACCCATAATACCCCTACATCCTCCTTTATAACGTCGAACCTCCTTCCATTCAACTCATCTCAACTATTTATAACCCCTACAAGTTCACCATATTTCTACCTTATCACTTTTACCTTAACACAAGCGTTTGAGCGTGCTGCAAATTCTAGCGAAAAATATAAAGGATTATTGGCATATAGGAATATAACCTTGTTTTTATGCTTTTATTTTGCAGAGGCTCCAATGGACTTGAGCATCTATTTGTCCATCTTGCACTCAATTTTTGTGAAGGGAACAGACATTGAAATGGAAGCAACTTGTGGTGTTGAGGCTTCTGAGCTTTATCCAGAAGTAAAATACACCTCCACTGATGAATACCTCAATCAGTTTCTCTGAAATTTCAAGCCATCCAACGTGTATTTAAAAGGCTTTTTGGTTCATTAGCCGTAATTACTTGTGGCATTTATCTTTATTTTGTTACTTTTACTTTTGTTAGTGACTTAGTGCCATGGGTTACTTTGTGTTTCATTCATGTATTCTTATATCAGTTTTCTTGCTATATTAATTTGAAGTTCAATTGTATTCATTCGATCTGCCCATGTTTACTGCATCCTTTTCAAATTTCAATTTGAAGAGTACGTCTCACTTTCTTTATCGAACTCTGGACCATGTGCGTCCTTTACCACTAGAACAACTTGATAGCTCGATCTTCAATATAAGAACTCAAGATGACAAAATATACTAAATAAAAGCCAAGCGCACACCTAAACTTTCAATTTTAGCCGTACGTAGTCACGTTAACCCATGACCTTTGGTTTGGCAAGAATGCATTGCTATTTATGATTCATCCAATTCTTATTTCAGTAAAGAAATTTCCTTGTAAATTAAAGGAATAAGGAAAAAAAAAGGCGAGAGAGTAGGTCGAGGCATTTTCTTGTTGAAAGGCGAGGCGTAAGCCTCAAGGCGCTAATACGCAAGCCTTTCGTGCATTATATATTTAAATTAAAAAGCAAGAAATAATTAAAAGAGAATTCTAACACTAAAAAGAAAGAAATAATAATCACATAATCACTTTTTGAAGTAACAAATAAAATTCAAATAAGCAAACAGATAAATATGCGCTCAGCACTTTGTCTTATCTTTCTTGCTTATGTTTTCTAATGGCAATAAGAGTGCATATAATAGCAAAAAGTTAAAATTTTAAGTTGAGGTTTCATACATATAACAGGAATTAGTATAATTATCAATTTATATTTATATAGCAACAACTAATATGAATTTACGGACAAAAAACTATATATATATGTAAAAGTTGCAGCAAAGAGAAAAAATGCAAAAAGAGTCCACAAGGCGTAAAATGCGCAAAAAGCATATGAGGCGTAGTAAAGCACAAAGAGGCGCAAGCCTTTTGTGCATCACGCACTAGTTAATGAGCTTAGTGCGTTTTCTAGAAAATGAGCCCCGAGGCAAGCATCGATGCGTAAAGGCGAAAGCCTTTTAAAACACCGGAGTAAACCAAGTCCAATTCAATTTTTTTGGCAACTAGTTTTGTAATCTAAGGAATGTTTGATTGTGAGAATTTAATAACTATAAATATAACGATTTAAGTTTACGCATTAAATTTAAATTAAACAATTTCAAGAAGGTGCCTAATTTGAATATATTCACTCTAAGTCTATATAGTTTGATGAAATATAGTTTATATTATAAAACTAGGCACACACATTCGAAACTCGAGGAGTCACGGGGCTTTTTATTTATATTATATTACTAGATTACATTGTACACACGATATGTATACAACTAGTATATATTTAAAGTAAAAATTAATAAAATTAATAAGTAGTTTGATCGGTAAGTTGTAAGCATAAGTCTATGTGGCATAACCCAAAAGTTAAATATTATTGCAAATACATTTTTTTAACTAAAAATAAAATACAGGGCAAAATGACAACAACTAGGTACACGCATGAATCTAGGAGGGCTTGTACTTTATATCATATTACTAAGCTATGTTATGCACGTGATACTAGTACTATTTAAACATATTTTATTTAAAAAAAAAAAAAAAGAATAAAATTAATAAGTAGTTTGGTCCCTAAGTTGTAACCATAAGTTTATTTACCGCAAAAATTCAACTATTATCACAATTACATTTTTTGGGAAAAATGCAAGATAAACCTTGAAGTTTAGGGTCTTTTGCAAATTAAACCTCGATATTTCAATTTTAGCAAGATGAACCTTAAAGTACAATTATAGCTTCAATTCAAACCCTCCGTCCAAATCCGTTTGAAATATTGGACGGGGTGCTGACCTGGATTTATTGATATTTTTTTGTTACTTTCCAACGTGGATAATGAATGAATATAAACAAGAAATAGATGCTAAAGCACTAAAACAAGAACACTACATAGACTTCCATTCATAATAAAAGGCCAAAAACACTACTTTCACCATTACAAAACAAAACCCCATTGTTTCAATAAATTAACAATTCCACATACTGTTTACTGAACAAGAAAACAATGATGACCCATGAGCCAGTAAAAACTGTAGCTTTTTCTCTCTTCCTTTTTATCCTCTGAACCTCGATTTCTCACTTGTTGACTCTACCAATTAAACCAAAAATTATTTGTCCCGCTAGGTCAAATATAAGAGGATCAACCCACAAAAATCCACAGCTGCCAATACTCTGCATTTAGAAAGGAATAAAAGATTAAAAAGAAAGAAAAGCATGAAGAACTGTTACCACTATTTAGAAATAATTATTTACCCCAAATTGTTTGCATCCTCCGAAGTTTTTTCCCAGATTTGCAGTCGTCCATGACCTTCGAACCACAACATTGAGACCATAAGAGCATGTTCCCAACTCACCTCTGATGTTTTATGGAATTAGGGTTAAAAAGGAATTTTGAGATTTTATTGGGGAGATCGATGCAAAGGGGATGATTTTCACGCCATTTTTACGGTCCATTCATCATTGGAGTCCAATTTATCGTGTATGTTGGCAGTCCATACAACATTCCGTCCAATAATTCAAACAGATTTGGATGGAAGGTTTGAATTGAAGTCATAATTGTACTTTAGGGTTCGTCTTGCCAAAATTGAAATATCGAGATTTAACTTGCAAAGGACCCCAAACTTCAGGGTTTTTCTTGCATTTTTCCCACATTTTTTTATTAATTCTTTACTGTTGAAAATTTCAATAAGGATTAATGCTAATACAAGGATTCGAAGTGTGGCATTAACATAAAGACAAGTTATTGTCATTTGACCAATACCACTAGCTAGATTTCAATATTTTGTTTTAAAATTCTATACATATGTGATAAATTATTATATATCATATTACACACGTTTCAAGTATGTCCTGAGTGTGACATATATAATTTTTCTCTAAATCAATGATCCATAATGTGTGTTAACACTTTTGGAGGGTTTTATTTTTACCCTTAGATGTGTTTTTTACTCACATCAAAATATCAAATCATACACATGGGTGCTAGCATAGTGAAAAAAGGGATAGTTTTTCTCACCCCATTACCCAAGTTTGAGCCAAGAGAATCCCGTTTTCATTTCATCTCCCCGTCGTCGACCACCATGTGTATCTTTGTAACGCATGTAATATATATATATATACATATCAAATCATACTCCCATATATTTCATACACTAATTTCTCTCCTCTAATTTCTCTCTAATTAACTTTTAAAAAAATTAAAATACTATAACTTTAAATCCAAAAATCAAAAATAATTGAAATTTATACTTTTAAAACCTATTCATCGAGATGTACAGAATAAGACCCATTGTGATAACAAGATTATGTGTACAAAATTAAGGAAAACTACTAAATTTTATGTAGTTAAATTACATGATTTCATTAAATATTTTGAACTGCCAAATTAACGGTGCTCACTTTCTTCCTCTAATCTACGTTTTGACAATTTAATTTAATTAATTTGTTTCAGTTTAGATAGGTGTCAAATCCACTGTGACCTAAATTCTTCATGTATTTAAAAAATAAAAAATAAATTTCATTTATTTTATTTATCTTTTTGGAATTGAATAGTTTTATTGTTCTACTAATAATAGAGTAAATCAATTTTTGTAAAAATCCATCTTTATTTATTTATTTATTATTCATTCTATTGATAATACTGCACTAATAAGTCTTTTTATAAATCACATTTAGATTTTGTGATGGTTAGAAAAACTCAAAGCTATTTCTGAGTCAAAACTTCTAACCATCATCACAACTTCTGCCGTGATAAAATCCACTTCGCTATTACGCCCGACAAAGTCCAAACCAGCCCCGCACAACAAAGTGTTGGTTATGGCGGTTGCAGAATATTGGCGCGCAGTCGAAATAGAGACTCGAAAATCACACAATCCGGCACGCCCATTCTGTAGGATACCTCTTATATCTCAACAACAACTGTAGAAAACTTAAAGAGAGAAGTAAAGAATTGTTGATCTCATTAAATCTTATCTTGCTTACAATGGAGAAATGCCTTATATATATATACAAGATAAAGAAGAAGCATGGCCTAAAGCATGGAGGAAAACATGGCCTAAAGTATGGAGGAAAACATGGAGGGGAAAAGGAGGGAGACATGGAGGAAAACATGGAAAAGGAAAAAGGAAAATAATGATGCTAATTTACACTTTAATAATACATGGTTAGCCTAATATTTCTAACACCCCCCCTCAAACTCAAGGTGGCATGTGAGATGTCATTTTGAGTTTGGAAAGCAAATTCTGAAAGCGACCGGTGGGATGAACTTTAGTGAATATGTCCGCGGGTTGATCTATGGATGAGATGGGTATGAGACGAATAGTTTTGCTGGATATATGCTGGCGAATGAAGTGACAGTCAATCTCAATATGCTTCGTTCGTTCATGGAACACATCATTGTGAGCAATCTGAATAGCACTTTGATTATCGCATCTAAGCATAGTTGGGAGACTTTGAGGAACTCCCATGTCCGAGAGAAGCCAACGGAGCCAAACAATTTCTTGAGTGGTGTCAGCCAGAGCACGATATTCTGCCTCTGTACTGGAGCGAGAAACTAGTGTTTGTTTCTTACTACGCCAAGATATAAGCGAATCGCCTAAGAATATGCAGTAACCGGTAGTTGATCGTCTGTCAGTTGGATCACCAGCCCAATCAGAATCTGAATACGCACGTAGTTCAAAGGAGGATGTAGATGAGAACTGCAAGCCATGAAACATTGTTCCTTTAATATACCTGAGAATTCGAAGAACGGCAGTATAATGAGTGGATCGTGGAGCAGCCATAAATTGACTGACGATGTGGACGGCATGGGCAATGTCCGGACGAGTGACAGTGAGGTAGACCAGGCTGCCAACAAGTTGTCGATACAAAGTTGCATCACTAAGAGGAGTACCATCAAGAGGAGTAAGTTTGGTACTTGTTTCCAACGGAGTAGACGCAGTTTTGCAGTCGGTGATACCCGCACGACTGAGAAGATCAGAAGCATATTTGGCTTGGGAGAGATAGTAACCAGCAGAATCAGATAACACTTCAAGCCCTAAAAAATAGTTTAGACGACCGAGATCTTTCATCTCAAAATGACGACTGAGAGATTGTTTGAGTTCAGAGATACCACTAGTATCATCCCCGGTAATAATCATGTCATCTACATACAGAACCAGAAGTGTAATACCTGTAGTCCTCTTTCTGATGAAGAGCCCATAGTCATAAGCACTAGAGGTAAAACCCATTGTTTGAATAGTAGAACTAAACTTTTCAAACCAGGCACGAGGGGCTTGTTTTAGACCATACAAGGCACGGCGGAGCTTGCACACTTGAGTGGAGGAGTGATGAAACCCTGGAGGAGGTTTCATATAAACTTCTTCTGAAAGATCACCATTTAGGAATGCATTCTTTACATCCATCTGAAAAAGTTTCCATTTGCGAATAGCGGCAACAGCGATAAGGCTTCGGACAGAAGTTAGACGAGCTACTGGTGCAAAAGTTTCCTCATAGTCAATGCCGTATTCTTGATTAAAACCCTTTGCAACAAGTCGGGCTTTGTATCGATCGATTGATCCATTTGATTTGGTCTTGATTTTGTACACCCATTTACATCCAACTGCTGTCTTTCCTGGTGGAAGGTTGACTAATTCCCAAGTCTGGGCTTTTTCTAATGCCTGCAATTCCTCAGTCATTGCTTGCTGCCATAGTGGGTTAGAACTAGCCTCTTTATAAGAGGAAGGCTCATGGTGAGAGAAAATAGTGGAATAACAGTGATAGTCACGAAGATGATGAGGAAGTTGTCTTACCCGTGTGGACTGACGAGGAATGGATTGTATGGCCGGATCAGTGGACGAGTCAGTGTCATTAGGATAGTCCGTGGCAGGCCCAGGAGATATGTTGATGGATGAATTAGGGTCAGGGTTTGGTGAGGTAGAGTCAGCGGGAAGGGAAATCTCACTTGATGAGGTAGAGTCAGGAGGTTCTGGTTCAGATGTGGGCGTAACAGATGTGTGGAGAGGATGGAGATCATCAGTGGAGCTAGTAAAAAAAGGGATAATGGTAGGATTGGAGACGTGAAATTTGGAAATGGATGAGAACATTTTGTGTTCCCAAAATATGACATGGCGAGACATACGAAGTCGTTTTGAAACAGGATCCCAGCACCGATAGCCTTTATGTTCTATCCCATACCCTAGGAAGCAACATAGTCGAGACCGAGGTTCTAGTTTTGAATGTTCATGAGGCTGGAGTAAGACAAAACAGGCACATCCAAAAACTTTGAGAGGATTATAGTCAGGAGTATTGCCATACAACCTCTCATAAGGTGATTGATTGTGGAAGGTAGGAATAGGATGGCGATTAATGGTATATACTGCCGTAAGAGCCGCTTCCCCCCAGAAGCGTTCAGGACATCCACTAGATATGAGAAGTGTGCGGACAGTGTCAAGAATATGACGGTGTTTACGTTCAGCACGGCCGTTTTGTTGGGATGTACCAGGACAAGAATACTGAGAAATGGTGCCTTGCTGACGTAAAAAATTTAAAAAGTTAGATTCTTTGTATTCCATAGCATTGTCAGCACGAAAAATTTTTATTGGTCGAGAAAACTGAGTTTGGATCATTTGAGCAAAATGGTAATATAGCTGTGGTAGTTCAGAGCGATTTTTCATGAGAAATATCCATGTAAAACGGGTGTAGTCATCTATAAAAACAACAAAATATTTTGATCCTCCCATAGTATCGTGAGGAGAAGGTCCCCATACATCAGAATGAATAAGATCAAAAGCTGCGGAAGAAAGAGAAGTACTTTTATTGAAAGATAAAGCTGGTTGTTTTCCCAGTTGACATGACAAACATGAAATATTTTTTGACTTAACAGTTCCTAATCGACCAGTGGAAATAAAAGTTCTGAGCTTATCAATAGACATATGGCCTAACCGAGAGTGCCAAAGATCCATGGATGAAGTGGGAATGGTGGGAGCAGCAGCAAGAGTAGAGATGGGAACAGGTGGTGGTGTGCGAAGATGGATAAGCTCGAACATGCGACCAACTTTACGGCCTATCCCAATAACCTGTCCCGTCCGTGGATCCTGCACATGACAACCAGAAGAGGAGAATAAAACAGTAAGGCCAAGATCACAGAGTTGCCCAACAGATATGAGATTAATAGTCAATTTTGGTATGTGAAAAGTAGAGGGAAGAGATAACGTGGATGTTGATATATTGCCAATGTGGGTGACAGGTAAAGAAGAGCCATCAGCAGTTGTAATAGGAGATATGTGTGTGGTAGAATTTTTGGAGAGAAAAATTGTAGAATCAGAAGTCATGTGATTGCAGCAACCGGAGTCAAAATACCAAGAGGTACCTGGAGTTACAGACATTGCATTAGCCGAACCAGATAAAACCTGTTTTAACATATCAGCAAGATCATTATTGGTGACGACTGGATTTGGATTGGATGGCTGTAAATTGGAGGCGGCAGCAGTAACAGACTTGGCATTAGATTTTCTGCCAGGATTCTTGTAGCAATCAGAACCCCAATGTTTTGGTCCACGCTTATGACAATACTTGCACACTCGTTTAGGACAATAGAGTAATACGTGGGTTGTTTCATGGCAATAGGTGCAGACATCAGATGATTTCGTGGATTTAGATTGTGTGACAGCAAGTACTTCGGATGAAATTTGAGAATTTGTACCAAGCCGAGTTTCTTCAAAATGGAGTGCGGTAACAACATCATCAAGAGTTGGTAGTGGGTGGCGATGCAAGAGAGACGCTCGGACAGTCTCAAACTTGTTATGAAGTGCCATGAGAAGAGTCATCACTTGCTGTTGATCTCTGTAAGCAATGAATTTGGAGGCATCGGTGGGACATGACCAGACGGGTTCTGAAGAGGCCAATTGATCCCAAAGGATTTGCATTTCAGATAGAAATTCATCAATGGTTTGACCAGGTTGTTGACGTTTGGCATGGAGAGAAGTCAACAGTTGATACTGGTGAGCAAGATCCTTGGTTGTGTATCTAATTTTCAAGAAGTCCCAAACTTCCTTTCCGGTTGAGAATCGTCCAAATTGTTGACTGATGGTAGGAATTGAAGTATTGCGGCACCAAGTGATAATATCACCATTTTTGGCAATCCAGTCATCTTGTCTTGTAGCATATTTGTCATCCGATTCATCTTGCTGTTGGGTTGGTGTGGTAACCTCTCCAGTAATGAGACGCCATACTCGACGTGCTTGAAGGAAACTAGTCATGGCTTGAGACCAGTGAATATAGTTGGGCCCATTGAGAATGATGGAAATTGGGCGAGAGATTTCAGTGCGTTCCATTGGCTTGGGTAAGAGGTTGCTGGAGAATGTGAAAGAAAATGAGTAGGACTGGATTTTTTTTTTTTTTTTTTTTTTTAGAGAGATAACACAAGACCAGAAGATTTAGGGGCTAGAATAACAAAATCATAAAGTTTGGGGGCTAAAATAAGAAAATCAAAAGGTTTAGGGGCTAGAAAAGGAAAATAAGAAAGTTTAGGGGCTAGAATAAGAAAATAAGGAAGTTTAGGGGCAAGAATAATAAAATCAGAAGATTTAGGGGCTAGAATAATAAAACCAGAAAGTTTGGGGGCTAAAATAAGAAAAAACAGAAGGTTTAGGGGTCAAAACAGAAATATCAGAAAGTACAGGGGCGAAAGTGTAAATATATCTGACGGCGCTTGGAATATTCCGTCAAGACTGACGGCGTCTGGAATATTCCGTCAAGTCTGACGGCAAGTAAACGGCAGTTAACGGCTGACTGGATGCCACGTGGCGATGACGTGGCTGACACGTGGCGATGACGTGGCTGACACGTGGCGATGACGTGGCAAGTAGGGCTGACGTGGCTTCTCTTCTCCACTGGGTGGCGCGTGAGGATGACGGGAATTGGCAGTGAAACTTCTGGTGGCGCGTGAGGGCGCGTGAGGGGCTGAATTTTGGTGATTCAAACGCGGTTTGTTTAGTCTTCTTAGTGAGAACAGTATTTTGTGATGGTTTCTGGATTTGGATATATATAATGGATGAACGAAGCTCTGGAAGTTCTGGTATTTTGTTTTGGTGATGGTTTTGGGTGTTATGGCTTTGGTGTTGGAAAATCAGGACATGGAGGTGATAAAGGATTGGAAATTACCTCTGATACCATGTAGAAAACTTAAAGAGAGAAGTAAAGAATTGTTGATCTCATTAAATCTTATCTTGCTTACAATGGAGAAATGCCTTATATATATATACAAGATAAAGAAGAAGCATGGCCTAAAGCATGGAGGAAAACATGGCCTAAAGTATGGAGGAAAACATGGAGGGGAAAAGGAAAAAGACATGGAGGAAAACATGGAAAAGGAAAAAGGAAAATAATGATGCTAATTTACACTTTAATAATACATGGTTAGCCTAATATTTCTAACAACAACAACAAACAAAATCACATCCTGATTTGAGACCTATACAGACAAACAAAGACACAGATAGCTTAGCTTAGCTTAGCTTTGTAAATTACACCGCCCACGTTCCATAAACCAATTACATATATAATGTGCATTGCTGTAAATTGGCTGGTTTTAACCAGACCTTGATTTTTTTCTTTCAATTAACAACCTCAATCAGCGTCACCGCCGTCTTCACCGATGCATTTTCTTTGTACCCATAGGTGTCTCCAATTTAAGTATATTCATCGATTTGCTTTCATTTTCAGACCAAACCCTAGTTCTAATCATCATTATACATGGCTCTACTCTAGAATGTTTTGGCTGCTTCTTGTCTATTCTTGTTTTATTATAGTTGGATGGGATAACCTTTTGTTTTATTAAGGGTTTGATAAAATGCCTGAACCAGAAAATGGTTTGAGGGTTGAGTTTTGAAGAGTGACCCATTTTAGGATTATTGCTATTGGGATGAAATGGAGACTTCAACTCGACATAGTAGAGCATCTCAGACTCAATCTTCACTAACCTCAAAGCAGAGACAGAGCGGTTATGAGCCCTCTGATACTGAGACTGATTGGCTAGAAACCCCGTGGCATGAACCTAATAGAAAGATTGGAGATGCTGTTTTGGATCAAGCTACAAATCACAGCCCATTGAAACTTAGCAGAAATTCTTCGAAGCGCGAAGTGGCTTCTCTTGTTAAGGTTTCAACCACCAGTCCTGTTCGAAGGAGGCATAGTAAGTCTCCTTACAAGCCAGCACGAAGAGATGACAATAATGGCCATTCACCTAATCATGCTTCTGAGTTACGTAGGAATGTTAGTACCCTTTCACATAGACCTGGACCACCCGATTCTGATCTTCCTAAAAATACTAGCCCCTTTTCAAAATCTGAGCGTAAGCGACATGTTTCTCCCTTTAAGCCCGTTATAGAGAAAAGTGGTTCGGTGAATGAGAGACATGTTTCTCCCTATAAGCCTGCTAGAGAGGACCTGGGTTTGGTGAACGAGAGGCATGTTTCTCCCTACAATCCCACTAGAGAGATACGTGATGCTGGGAATTATGAGATTCCGAGATCAAATGGGAAGCAAGAAACCAGTAAGGGGACTGAGAAATCCAACCGTAGCCATAGATCAGTGTCTGCTTCTAGATCAAAATCAAGAGACAAGGACCGGGTGGTGAAGAATGAACATAGGGAACAAAAAAGGGAGAGGAAACCTTCCCCTTTGCCAAGGATTAGCCCAAGGAAAGAGAGGGAAGCTACCCATAAACATACCCCTTCGGTCGGTGAAATCAATGAAATGTTTGCAAATGCAAAGATTTCTGAAAGTCCGGTTGGCAATGTTCCAATTGTGGAAAACACGGATTCCATCTCACAAGGTGATATTTTCTTTTCTCACGACCAAACTGCCTTAACTATGCAGAAGATTATCTTTCCAAAAGTTGGTTTCGAAGAAAAAATTAGTACAAAGCCCAAAATGGGGACTCAAAAAGTTCCAAATGGAAGTTCTGATCATAATACCCATGGTATTCCAAATAGTAATGGGTTAAAAAGAACAAAAGCAGATCAGAGCAGTAATATGAGCAATGTTAGTGGAAGGACAACTGAAAGCACGAAGAAATTCACGGCAAACAGACAGAAGAGCCAAAGTGAAGCATGGTTTGCTTGCATCAAAAAGGGACCTTGCCGGACCTCTAAAAAATCTCCAGAAAAAGATAGAGCATTTGATGAAGCTTCGTTTATTGAGAAGGCTTTTGTAGTTGAAAACCTCAGGCAGTTCTGGGCTGATAAGCATAAACCTGCTTCGTTGAATGGATTCACCTGCCACAAACAAGAAGCTCACCTACTTAAGCAACTTGTAAGTGTCTTGAGTTCGTGGTTTCAGTCTTATATCCAGTCAAATTTTGCAAAAGTTTAGGCCTTGGTTGGTGGGTGTTTATTTTTCAAAATTTTAAAAACTCAACTTAAAATCAACTTTACTTTTATACTTTTTAAAATTTATTTCACTTTATTTTCTCTCTCTAAATATTTTTTTAAAATACTATAACTTTAAATCCAAAAATCAAAATTAGATAAAAAAATATATATTTGAAACATACTCATCGAGATCTATAAAATAAGATTCATTGTAACTATTTTTTGAAATTTTTTTATGAGATTTTTTAGTTGGTTGAAAAACTCAAACAAAAACCAAATCAACTTTTCAACATACTTCCAAATACCATCAAACATCGTATTTTAAAAACTCAACTCAAAACATCAACCAAACATCACTTTAGTGATCGAAGTTTTTTGCTATTTGCTGTTTATATTTGTAGTCTGCAGCTATTTATTATATTCAGCAGTTTCCTGTAAGATTTGTAAATTTGTTTTGTATTTTAGGTATCCCACGAAATTTGTCCACACGTTTTTCTCAAGGGACCTCCTGGCTCAGGGAAGAAAGCACTAACAATGGCTTTCCTACGCGATATCTACGGCGACCCTGCTTGGGATGTAAGTATCTTGGTTATGATATTAATAAATAAATACAAAAGTTTCCCCAGGGAATTACTCTTGGATGCAAATCAGAATGTTATATTTTATCTTTTTCTTCCTTTTGCAGATATCCCACGATATAAGATACTTCCAGCTTCAGGTATAATGGATTCTCATTTGATTGATTGAACTTTCTTTGCCTCTCTATTTCTGTAATGAATGTAAATAAATTAAACTAATCTTTCTCTGCCTCTCTGAACCTGTAATTAATTTAAATGAAGACTAGTATGTATTTTTTGCTCAATCTTCACTTATTTTTCCCTTATCTTTTTTAGCTGATGTTTCAATAGATTTCCTAAAATGTCTTATTCCAGAGTTGGTTGTCAATATGAATAGGTAAAGCCCTTGAAAATCCCCTATATTTTTTTCTAGTAATGGTTTTAAGTTTGAAATGATGCTACTCTTTTGGATGAAAGTAATGATACATGTTTCAACTTAGATGACCAATTTAATATGCTTAAGTGATATGTTAGAAAGTGCATTGGTCAATGTTTTAAATAGATCCCACGCAGTAACCAATGTACTTTTTTACGCATTGTTTGGGCCATTAACTTGATTATTTAAGTTGATACGTGTATCAGTATTCTTTGGATAAAAGAAGCCTTTTGTTTTCGTTGAAGTTTGGATTCCCTCCACTCGGGGCAGCTGTGTACATTCTGTATAAAGATTAGTAAAAAGTGAACAAGTGCTTTGTTCAATGATGCACATTGATATAATCTTTTTTTAGTCAACTTAATTATTCTGAGTCCCATATCCGATACTTTTATAAACAGGAAGCAAGGCCGATGCAAGTAGCCGTTCCTGTAACCTCAAGTGCTCACCATGTGGAGCTCAATGTGTACTCGGAACCTAATGCTAGATATGCACTGATGGCTCTAGTGAAGCAAATAAGCAGCAACCATGCAGTTGCCCCTGAAATCAGCCACGCTCACTTTAAGGCGGATTATTCAGGCCTGTTTCTCTCAGTAATTCTAGAGGGGCATATGCATCTGACACAAAAGGCTGACATATCTAGTGTGATCATCATGTATTGTTTTGGATGTTGGGTCCATATGAAATTCATCTTTATCATAATCCGTTCTAACTAATGAGCATCGCCATATTGGAATGTCACTGTTTTATGTCACATAAATATGTCCTAGTAGAAAGACTCATGTTTCTCTATTTGCAAATGTGATTAATTTCCTCTAAAACATGTGGCTTTTTGTCTGAAATTTACATGCTTTTTATCTTTCTTATTACAGTAATGGTTCTTTATGATGTTGACAAAGCTTCGGAGAACATTCAGCACTTGATAAAATGGATTATGGACTGTTATACAGATGTTTGTAAACTTGTACTCTGCTGTGAAGATGATGCAGACATCCTTGAATCAGTCAAAAGCCGTTGCAAAGTTCTCAAGGTCGATGCTCCCGTAACTCATGAAGTAAGTTTAATTGTAAAATTTGAAGAGTATGACTTCTTGTTTTGCTTTTCATTATGCTTCAATCAATTACTCTATAAGGAGGGTCATTATATACTATAGTTATATAAACCTAGGATGGATTTCAACCGATTTTGAGGTTCCTTCGTACTTTTGGTTTCCAGTTTTACCCCTACAATCTTCTTTCTCATAAAAAATATGCTTGCAACTTGCAACAACGGTGGACCTATGCACACCCCCCCAACCCTGTGAAGTTTTGGGATTTTTTAGCTATATATGATACTAAATTATTTTCACATGCAATGCTGTACTAATCAGATATAATTTAGGAGAAAGAATTAACCTCGCTGCAAGCAAAATTTTTTTAGTACCTCAAAAAATAAAAAAAATCACCGTTTGCAAACCCCCCCCCCCCCCTTCTCTCTCCCGGACTGAAATTCTGGATCCACCCTTGTTTGCAGCACAATTTGAACCCTTGCTAAAAAGAAAGTTAAACATATATCTAGCCTGGGCCAATTATCAGTTTTGTTAATTTCACATGCAATGCGTATCCTGATCGGATATAATTTAGGAGAAAAAACTAACAACAATGAAAGATGGTCTAGTGGTTGAGCAAGGGTGTAAATTATTTCTTTGCCAAGGCTCAAATCTCACTGCGAGCAAAAAAATTTAGTACCTTGAAAAATCTATAGTGTTTTTGGAATGTGTGTACCATGTAAGCATCTATTTTAGACCAATTGTGAACACACAGTTTTTTTCCCAGTTTGTGGGCTGTCTTCTTTTCTTTCTTGTTTTGATTCTGTTTTTGATTGGGTGTTTGTTTTGTATAATAAATTGTTCTCATATTTTGTCAAACAGGAACTAGTAAAACAACATACTTGTGCTAGGGAGAAAAATCAATTCTAACTTTATATTTATATTGTACAGTTGTCCAGGCCAAAAATTGGCAAGAACACAGAGTGACAACAATCTAATTGTGTTATTAAATTTTAATGTTGATGGATGATTGTGGGCCTTTTTCAACATCATATAATAAAAAATCTCGTATGATTTTTTTCCCCTTATGTTTTTCAGATAATGGAAGTTCTTATTCAGATAGCAAGAAAGGAAAACTTTGATCTATCCATGAGTTTTGCCGCTAAGATTGCTACCAAATCAAAACAAAATTTGAGGCAAGCAATCATGGCTCTTGAAGCATGCAAGTCCCACAAGTAAGATGATTAATAAAACGCATTCTAACTTGCCCCCCATTTTATATGTGAAATAAAACTTTCCCCTTGGTTTTATAATCATTAGACTTCGCCCCTATATGCGTGGAATCTTAAAGAATTACATAAATACAGAAGGTTAAGTCAAAGGATTACGTTAAAAATATTAACTTCTAACCCCCCCCCCCCCCCCCCCCCCCCCCCAAACCCAAAAAAAATAAAAATTCATTTTGTTTCTTCATTTATAAAAATTGTTTTGACAAGCTTTTGTGTGTCACATTCACACAGCTATCCTTTTGCGGAAGATCAGCCAATTTCGATGGGATGGGAAGAGGTTCTGGTGGACCTTGCTGGAGAAATCCTAGCTAATCCATCGAATAAGGGGTAAAAACTTAAATTATAGCCTTTTGGTCCATATAAGGTAGAATTAGATGCCACATAATGCTAACTCTTTTCTTTTATTTTTTTTCTGACCAAGATCCTTATTAAAATCACTTTTTACGGCCTCGTTTAGTCGTACTCAGTTTATGAGTTGAGCCATTCAAAATTGTTTGATTCATGAATTCTATTGTTATTAGTGTTTGGAAGCAAGCATAAACAAATGCTAGAAGTTTCAAATATAAGCTAACGAGACGTGGTTTTTGGATTCCTGGAAAAGGGAAAGTTAGGCAAAAGCAAATTGTATCATGGAAACTTATGCAATCAAGCAGCACTAAAGGGGGAACATATATTATCTGTCCACGGAGAAGATGTGCAACCAAAGTACCAAACTCTCCCTAGATTTTGGAAACAAAAAGTCCGGGAAGTTTTAACCATGATAAAAACAAAACAAAACAAAGTAATTTAAAAAAAAAAAAGGATTATGGGAGCGGATTACTTTTGGGGTCACTCTCGAAATGGCACTCTTCAATTGCAAGGACTAACAGTCTTTGTATTATTATAGGCTATGTCACATACGAGCAAAGTTTCAAAAGCTTCTACTGGATTTTGTTCACCCAAAACTGATTCTCCAGGTAGCAAATATCCTAATCAGTTCAAAAGGTTTTTATAACGTATTGCTAGAATTAATTTTAATGTATTGTGCTTCCAATACGCAGAAGCTTGTTGAACAGTTCCTTAAGCAAGTTGAGGCTAGTCTGAAGAGGGAAATTTATTATTGGCACGGTTATTATGTAAGTAATATTTCCCCTCACTCCATTTTTACATCTTGATGACAAGGAGTTTCTAACCTAAGATGGTGCATCGACAGGAGAAGAGACTCCCGACGGGAATGAGTGCTTTACTAAAATTAGAAGGTAATTAACACATACCATTTTTAGCAATTACATACCCGCTTAAAATGCTTGTTTTTCAAATGCATGCACGTGTCCCGTCTGAATAGTTTAATTAAATGCTTGGTTGTATGTTTGGTATGCTATTATAATTTTAGAATTTAAAGATAAAAAATTGAGTCATGAAATACATAACTCAATCATGTTGGAGAACATGATATAGATTATTAAACCTACTATCTAAATTTAAGCTTTTCGGGGAGATGATTTTTGACATGATATCAAAGCTGAGGTTTCGCAACAAGGTCTCAGGTTCGTGTGCTGCGTTTGCATTTAGTTCCTCCTTTACATTGTTGGTCCACTATCTAATAGCTTAAGCTTATGGGAGAGAGTCTGTAACGAATAAAAAAATTTAGATGGTATCTAAGAAATAAAAAGTTCCCCTCATGGACATCTGGCCCGTTACTTAATAACTTAAGCTTTTGAGAAAGATGGTATCTAAGAAATCAAACTTTGCATGCATTTTTGTACCCCGTGAGCGTTAAAAAACTTTAAAGTATGGGTTCACGTGGAAAAAATCAAATTCACCTTAAAAAAAATTAAAAATTGAGCATGGGTTTATGAGGAAAAAAATTGAATTCACCTCACGGAGATAAAGGAGTTCACCTCAAGGAGATCAAAAAAAGTGTACCCGATAATGACAAAACTTTTAGTAATTAGGGAAATCAAAAAAAGTGTACCTGAGAGACGAAAATTCTAGTAACAATTTCCTTCAATTGAGGAGAGCTAGTCACAACTAGTCAACTAGTAGTTAAAGCAAGTTGTACCTTAGAATTTGACTCCCTATTAAACAACAGATCTTTTATATGCGGAAAGTAATTGAATTCCGTAGAATGGTTTTACGTGTAACTTAGGGGGTGAGACACGAGAGAATTTTGACACAAAGTCACTACATTTTTTATTGTTTTTATTTCCCTTCCCCTTGTTGCAGAATTTGTGGCCAAGTTCATGGGCATATACAGGAAGAGTTCCGGCAATCATCAGTATCCATAATTTATGCAGGACTAGATCGGGATTCTCTGTCAGGTGGTTTTATGTGCAAGTTTCTATATTTGTTTGATATAAAAGAACCAAAATAGACTAGTGAGGCCATCCCTGGGCTTTTGTAGTGCAAAAAAGGCCGAAAAAGCTATTAATATCTCCTTTTAGTTTTTTGTGTTGCATGTTATGGGAGATTCATGTCGAGTCGCTGCATTTTGATGAGATACTTGTTGATGTAATTTCACTAAAAATTTTAGTACGCATATAATCCGGGGTGTGTTAATAGATAACCCTTGAGTAAAATCAATTTCTCTTTTAAGTTCACATACTTGAATTTATTGATGAACCAATGATCATCTTCAATGTTTGATTGTTGTAGATTTCCTTTTCTCCCTGTAATTCAGATTCTTAATTAATAAGGGGAAATAGGATCACCTTTTCAGATACCTCTAGAGGGAAATATGGTAGTTGAAGGCCTCCATTAATAAGAATTTGGTAACTAGCTGTAGTAAATTCATAATCCAGTCGATCAACCAAGGCGAGAATCCATGATTAGATAGAGAACATCTAATGAAGTCCCATTCAAGTTGCTCATTTTACTAAGGTCTAAGTTTAATGGCTACGGATCCCGAATGGCTTTTGAATTTGCACACAGTATCTAATATTTCATAAGTAAAATATTATCTTGAATGTGCCAATGGGGAACAAAAGCATTCTGAAAGGGAGATCTAATCTTAGAGATGATCAGTCTCATTCAAAACGAAATCATTGAACAAAGCTTAACTAAAAATCTAAAAGACAACTTCAACTAAATCTTTTGAAATTACAAGAACTTAACCATAAATAACTACAAATAAATAACTGTCAATTATAACACGACCCAAATTGTTGGAGGCCAAAGAAATTGAGGAACACCTTTGAAACCTGCAACCCAAGTCAAATTATAACACGATCCAAATTGGTGGAGGCCAAAGAAATTGGGGAACACCTTTGAAACCTGGTAATAATTCAATACTTCCATCCTCCATGTTAAAGACACCTATATCTGAAGGTCATGGCGTGCTCATCATCATCATCAAGATACCCCAATACCATGAGTAGCTCCCCATCAGAACTCTCCCCCAAGTATTCGAAACTGCTTGTATGAAGGTCTGGTGGTGTTGATGCGATTTTTGTTAATTTCTGAGTGGGACCATCAATATGGTCAAAGACTAGAAGTTCAAGCTGATTCAAAGCGTACAATCTACTGCCACTGAATAAAATGTCGGAAAATGGTAGGCGGTTTTCATCGCGTAGACCAAAATTTGAACAGAGAGATATCCAACTTTTATCATTACACTTGCACCAAGCCAAACTTCCATATGCGCCGTAAATGGCTACAACTACACAATCCCCACTAGAAGGAGATGAGGACAAAACTACCTTATCTATCAAATTTCGGTGTACGTAATTCGAATATACCGAGTAAGGCCTTCCGGAGAGTGAAGACTGTGAGAAGTTTGGCTCTCCAAAGTTTACCCATGATCGATCATGGGTATGTCCATGATCGATCATGGAGTCGGCAGAAATTCCAGTGGGCTTTAAAGGGCTTTCATGATCGATCATGGGGTATACCATGATCGATCATGGTTACTGCCTATTTAGTTAATTTTTGGCTCATTTGTGTAGATATCTTGTAAGTAAGACTTGAGAGCTAAAAAGTGAGAAATTTTTTCTTGTGTGCTTGTAATCATTCTTTGTTCCAATTATCAATAGAAGCTATCATCTATGTGGATTAGTGGCTTTTACGCCGATACCACGGTAAACCATTGTATTGTGCGATTGTTACTTTATTTCTTATTTCTCTATTGTGGGTGTGCTTTTTTGTGTCGATTCTTTTTTCGGTATACCAAGTGAGCTTGTGAGATTCCTCCCCGTTGCGTCGTACTCGGTTGTGAGCGGTTTGGCGCAACAAATTGGTATCAGAGGCTAAAACGAGAAAGGTGGGATTTGTGTCGCACGCCAAGTGTTTGATAAAATTTCAAGGTGAGATTTTTCAATCTTTGACTCGTTGTTGGTTTGTCAAGTTCTTTGGTGATTGAAGATGACTACTTCTAAGATCTCAAAGGTGTCAGCGATAAAGTTTGACGTAGAGAAATTCGACGGAAAATTGGTTAATTTCGGCATGTGGCAATGTCAAATGCGCGATGTCTCGATCCAACAGGAATTGCATAAGGCATTGTTGGGTGTGGTAGCTAAGCCCACGACGATGACAGATGTTGAATGGGAAGAGTATGATTTGAAGGCTTGTAGCACTATCCGGTTGCATCTAGCTCAAAATGTGATATACTATGTTATGCGTGAGAAATCCGCGGCTAGCATATGGAAGATACTGGAAGAGAAATACATGATGAAGAGCATAGAGAACCGTCTCTATCTCAAGAAAAAGTTGTTCCGGTTTGAATATGCTAGAGGTACAT
This sequence comes from Lonicera japonica, assembly GCA_021464415.1. Classification (NCBI taxonomy): domain Eukaryota; kingdom Viridiplantae; phylum Streptophyta; class Magnoliopsida; order Dipsacales; family Caprifoliaceae; genus Lonicera; species Lonicera japonica. Next base: position 46,215,372 of record CM038464.1, read on the forward strand.
CAATGAGTGAGCATGTCGATGAGTTCAACAAGATAATTTCGGATTTGTTAAACTTGAACGAAGACATGAAAGATGAGAAGGCTATCTTGTTGCTCAATTCACTTCCGGAATTCTATGACCATTTAAGTACCACTTTGTTATATGGTAAGAATTTAGTGAAATATAAGGACGTTTCTTCGGCCCTACTTGGTAATGAGCAGAGACAGAGGGAGAAATGTAGTACATCGTCCGATGCGTTGGTGATGCGGGGAAGGACAGATGATCGGAAACAAGCAAAGCACAACAACTCTCGGTCCAAGTCACGTACTAAGTACTTGGATAACATGGAATGTTACAAGTGCAAAAAGAAGGGGCATATGAAGAAAAATTGTCCTAACGCTTGGGTAGACAAAGGGAAGAAGAAGAATGCGGATGATATCGCGAATTCTGTTACTTCAGGGAATGATGATTTCGAGAGTATGCTAGTGGTTACTCCTAGGGAAAGCTCAACGGACGAGTGGATTTTAGACTCGGGTTGTTCGTACCACATGTGTCCAAATAAAGACCTTTTCCATACCTTGACGAAGGTGAATGGAAGAACGGTTTTGATGGGCAATGATCACGTTTGTAGGACGGAGGGTATTGGAACGGTCAAGTTGAAGCTACATGACGGAGTAGTCAGAACTCTGAATGAAGTCAGGTACATCCCGGATCTGAAGAAGAATTTGATTTCTTTGGGTTATTTAGATTCCAATGGGTGCAAGATTGTGCTCAAGAATGGAATGCTAAAGGTTACTTCCGGTGCCTTAGTTTTGATGAAGAGAAAGAAAGAGGGTAATCTCTATTTCCTTCAAGGTAGTACGGTGAAAGGTAGCATTTCAGTTTTTACGGAAGCTGGTGGAGCAAGTACAAGTTCGGATTCGACGAGATTATGGCACATGAGATTGGGACATGCCGGGGAGAAGGCGATGATGGTGTTTTGTAAGAAAGGTTTACTGAAGGGTGCGAAGAGCTGCAAGCTAGAGTTTTGCGAGCATTGTGTGCTCGAGAAATAGACACGAGTAAAGTTTGGGACGGCTATTTATTGCACGAAGGGGTTGCTTGACTACATACACACGAATGTCTGGGAACCTTCCAAGACGAAATCCTTAAGAGGTAATCATTACTTTGTTACATTTGTAGATGATTTTTCTAGGAGGGTTTTGGTATATCTCATGAAGCACAAAGACGAGGTCTTTGGGGTGTTTCTAAGGTGAAAGAAAATAGTTGAAAATCAGCTTGGCATAAAGATCAAGGTACTTAGATCCGATAACGGCGGAGAGTACACTAGTGATCCGTTTAAGGAGTACTGCCAAGATGAGGGAATTGTTCGCCATTTCACGGTTAGAGGTACACCACAACAAAACGGAGTAGTTAAGAGGATGAACCGTACCTTACTTGAAAAAGTGAGGTGTATGTTGTCAAATGCTAATTTGGGGAAACAGTATTGGGCGGAGGCCTTGTCCTATGCTAGCTACATTGTTAACATGTTGCCATCTTCAAGGGTCGATTACAAAACTCCTATGGAGGCTTGGACAGGATCTCATGCAAGTTATGATTCATTACACATATTTGGGTGTCCGGCTTATTATCACGTCCGTGAAGATAAGATTGATCCAAGAGCCCGAAAGGCGATCTTTATGGGTTCAAGAATTGGGGTCAAGGGATACAAGTTGTGGTGTCTACAAGACCGAAAAATGATCGTTAGCAGAGATGTTACATTTGACGAGGCGTCTTTGCTCAAGATGCTTACGGGAGAAAATGTAAAGGCTCTCGATGAGAGTGAGAAGAGCGGAGTGGTGCAAACGGAAGTTATTACACCGATGGTGACTATTCCGGTACAATCGAAAGTGACTAATTCGGTTGATTCTTCCGATAGTGATTCGGAGAATGTGGAGATTCCTATTGAGGGGTCTAGTCAACAATAAGGAAAAGTACCGTCATTGGCGAGCGAAAGGGAGCCTAGAGCTCGACGAGCACCGCAATGACTTGGCTTTGAAGATAGTGTGGCATATGCATTTGTGGTTTATGGCGATGAACCGACTTCTTATCGGGAGGCAGTGGCGGATAGTCATTGTGATGAATGGAAGGCGGCCATGGGTGAGGAGATGGATTCTCTTCACAAGAATAAAACCTGAGATCTTTGCAAGTTGCCAAAAGGGAAAAAGTCAATTGGGTGCAAATGGGTGTTTGCCAAGAAAGACGGGGTTCTAGATTCGGATGTTCGGTATAAAGCAAGATTGGTAGCTAAGGGATTTGCACAGAGAGAAGGGGTGGATTATAATGAAAGCTTCTCTCCGGTAGTAAAACACACTTCCATTAGAGTGTTATTAGCTATGATATCGCAGTTTGATTTAGAGCTTGAACAACTCGACGTCAAGACGGCGTCTTGCACGGGGATCTAGAGGAGGAGATTTATATATCTCAACCGGAGGGGTTCAAGGTTGTTGGCAAGGAAGATTGTGTTTGTAAACTGAAGAAGTCTTTGTATGGGTTGAAGCAATCACTAGACAATGGTACAAAAAGTTTGACACATTCATGATGGCTCAGAAATTCAAGCGGAGTGATTTTGATCATTGCGTTTACTTCAAGAAACTCAAGAGTGATTCGTTTATCTACTTACTCTTATATGTTGATGATATGCTTATTTGTTCATCGAGTATGTCTGATATCAACACGGTGAAGGCTCAGTTGAGTCTCGAGTTTGAGATGAAGAACTTGGGTGGAGCTAAGAAGATTTTGGGAATGGAGATAGTGAGGGAGAAGAAGAAGGGAAGATTGTGCCTCACTCAGAGGCAATATCTGGAGAAAGTAGTAGCCCGGTTTGGGATGCAGGACTCAAAGCTTGTGAGTGTTCCATTGGCTCCGCACTTCAAGCTCTCGGTAACTATGTCTCCAGGAATAGATGAAGAGGTGGAGTATATGGCTCAAGTTCCGTATGCGAGTGCAGTATGAAGCTTAATGTATGCCATGGTGTGTACTCGACCTGATATTGCTCAGGTAGTGAGCATTGTGAGTAGGTTTATGGCACATCCGGGGAAACAGCATTGGAATGCCGTTAAGTGGATTTTGCGGTACCTACAAGGGACGAAGAATAAAGGGTTGGTGTACCAGAGAACCGAGGGGTCTATTATTTGTGGGTATGTTGATTCGGACTATGCTGGGGATCTTGACAAGCGTCGGTCGACCACGAGGTATGTTTTCACATTTAGTGGTGGTTCGATTAGCTGGAGGTCGATGTTGCAAGGTATAGTGGCGTTGTCTACTACGGAAGCAGAATATATTGCAGCAACAGAGGCAGTCAAGGAAGCATTGTGGCTTCGGGGTTTGATAGGTGATTTGGGGATGGTTCAAGAGAATGTCGTTATACATTGATATAGCCAGAGTGCTATTCATTTGGCCAAGAACCAAGTTCATCACGGACGGACGAAGCACATAGATATCCGGTTTCATTTCATACGAGAGATTATCGAGAGTGGTGATGTGATTTTGAAGAAAATTGGCACCAAGGATAATCCCGCAAATATGATGACGAAGGTGGTACCGACGACCAAGTTCGAGCACTGCTCGACATTGGTTAACATTCTTCTGTGTTGGGGCCCCATTCGGGGGTAGAGGCTCTTCTGGGCCGGGTATGATGCTATGGCAGTATTGATGGAGGAACAAATGAAGTGAGGTAGGCAATTTGCTGGATGGGTTAGCTGGATGGTTCGCCAAGGTGGAGATTTGAGAAGTTTGGCTCTCCAAGGTTTACCCATGATCGATCATGGGTATGTCCATGATCGATCATGGAGTCGGCAGAAATTCCAGTGGGCTTTAAAGGGCTTTCATGATCTATCATGGGGTATACCATGATCGATCATGGTTACTGCACTTTGCCTATTTAGTTAATTTTTGGCTCATTTGTGTAGATATCTTGTAAGTAAGACTTGAGAGCTAAAAAGTGAGAAATTTTTTCTTGTGTGCTTGTAATCACTATTTGTTCCAATTATCAATAGAAACTATTGTCTGTGTGGATTAGTGGCTTTTACGCCGACACCACGATAAACCCTTGTATTGTGCGATTGTTACTTTATTTCTTATTTCTCTATTGTGGGTGTGCTTTTTTGTATCGATTCTTCTTTCGGTATACCAAGTGGGCTTGTGAGATTCCTCCCCATTGCGTCGTGCTCGGTTGTGAGCGGTTTGGCGGAACAGACTGTACTGTACTCTTTGTTTTTTGTTTTACATTATACACATAAACATCAGGAAAGGTGTATCTCGGTGGAAGATGAGAAAAATATCTAAACTAGTTTTACCATGTGAATCGTCAAAAGCCACCACCCAGCCATAAGAAAAGCCTTTAAACAACTTCCGTTGCAACTCAGGTAAATCAATGAGTTCAAATTTCTTGTCTAGTAAATTGAATAACCCATGAGTAGGGTTACTCTTAATATCAATCGCTGCACTAAGGGTAGGGTTACTCTTGTTCTTGAACGCTTGTAGCAATCGAGGAAAAGGGATATCCACCTTTGGGAGGTGAGAATTCCATGAGACACATACGGCACGAACTTTAACTTTATCGGCATATGAACTGAAAAGCCCATCTATGGTGTCCGTTAGCCCAACTGGGAGATCTGACCACTACCCCGTTGCTAGTCCAGTTTGCAAGTGGAAAAGAAAAAACGGTTATACTGAAATTTCAAGCAATGAATACATTTTAGTTTACAAGTTTGGTGTGATGGTGATTTCACAGAGTAATTTCAAGTAATTGCAGTTCTCACATGATAGTTCGTTAGACGAAAAGCTCATTATTACCAACTAGTAGCTTATTCGGTTTATTAACTTTCCCCGCTTTTTCTGGGCATGCGCGGGTGAGATAAAACCTGGATGATCCCGTACATCAAGAAAATATTAGGGGTGGTTTCAGTTAGGTAACCAAATCAATTACTTCGGTATTGTAAAAATACTAACCGATCCCGTACCGAGTCGCATTCAGTAACTGAAATTTCGGTAGTACCGAAATTCTACAATTGAGCAGCAACACAGCAGTCTGCAGTCAGCAAGGTAGCATGCAGCAATCATAAAAACAAAGTGGTAGCAGTAAAAAAAATGGGTAGCACTATTGCCACCCTCCAAATCTCTCTGTTGAAAAATGAAATGCGGAAACAGAAATTAAAACTAAAGAAGAGAGTACACTGGGTTGAGTTGCGGACTAGGTCGCTCTCTTTAAGACGTATCGCGGCTCAGCCCGGAATTGTACTAGCAGTTCTGTTATTGCCACGCCGTTTCCAAGATGAAACAGTCCAAATACTCTTCTATACGATCGACGTATACTACTGTTGATCGTTCGACAAATACCCTCAAAGAGATGCTCAGAATAGGTAAATCTTTTACTGCCGAAGGCTCGAAATTTTTTTAGGGTTCAATTTTTTTTTTCCCGTTCGTTGTTTTGTGAAGATGATAAGTGAGTAAAAAAAAATTTGATTCGATAATTAAAGGAAAAAAATTGAACGGAAACAAAAATACGTTGAGAGAATTCCGCCAACGTTGAGGAAATCGTGGGAGCGTTTTAGGAAGTAGTTATCACTACTTCAATTCAAAATTAAATTTTATTTATTTTATAAAATAAAATTTTCTAAAACTATTTTGTATAAAAAGATTAAGATTAAACCACATTCATCCAATAGCACAAAAGTATAATGCCTAAAGGGCTTAAACCTTTAACCAAAAACTCCCATATAAAAACCCATCAAATGTTTTTTCTTTCTCCTATGTGGGACTTGGGAAAACATCAAATTCCTTGTCTTTGTTTTTTCTTAAATGCACAAATGCTCCAACACTCTCTCTAACACTCCCTTAATAAAAATGAAGATTTTTTCTATTGCCACACACACGCTACTTTTTTTTTATTTTGAAGTACAATATTCAGCAATTAATAACAATTAATTAATCCCATCATCATCTCTTTCTAAAATCCACCCTCAACAACACTTCCAAAACCCCAATTACAAACCATCAATCTTTCTCTCTACAAAAATGAGTGTTGTTCAATTGCAAGAAGCACTTAACCCGTCCCATCTTTAAATTTGGAACAACACCACATTGAATAATGGAAAAACAAACGATTTCTTCACAATCAAATCCTCTTGGTTCGTTAATCCATCCAAGTCTTTAGAGTCCCATTTTACTGGAATCTCTCGCCCCGGTGAAGCCATTTCACCGTAATTCTGCAATCACCCCCAAACAAGTTTTTAATTTTATCTGGCCATACTTAACCGAGTAGGAGTAAACAAGCTCGGTTGTTCATAACTGAGCATACATTATTGGCTTATACGTATGACTCATTTTTAATTTGACGAGTGTGTATTTTAAGCTTCAGATTTGGCTTGACACGGCTTATCTGCACTGAGCCCCCTCTTATCAAATTCGGTTATTTTAGGCTGAGTAACATACCTTCACACTCGGTGGATTAAGGTCGAGCAAGGTTGAATGGAAATCTAGTTGCACTCGGCTTATCTACGCCGAGTCATTTGCTATTTAATTGGTTGCGATAAGCCGAGCATAGCTTCATATTAAGTTTTCGAGATTGTTGATGGCGGAGAGGTCAGAAGGGAATGGTGCGGGCCGGAGAGGGCATTGAAACGGAGGGAGATAGAGTGGATACTCGAGAGATTGCCGAGTGTTAGTGGAGGAAGAAATGAGAAGAAAAGGAGGAAAAAGAAGAGACGATCGAAGAGGGAAGAAGAAGAAAGGAAGGAGTAGGTTTGATTTGTGCAGATTGTGGGCCTTTTAATTTAATTTAATTTTGTTAATTCCTTGTTTTATTAATAATTATCATTAATATCAATGTTAATAATTAATATAATTTAAAGGTAAGTGCTCCTTAGAATTTGGGAGTGGAAGGAAGAAAAGCATTGTATTAAAGGAGTGATATAGAGAAGGGGAGTGTTACAAGGTAATTAGGTGTGTGGCAATAACGCCACCCAAAAAAATAGCCACACGTAAACTAACAAGCATAAAATGAATGAATTGCCACAGCCCTAACAAGCACAAAAATCAATTAAGTATAAACACCATCAAATACCAAACTGCCACAAGCCCGCAAAACTGAAACACGAAGCATACCAGCAGTTCAAAATTCAAGACATAGCAGCAGTTCTTTGCTCACAACGACGGAGAGAGAGGACTGGAGCTGGACGACGGAGAAAGAGAAAGGAGAGATGAGAAGTAAACTGTGAAGTGAATACCCAAGAATTAAGAGTTTTAACTTAAAAGATTTAATACGTATTATAAAAAAAATCGGTTCGGTTCCGTTTGGTAAAACCGATCCATATGACTGTCATTACCGCTGCTGAATCGTTCTTCATTCAATAACCGACTTTTGGTTACCATTTAAATCGGTTTAGTTTTTAGGTCAAAATTGCCAGCCCTAGTAAATAACGCGGAAACAAAAATAAGAAGCCAATTAGGATAAATGGCAAAATAATAAACATAATTCCCCTTCTTCCTTTTTCCAAGACTAAAAGACCAAAAAGTACAACCAACTTTACATTTTTTTACATTGTGGGTAACATATTTTTTTCTCAACACTTTAGACAATGAACTTTTTTCTTTTTTATTTTGGTCACAGGTTACACGTCCTATCGGTTTCAATTAACAAAAAGTTGAGTTGGACACTACATGACGTTTTTATGTGTCCGTTTTTTTTGACAGCTGGAAAGCCTCATCAGTTAAAACTTTAAGCATCAAAATAGTTCCTTATATAATACCAATTGAAGATAAGCAACCAATTTTCCCCACATCAAGCATAACCCAATGTTTCAAATTGCAGAGCAAATCATGCGAATGACTACCAATTGAATGGAATCACATGTAATTGAACATCAAATGAGGGTTCTAGGACAAAATTGCTCGAGTGTTGTTGGTCTTCTTGGCTAGCATTGATGAGACTTGAAGCTTTCTCTCTCTCAACTTTAGAAATCAAATCTATCAAATAAATTCACATTAACAAGTTTACTACGTGTTCAGGGACAGTTTAATAGATTTGGATTTGTTTAATTTATGACATATGCTAATATATGTATATATATCGAAAATTTCCTATACATGCCATATATACAGATTGGGAGTTTTGAGGGGGTAAATGGATGAATTTTTTGACGAAATTTCTTGGAGATGATCATCATGATTAGTAGTAGATCATTTCTACCAAATTTTATCAAAAAATTCAGCCAGAATTGGGTTATATATACCAATTTTTTAGCTAACACACTTTCCGGTTGAATTTTTGGATGAAATTTGATGGGGATAATCTATTAATCATGGAAATCATTTTCGCCAAGTTTCATAAAAAAATTCATCCACTTATCCTCAACAACCCTGGTTCATATATATGTTATATATGGGAAATGTTCCCATATATGTAAAAGTATATATGTAAAACAATTTCAATAGAATGGATGAGGATGAATGGAAATTATTGTTTTGGACACTAGAAAATAAGTTTAGAGTGACTGGTAAAGTGGTAATGCCGCCCAATGCCCTCTTGCTGGAGGTGATTGTTATTTGTGGAAGAAGAACCCTTTAGATATATTTATATTTTTTATTATGTACTGTTTTTAGATAATGTGTGCTAGATAGGACAATTAATAGCCACATAGGACCACTAAATGACACCTCAGCATTCTGTCGACAGTTGCCAAACGGATGTCTATCATGTGATCAAAATGAAGATTAAAAAAAAAAACACGGTCTAAGATGTAAAGTTTATTGCACTTTTTGGCCTTTTAGCATTTTTTTCAAGGTACAAATAACCAGATTTACCATAATAATGGGACCATAGTCAGAAATGAAAATAAGTACTGACAATAAACGTTTACTTATTATGTTTTTAATCTCTCAATTTGAAATAATAATGCATCAGCACACGTAGCATGCGTCAAAATAGATTAATAGTAAAGGCTCCTCGAAGTATTAATGTGCCAATAATCTTCTAAATTAGATAAGAAAATAATTACTCGATAATGAGGAAAAGAGGCAAGATGCTCCAATGGTGAACCGGCGAAAGCAAAATTTTTATGAGTTTTAAGCTCAGTTTCCGCCTCTTAATGGCAAAATAACTCAAAACGGAGTAGTCTAAGGTGAAAATTTGGGCTTCTATTGTGGCTCCAAACAGAAAGCGTGCATCTGGTGCAGCTCTTCAACACATACCACCTGTAGAGAAAAATGGAGTTAAGGTTGTTGAAATTCAAGAGGAAAAGAAAGGGGATGGAATGAAGAGATGGAAGAAAGCATGGATTGTTTTTGTTTTGGGGGCCAGGCCACCACTTCATGCTATGAAGAAGTTTGTTGAAAAGAAATGGAGCAAGTACGGTGAAATCAAGATGTATTTGCTTCAAAAAGGGGTTCATGTTATGGAATTTATAGATGTGGAATCCACCGTGGAGGTTACGAAAGCTGGACCATGATCAAATATAATAAGCCAATGGTTATTAGGTCTTGGAGTACTGAAGATAATCTTGAACAAATAGATATGGCTATGGTACCTATATGGATTCAATTTCCCTATTTGAAGCTGGATTTATGAGGTGTGTCAGTCCTTAGCAAGATGGCAAGTGTGGTGGGTAAGCCATTATTTACCGACAAAATGACTGCAAAAAAGGAAAGGATAACATTTGCTAGGGTATGTGTGGAGGGGAGAGTGGGGGATCCATTGCCCAATGTCATTGTGTTGAAGAATGAAAAGGGAGAGAGATTGGAATATGAGTGGAATCCTGTGTAGTGTAAGAAATGTGGTGTGTATGGCCATTCTGATTCTAGATGCATGAAGAAGCAACAAGGCTCAAAGCAAATATAGGTGGTTAAAGAGCAGCAGAATGGTAAGGCTTCTATGAAAGCAAGTATAATGCAAGAGGATAAGAGGAAAAATGAAGTGAATGTTGGTAATCATATGGTTGATGAAGTGGGTCCTAGTGATAGGTTAATGGTGGATGTTTAGTAATATTGCCGAGGCTCCTTAAGAAGTTGTGCTTAATTCCTCCCAAAAAATTAATGAATTAGTAGCGCAAGAGCAAGGTAGTAAAGGGACCAATAGGTCTAACAATCAATCTGCAACAAAAGAGGTGGTAAAATTGTTAAAGATAATGAGTACTACTCATGTTTTCTGCTTTGGATGATGGCAAGGATGATTCTTCCCTTGTGGGATTGGGTAAAGGAAAACATAAAATTGATCAAGTTGATCGCTCAAGTTTGATTCGATGATCCAATTCTTAAAAGCGGCAGACCAAAAAGAGATATCCACAAAACCTTTTTCGTTTTCTTTTTTAGTTTCTTTAGCATTCTCGTATATATAGGTTTGATTTATGACCCCTCCAGTCTTGTAATGTTTGTCTCAATTTTAATAAAATTTTAGGGGGTTTCCTCTTTTGATTAAAAAAAAAGATAAGAAAATAATTAGAAAAGAAAAATAAGAAAAGTGATGGGGGCAAAAAAGGCTCTCCCACTCACTACCATACACATATCAAGTTCTGCAAGGGAAAATTGTTCTTGGAGAAAAGGTTTTTGAATCTTGAAAATATACAAGAAAAAAAATTGGTGAGTGAAAGATAATTTACACAATAATAATAACAGAAACTCAAACATTTATTACTTAAAATGAAAGTGGACTAAACATAAAATAACAAATGCGGATATAAAGGAATCCACTGCTCCAAAATGTTAAAATTAGCAACTAATCGTCACAATTTTTGCACCTATACCAACAAAATATTTGCGACAATACACATTTTTGTTGCAGGTGCTACTTTAGCAAAGAAAAATTGGTTTTTCACAAGATGTATTGTGACAAACTTTAGAATTCGTTATAAAAGTTGAGACAACTAAGAGATTGTTGACAAAACTTTGAGCTTTGTCACAAGAAGGTGATCTCTACTCATGGCATAAAATTAGCACTAACTTTTAATGGCCATACATTTGTAACGAAAAGCACTCTGGTGATGATGCAAAAACATATTTTATCACCCCAAGACTTTGACGCAGTTTTAGTGAGCTTGTAGTGACATTTTTTTTCGACTAACGGGGGCGAAGTGCTACAGGTTTCATTCTTTAGAGTTCTGTTCCGAACTGAAGTTAATTGCACTTTGTGGTGAAACACAGTTTAAGTAAAATAGAAACATAATTATTGCTTACAAGTTACAACCAAAAAAAAAAAAGAAGAAGAATGTAAAAGAAAGTATAAAATAAGTACAAAATTACCTCCCGCTAAAATATAAAACAATGCATAAAAGAGGCCTTTCTGCAACCGGATTGTTTGATTAATTAAAAAAAAAGAATATAAAAAATAAATTATCACTCAATCAGTCATATCTTTGGCATTTTCCAACTTTAAAAACAACCGGTGTGTTATAAAAGCATCCACAGTGGTAAGGTATTACAAGATAAGTAGGATAAATATGCTCTATGATGGTTCGCAATGGTTAAGGAAGGTAGGATAAAATAATGTTCCGTAATATATAGGATGGTAAAGTTGAGTTCAGCTAAATTCCTTTAAACATATGCGGAACTTAGTGGTGTTTAGGGTGGGACACTTGTAGAAACTTTAACCTTAAATTATAAAAACGTTATGGATTATAATCATGTCTAGTTCTTAAGAAACTGATTTTTAAGAAACGCAATCATGTCTAGTTCTTAACAGACCGATCTTTGGGAAGTCGCCAAAATCCCGGAGTGCTCAATAGATTCTCTCTCTAAAATGGAAAAAAAGAGTTGAGCGTATATTGATTTGACTTGGGGATCATAACCCTAATTGTCTTTATATACTAGCTCAATTAAGTACTCATAAATCCTATTATGACTAGTATTAGGTCTTTACACATTGTAAAGCCCATAACCACTATATGCACTAGATAGCCCATAATATAATTGATTAAATATCTAAGCCCATTAATAAACTAAATTTCCAACAACATCCACTGTCTAGATAGCCCATAATATAATTGATTAAATGTCTAAACCCAATAATAAACTAAATTTTCCAACAACACCCACTGCCTGTACTCGGAACGCCAGATTGTTTGGTGTTATGAGTGTTTCTCTCTCCTATATTTACCGTACCACAATAGTCTCTCATAAAATACTACACAATATTTATTTTATCTATCTTTTATCATACCACTATTTTAACACACACAATGTTTTAAAATTCAAGTTATGTATTTGAGACGTTTTGCTCTATGGAGGTACAAGCTTCATATTTTAGAAGAAAAAAAAAATGAAATAAAAAACCAATAAAAAGTTCAACAATAATAATTAGTAATACTAAAAGTTCAACAAAAACTAGAATAAAATCATCAAAGTCATCCCACGATTCATAATAATTAATAATACTAAGAGTTCAACAAAACTAGAATAATATTTGTTTCCAACATACTCTTTCGATTATTACCAAAAAAATTGAAGGAAAAAATCAAAGTAACAGATCAGTTCTCCACCACAGATCATAATTTTGTTGATAACTGACATAATTAATTCAAGTTCAAGTGGAACTTATTGTTAAAATAAAATACACATAAATTTGTTGAAAGAAATAATAGAGAAGAAAGGGAAAGAAAAAAAAATAAGAGAATAGAAAGTTAACTTTTGTTCTAGTTTTTCTGCAAGTTGTAATTGGCAGGTAGGGTTTATTTTTTTCAAAGTCGTAATAGAGTTTTAATTTGGCCTCCTCGAGACGTATAAGCAAGCCTCAACTCATCTGATAAGGCGTAAACCTTGAATATAGGCCCATGAGGCGTATACCTTGAATATAGTCCCTTAAGGCGTAAGTCTCGGATCGGATACCCACTGCCTCCGAATTTTAAAACAATGAACTTGGAAGATATAAAATAAGAAGCTCCATTTGGGCTAGATACTGGGGGGCAAGCCCAGAATCCACGGAGCAGGCCCTCATAAGGAACAAGGATTTGCAGGAGTCGAATAGGGTCGCAAGTAATAAGCCGAGTAACGACGCCCTAGCCAAGTATGCTTGCAAGGTCAAGAACAATCGAAATGCCGATATGGATGTCTCAGCTAATATGAAAGAGACACCTGTACTTATAAGCACGATCAATGCTTGTTGCCGATATGGGCGCCTAAGTGAATAATAAAATAATACCTATAAAGTAAAGTGCACAAGTTAGTTAGAGATAAGTTCATCCTCTCACGTGGAAAAGGCTATTTAGTGAACAAGTTATACCCGTTTTGTCATTATACTGTTAACCTTATGAGTATTGTGACTTAATTCTATACGTATAAATAGAAGGGGGGGAGCTCACTTAGAAGGCATCTAATTCTAACACTTACCAACTTTCTGAACACTCTAGCTTTCTCTCTAATAGATATCATACCCATTATCGATACCAACATTCACCCCACCGTGAGTCAAGCCATGGCTAATGAACATGAGACAATCAGACGCCCGAGTCAGGTTCTAGGTCATTCATAAACCCACTCTTCATCCCCTTTTGATTCGAATTATGTTGAGAAAGAGACCGTAGTGTTAAATAAGAAACATGAAATAGCAAAGTTAATACATGAGAAGGAACTTTTGCTACAAATGCTCTGAGAGAAAATTGTGCCAAGCGCTGCACAGGGGCCAGCCAAGGTGGTGGCCCAGATACACACTCACGTTTCCTCCACCAGAGAGGAACATGTTGCCAATGAGGTCGATTTGACTTATAGAGAGAAAGGAAAGTCGAAAGTGGTTGAGGAACCACGTCCGAGGTTTTTTATGAAGAAAGGCGTTATACCGCCCTACTACTGCGCGCCCCAGTGTCTTTTAGTGTATGAGGGCAAACCAATTCATGTGGCCATAGAATCTGAAAATCGTCCAAAGATTTGAGCTGATCAGGATTTGAGAAAGATAATTTACTCGACCCTTTCTGATAAAAGGTACGACATAAAGTCAACCGTCGAGATGACTTGAAAAGCCTTAGGGGAGGATAATGGGTCCCTCTTTACCCAATGCATACAGGATGCCCCACTACCCAAAAAATTTAGGCAACCTAAGTTTAACATATATGACGGGCACTCTAACCTTGCCGATCATATTAGGCACTATAAGCAGGTAATGGCTTATTAGCACAATGAGAAGGCGCTGATGTGCCGAATGCTCCCGACCATTTTGTGAGGCACAGCACTCAGGTGGTTTAATAAACTCCCCTTGCCAAGATTAATAACTTCTATGAGTTGGCCAAACAATTTAGGACCAAGTTCATTACAAATAGCAGAGTGGTTAAGGGTCCCAAAGCCTTAACCCATTTGAAGAAAAAGCATGGCGAATCGTTGAGATAATATTCCCAAAGGTATTGGGAGTTATTTTAGGAAACCGAGGATTATGACTTTAAATTCGTTGTAAGCACATTTAAGTTCGGCCTGCCGTAGGATAGCAACGGCATTTATAACAACCTAACGAGGAGACCACTGAAGATTTTTGATGATTTACTGTCTAGAGTTAATGAGTTTTCGAGAATTGAAGACGATGGTAGGGCTGCCAACAAGTCTGGGTTCAAAATGGAACGAAATGGAAATGGTGACCACTATGATGATAGTCAGGGCAAGAAAAATCAAAAAGAAGGGGAAGATGAAGAAAAGAAGTAGAATGCCTTCAAAGGCGTTAACACAATTTTTAACAAGCCCATGCATAAAATCATTTTCGAGACCTAGGGTGAGCAATTTATTAAGTTACAAAAGTTGATGGCCGGCAATCCAAGTGGGAGAGACACTACTCTCAGGTGTTCTTATCACAAGGATCACGGTCACAAAATCGAGAACTGCAAGACCTTGAAACAATTTTTTAAAAAGCTCGTGGAACAAGGCCATTTGGCCAAGTATATAAAGCCCACAGGGGCAAAGGAGGATGAGACAAAAGCATCGAGGAACAAGTGGCTGTAGTTCAAGCAGATCGGCAGGTGACGGGCTTGATTGACACTATACACGGAGTTGCTGAAAGGTCCGAGGCGACCAAAAACTTTCTTAAAGCAAGGTTGGCTGGTGCATGTCTCTGGTCAGAGGCCCATCCTGTTCAGGAGGTATTGACTGTTTTGGCTCCCCCAAAAAGGGATCGAGAAAATAACTTCTTGTATCAGCTTTCGTTTTTTGAGGAAGATCTGGAGGGGGTTGATATACCCCACAAGAATGCGTTGGTGTTGATAGTGAATATTTGTAACTTTAATGTAAAAAGGGTTCTAATAGACCCATGAAGCTCTTCAGAGGTAATGTACCTCAAAGCTCCATTTCGAGCAAGAACATTCGGTCAGTTAATGCGCTGATTTATAGTTTTAGTGGTGACGGTGTGGCTGATCTGTATTGTCAGTGTTTCAATCAGGGTGGGAGAAATGGTTTCCATAATGGATTAATGAATATCGACTTGCCTTATAATGCGATCCTCGACAAAAACTGGTTAAATGAGATGAAGGCTGTACCCTCATCATTTCATCAGAAGTTAATTTCCTTCTCCGAATGATGTTGTTGTAGTAAGGGGCAAACAAGAGGACACCTAGTTTTGTTTTAATTTGGCGGTCAAGGGATCGTTGTTCGAGATAAAAGATGATGACAAGGTTGGGCAGGTAAATCTAATAGAAACGGTTGTGATAGTGCAAATAGAAGGAAAATAAGATACGCCCGAACCTTCGAGCAAAAAGAAGGGTAAAGAGTCGGTCTTGTAGCAATCAAATGGTGGCCGCCTATAAACGGTGGGGCCAGAGGGTGGCCCGAATAAAAGATCTTTGAGGACCTGATTCAAGTCCAAGCAGTTGTTGGATCTGATTATAAGGATAAGTGTTTTCTGTTTGGACAACAATTTAAATACCGAGGAGAGGGATACCTTGGTCGAATTTCTCAGAGCAAATATTAATTTTTTTGCATGGCAGCCATACGAGTATGCCCGGAATTCCTGTTTAAGTAATGTACCACAAATTACACGTTAACCCTGAGTTTTAAACCTGTCAAGCAAAAGCTTTGACGAGCAACTCCAGATAAGGCAAGGGCAGTTAAAGAAAAAGTGCATAAACTATTGAAAACTGAGGCAATAAGGGAGACTAAATTTTCAGAATATATTTCTAATTCGATCGTGGTCAGGAAAAAGAATGGCAAGTGGAGGGTCTGTATCTACTTTATTAATTTAAGCAAAGCCTGCCTGAATGATAGTTTTCCATTGCCAAGAATTGATTAACTAGTAGATTTGGCAGCCGGCCACGAGAGGATAAATTTTTTGGATGCGTATTCAGGGTACCACCAGATCCTCTGCTCGGGCCAGATCAGGAATGCACAGTTTTCATTAATATTATAGGTTTATACTACTATATGGTTATGCCATTCGGGCTAAATAATGCAGGGACGACTTATCAGCAGTTAGTAACTAAAATGTTCAGAAACGAAATCGACAAGTCGATGGAAGTCTGTGTGGATGATATGCTGGTGAAAAGTAAGCTTGCTACCAACCATATTCGGGACCTGGGAAAGACCTTTGAGATTCTTAAGCATTATTGAATGAAGTTGAATGCTGCAAAGTGCATTTTTGGGGTCAAATAAGGCAAGTTTTTGGGTTTCATGGTAAACAATCGAGAGAAAGAGGCTAATCCAAAAAAAGGTTCATGCAATTCTCGATATTCAGAGGCCGACCAACCTTAAAAAGTTATAAAAACTCACTGATATAGTTGCTTCTTTAAATCTCTTTATTTTAAAATTTTCTAATAAATGCATGCTTTTATTTAAAGCGTTGAAAAGAACAAAAGAATTTGTATGGAGTGAAGAATGAGAGAAAGCTCTAAATGAGCTAAAGCAATACCTGAGTAGCCCCTTGATATATATCCTCAAACCCTATGAACAACTATACATGTACTTATCTTTCTCTGATCGGGTAGTAAGTTCGGCCCTAGCATGAAAATATCCAAAAGCTTGTGTATTTTACTAGTAAATGTTTGAAAAAGCCATAAATGAATTATTTGCCTTTAAAACACTTCTACTACCACTAGTCACAATATCAAGGAAGTTGAGGCACTATTTCGATGCCCACTCGATCAAAGTTCTTACTTTAAATCCAATCAAAGCAGTCTTGCGAAAAGCAAATTTATCTGGCAGAATAGAGAAATGGTCAGTCGAGCTTAGCTGATTTCATATTGAATATGAGCCAAGAACAGCTATCAAAGGCCCAATCCTGACAGATTTTATTGCCAAATTCACATGTGTAATGGAAACTGGCCTAGGCAACCAATTACCTGTCCCAGCTGAAAGGCAGAATGATGATACTGATATGATTGAGGCCAGGCAGCCCGAGTCGCGTTTAGAGCCAGTAACGGCCGAAAATTCGAATTACTCAACTTCTTAGTCACTTTGCATAAATAGTTTATCAACGACATGTGGTTCTGGCGTAGGTATGGTATTCAAAACTCATGAAGGATTAATCATTGAACAGGCAGTACGGTTAGGGTTTAGGGCGAGCACTAATAAGGCTGAATATGAAGCATTGATTCTTGGCTTGAAGAAGGCTAAACAACTCATAATTCAAGACCTAGTGATCAACTGTGACCCCCAATTAGTTGCCAACCAATTGATTGAAGAATATGTGGAAAATAATGAACAAATGGCGGCCTATATGAGCTTAGTCCATAAAATGATGAAAGAATTCAAGTCAGCTTAGATCGAGAGGTTCCCAAGGACCAATAATTTTAATAAACTCGAAAAAATCCATTATCAACCGTGTCTTATCGTGTCCACACCAAAACTCGATAAGGATCAACCCATTAATTAATAGTTTTATGTTAGGTTGTATCATGTTATTGTTTCATGTCCAATTTTTGCCTGGTCTACTAAAATTATTTTTTTTCTCCAACCTGGGGCACAAGTAAACCTAATGCTAGTAAAACAAGACCCGACATGAAATTATAAGTTAATGAGTGAGGCCTTAACGGTTTTTTGTTGGATTTTTGCTGACCAAGTAAAATACAATAAATTAATGGGTCAAATCAATTAATATCCGTTAACTTGATAAACTTGGCGCACAAGTAAACCTAATGCTGGTAAAACAACACTCGACATGAAATTATAAGTTAATGAGTAAGGCCTTAACGATTTTTTGTTGTATTTTTGCTGACCCAATAAAATACAATAAATTAATTGGTCGAATCAATTAATATTTGTTAACTCGATAATAATTGTTAAATACCGCTAATAATATACATAATTGTATATCATTATATATAAATACTAGTTTATAACCCATGCGATGTACGGGCTTTTCAATAAGAATAAAAAATCCCTAACAAAAAGGAAATTGAACATTATTATGAAAGAATGTGTGTACAAAATCCAGACTGATGTGAAGCGAGAAATAAAGATCTGGAGTGTGAGTTATTTGTATAATTAGCGAGGGACATGTGTCTAAACACAGTAGACTTCCACCGTTTTTATATTTCAAGGATTTTATAAAATTGAAATCGAAGTGAAACCAAACGAATTGAATTTTTAGACTAAATTTTGTTAAACTAGTGTAAAAACTCTAACAATAATCACTATAATGAGTTCAAATACATTATATATTAACTGATTCTTAGCCCCTTTCTTTTTATTCTCTTAATTCTAGGGAGCATAAGGAGGAGGAGGAAGTTGGTTCCTAATACACTCGAAAGCCTAATGCACCCTCAATCCATTTATCTCTTTGAAGAGATTACCGTACCACACTTTAAGCCCTCCTTGTATTTTTCATGGTGTCAATTCACAATGTGATCTGGTAAGTCACCGAATAGGATTGGCCTGCCACAATACGCGCACGGAGTTAAGCCAGCCATGAGAAAAGTTTTCCAAAGTAACCTTTTGTAAGGGAGAAGAAGAAGGAAGGAAGGTTTAGCTCCTTTTGACAAATTAGACCAGAAATGTTATTTTGTAGTTAAAAAATTGGGGCGGCGGGCTTAGGATCCACGCCTTGGCCCAAGTAGTTGAGGGTGTGTTGGCCCAATATCAAGGGTGTAGTTATTTATAGGAGTTCTATGATTTAATTCCACTATGAGCCTCTTCTCCTCATAACCATTTTTCTAGTGCTTGTATTAAATATATACTAGATCACATGCACACGTGATGCGTATGTTACTTAAATATATCTAGTTTAAATTAAAGTATAAAACAAATATGGTAAGTGATATAGTGGTTAATCAACAAATTACTTTGTCAAATCAAATGTTTAAGGTTCAAACCCTTTTATAACCATATTTTTTCATGAAAAAAAGACCGTAATGGTAAAATAGGCAATTTAAAAGTTTGACACAGCTTCATGACAATAAAACCCAATCTTGTAGGTTTTCGACACGACCCGACCCTCATGGGGTGGGTATATATATATATTATTGTATAGTACCACGCTGGCACGCCCTAACTCAATCTCTCCCTTATCCTCTCGATACTGTCTAGCTAAATTTGATATTATTTTCTTCTTTGTATATAATTTAGTTCTATGATTCTTTTAAATATAGTGAAGAATTATTGAAATAGATTTAATTTTGCTCAATTTAATTTTTTGCATCGTTGATTTGGCAAGATTTAGTTAAAATTTAGGGTGGGGTGGTTTCGAGTTTTAATATATTTATGCGAAGCGGGTTTGGGTTTCAAAAATAAAACCTACATCTGGTTCGGGGCAAGTTATTACAACTGAGGATCGGGTTTGGTATTGGCCAAACCCGATCAATTGCCATCCTTAGATATATCTAATTCAAACCAAAAATTAAACAAAGATGTCAAGTGTCTTAGTGGTTAAGCGAGGTTTATTAACCTCTTGGGCTAATACATAATTATATATTATTATATATAGGGAAAATTTCAAGTAAGGACCTTATTTAAGGACCGAGCTATTTGGCACGCTTCTCGATAGAATTTTTTGATGAAATTTGGTAGAGATGTTCTTCATCATGGTCTTTAAGTTAAGGTTCTTACTTGAAATGCACCCATTATATATATAACACGTTTCCTATAAGGACTGGAACTTATGGACTCTGTTGGTGCTAAAAATTAGAAGGTTGTTTTCTGCGCCACGCAGTCAATTAGTTATAACAAATGATTAAAGCAATAAATAGGAAAATGTTGAATTTAAGAGAGTCAACAATTTATAGAGGAAGTTGGCCTCGTATGAAGATACATGTTAATCCTCCCCTGTGGAATGGAGCTTGGGACTCGGTTAGCCTTGTATTAAAAATAGATTCACAAGTATACAAACTCACAAAGGTCTCTCTAGTCACTGTTTTCTTAAGATTACAGTAGGATTGGGGAGTTGAGCTAACATTAGTTTAGTCTCCCGTAACGAGGAGCCCGGAAGCTAACTGCGTAGCCCTACCTATATCACTCCGTGCTTACTGATGGTGAATATTCTTTTTCTCTTGTTCTTTTTTTATTGGAAAAACATTTTCTCTTTTGTCATTCGTGGGAGAAGTAAATGCTTCTTATATATATATGATTGAAGGAGACTTGTGGCGAGAGCCCTCAGAGCATAGGTGAATTCTGCTATGAAATCAACAACAGCTTGACTCTTAATTGAGGTCCGAGGACGGTAATTAATCACGAATTGCCCGAGCTCAATGGCCCATATGACCAGTTGACCTGATTGCTCTGGCCTATCGAGGACCCTTCGTAGTGGCCGGTCTATGAGTACATCTATGGTGTGGGCCTGAAAGTAGGGTCTTAATTTTTGAGACGTGATAAGCAGAGCATAGGCCAATTTCTCTAGCCTGGGGTAATTCAATTCGGCGGCGTGCAGGGCTCTACTCGTATAGTACACTGGTAATTGGGCTCTTTCTTTGCTCCTCATCAGCGCTGAGTTGACCGCTGTTCGTGATACTGCCAGATATAAGCTCAGGATCTCCTCCTCCCTTGGTGAGCTCAGGAGAGGAGGAGTTTTGAGATACTGTTTAAGCTGTTGAAAAGCTAGCTCGCATTCTTTGATCCATTCGAATGCCTTCTCCAAGGTTTTGAAAAAAGGATGGCACTTGTCAGTTGCTCTAGAGATAAATCTGCTAAGAGCGGCCACTCTCTCGACTAGACTTTGGACCTCTTTTGGTTTCGACGGGGACTTCATGTCAATGAGGGATCATATCTTCTCCGGGTTAGCTTCAATCCCTCTTTAGGTGACCACGAAACTCAAAAATTTCCCCCTGTAACCCCAAAGGCACACTTGGCCGGATTAAGAGACATGTCGTTCTGCCTGAGTATGGTGAAAGCTTCGTTGAGGTCGGACACATGGTTTAGGGCTTTAAGGCTTTTGACTAACATATCATCGACATAAACCTCCATGTTTCGGCTTATCTGGTCCTTAAATAACGCATTCATCACCCTTTAGTAGGTAGCGCCTGCTTTCCTCAAGCCAAAAGGTATGGCTTTGTAGCAGTACGTGCCTTCGTTGGTGATGAATGAGGTCTTCTCTTCGTCTTCTGGAGCCATCCTGACTTGATTGTAACCGGAGTATGCGTCCATGAAACTTAACATCTCATGGCCTATAATATCATCTACAAGTTGGTCGATTTTGGGCAGTGGGAAGCTGTCTTTCGGGCAAGCTTTGTTGAGGTCTTTGAAATTCACGTACATCCTCTACTTACCACTATGCTTTTTAACGAGCACTATATTGGAGAGCCACTTCGGATAGTGCATTTCCCAAATAAAGCCAGCTCAGAGGAGTTTTTAAACTTCTTCTTTGGCGGTCGAATTCCTCTCTACCGTAAAACTTCTTTTCTTCTGCCTTACGGGCGAGAAAGTGAGGTCGGCGTTTAGCCTGTGTACCATAACCTCTGGGTTCAGTCCCCTAATATGATCGTGGGACCATGAGAAGACGTCTGCATTAGTTCGTAAGCATTGACAGAGCTCTTCTCAAACTCTTGTGCAAAGTTGATCGCTGATCTTTAGGAACCTGTCGGGTTGGGAGGGGTCCAGGACAAAATCTTCTAGATCTTCCACCGGTTTGCCTCTGAGCTCTTTCTCTTCATCTCTGGGATCTAGGGTGTCGATCTCCCATTTTTCTGCGTCGCTGGGCTCTCCCACCCTGAACAGCTTTTTTCTAGCATCGGCTTTTACCTCAACTACCATGATGTCTGAGGTCCTGACTTCCTTCAGTGTCCCGAATTGGCAGCTACAAGTTTCGACCTGATTTTTCTTGCACTCGCTGACCCCATGGGGGGTCGGGAATCATAGGGTCAAACTGCAGGTTGAGATGGCAGCCTTTGATTTCATTGAGCGTTCCTCTACCGATGATGGCGTTATAATGGGGGGCTCTATCTAGTATAAAAAATTCGGCAATTGTGGTGACCTGCTTGGGGACTGTTCTTAGAATTACAGCGAGCTTAATTGTTCCTAGAGATTGAGTTTTTTCTCCCGAGAAACCAACCAAGGTGACCGAAGAGGGAGTCAGGTACTCTGTGGTGAAGTCCATGGCCTTAAAGGCACTGTAGTACATAAGGTTGGAAGTGGCCCCTGTGTCGATGAGGATTCTGTGGACGTTGTGGTTGCCCACCATTGTTGTCACCACCAGAGGGTCGTCGTGGGGGAAATCTACTCCATTCATGTCTTCGTCGCTGAACACGAGCTCCTTGACGTCATACTTCACCATTTTGGTAGGTCTAAAACTAAAGCATTCTGCCTCCGAGCCCGGGGTCCTGGCCTGCCTAATGTAAGCTTTTCTAGATCGATTGCCGTTTTCGGAGTAAGGGGAACCCCTTTCAATCGTGAAGATCTCGTTTTCTGGGTCTTTCCTTTGACATCAGGAGGAGCTCCCTTTTTCTTATCCATGTATTGTCTGAGCTGCCTCTCTGAATGAGTTTCTCAATTTCTCCCTTTAACTTTCAACAATCATCGGTCTCATGGCCGTGGTCTTTGTGGTATCGACAATATTTGGTTGCGTCCTGCTTCTCCTCAGGTGTTCTCATCTTTCGAGCTTATGGGATCAATCTCAGGTTTAATTGGGCATAGATTTCCCCCAAAGGAGCTGTTAAAGGAGTGAACTGCTAGCGCGCCCTACCGTCCTTCATTTCGGTTCTGTCCGCTTCTCTCTTACTCCTCTTACCCTCTTTCTCCTGGCTGTGAGGTGTGCTATGCCCCCTTTAGCGCTTAGAAGAGGACAAGAGGGTTGACAGACTCGCCAGGTTCCTCCCTTGCAAAGTTTTCTCGACCCCGACCTGCTTGTTGACCTCGTCCAAGAGTTCGGACATTGTTTTTGGTGCCATCCTTGCCAGTGTCATTAGGCAGTATAGGGAGGTTACCCCCTCCATGAAAGCTGCTACTGCCACTCATTCGTTTAAGCCGGCGACCGTGAGGCTTTCTTGGTTAAAGCGGCGGGCATATTCTTTCAAGCTTTCATTAGGTCCCTACTTTATGGTGAATAGGTGAGTGGAGGTCTTGGATTGCCGCTTGGTTCCCATGAAATGTGAGATGAACCTGGTGCCGAGCTCTTGTGAGCTCGAGATCGACCCCGGCAGTAGGCTATTGCACCATGTTCTGACCGCTCCTTTTAAAATAGTGATGAAGACCCTGCATACCACACCGTCCGGAACGTTCTAGAGCCCCATCATATTTTCGTACTGTTGCCAGTGGTCCACATGGTCGGTGGTTCCATTAATCCATCGTATAATTCCAGCGCTGGGAGTCTAAATTTCTTGGGGACAGAGCAATTTTGAATGTAATCCATGAATGGAGATCTAGCATCCCTCACTAGAGCCGCCGAGCTCCCCGCCACATGACCCACGGTCTTTATCATTTTCGCTATTTGAGCCTCAATTTTTGTCATCAGTCTCTTCTCTACCTCTTCAACCGATTCTTTGTGAAAGGTTCTATAAAAAACGGACCCCATGGGTCTGATTTCTGCCCCACGCTCCGGTATTCTATCCGACGAGAGGGGGGTACACCTACACTCGGGCTTCGATGTTGCAAAGCCTCGTCTGGACGCCTTTCATGAATCACATTAATTCGCGGGTCCCGTGCTGGTAGGGGAGGGAGTGAGGCTGGAACTTCCTCATATGAGGTCTCCCGATTAAAGCTGGAGTGGAGGGACTCGAGCTCACCACGCCTGCAGCGATTCCTCTCGAATCCTCTACTGCGGGCCCCTAGTCTTTCTCTGACTGGGACTCGTGGAGGGATCGGGCGAACACCAGCAGACATAGAGGCTGAGGACTACCTATTCCTCGTACTGACTTGGGGACTTTGCCTTTGGGCCAGGAGCTTGTTGATTCAGATTTGAAAGGCAGCTTGCCGTTCTTGTAGAGCTAATATAGGGCCTGGCTGAGTTTGTCTTGAAGACATAGTAAGATTCTTGGGTGATTATACAATTCCAGGAGATGTGTGTGCTTTGGTAAAACTGTCTTTCCCACAGATGGCACCAAACTGTTGGTGCTAAAAATTAGAAGGTTATTTTCTGCGCCACGCAGTCAATTAGTCATGACAAATTATTAGAGCAATAAAAAGGAAAATGTTGAATTTAAGAGAGTCAACAATTTATATAGGAGGTTGGCCTCGTATGAAGATATGGGTTAATCCTCCCCTGTGGAATGGAGCTCGAGACTCGGTTCGCCTTGTATTAAAAATAGATTCACAAGTATACAAAATCATAAAGGTCTCTTTAGTCACTATTTTCTTAAGATTACAGTGGGATTGGGGAGCTGAGCTAACACTAGTTTAGTCTCCCGTAACGAGGAGCCCGAAAGCTAACTGCCTAGCCCTGCCTATACCACTCCGTGCTTACTGATGGGGAATATTCTTTTTCTCTTGTTCCTTTTTTATTGGAAAACCCTTTTCTTTTTTGTTGTTCGTGGGAGAAGTAAATGCTTCTTGTATATATATGATTAGAGGAGACGTGTGGCCAGAGCCCTCAGAGTAGGTCTGGAGCCATGCTGCTATCAGTACCAACTCTAACCTTGCTTTTCCACGAATTTCGGTGCATTAAATGCGATTGGTGTGCATTTAATAAAGGTGAGGAGAGTTCTGCGCATTCTACAGAGCGGATGGCAGTCGTCCATGTTTTTGCTAACCACTCTAGCATAGTGGTTGGGCGGGAGGAGAGAGGGAGCGCTTTGGAGCTCGCCAAAAGAGCTCAGGAGCTCGGACCTCACAATTTGTCGTATGTAATTGATCCTTGAGCGGGTACCCAGCCCTCGAGGAGCTTCATTCTTCTTATAAAACCATAATAGGGCTCCTCCGAGCTCCTTGTACAAAAACATGCACAGTAACTGACGTGGACGGCCACATGTCAGCTCGAGATCGGCGGGGTAAATTGAATCATTAATTTACACCATTAGACTCAAAGTTTTAACAATCAACTTAGCAAAAGTGAAAGAGCTCTTACCTCTGTTACCAAACAACAGTTGTCACTTAAAATAAAAGAGCAAATTTTCAACTTTCTCTTAATATCTATATATGCATGTATATATATATATATAAGGTTCGTTTCTGGTACGGACCAATCTGTAAAGATTAGTCCTTTTACGATGGTTTTCCATCATAAAAACATTTGGAGGGTGTTTTTTATGACGCAAAACCGTCATAAAAAGGATCAGCCCATATGGACTGGTCCGCACTTGAAATTTTTTGGATATATATTGTTGACTTAAAAGTCATTAATCTTGTTTTGATAATAACAATAAACTTAATCTTGTGTAATTTAACTTAGTTGATGTTTTAAGTTATAGCCACAATAAAATTGATTACACGTGGACTTAATCGAAAAGCCGGAATCAAGATCATTCGTCTACAAAGTATGGCAATCAAAGCTTTACATCTCACTCTACTCTTGTCAACACATCTTCAATGGCATCTCTATGAAGTGCAAAAGCCAAAGAAGAAAAGAATCGAAGATACAATCTAAGCTCTCGAAGATTCATTTATGTTCATTATTGTGAATGCTTAGATTTTATGTAAAGAATATCATTGTTCAAAATTATATAGCTCATAGAATGCTTTAACCATGAGAAAATTGATCAAAACTAGTTTTGTCTTTAAAAACAAAATTTACCGAAAACTAGTATTATTTTAAAATTCTCTATAAATTTGTATGAATCATTTTTTTATGCAAAAACTATACTAGAAGTCTTGGATACCTATATTTTAACTTCCCCGAGCCTCAAAATTGATTTTAGAGCTAAAATACAAAAGTGTGAAAAATTGGATTTTTGGCAAAACTGGCCTCAGACCAGTGGACTCCATCAGTCGACTGATGGCCACTTAGTCGACTGATGAGCTTTGCTCAGTCGACTGATGGCTCAGAAACTAGCCGTTGGAATTCTGATTTTTTACCATTTTTGGTACCAAACTTTTACCAACTCCCTCCAAACGGCCATATGATGTCTTAGATTATATATACACCCTCTAAGACTCATTTAAACTCACTTGAATCATTATTACACTATTCTCTTCATCTACATTCATTTTCCAAGATTCAAGAACATTGCTTTTGATCAATCATCTTTATATTGAGCTATATTCTATTGATCAAATTTGATATCTCTTAGTGTGAGCTTAAGTTGTAATCTTCATACACTATAGAGCTATTGTACATTGGTGTTAGTCACCAAATCTTTTCTTTCAAACATTAAGAGAGGTTTATCTCTTAAGATAGCAAGAGAGTATTCTTGTGAGAGTATTGTGAAAATTTCAATACTTGTAAGAGTGTGTGAGAAAGATACACTTGTAGAGGTTTGATTTTCACCCGGAAGGAGATCGATTTTAGTGGAACTTCTCGGGGAACTAACCGAGCGCGGAGTAGGGGCTATCAAGCCGAACCGTGTGGACAAAAAGTCTTTGACTTTGATTGGTTTAATCTTTCTAGCTCTTGAACTTTTACTTTGTGATATTTGCATCTTGTGATTGGATTTATCTTTGTTTATTGTTTGGTTGATTGATATAGACATCAAACATTTTTTAAATTGATTTTAAAAATCCTATCAAGTTTTAAAAACCCTATTCACCCCCCCTCTAGGGTATTTTCCGACCTACATATATAATTTGTATAAGTACTACACATATATTTGTTAATTCAATGTCAACTTCCAATATATAAATATATTATTATATATATACTTTATGAGTAATAATGATCGGTCATAGTGGGTAATTCGTTAAGGTATGAGATGATAACAACTAAAACACGATAACACTAGATAAAAAAGCCACTCATTTAGGCTTGAAATGATAACATCCGAAATATGATAAAAATTAAAACCAACACGATCTGAACCAACCCATTGCTAGGTATAAGCACAAATTTAAAAAAAGAAACAAAACAAACTACTCTAAACTAAGCATATCCACCTCCGGAGAAGGGGAATAAATAGGTTGTGTTTAATCTGAAAATTGAATGATGAATCGTACAGATTTAAACCAAAAAAAAATATCCGAAATAAGAACAAAGAAATTGAACCAAAACCGAATAGGTTTGGTTCGGGTTTGGGGTGTGCCACTGCAAAACCGAATCAAACCGAGTAATTGCTTATATGACTCACAAAAAAAATACTACTTCAGTATCTAAAATTTTATGTTCCTAAATTTACAAGCTTGAATGAAAACACTAATTCTTTAATTTATCATGGATATTGAAGCAATATTATAAATGTAAGAATTAATATTTTCTGACTAAAATAAGTACGAGCAAATATAGAATTAATTTTTTTTGACCAAAATAAGTATTGCCTTATAATATATATATATATATATATATGTTTTCAATATATATATAACCGAATCAAAAGGTTTGGTTTGAGTTTCAGTTCGAAAAATTTAGAAATCAAAATTGAACCAAAACCGAATTTTCAAATTCAATTTGAATTTAAGTTTTCATAAATTTTACTCCAACTGAAACGGATAAATTAAGCACCCCACTACTGACTAAAATTAGACCTAGTAAAGTTGAACACAACACAATAACACGATATAATTCGACACGAAATTATAAGTTTCAAGTGGACCCTTATCGAGTTGAAATTATAAGTTTCAAGTGGACCCTTATCAAGTTTAGGTCAATATTGGGTGAAACCGACAATACACAAAAGATAACACTTTGTGTTTGGGTTTAATAGCCAAACCCATTAGGCCCATTTAGAACACGACCCGTTAGACCTGCTAAGACCCGTTAAGAACCCTTTAAGAGTATATTTATGTTGTTTTTGGATTAATCATGTCGAGTTATAAAATTTGCTTGAACTAACTTGTTAGTTTAACAGGTTGTGTCATGTTATTCAATAAAGCGACGAAATGTGTTCGTATATTAAAATCACACCTGTTAATTTAACAAGTGGTGTTCAATTTTTCCAAGATTTTACCCGAACTTAATTAAACTTGATAGGAAATCAATCAGTTGCGATCCGTGGTAGGTCTAATTAAAATATTCAGGAGAAGAATAAATAAGAATAATTTATACAAACTAAAATACACATGGGCTCATTGGGAGCCGCGTAGGTGCCATTGAAAAGAAATCGAACGGAGGACATGAAAATTAGACTAACGGGTGAAGGATGCTCGAAAGCAGACAAAGCTTCATCCTCTTTCGCGATTCGCCCACCTTTCGCCCTTGTTAACAAATAAAAAAAATACTAAAAGTTGAACAATGAATTTAGGATAATTTTCAATATCTCCTTGAAGTTTCAATTATTTCAATTTACACCTGAAATATTTTTAGTGATTCAATTAAGACCATCCGTTCACATCCTTTTAAGACACTAAACAGAGGAGTCCATTTTTGATGGGGGCAAGATTGGATGAGGTCATGGAGTCTCTGATGATAAAATAACACGTGTCCACTCTCATTTAAAATCAATTTCTTTTTCATTTTTTCATTTGATTTAAATAAATAGAAATAAACACGTGTTGTTTTATTATTGGGACCCCATGACCCATCCAACTTTGCCCCCATCAAATTTTTTTCCCTAAACAGAGGTCCTAAGTAGTGAACTATGTGAGATATGAGTTGAATGTTTTAGCGCCATTTTTTTCCTCTTCTTTTAACGTTGAACATAAAGGTTTAAATGAAACATCAAATGTGATAATTTATTATTATTGAGAAAAATATAGTTCACACACCAGAGCACCAAAAATGGATGCCCATTTTTGGTTTTCTAGACTTCAAGTGTGACGAAGACATCGAATCTAACTCAAGTGGAAGCTTTAAAGGTTGTTTAAATTTCAGGATAATTTTAATTTTGTAATCTCGAGTTTCTTCATTCTAACTCAGGTTTCAATTTTGACACCCAATTCGACTGTGGTTTATTTGTTTAGTATGATCTACCCAATTAGCATAGTATAAATCAATTGAACCATTTGAGTGAATAGTGATGCTCTTCATTTCAAAAAATCTTCTTAAGCAATCCGAGTATGATTTGCGTTAATCCAAGACACCCAATTCAACTGTGGTTTCTTTGTTTGGTATGATCTACCCAATTAGCATAATATAAATCAATCAAATCATTTGAGTGATGCTCTTCATTTCAAAAAAGCTTCCTAAGCAATCTGAGTATGATTTGCGTTAATCCAAGACACATTGGTTGGTCATACCAAACAAAGAAACCTAAGTCAAAGTAGGTTTACAAATTAAAACCCTAGATTATAACAAAAAAGCTTGAAATTACAAAAAAATTACCAACAACATAAAACTAAAATAGCGTTAAAATTTGGATAACCTCTAAACCTTCTACGTGGGTTGGAATCAGTTCATGATAATTTCATCACACTTGGAAGTCCACAAAAGAAAAAACAGATATCCATTTTTTGTGCTCTCATATATGAGCTTTATTTTTCTTCAATAGTAATAAATATATGATATTTCATTTATAACCCTCATGTTTAGGGTAAAAGAAATAAGGAAAAATGGCGACTAAACAATCCAACTCAAATCCCACATGGATCACTACATAAGATCGCCATTTGGTGTTTAGTAATGGGTTTAAATTTGGTTCATTTGAAACTTTGAGGGAGACATTTAGAATAACCCAAAACTTCAAGGTTTAACATATAATATTATATTTAATTATAAAAAGTATGGTAAGGCGCGTCTCTGTGCGTTCTCACAATCTAGTAACGCAAGCTCACTTTCTCCACTCTCTTCCGTAAGTCCCCCCTTCTCTTCTATTGTTTCAGTAGAATTTTAGCTCATCGATTTGTGTATGCATGTGTATATATAATATAGAGATTTACAGGTTTTTGTAAGTTGATCTTGTGAGCTAAGTTTATATTGGTTGCTCACAAGATCAACTTATTTTATCTAGTCGTTTACTCAAACGCTTCTATGGATTGCACACGAAAAATTTAGTTTTGTGTGTGATATTTTTTGAGTTTTTATGCTGATTTGATAAAATTGGGGTTTATGTATCAAGTTTGCGTCCACTGTTATTTTTATGTTATTCATGTTGATTTGATTGTTTGATGTTAAATGCCTAGAAGTTGTAAAGCCAAGTTGTTTGTGATTTGGCACTACTCAGTTCATCATTCCCTGTGTACACTCTGCTTCTTCATCTTCACGCACAAATGCTCACTTTGTATGGCTTATCTATTTAACCGTTTGTTAGATTTTATAACTCAAGGGTGTAAACTGAAAATGAGCTCTAGTTCAGGAGTGTTGATTGTAATTTCCTCTTATCTGCTCGCTTATTTTCCGTTTATCTTTTTCTTTTGTTGGCTACTAAGTGGGTTATTGTGCTTAGCTCTGTCTCCTGATTTTTATTTTTTTTACACAGTGTTGTATACTTTCTTCCTGTGGTATTGAAAATTGGTAATCTTTCAGTTCCTACTTGAGATATTCAGTATTTATGTGCCCGTGCAGGTAGATTTATGTGTGCATTGCCATTGGGAATTCCTTTTGGTTTTTGGGGAAATGAAGAAATGTATTGCTAGTTTTTTTACTTATTCGTGGAATTATTTGTTTATTTACTTGCGGGAGGGGGCGTTTGGAAGAAGATTATTAAAAAACACAAAAAAATCCCAAGGAACAAGACAATTCCGAGATAACTACATTAATATAGCTTAACCAATGCCAAAACATAAGCTGTTAACAAAGGGGACAAAAGTCTTCTTTTGGGCTATTGGAGCGCTTAGTGGGGAGGGGGATTTAAGTACACAGGAAGTGCTAGTGCACAGACTCAAACCCTGGTCAAAGCTAGGGTGTGTTGGTCGCTTTTCCACTTGCGCCAGCAACTTGACCCTAAGTCTTTTTCTTTTGATAATAGAAAACCTCTAACTAATGACTAGAGGAATGTTGCTATGAAATGTAAATGAGCTACACAATCTTGATTCAATCAAGGAAAGCACTTCTTCACTTGCCTTGGCTTTGGGTGAGTGAGTTCCCGCTGCATCCCACTTTTGTTTTGAATAGCGCTTTGCCGCTTTCTCTCCCTTATGGTGCTGGTTTGGATCAAAAGAATATACTGCTGAACGCTTCACAAGAAGGCTTGGAAATGGCGTACTTATTGCACCTGGCACTAAGAAGTCGAGTGCTGCTGCTGCTATTTTTGAAAGACAGAAGTGCTATTGGACCTGGACCCTTGCCAGTTTATCAAAAAGGGATTGATTCGGGGTAGTCCTCCTTTATCAATGGTCTCTTAAATGGATTTTAAACTATTGGACAACAAGTTGGAGATCAATGACGGAGCAATTTATTCTTCATCCATGCCTTCTATATTTATTTTTGAGTTGTTATTTTCCACACTGAACTACCCAGTTTTGCTTTAAAACTTGCAAATATACTCATTAATGGTATGTTTGCTTGATTTAATTTTAAGAGATTATTTTATCCATCGCTGTTGATATATTGCTTGTCTAGTGGGCTAATCTTGTTCCTTGTTGATTTCGGTATCTTAAAGGTGAAAATGGCTAACAGTGGGCAAAGGAGTGAAAAACATTCTGGAAATTCCCACGTAGTTCTCAATGAAAGGATCCTCTCCTCGATGTCACGAAGATCTATTGCCGCTCACCCCTGGCATGACTTAGAAATTGGTACAGTTTATTTGTCATTCATATATGAGATATTACTTCTAGCCAATCACTGTGTACATATCATTGTAATTTTCATATTCTGTGGACTCTATTTCTATAACATTCCAATTTTAGGGCCCATTTGGTTTGAGGTGAGATATTTTTCACCATGAAAAGTAAAATAATGGAAAGTAGTCTTGTTTGGCATTTAACTTTGTTTATTCTATCACTTTAAGATTGCAACGTCTAGTGGGTGCATTTATTAATGATTTTATATGAAAAAAGAATTTTACATGAAATAGATGAAAATACGTTTTCAGCAATTCATTTTCACCTTGTGAAAAACTAAACAGGTCCTTAATCATATGGTATCTGATATATGTTTTCATGTACGCATGATGTTACGATTTGTGCAGGTCCAGGTGCACCTGCGGTTTTCAACACTGTAAGTTTTCCTTTCATTTTATCTTGCTTGTGCGATACTTTTAAAAGATCTGTGAGGGCAATGGAACTTATTATTTTGACATGTAGGATGTGTTTGACTGGGTTTTTTTTCTTTGAAAGATGCCCAAGATTCCATATGTTTCATCTTTAGTGTTGTTTGAAACTTTGAATGCATCAATTTTCATGCTAGAACTGCTTTAACTTAAATTTTCTCTTTCCCATGGAATCTGCAAGCCTCTTCCCCAAAATTCTTGGTTTTCAGTGGAGAAACTTTCGTGTATACAATTCCATAAAATTCAATTATTTTCCCAATAACCCAATCAAGCGCATCCTTAATGTAACGCTATTTTATCTGGTTGAGGATGTTAATTTGGCGAACAAAAATGTTGGGCACACCAAACTAAACTTTTATAAAAGCTCCTATCAATGGTCTGATTGGTTTGTAGTGGGCCCAACTCATTTACCTTGTCATATAGATGTCTCACGCATCAGTTTGTGTAAAACTTTCTTTTTGCTGTTTTTGTATTTGTAGCATAATTGTTTATATATTAAAACATCAGGGAAACAAATTCTGGGAAGAAAATAATCCTTATGCATAGTTTTGTCGCAGGTGGTTGAAATTGGAAAGGTAGTAAAGTCAAGTATGAGCTTGACAAGGCAAGTGGGCTAATCAAAGTATGATTCTCCTCCATCCTTCACTTATTTTCCTTTGGTCTTCAGGTTGATCAGTGTAACCGTTCATGAACCTTCTTCTCTCCAGTTGTCTGATTGCTTTATTTATTCCTGAAGTTTTAAGGAAGTAGAATACAAAGTTTACTATAAGATCAATTCATTGAAAATTAAATTAGTAACTAAATTATTATTATTATTATTATTTTTTACCCAACAGGTTGATCGAATCCTTTATTCATCAGTGGTTTATCCACACAACTATGGCTTCATACCACGCACGCTTTGTGAAGATAGTGATCCAATGGATGTCCTTGTACTGATGCAGGTAGCTTCCTTCTTTTTGACAACCCCAATTTTTTATAGTGAAAGTTCCACGTTACATATTTTTCTGCTTATACCAATAATTCTCCTAAAAAATTGGATTTTCCTTCTGCATAGGAACCTGTATTGCCAGGCACCTTCCTACGTGCTCGAGCTATTGGATTGATGCCTATGATTGATCAGGTGAATCTTTGCTTTTCACTGTCTATGAAGTCTGTGGAGCAAATTAGGGGGAAGATGGATGTTGGGAAGCATTGGATCTTCCTCTGTGGGTTCTAGTTGAGATCTTTGGCTTTCAGTCATGTTTGCATCTTCGTCCTCCGAGGACCGAACCTTGATATTTGCTTCAAACAAAACATCTTTTGGTGTCCTCCTTGTGACAGCTTCTTTGAATGATTGGAACCTAGGCTTCATTCCCTAACCTTGAATCCTGAGTAGCATTAATAATTAATTTCAAAGGGATCTGCAGATACCTCTTCATCTTTTCCGCCAGTTACAACTTTACCACTTTATCTTCGCCACCGTTACCATGGTTGCTCTTTACCTTTTTGTTAATTCTAGGCAAGAGATCTTCTTCCTCGCTTGATCTCTCATGATCAAGATCAGAAGGAAACCTGGATATGCAATTCTCAATTGCAGAGCTCTTGAGGTAACCGTTGGAAGCCATTCCTAGTAGTAAGGGAGTAATGATATATACAGTAACTCAAATGACCAAGTTTATAGCTTAAATGAGGTGGTCCAAAAAGTGCTTTGGTTACTGTGTAAGATCTATCTAAAGCATCAACCAATGCAATTTCTGGCTAATTCACTTGGGTTGGTATTGACGTGTTTATTTAAGTTGGTATGTACATGATTACTCTTTTTTTGTGTACTCTATACAATATGACTGTTTGGTCCGTGTAGTCAAAGTTAGGGTTCCTTTATAGAAATTTTTTATCTTTTCATAAATTGTGCCCTTCCAACTACGTAAAAAATCATGACCTAAGGGCATGTCTGGCAACTAGGAAATCTGCTTTACTTTATGATATAAATTTCGAGTTCTTTTTCGGTATGATCATTGTTTTTGCCACTCATGAAGACCAAGTTGCTGTGGTGTAATGGTTATCTCGTTAGTCTTACATGCTAAAAGGTCTCCAGTTCGATTCTGGGAAGCAACAATTCACGTCCCTTTTTATGCGTTATTAATTATTTCTAATAATCTCTATATATTAATATAAAATGGAAGTGATGGGAAGTGGTTATGACACCAAATTTCGGTGGATTCCCGATTTTACCCACGTGTTTATTCTTTTATTTAAAAATGTAATTGACCGGACTCGAACCCGTGAGTTAGCTTAAAACTGAAGAGGCCTTACCATTGAACTATAAATAATTTTTTGTTTTATTCTTCCCATTCTATATTAAATCTACGTGTGCACATGCGTCTTGTGTGTTTCCCGCGTCTAATTTATATAATTTGTCAATTTGACCTTCAAATTAGACATTTCTTGTGTACTTCTTGTCATTTATACAACACAAAGATATGGTAAACAGGATTTAGTCTTGGCCATTAAACAAAACTAATTGTTCTAAAATAGCGTTGTAGATGGTTTAATGGTTTTTAATTCCCCACTCAAAATATCTGAAAAGATGTTCAAAACAAGCAAGTGGATCGGCTCAATGTTTCAATTGAACTGACACGGTCGGTGGGCAGATGAACCAAAAAGTGATGGTTTAGTTGTGGACTCTCTGTCGAGCTATGGTGGACCTGAAGAGCACCGACCCGTAATCCTTCCACTGCCGAGAGAGGGAGGTTCTCGCTGCTCTGTGACACCAGCCTGACGCAGTGCCCTCCACTTCAGTAGCCAAGTTGTTCAAGCCTTTGCCTGAGCTACATGGCAAGCTCTCATCTTGGAATGGGCAGGTCAGCAAAGTGCTACTCCGAGCCCAGCCCAACAAATAGAACCAATGTCCCACTACCTTATGGCCCCCACTTGGGTTACAAGCTTGTTATTGCACTCGGCAATGAGGGACAGTAAGGCTGAGATTTATTAAGTAACAATTATTTAGTTTTCTTCTCAGTGTGGGACTCTTGGTTCTATTTAACCAGTATGTGAATTAAGGGACTGCTTGGATGGTTGTAAACACTAAAATGACCACATAAACCTTATTTTTCAAACATGATTGTATGGACATCTCATCAAATGTTTAGGTACACTTCCTTCGCTTTTTTTCCCTCCAAATTTGTATGAATTCAAAACTATTGATGGGAAAAACTAGGTTTAAGGGAGGGGGAGAGACAGATTTTGGCTTTGATATTTGAAATCTAAATATATTTCATTATCGATAGGGGAAGCAGAAATGGAGGGCTGTTGAATGATGTATGAAGTGTACTTGCCTCTTTTTCTTTATACACACACGTATATATAAGTGATACGCTAGTAGGCTTAGTGGTCGACCTTGGGGGGGGGGGGGGGGGGGGAGGGAAGGGAATTGGGTTTGCAAAGATTCAAACTGTGCTGAGGTGGCCATGGGGCCAAGTAAGGATGAGTTTGTTTTTGAAAAGGAACATATCTAATTAGTATTCTCCAAATTGGGTGGACTTCTTAAGTTGCAATGAGGAATGTAGCCAAAAAATGATGACATAGCATAATAGAGTAAGAACTTTTGAATAGACTGATGATTTGATCAGGTAAACTTTTTCTTTCTACCGTCTATGAAGTTTGTGGAGCAAAATAAGGGAAATGGATGATCAGAAGCATCACATCTTCCTCCTGTGGGTT
The DNA here is from genome assembly GCA_021464415.1 of Lonicera japonica. Lineage (NCBI taxonomy): Eukaryota > Viridiplantae > Streptophyta > Magnoliopsida > Dipsacales > Caprifoliaceae > Lonicera > Lonicera japonica. The sequence continues at coordinate 46,251,512 of CM038464.1, forward strand.
CGGGTTTAGGTTGAAAGTTTGGCTTTCAGTCATGTTTGCAACTACATCATCCGAGGACCAAACCTGGCATTTTCTTCAAAGAAAACATCTTTTGGTGTCCTTCTTGAGACAGCTTCTTTAATCCTGAGTAACATTAATTTCAGTGGGATCTGCAGATAGCTCCGCATCTTCTTCGTCAGTAACCATTTCTCCTCCCATTGTCACCTTGGTTGCTCTTACTTTTTTATTACTTCTAGCTAAGTGATCTTCTCCCTTGCTTTTTTATTTTTTTGGACAGTCTCCCTTGCTTAATCTATCAGGATCAAGATTGGAAGGAATCCTTGATATGGCATTCACAATTGCAGAGCTCTCCCGAGTACCATCAGAAGTCATTCCTATTTCTTGTAGAGTAATGATACATGTGGTAACTTAAATGACCAAGTTAATAGTCCAAATAATGTGTCAAAAAAGCACTTTGGTTTACATGATTACTCTTTTTTTATGTACTTTATACATTCAAAGAGTTAGGCTTTCCTTTATAAAATTTGTTATCTTTCTATAAATCGTGCCCTTCCAACTACCTAGAAAATCACGACCTTGGGGGCATGTTTAGCAACTAGGAAATCATGAATTAATTTAAAATATTGTCTTCGAGTTCTTTTGGAATGATTATTAGTTTTACCACTCATCAACACCAAGTTGCTGTGGTGTAGTGGTTATCACCTATGAAGCACGGGTACTTCGTTTTTTTCTGGGTACCCGTTTGGGTACGGCTCGGGTACGGGTACGGGTACGGGTACGGGTGGGACACGGCTTGGGTACGCCACGTGGCGTGTCCAATTAAAATAATATTAAACCGGGTACGGGTACGGCAAAAAAATAGGGTACGGGTAGGGTACGGCTCGGAGGGAAAATTCAAAAATTAAAGGATTGAAGGATTAGGATTGCAAAAATTAAGGGAAAATTCAAAAAATAGATCCGGAGAAGCTAGAGACAATTTCTGATTGAGAAACAAGGAGTAACTAAACTATTTTATTTAAGTTTGTAGTCTTGCACTATTTTTCTTTTTTTTTTTCTTTTGTATTTGGATTGCAGGATTTTATTGACTATTATATATATATCTATTTGATCAATCCTTTCTTTTGTGGATATGACTTATTTATTTTAAGTGATGTTAAATTTTATTTGTTTGTAGTGTTCTTTGGATATGAGTTTACTAATGCTTCGTGTCCCTCGCCGTACCCGTGTCTAAGTTTTTTAAAAATTGTCGTACCCGTACCTCGTACCGGTACCGGGTACGACACCCGTACCCGTGTCCGTGCTTCATAGGACTTATCACGTTAGTCTTACACACTAAAGGTCTCCAATTTGATCCTGGGCAGCAACAATTTGAATTCCTCTTTTCTACACTACCACTACTTCAAAGTTTTTTCCTTTATCGGGACGCACTACTTCATCGTTTCACAAAAGAACCCGATGAATTTTAATCCCCCACTCACAATATCTGAAAGGGTACGCATGTATGTGTGTGTTTTTTCATGTTTTAAACACAAAATAATATAATAAAATGCAAAATTGAGCATATATGATACGTCACACAAATAATCCCAAACTTAATAACAATTAGGCTTAATTGTATAGAAGAAAAGAGAGTAATCTATATACATAATCATTCCACTAACATAAATTAAACCCAAACTCATGCACTTCAAGAGAGAGAAGAACAAAAAAACCTTGATTTTTAACTTGGCTAGCCTTAGGAACGTTCTGCATTTCATATATATATATGTGTGTGTGTCTTTGTAGATATGTATATTTATATATATGTGTGCATTTTTGTGTACATATATGTACTTATTTTGGGGAACCATATACATTTTCATTAATTTTTCATACCACCATTTAATTAATGGTGCCTTCGAGAAAAAAACAAACCCATTTTAAAAGGGGTGGTACCCATGAGTTAATATTGTGGTGCCCTTAGAATCACCCTATCTGAAAAGATGTGTCCAAAACAGATGGATCGAAAAAGTGATGGTTCAGTTGTGGACTATCCCTTGGGCTATGGTGGACCTGAAGAGCACCAACCCGAGAGAGGGTGGTTCTCGCTGCTCTGCGACGCCAGCCTAACGTAGTGCCCTCCTCTTCAGTAGCCAAGTAGTCTAAGCCTTCGCCTGAGCTACATGGTTAGCTCTCAGCTTGGAACGGGCAGGTCAGCAAAGAGCTGCTCCAAGCCCAGCCCCAACAAATAGAACCTCTGTCCCCGACTTGGGTTACAAGCACTTGTTAATGCGCTCAGCAATGATAGATGCTAAGGCTGAAATTTATTAAGTGACAATTATTTGGTTTTCTTGTCAATGTAGGACTCTTGGTGGATTAAGGGACTTTTTTGGATAGTTGTGAACACTTTTTGACCACATAAATCATATTTTTCATACAAGATTGTATGGACTTCTAATTAACTGTTTGGTGTACTTCCTTTGCTTCTTTTATTTTCCCTTCAAATTTGTATGAAATCAAAAGTATTGAAGGAAGAAACTTGGTTTAAGGGCCAGGCAGAGAGAGAGTGAGAGAGAGAGAGAGAGAGTGGCTTTGATATTTGAAATCTAAAAATATTTCAGGGTCGATAGTGGATACATAAATGCAAAATTGAAGGCTACTGAATGATGTATGAAGTCCACTTGCCTCTTTTTCTTTATATATATACATGCAAGAGATACACCAGTAGGCTTAGTGGTTGGCAAAGGGAATTGTGGTTGCAAAGATTCAAACTGTGGTGAGGTGGCCATGAGGCCAGAAGGATGAATTTGTCCTTGAAAAAGGAACATATCCAAGTAGTCTTCTCCAAATTGGGAGGACTTCTTAAGTTGCAATGAGGGATGGAGCCGAAAAAAATGATGCCAGAGCATAATAGAGTATGAACTCTTGAATAGAATGACAAGAATAAAAGCACAAAACCAATTGGTATTATTTTTGTTTCACATAAATTTACCCTGCCCGTCTACATTACAAGGGAGTTTAGTGTGATACCAAGCTTGTCTCATTTTCTCTTTACATTTAAAGGTATCTCACATCTGCACACCTTAAGGTAAAATTGTTCACTTTACTGCCTTTTCCAATTTCAAACAAGAACGGGCAAGTTTTGGATTTTTAATTTTTTTTAATTGCAAACAGAACACAGAGTTCCTGACTTATTTTCCTCTTCCTTTTCTGTTAAATCTTTGGATCAATACCATTTTGGCTAATTGTTTGTCACTAATTGGCTAAATGAATGCTCTTACAGGGTGAAAAGGATGACAAAATTATTGCAGTGTGTGCTGATGACCCCGAATTCCGTCACTACACAGACCTCAAGGAACTTCCTCCTCACCGTCTTGCTGAAATCCGTCGCTTCTTTGAGGACTGTATCCATTAATTACTGTTTGATTTTAGTTGACTCCCATCTGATTGAGAAAGCTATCGCTACATACTTTATGCATTTTCAAGGGGAAATCATTTTATCTATGATGCTCAATGATCTATTAGAAGAAAAGGATAAGGTGCTTTCTGTGTGTTAGTACTCCCTATGTTCCAAATTAAGGGTCAGCCATTCGAATGTCAAACTTTTCAAGCCAGCACAAAGTGTGTATTTAATTGCAAAGGATAAAGAAATAATTGGTTTCCTTTAAATTGTGTTAACTATAACTTGATTTTCTTGAAGGGGTTTTGTTTGCGTAATTTTCCAGCTAGACATACATTGGCCTGTCAAACACCATAAAGCCTGGAAAATTTTGCCATCATTTTCTTTGGAAAATAATTCCTCTCAAACTCAGCCCCAATCCTAATGTAATCACTAGCCAAGATAACTTAAACTATTATGAAATTTGGTAAATTAATTCTCAAAATGTGGCTCATAGTTTGGGACAAAGGGAGTAATTTCAGAGAAAAATAAACGAACTGTTGAATCATCATACATATCTGGCTACATTGACCTGCTTTCTTGCACTGTGTATCCTTAGCTTCTGCACGAATGTGACAGACAAAAAGAATGAGAACAAATCAGTTGCGGTGAATGACTTTCTTCCTGCTGATGACGCTATTGATGCTATCAAGTACTCCATGTGAGTAAAATCTTAAACTCGCCCGGGAAAGAAAGAACAAAATTTCCCCGGTCCTTTGTTTTGAGGAATATTGTAAATTATGCCCCCATATTTTATCAATTCCTGATAGTAATCTCCGTTGTATGAATGTTTATCGTTGCAGGGATCTGTATGCATCTTACATTGTGGAAAGCTTGAGGCAGTGATGTACTTGAAGACTTGACTGTCGCTATATTATAGGATATTATATTAGTTATATTGCACTATAAAGGTTTTGATAGACTTCTTGCAGCATGCCTGTCTAATAATTTTGATGCTTATACACTCAATTGGTGACAGCATCTAATGTGGAACTTTTGATCTCTTGCGCTTTAATCTGAATAAAGTTCTATAGTTACTGTCCTTGAGCCCACTTTTCTTTTAGTGATATTCGCTGTCTCGGTTCACTACTGTCTTGGTTTTGAACCTGCATCTCTGCAACAGGGGTGCAATTGCCATTGAGCCTGAAGCTCGTGCGTTATGATTGATTTTAGTTTTTTGATGTTGGTGATGTATTGTTATTATTAGTTGTGTTCCAAAAGGCGGCGCTAGGCGGTTTCCAAACATTCCGATTAGTACCTAGGCGGGTGTCCAGGCGCTAGAATGAATTAGGCGGATTTAAGCATGCGCCTAATCGGACTAGGCGGGTCTACAGGGGGCTGGGCGGGAGCTAAGAAGGATAAACTGGATTTTTATCTTCTTCCAACCCCCCTCTCCTTTTAAGGATCTGCCTGCTTTTCTTTTAGTTAAAAAATTACCATTTAAGAATACAGATACAACCTGTTAGCTATCGTAAGCAAGCTCATCTTCCATTCCTCCAATTGAAACCAAACCTTAATCAACAACTGTTATAGGACATGGAAGAAGAGCTCGCTTTGCCTAATTACAAATTTACCATTTTACCTTTCTTTCCTATCTTGTACTTTCTTCTTATTTTTCTTTTATTGCCTTTTCTTTTTACTAGGTTTTTTTTATTGTTTAAATTGATAATTTCACATGCATGTGTTCATATGTTTAATTTTGTTTTGGACAATAGACTTAATGATTATAATTCATTTGTTTTCGTGTTATACAAGTATTATATATATTTATATTTAAAAATATTAAAAAAATATCTACTTAGGCGTTCTGACCGTCTTAGATCGCCTAAGTAGAAAATTGCTAAGGGTGCGTTTGATTGTAAGTATGGAATTTACATGGAAAGAAAATAAGTTCCAGGTAATTGAATTGCCTAGAATTGAGTTGCATGGAAAATGTAATTAAATGTGTTTGATTGCCTTAATTTTCTACCCGGAAAATATTGGTTGTATTGTGGCATTTTTAATGTAAAAAAAATTATGGGTATTTTTTTTTACATAATTTTATAGTCATGATGGATCTTGTTTAATTGATCTTGATGAGTAGATTTTAAATATAAAATTTTTATTAAATTTTGAATTTTGTAGTTTAAGTTATAGCATTTTTAGTGTAGAAAATGAGTAAAATGTTGTCTCGAAAACCGTGCAATTGCCTGGAAAATAAAACTAGCCCCCCCAAAGAAAATATTTTCCTTGTTTACAAGGAAAATGTAAGTGTGTGAGCCAAAAGTGGCAATTGAATTGCCTGGAAAAAAAAGCCAATCAAACACCTTAAGTTGTCAAATCAAGTAGAAAATGGGTATTTTCCATAGAAAATACTCCCAATCAAACACACCCTAATTGAAAAGAGATGAAACTTTACCTCGATTTGATCCATAATCCAAGTTTGAAACCCAATGTTTGTTGCTTCTTATCTATTATTTCTTTTGTATGTCATTTGCAGTTGCCTTTATTACTTTGGAGAATAATGAAAAGAATTATAGCTAATGGGATAATATAATCAAAATGAGAATCTACAAGTGCTTATCCGTGTTACTTACCGAAGATTGTTGAATACGGAATGTTAATTTTTTGTACTACGGAATGTTAATGGGTCATTTGGATTTGGATTTTTTCTTTTTCTTTTTTTTTGGATTTTGAATTTTTGGTTCCCATTTTTGACATTTCTGTCAGTTGGCCGTCAAATGTGCATGTAACATACCCTCAGTTCTATATGACAGGGAACTAGACCACTAGACCAAATCACTTGAGTTTTTTAACTAACGGTAGAGTAAATGTCAAAAAATAATATGGAAAAATGACATACGAAAAAAAATCATTTTTTCCCATCAGTCTCTTAGTTTTGTGAACTAAACCAGTTCAATTCAATTTTATTTTTAATATATTAAATCTCATTTTTTGTCTTTTGTGCAATCCCAATTTAAAAAATTATATTATATTGAACGGTCAAGCATGCGAAATGTGTGTACATGCATTCTTTTTAGGCATGTGAACATCTAAACTAAATTAGAAAATATGTAATGAATGGTAAATATCTTCTTCTTTTCTTTTTCTTTTTTGAACTTAACTTTGCAAGTTCAAGTTTTATTAAACACATTTTAATTTCTTGAAAAAATTAACATGGGACAAAATTGAAAACACAAATTTGGAGACAAAACCATCGAAGCAACCTTCTGGTTTATAATAACTAAAGAGTGGAATTGAGATATTGCCCAAATAAACACAAGATTGTACAAACGCATAGTTTTGGACCAATAATAACATTTTTACGTAGGAATGCTTAACGGAGATATCCTATCAAATATAAATGGTGTTATACTGTTATATATTCTCAATACGCTTCAGTCGAGAGTGTCAATTCCACATTAAAGTAATTGCCGATAAATTCTGAATTTTTCAACTCCCAAAAAAATAAAAGCATTGTCATGCTAGCCAAAACTAAAATAAATATGGAACGCTTTAACAAGGTGGGTGCTATTTGCACTCCACAAAATATTTGGTAACACTCTATTTTTCATTCACCTGATGACAAGTGCACTTACTTGCCCGATGATAAGCGAGTAAGTACATGTTACTCGCTTGATAACAAGCGAGTAAAAACTTTAATACCTTACTCGCTTGTCATCGAGTAAGTAATGTGCACTTACTCGCTTGTCATCGACTGTGACGTGAACCCGGATCGTCTTTCCTAGTCAGGCTAATGGATCCGCAAACGCAAGAACCTTGGAATCACACGAATATGATGGAGGTGGAACCTCGACCCAATCCCTAGAACGAGAATGAACCTTGGTATAGTCGAAGACAAATAATCAATCGGTAGAGAATTGATTGATAAGTCAAGAACAATACGAATAGATCAATTCGTAATCATTCAACAAGTTATTAAGAACTCAAAAGTGAAAACACTCTAATTTTATTAATGATAAATTCTTGATTAATAAAACAATAATGTGCATTCTTTAAATAGGAGTAAACAAGCCTAAGAATCCTAATTTAAAAAGGAAACTATTTCCTACTTAAAAAATAAAAATAGTAACACCTAGAATATTCCTAATGCAATAAGAAAATTAATAATAAAAATAATATGGACACTTATTCAAAAAGGAAACTACTAATCTAATTCCTAATTAAATAATGAAATAATAATAATTCTAATAATTAAAACTACTTAAAATAATAATTGACTCCGCGCGCTCCATGACTTGCGTGTTTGACTATGCTTAAATTCTCTAACTGCGCGCATACCAGTATGCTCCAAGGTCATTCAATACCAATACGGACCCGACCAATCAATGCTTTAATCATGTCCGTGCTTGTGGTAGCCTGGATTACATCATTCCCCTCTTCTTCAAGAAGATTCGTCCTCGAATATGGCCTACCCATTTTCCGATTAAACCAGTCTTTAACCACTTCGACATTTGGACGCATCTTTGGAACTTGGAATCTCCCATGCCAATAAAATAAGTATTTTGAATACGTCTCATTCCTCTGTCGGAACTTATCATGAGATAATTTTGTTCTTCCTTTCCATGAAAACAAATATTTCGAATATCTTCGACGCTTGATTCTCCTTGCAAAGCAAAACTCCTCGAAATCCAAACCATATTGCAATGCGATCCTCCGCAGCTTGTTGAAGAAATCTAACAGCATAAAGTTTGGATGGACATCAAAGCGATCCACTCCAATGAAATCAATATGCTCAACATTGTCAATCTTTAACTCAGCTTGAACATCATTTTCTTCATCGGTAGAAATATTATCCAAATCAGCAACGTTAGTTGAAGTCTCTTGCTCATTGACTTGCCCCTCAATTAAAATCAATTGCCCTTCCTCGATGCAGTTCTCACCCATATCCACACCTATAACTGGAAGTGCTTGCACTTGTGTTTCTTCAACTTGCTCGTCTTGCATGCTTGGAATTACACCTTCAACCCACAACTCGCTTTCTTTAACCGTCACTTCAATTTCTTCGATCTCATTGGTTTCGACTTATTCTCCGATAGTGGTGTAGATATGGTTGCCTTTTCCTCATCTTTACAATGATTTGATTCACAAGATGATGTATTCGGACTTAGCTCTTTGCTGCCTCTCATATGGAATTCAAAATAAGCCTCCATCATCTTCCCCAATTTATGCCATTCTTTGGGAGCATTCAAAGGAGTATTCTTTTTGATACTACCCACATTATTGTCTCGAATCCAACTTTCTCCAACCTCACCATTATGTCTTCTATTAGTAACAACCGAATCCCATTCATTTTTAAATTTAATTTTACGAGGCTGACTTTTCAGTTTCTCTTTAGGAGCTTTATTCAATCGCATGTGCCGTTCAATCTCTATTTGTGTTAATTGCGCACTATCGCGTTTAATCTCCCCTTGAAGATACCTTTCTCCATGTTCAAAGTTTAGACAAGACATACTTTCTGCAAAACAAAAATTAGTGCAATAAAGAAATCCTCACCATACTCCCTTTTGTGGATGTCACTCTGATTTTTTTTTTCACTCGTGTTTGTCACTCAAAATATTGATATACTCACAATTTTTTCTTTGGAACTCCAAAACAAGTTGAATAATATAAATATCACAAGTCCTCAACAACCAATAGTATACCCAACAAATTAGATTTAGATGCGTTCAACAATGTAATACCACGGACTAAAGAAGCCAAATTCTAGCAATATTAATGAGCCAAACGAATTTCTAGAATTGCTAGAGTATACAAAGCAGAGTTTTAAACAAATAAAACCCAATGAATTTTAAACCCTAACGAGTATAGCCGCAATCAAATTTTTCTTAGGGTTTTCTAGATTTTTCCCAAGCAAACGGAATTTATATGGACTAAAATCACAAAATTAAAACCCAACAAGGAGACAAGGAGTATCAATGAATAGTTTAGGGTTTTTGAAATATTTAAACATCCACAATTAAAACTTTAATGCAAAAATATTCACAAACAAACCCTAACAATAATCAAAATTCGATTCTAGGGTTCTTCCAACAAAGAAAATATAAAAAAAGTTTTTTTTTTTTGTTTTTTTTAGAAAAAAATTGTTCACGCGTACTGTTCATTGACACTGTTCATGATTACTGTTCATCGGGTACTGTTCACGGCATTGTTCATGCGATATTTTTTTTTCCAGAATCTATAAACCCTAACACAATTTTAAATAAGATTAACAACAATAAAGATATAGGGTTTCAAGAAACTACTACGAAATTGAAAGAATAAGAAACTAAGATAGAAAAACCTGGATAGAAAAGTCCCTCTGATACCAATGACGCGAACCCATATTGTCTTTTCTAGCCAAGCTAATGGATCTGCAACCCTAAATGTTTGAAGACACAAGAAACTTGGAATCACGCGAAGTTGATGGAAGGTGGAAACCTCAACCCAACGTTTAAAGAAGCGCGAACCTTGGTATAATGAATAACGCCACAATCTAGTGTGGTTGCTAGATTGATAAGTCAAGAACAATTGAATTAATTATGTTGACCTTAAAGTCAATTAATCTTATTTTGATAATTACAATAAGTTAATATTGTATTATTTAACTCGGTTGTTCTTTGATAATAGCCACTTTAACCGAAATATCTTCCAACCAAGTGTAACCTCAAACCGAAGCGATCATATTATCACACAAGCTCTACAAGTGCCACTATTCACAAAAAATCAACTTTAGAGATTCATAAATGCTATACAAAGTCAAGAATGATCTCAATATGCTCTACAAGCTATCAAGAACAAGAAAGTATCAAGAACTTAAATCAAGTAAAGATACGCTCAAGAAAATCAAGCATCACGAAGACTCGAAGCTTTTATAATTTAAGTGAGTGCTTAGATTTTATGTAAAAGATATCATTGATCATTTAAATAGCTCATACTATGATTTAACCTTGTCAAGATTGATCAAAACTAGTTTTTAATTTGAAAACGATTTTTACCGAAAACTAGGTTTCTTGGAAAATTCTCTATAAATTCATTTGAATGAATTTTGTTACAAAAAATTATTTTAGAAGTCTTAGAAAACTATTTTTGACATTCTCCAAGCATTAAAATCAATTTCGGAGTCAAAATGCAAAAGTCGAAAAACGCACCAAACCTCCCCACTCCAGAAGCATGTAGTCGACTACATGGTTAATGGAGTAGTCGACTACATGGTCCTTGAGGGAGTCGATTACATGAGAAAAACTAGCCGTTGAAACTTTTTCTAAAGTGCACTTTTGACCCATTAATTTATGTTTTTTACCCCAAACGGCTATAAACTTTTGTCACCTACATATATGAGTTCTAAGACTCATTGTTACTCACTTGAATGATAATACAATCCCTTATTTCATATATTCACATTATTCAAGTTTGAAAGCTAAGTTATTGATCAATCTTCTCTTCTTTGAGCTTATTTTCATTGATCAATTTTGATATCTCTTAGTGTGAGCTTCATTTGTATTTGATATACACGAGAGCTATTGTACATTGGTGTTTATCACCAAAACTTGTTCAAATCATTTTTGTGAGAGGTGTATCTCATATAATTAGCAAGAGAGAATTCTTGTGAAAGTATTGAAGGTGTTTTCAATACTTATAAGAGTGTGTGAGAAGAATACACTTGTAGTGGTTTGGTCTTCACCCGGAAGGAGATCGGTTATAGTGGAAATTCTCAGGAAACTAACCGAGTGCGGACTAGGGGGAATAAGCCGAACCGTGTGGACAAAAAATCTTCGACTTTGATCGGTTCTATCTTTCTATCTCTTGCTTTATTATATTGTGTTATTTGCTCTTTGTGCTTGGAATTATCTTTGTTATTGATTGCTTGATATATATATATATATATATAGACATAATATTTTTAAATTGTTTTTAAAAATACAATTAAGTTTCAAAAACCCTATTCACCCCCCCCCCCTCTAGGGTATTTTTCGACCTACAAATTCAATTCAACACATTTAACATACTCTTAGAGAATACAAAGAGAAAACTCTCAATTTAATTATTCATCAAAACTCTTTATAATAATAAAATAATAATGTGCCTTCTTTAAATAGGAATAAACAAACCTAAGAATCCTAATTTAAAAAGGAAACTATTTCCTACTTAAAAAAGAAAAATAATAACACCTAGAATATTCCTAATACAATAAAAAAATTAATAATAAAAATAATATGGACACTTATTCAAAAAGAAAACTATTAATCTAATTCCTAATTGAATAATGAAATAATAATAATTCTAATAATTAAAATTATTTAAAATAATAATTGACTTCGCGCGCTCCATGACTTGCGTGTTTGACTATGCTTAAATCCTCTAGCTGCGCGCATACCAGTATGCTCCAAGGTCATCCAATACCAATATGGACCCGACCAATCAATGCTTTAATCATGTTCGTGCTTGTGGTAGCCTGGATCACATCAGAATGAGTAACATATACTTAGTCACTTGTAGTCAGACGAATGAAACATGGAATAAAACTAAATATTTGATGGTGTACAAATAACACCTTTAACAAACTATATTACAAATGACATTTGGCCTGCAAGCTAGCCAAAAGTTTCTAGCTATTAATACTATAGCTAAGATATTAACGAAAACATGTTTTCCCCCTTCGCCCCGACTTCCCCTTCAATCATCAGAATTTCCAAAAGAGACATTTCCACATAAAGTCATATCTATATTTAGTTCAACGCCATGCGCGCTAGTAGTTTAATATGGTTATAAAGTAAAGTCTTTAATTGATTCATTTTTAATATGAAATATTTTGGTTAAAGCAAAATATATGAACAAATTCTTAAAAGGATAAATCATGACGTAAAAAACTAGAGGTTTTTTTTCTTCTTCTTTTTTATAGAAAACAAAGAGACCTCGATCACGACATAGTATTTGAAATCAATCAAATTGGCTATTCTAGAAATAAGGAATTTAGAAAGGCTTAAAAGAGTTATGTAATCATGTATTCTCTTTTAGAATTTACAATTTTAGAATAAAAAAATACAATCATACAACTAATTGCGTTAAATCATCACATAATTAGAATCATTCCAAGACCTTAAAAGCTTCTTGAAAGAGTTAACAAGATTTTAGGAAAAAAGAATACATGGCATATATGTAATATATATACATATTTTTTGAAGCAGGATATGTTATATATTAGACTTTAGTAACTATTATTTATATTTATGAAACTTTAGCAACAATGGTATAATTGGAAAAAAAATACCTACATAAAGGATTAATTAATGAAAGTTAAAATTGTTGGTCTGAAATCAACCCTAAAGGGGGGGTTTGAATAGGGTTTATCGAAATAAATTCGGAATTAAGAAATAATTTTAAATAAATATGACTAATTAAAATATTGATAAGAATAATCAAGAAAAGAGTAAATCAAAATTAACCAATCACAATAAATGATAGATAGAGTATAGAAAGATGAAATTGTAAGCCTAAGACTTTTTTTTCACGCGGTTCGGTTTGTTAGACCATGCGTCCACGCCCGAGTAGTGCCCCCGAGAATCTTTACTATTAATCTTCTTCGGATGAAGATCAACCTCAATACAAATGTTATTATACACACAATACTCATAATATAGCTATCATCACTACATTTCGTACAGGATATACTCTCTTACTTTACAAAAAGACACACTCTCTTTAGAAATAAAGAATGATTTGTTTGTGGTGATACACACCAATACAATAACTCTCAAGTGTTTATAAGATATCAAATAAAGCTCACACTAGAAGTTATTAAGTTTGATCAAGAATAATAGCTCAAGAAAGAATGATTTGATTAAGTGAAAATTTGAATGTTTTCAAATAAGTTTCTCTAAGTAAAATAAATGATTTTAGCCAATAGATGATATTCAAAGCTTGCTAGAGAGATTCAAATATGTTTTTGAAGTCCTATATATAGTTCAAGAAGCAATATGGCCGTTTGAGTTGGTTAGATGTGGTTATAGGCCAAAACTAGGCTTGTAAGAAATCTTCAACGGCTATATTTTCAGAGAGTAGTCGACTCCCTCAAGTTCCAAGTAGTCGACTACATGCTTTTGCCATGTGTTCGTGTTTTGCACTTTTTCAACTTTTGTAAATTAGCTCCAAAATTGATTCTAATGCTTGGGTTTGTATTGATTCTAAGACTCCCAAATTTGTTTTTAAGTCAAAATTCATTCATATGAATTTATTATGGATTTTTCAAGATTACTAGTTTTCGATAAAGAACTTTTCCAAAGATGATTTTGTAAAAACTAGTTTTGAGCAATCTTATCATGATTAAATCATTTGATTAAGCTATATAAAATGATTAAAGACAAACTTTTACACAAATTCTAAGCACTCACTCAATTTACGGATTTTTGAGTCTTCAAATTCTTGATTTCTTTCTTCGTTTTTTCATTTGTTCTTATGATCTTGATCTTCTCTTGACTGTGGATTTTTGTTGATCATAGAAGTCATGTGAGGAATTTGCTTGTGAGTTGTGTGCTTATGGTAAGAGTTGATATTGATACGAATTGCCAGTTTCGGTTCAATGTTCGTCATGATCGATAGTATTTGATTTTAATGCTATGGCTATAATCATTTAGAGCAAACAAGTTAAATAACACAAGATTAACTTATTGTTATTATCAAAACAAGATTAATGGCCTTTTAGGTTGACAAAAATTTAATTAATGGAAGTTAAAATATGATAGCTAAAGACTAATTTAAAATTAAAAATGACCAAAAAATTTTTTGGCCAGCGATGTGCTCTCCGACAAACAAAAATTAGTTGAAATGCGTGAAAGTTGAATTAAACACTCTATGACTTTTAAAAAAAATAAAAAAGATGACCAAAATTTAAAAACCCCTTTGTATAATGTTTGAGAGGTAGGAATCATTTAACCATGGTTTGTATAATTGATAAGATCAAGTTGTGGTAAAAAAATAATATGCCTTATAAGTGGGGAAGTTTTCTTATATTGTAAAGTGAATTTGGCAGGAAGAGTTTTTGTCTTAGGGTAATATTTTTATACCAGAAATTAGTCATGCTCAATACAAGAAACGGGTGTGAGCCTGGGGATATAATATAAAAAAGAAAAACAGTTACAATCCTCTCCTTCCATCAGATAAAACCCTCTCCTTTATAATATTAATATTATATTAATTTAAAATTCTTGATAATTTTTTACCCTGATAGTAGTATATATATATAAGTCCAACCCTCATTTTCGTTCATCTCTACTGAAACCCTTGTTCTAATCGCAAATGGCGGCTAACAAACGTGTCGTCCTTTGTGTCAATTGCCCCAAATGAGCCAAACCTGTGACAACACTCCTTCGTCATACTAGGTTAAGGCACCCCAACAAGTTCAATAAAAAGATCATCTGCGAGAGACTCTGTCATACTAGGTTAAGGCACCCGTTCAATAAAAAGTTCATCTGCAAAAGGCACCCCAACAAGTTCAATAAAGAGTTAATCTATGAGCAAATGGTGGCTAATAAACGCACCATTGTGTCAATTGCTCAAAGGAGCCAAACCTTTTACTACCCCCGTCGCGTCAATTTCCCCAAAGGAGCCAAACTTCAGCACTCATTCGTCATGCTAAATTAAGGCACCCCAACAAGTTCAATAAAATTGCGGTAACATGTTCCCGTGAAAGCAAGAGAAGATGATACACATTGTGCTCATCATGCTCATGCTCCTTATTGTCACGAGTTAGACTTTTTCTAAACCTCTTCTAGACCTCGTGCTCAGAGTTAGACTTAGATTTTTTCTAGACCTCGTGCTCGGAATTACAAAAGTAAAATAACTTTTATTGCACTTTTGAGAAAGCTTACAATTATTCGATATTTTGGTACAAATGAGGGCTTCAACTATTTATAGGTTCTCCACCTCCTTAATGGATGGTGGAGATCTAACATAATCGACGATCCGAATATTCTAGGATTCTCATACAATTCTATACAATTACATATAATTTTGGAATATTCTTCTAAGTGCAAACTCCTATAAGCCTTCAAGTTGGTGTGACATGACATCATCCCCCACCTAAGTTTGTTGTGCCCGCCGACACTCGCGCACATAGTAACTATACTGTCCCTAACTTAAACGCCTTTGGGCCACATGTGTGGAGTTTTTTTAACTTAAAAGGCCTCGTTACTATGTGGAGACTCTCCCCCATTTATATACCTATGTTGAGTTCTACAATTTTTCTATGTGGGATCAATGGTTTGAACCAACCATTCTCAACAAAGTTCACAGTGCCCGCGTTGCACTTTCCTCCTTGAACCTTTGAATGTGATCTACAAACTGCCAAAGTGCATTTTGGTGCTCCCAGCTTGCTTCACTATCGGGGAGGTTCTTCCATTTGACACGGTACTCGGTGTATTTAGGAACGCCCTTTTGTCAAATGAGTTGACCAGCCAAGATGCAGCTAATATTCTTGTCAAATAATGTGACGACAATAGTGTGCGCATATTTTGAGATTCCCTTATTCGGGTCTTCTGTGTTTATGTGGTACGGCTTTAGGAAACTAATGTGGAAAACGGGATGAATCTTTGACTTATGCAGTTATTGGATTTGGTAGGACACCTTGCCTACTTGTTCACGATAGAGAATGGTCCCGTAGCGCCTCAGCAAGCCTTTATGCACCTTCTTTAATGACTTGAATTGTTGAGGAAGAAATTTCACGGTTACCATGTTTCATTCGTACTCCATATGGCATCTCTTATTATCAGTCTACTTCTTCATTCTTTTGGATGCCTTGTTCAAGTACACATGTGCCATCTCGGCTAGTTCATGCCATGCCTTAGCAATTTTGTAGGCTGCTAAACTTTTTCCATCATAGTTTGAGGCTAAGGCATTAAGTATCATGGGTTGTCTAACGGTCACAATTTCAAACGGGCTTTGGTTTGTAGCTTTGCTCATTCGTAAGTTGTATAAGAATTATGCCAAATCTAGGAGCTATACTTAATTATGTTGATTGGCATTCATGTCGTGCTGCAAGTAGAACTCCAATAAAGCGTTTACCCTTTTTGTTTGCCCGTTCATTTGTGGGTGGAAGCCGGTGGAGAACTTAAGATCGGACCCATTAATCTAAAGAGCTCCGTCCAAAATGAGTTGTTTTTATTTGTTTGGTTACACCAAATTGGAGTTCATTTTTATATTAAATAGAAGACAACTAAATAAATTTGGTTAAAATCAACATTTATATACAAGTTCCCTGTTGATGAGATTTTATTTAAAATATTTTTCTTTATTCTTTTTCTTAAATAAAGGTAAAAATGGTCAAGTTTTATATCTTCAGATAAAGTCGAATAAAAAGTATATAATTAAAGGTTGATTTAAGGGGGGGGGGGGGAACTACTTAGTATAATTAGCATATTGTTTTTAGTGTTAATATTTATTGTTAAGAGAACATGACTTATCTTACACCAATAATTAATATGGGAACAAAAACTACTTCATATTAAGAAATTTCACTCGATAAAGTTTTAATGAAATTTATTACAATAGTGTCTCTATTTTTTATTTTTATTTTTAGGTATTGATGTCATAATATGACTAATTATAATAATAGAAAATAATTATAAAGGACAAAGATGGGCATGCACTTAGAATAAAGAACATTTTTTTTCTTATTAGTTCGGATGACAAATTTTTGGTTAAAGGACCAACTTTTTAATGAAGGATTAAATATTAATTATTTTATTATTTTAATTAATCAAATTGAATTCCAATATTACACTTCTTAAAGATAAATATAATTAAATCCAGAATTAAACCAATGAAAATAAATTCAAACAAATTAAAATAAATATCATAACAAAATCAATCAAAAAGATAAACATAAAAATTATTCAATCAAAAAGATAAACAAATTAAAATACATATCACAACAAAATCTATCTTCTTTGTTGTCTTCACTACAAGTTCTTCCCCAAGTAACTGCACTTTACATCAGAAAGCTACTTCTTTAGCCTTGCCTCAACCTCAACCTCAGCCTCACTTTCTAAGGTTCCACTTAAGTTTCGTTGCTTTGTTAAATTTGTGACATTCCATAATTATGGGATGTACACAAGATAACTAATAACACCTAATAATAACAATATATTAATTCCAACAATTATTGATGCTACTTGATTTGGAACTATTTTCCCCATCTTTTATGATTTACTATTTGATTTGTAACTGTGTTGGATTATCTTGTTTGCTTAAGAGTGTAGGTCGGAAAAATACCCTAGATGGGGGTGAATAGGGTTTTTAAAACTAAGTCGTATTTTGAAATCGTTTTAAAAAATTATTTAATATCTATATCAAGCAAAACACTTAAGTAATTCCAAGCACAAAGAAAATATAGCAATTTATAATAGAGCTGGAGATAGAAAGATTAAATCAATAGAAGTCGAAGACTTTTTGTCCACACGGTTCGGCTTATTTGCCCCTACTTCCGCGCTCGAATAGTTCTCCAAGAATTTTCACTAATACCAATCTTCTTCCGGGTGAAAATCAAACCTCTAAAAGTGTTCACACTTTACAAATGTTGATATCTCACAACACTCAACACAAGAACAACCTCTTACTTCTCTAAGAGATAAACCTCTCTTAATATTTAAAAAATAAGTTTTTGGTGACAATACCAAAGTACAATAACACTCAAGTGTATGAAGATTACAAATTAAGCTCACACTAGAGGTTGTCAAGTTTGATCAAGAATGATAGCTCAAGAAATAATGATTTGATCAACTGAAGATTTTGGATATTTTCAAATAATACTCTCCAATATGATTTTTGCCAATAGATGATGTTAAAAGCTTGTAAGAGTGCCCAAAAAGTGTTTTAGAAGTCCTATATATAGTTTGGGAAACAATATGGTCATATGGGGTGGTTGAAGGTGGTTAGAGCACAAAACTAGTCTTGCAAGAAATCTCTAACGACTATATTTTCTCAAGGTAGTCGACTCCCCCAGTGACCTTGTAGTCGACTCCCAGCATTGTAACGTAGTCGACTACATTGCTCTGGTGTGTGGAGGTTTTTTGCAATTTTTCAACTTTTGTAATTTGACTCTAAAATTGATTCCAAAGCTTCGAAAATGTTCCAAATAAGTTTCTAAGACTTCGAATTTTGTTTTTGTATCAAAATTCATTCATATGAATTTATAATGAATTTTTCAAGATGACTAGTTTTCGGTAAAAGGCTTTTTCAAAGTGAAAACTAGTTACAATCAATCTTAACATGGTTAAATCATTTTAAGAGCTATATAATTAATCAATGATAAATTTTACAAAAAATCTAAACACTCACTAAATTTGCTAATAATACGAGTCTTCGAAATACTTGATTTGCTTGTACGTTTCTTAACTTGTTTGATGACTTGATCTTCTCTTGATGTGGATATTTGTATTGCACATTAGAGGATAATTGAGCGAATTGCTTATGAGTTGGAGCACATGGCGAGTGTTGAGCTTGAAGAAGAAGTGTTGCATTTGGTTCGATGTAAATCTTGATCGGTGAAAATAGTGTTAAATACTAGAGCTAACATCATTTGAACAAACATGTTAAATAACACTTTATTAACTTATTGTTATTATCAAAATAAGATTAATGACCTTTAAGGTCAACAAAGAGTAAATCATAGTTTTTTGTTTCCGAAAAGTATTACTAGTTTTATATATTTAAACAAAATATAACACATTTTTATATATTAAACAGTACATTTTATTTATATATTCTGCATTCACCGTAAGTCTCTCTCCTTTTAAGTGTTTTGTCTTTCTTACACACTTTGTAGTTGATAATCAAACCGGTATATTGATGTTTCTCTTTAACTCTTTGTTTTTTACATAGCTTAGTCCTTACTTTAGACAACTCAGTATTGGACGTTGATCAGGTTGACAATTTCCTAAAGTTCTGCCCAACAAAAGAAGAAATGGAACTTCTCAATATACCTGTTGGAAAATTAAAAAGATACGGCTTAATATGTCTGTCATGAAATTAAAATATAGCTTAATATGTCTACCAAAAAATTAATTATAAGAATGTAATTTAATATGTCTGCTAGTTATTTAAAATAACTATTTTTTATTGTAGAAACTTTTCTAACATATTATTTTGTAGGCATTTTTCTTTCCTTGTTAATTTTGCAGGCATATTAACTTACAAGTATAACATTTTATTTTGTTGGCAATTTTCTAACATATTATTTTATGGGAATATTAATTTGTATGCATTTTTTTATCCTTGTAAATTTTGCAAACATATTAACTAATAATTACAACATTTTATTTTGTAAACATTTTTTAATGACTCAGATAGGTGAAACATTGTATGTTTTAATCATTGATCAGAGCATAAGCATAAGTTTTTAACTTGTTTATTTATTTGGTTGACTTTATTACTTTATATTTCAAAAACTCCACTTTTTTCTTGAATTTTCAAGTTCCCGAGTTTGAAATTTTTTAAATTTGTTTTTCATTTAACTTTTTTGAATTATTCTTACGTTTGGCATCTTTATTTGAATTTTTTTATTATCTGTTTTTGATTTTTTTTTGAATTTATTATTATTGACTTAATTACATAATTAAGTTTATATTTAGTTTTGTGTATTTATCTATAAAAAGGGTAATTTTGAAATTTGATGTAATTAATTGAAATCATTAAATATTTTGTGTTTTGTCCTTAATTAAAAATTTTCCTTTAAATTAATCTCTTTAAAAGAGTGTCATTTATTGGAAAGAGAGTGTAACACTAGTTATTTAAAATAAAAGCCCCTTATAATAAAGATAAAGTTGTAAAATGTTATTTATTTTTGGTGTGCATAGGAAAATACCTTCGCATCTCATACTCGAACTAATAATTTTAAACATAATAAATACAAATCATCACCACTTGACTAAATATTATATTTACTTATTTTGTTTTACGAATTTATACTTAATAATTATTAAATATAATATTGCACACGTACTAAGTATGCGTGTTAAATTACATGAACAAATAAAAAAAAAGTTTTTTTTTTATTTGCCCCCTATTATTAATACTAAATTCAAGATACTCCTTCCATTTCAACAATCATTTGACTTACCTTTAATTTCTAAAGGACTTCTAACTCTGTCCAAATTTTGCCAGGACTATTTTGCCTTTTACTATTTATCATCTTCTTAAACCCTAACCGTCTTTACTTTCTCTCTCTAAATAAAACAATTATATCTCTCTTTCAAAAACTATCATATAAAAATTTCATCAAAGCAGAAAGCTCACACTAACAATAATAGAATCCCCTTTGTACAAATAAATTCATCTTCTTTATTAGATGACTAATCCCTAATTTCCTTTCTTTTTCTCTCTAAATACCAAACCCAACAATTAAACCAAATTTTCGTGGTTTGTAATGTAAAATCAAAAGCCAAATCAAACCCATTTTGATGTGTAAGATATATATATTTGTGTGTGTATAGATGCTCTTATATATTTGTGAGGGATTTTATGGGTTGGATGGAAAAAAATATCATGCTCTGTTTCATGATTGGAGCTGGCACGAAGGATCGGACGGTTGGATTAAGCACCTGGCATTTGTAAGGGCACTTGAACAACCGGTGCCTAGGAAGATGAGAGCGAACCAAAGCTCGACATTGCCATTCTAAACCATTTGGTCGCTTTATCTTTCTATATCCATTGGAGAAGATTTATTTATTACAATAAAGAAGAAGAAGAAGAATGAGGTCGATTCCATAGCAAATAATAATGGCGGCTACAGCTATAGGTGGGTCACTATCTTTTCTTCAAGCGGGGTGCTCATATTCTCAGCATTTCAACCTTCGCCCGAAAGTGGACAGCCACAGCAGTAACAACCACTAATTATTGAGGCAAAAACCCAAACCAGGAGACAAGATAGAACCATTCGCCATGTACAGACCTGGTTTTGATTATGTTTTTGATTTAATGACGGAAAATTGGTTTAATTTATTGGTTTGATATTTAAAGAGATAAAGAAAGAAAATTAGGAGTTAGGGTTCATCTCATGAAAAAGATCAATTTATGTGATCATTCTTAAAAGAGAGAGATAATTATTTTCTTTAGAGAGAGAAAGGAAGGAGGGTTATGATATAAGCAAATGATTAACAGTAAGTAAGTAAGGGGCAAAATGGTCTGGGAATAAAAAGTTTGAACATAATTAAAAATTAGTTAAAAATCATGGATAAATTAAAGGATTACCGGAATGAGAATACCTTGAGTTTAATATTAACAGTAACGGACAAACGAAAATAAACCCCTAAACAATAAAGTTGGAATAATAAAAAAACAGTAAGGGTGCTTTTGATCGTCAGTATGTAATTTATATAGAAAGAAAATAAGTTTCATTCAATTGAATTGCATAGAATTGAGTTACATGAAAAATGTCAATTAAATGTGTTTGATTGTATTAATTTTTTACCCAAAAAATATTGGTTGTATTATGGCATTTTTAATGTAGAAAAAATTATGTGTATTTTTTTTTACATAATTCTATAGTCACGATGGATCTTGTTTGATTGATCTTGATTAGTAGATTTTAAATATAAAATTTTTATTAAATTTTGAATTTTGTATTTTAAGTTATAGCATTTTTAATATAAAAAATAGGTAAAATTGTGTCTCAAAAATGTACAATTGCCTAAAAAATAAATACAAGTCCCTCCCTCCAAAAAAAAATATTTTTCTTGTTTTGATAAAAAATGTAAACATCGGAGCAAAAGTCAGAAAGTATTTTTCCTAAAAAAAATAAAAAGCCAGTCAAACACACCTAACAGTGTCCACTCGCTACAATCCCCTCCCTCTAAAGAAAATATTTTTCTTGTTTTGATGAAAAATATGAGTATAGGAACAAAAGTCGGAAAAATATTTTTTATAAAAAAAATAAAAGTTAAAAAGCCAATCAAACACATCTGTCCACTCGCACAGTACAGTGTTGAATTGAACTCAGTTTCACCCAGTTTCTCTCTGTCTTTGGGGTATCCACACTCCCCTCCTCTTCCCCCAATTTTCTCTCCATTTATATCACACACATAGACTCTCTTCCTCCTTCAAAAATTGGAGCTCGATCGGAACAAATTCCAACGAAGATGGGGACACTGGGAAGAGCAATCTACACCGTAGGATTCTGGATCCGGGAAACAGGCCAAGCCATTGATCGCCTCGGCTGCCGCCTTCAAGGCAACTATTACTTCCATGAACAACGTAATTCACCTCACTTTCTTCGCATCATCCGCATTTATTTATGCCCCTATTACATTCAATTTTTTTTTTCTTATGCTAGTTTTCATCTAATCTAATTGTTGTCTATTTATTAAACGCACTTCTGCTCTACTAGTCGATTTTCTAATACGCGAAACTGAAATCATAAATAAAGATGAATTTTGTGTTTTGATTGATGCTAGTTTTCATCTAATTGTTGTCTAGTAAATGCTCTAGGAAGTTTTTAGGTTATACTAGTGGTGGATTCTATCATACATCAAACTGAAATCATAAATGAAGATGTAATTTAAGGGAATTTTAGGGGAAGGAGAAGATCAAATATTCAAATTTACAGTATATGGAAATAGTAATGAAGGATGTCATAATCTGTGATCAATAGAGAATACCACTCTAGACAGAGCAGGATGGTGAAGCAGAATTCTTATGGTCTACTCCCAATAGTTGAGGCATGTGGAGCGGATAATAGTTTTCAAATTCAGAATTTAAGATTCTTCTGATGTAATTACTTGAAGGGGCTTCAATGGAGCTTCTGTTCTAGGCTTGCTGAAGAATCTAGTCACTGAGTGATCCATAGTGTCTCTTTTGCGACAAAAATCTTAGAGCCCACACATCATGGAGTAAAGATATTTTGGTCATCTGGACGGTTATAATAAATCATAGGAATCTGTTTGTTATAATCTGTTTCACTAAGCACATTGTTTAACTTGTTTGCTCACCATCTAACTTGTTTATCGGTTCATGTTGTATGGATTTTTTTCTCATATGATAAGTTGCAAGAAAAAATGTCTGCATTCTCTGTAAACATATATATATTCTCTATGTGCTGGTTCTCTTCATAGACTCATTTTTCTTGTGTTCTTTGTTGCTGCTATTCTCATTATTGTTTAATGACTTTGTGCCTTACCAATTTAGTCCCCTTGCATTATTAATTGCCATTTCCCTGTGCTTGTATGATGTTGTGTTCCTTAACTTTGATTTAACTTATGTTTGTTCAGTATCAGTTACTTCCAGGTTTTAATACCAATGTCATCATTTAAGTATGTCATCTGTTCCTTTATTTTGATCAGTGTCTAGGCACCGGACACTCATGAACTTGTTTGACAAAGCTCCTGCGGTTGATAAGAATGCATTTGTGGCTCCAAGCGCCTCTATCATCGGGGATGTTCAGGTGGGAACTGGTTCTTCTATTTGGTACGGATGTGTTTTGAGAGGTAAGCTGCACAGCAGATAAGATCTCAATTCTTGAAAATGTTATTTGCTTATAACATGCTGCACATAACGCTCGATCAGTTTGCAATCCAAATCGCGACTTTTCAATTTTTCGTTTATCATATGCTATATTGCAAGTTACAAATTCAGTGAATATAACGTTTCTTTTTATTGAGAAGATTTCTGTCAATAAAATATTGACTGTAACTAATGCATTCAGTGAACATAAAAATGTGGTACAGTTGTAAAACACCAAGGAGATTTTGTGTGTAATGTACAATCTAAACTTGGTGAACTTCGACAAGTATCAAATTTAAATGGCTTGAGGATGCTGTTTAAAACAAGATTGATGCAACTCTGTGATATAATATAGTTTCTCCCCATTGCTTGGGCCTAGTAGAATGATGGGTTGGTGTAATGGGTTGAATTTCTTATGAAAAAGTCTTCTCATCCCCTTCTTTCCCCGAGCTAATGATCCATTTTTTGTTCCATTTTCTCCAAAAATGCAAACCTGTCAAATTGACTAAATAATTTAGCAGTTTTTTATTTTTGGTAAAATTTGAACTTTTATAAATCAACATACTTATACGAGATACACAAACAAACCAAACTCTGAAACAACGAAAGAACAACCTTTACAGAGCCATCAACAATACAACACAGACTACCAAACCACATAACTAACTCAGAATTTCACTATCACACGGACCCCATTCTCTACATACATCCAATTCACAAAAGTCCTACTAGCTCTCCAATGCCAAGAAGCAGTCCTAATGGTGACCTCATTTCTGCATTACACCTCTCCAATCCTGCCCTTTATTGCGAAAAATCGTGTAGTTCCTTTTCTGCCAGATCCCGTACACCACAGTGGCTAAGACCGAACATCTCATCTTAGCTTGGAAAGTAGTTCACTTAGCCTCCTCTATAGCCTTTTCACACTCCACATCCCAGTTCTCAGAACCCTGACATACAACCCTCCTGCATTCTTCAATGCAACATTCCATATCATTAGAGAGAAGGGACGTAGAAAGAATGGATGGTTGATATCCTCACTAGAACTAGCACATAGACTATAGATATCATTTTGAAGGCACTCCCATGCCTTAAGCTCATTCTTAGTCAAAATTCTCTTCTTAAAGGCCATCCACAATATAACAGCCACTTCAGGCACATATCCATTGAACCACACAACATTGAACCAATTTACCTCTCCCCATGAGCCACGATAGCCTCCTTTGCTACAGCACTTGAAAATGTTGTCGAGGCAGTAGGACCCCACACTACACAGTCCCTATTATTGGCCCCAGTAGGATGCAACTTCTGAACAATCTCCACCAGATCGATAGTTGTTGGATTAGGAAAATGCCACTGCCCATTGATGATGTTGTCACTCAATCTACTAGAAGCAGAACTAACAGTATCATACATTGCTCTAGCTCCATATCTTCTCACTAAAGGTCCATAACTGTGCCAATTATCATACCAAGTGAAGATGTGCTCCCCTGTACCAATTATGTACTGTATATAAGCGTGGAAGCTGTCCCTTAATTTCCTTAATTTCTGCCATGTCCAAGAAGAATCATGAGCGCTGTGACAACTCCACAAACTTTGGTTTCTAAGCATGTAAATGTGACACCATTTCACCATAGAGAATCCATCTTGCTAGCTAAATCCCATAAATGCTTAGCTTTATTGCAATCAAATATGTTGGGAATGCCTAGACCACCCTCTTTCTTAGGCAAACATACATCTGACAAAGCAACATTTTCAGTAGTTCTTCCTCCATCAGGCCCTGATTCCATAAAAACTTCCTCAATATACTATAAATGTCCTTCAAAAGCAGCTTTGGTAACCCAAAATGTGGCTCCTATAAGTATGAATGCTGCTCAAAACTGCTATAGTCAATTGAATTCTTCCCTCCCATGACAACAATTTGAAATGCCAGCTGAAAATTTTCCCCAAAGTTCTACTTTTCAAGTCTTCACAATCACTATACTTCAATCTGGTCGAAATGAGAGGCACACCAAGATACTTTACTGGCAATTCCTTCAAAGTCATCCGCATTAAATATTTAATTTACAAATTTCCACTTTGGTTCCCTCATCAACACCTGACGGAAGCACACTACATTTATGCAGATTAGGATATAGCCCTGACATGTGACTGGACTCCTCCATAGTAGCTTTAAGGACTCTCCACAGACTCCACAGTAGCAGTATAAAGCAGAAACTGATCATCAGCAGAACACACACGTGACACGTGACACCTGTACCTCCTCCCATCTAGGATGATATTGGAACCCAATCATTTAGCAGTTTTTCAATTAAATTTTGTCTTGCTAAATAAATGACTAGGCAGATAAATCTATAAGAAATCCAGCTAAAAAAAGAGAAAGCAAAAAAGAGCAGTTAGTTTGTGTTAAGTGCATAAGATTATTGCGAAAAAAATTATATATTTCTTTCTGGAAACTATTTACTTTAGGTTTGCTACTCCATCCTTTGATTTCATTTTCTACCTCATTGCAAGCTGTGTACACGCTCGTGTATCCTGTATTGCCTGCAGTTGTTTGAAAATGGCAGCTTCCTCGCAGGTGATGTAAACAGCATCAGTGTTGGGTCAGGAACAAATATACAAGACAATTCTCTTGTTCATGTCGCCAAATCAAATCTTAGTGGAAAAGTTTTGCCAACTATTATAGGCGACAATGTTACTGTAGGTGAGTGGCATTCAATGAATTTCAAATGATATATCCTGGTCTTTCATTTTTATGAATCTTGAACAATAATTTGCCAAGTTGGACTGGACAGGTCATAGTGCTGTTTTGCATGGATGTACGGTAGAGGATGAGGCATTTGTTGGTATGGGTGCCACGTTGCTTGACGGGGTTTTTGTTGAGAAACACGCCATGGTTGCTGCTGGAGCCCTTGTGAGGCAGAATACAAGGATCCCCTGTGGAGAGGTTTGTATATACTTGTGACCTTTTGGCTTTTGCTTATACATGTTTGCTTGCATCCCTAGTTGCATATACCTCCAATTTTTGTTTTGCTCTGATGATAATAGCTATTATGGACCAATCTTTCCTAATTGCAAGGGACGCTTAGGTGCTTGTACCGTATCGGTACTGGGTATGTTACCTAGCTTGTTACTTGTTGCAGTGGGGGTAGGTTTAGTTGGAACACTATTCCAGGTGGCGATTTGTTTTAGAACATATACTTGGCCGCTTTCAATACAAAGTGAGATATGTAAGTATTATAATGAAATCCTTGATGTTTTTGATATAATATGTATATATGTTGGTACTGTAGATATGGAACTATACTTCTCTTTTCATATGTCTCTGCAAGTCAAAATAGGCGATTCCTAAGGTTGGTGTTTTGGGTTGTGAACACCCCATTTTGGGGTCGGCACATCCAATTCACAGCATTTAGGGTGGTCCACGATTAGGCAACACTGTTATGTCCTCAAGAGCACAATATATGAAGCGCCATTTTTAAGCATGGTTAATAGCTGTATTGCAACATTAATGTTGGATTGTTCCTTTGTACTCCGTTCTATTATGTGATCAGTATGTTGGTATGGGAAATGCTATTATGCTCCTGTAGTTGGTTAGAAAAGGTTTTAATACTTGATAAGTTATAGAAGTACTGAATGCAAGGAATTATCCTTTCTATATGCTCCCTCTGTCCTAGATTAAGAGTCAATTATTCGTTTTTGGGATGTCCCAAATTAGGAGTCCGTAATTAATGTACCAAAACTCACGATAGGAAATAAGTGTTCTAAACTAGTTGATTGTGTTAAAATTAGTGCATTTTTAGAAAATGTGAAAGTCAAACTTGGACACTTAGTTAGTGACGGAATATGTATTTATTGATCTGAAACACTGGAGTGAGACTGATGAAGTAGTGAGTGTTCAGGCTTGACCCTTCCGGCTCATATGCTGTGGAGTGACATGTTTGGATATCAAGGGCTGCCTCATTGTTCCTTTATCACTGATTGATATTCAAGTGATTCACAAAAACAGATGCAACACTACGGTAACCCTGGTCTTAGCAAGGAAGAATTTAAAAGGACTAATTATATATTTGATACTTATAGGTGGTTTGTTCGGATGCATGTGCGCTAAACAAGGTATTCTTCTTAAGTGGGATAGCAGGATCCTGTATTACACGGAGTGTCTTTATGGTCCTTCTCTCTATCTTTGCTTCAAATGGAGAAGGCATAATTTTAGCTGCTTGTTCTCTGGTTTGTACGAGCCTTGGGTGAATCTGGGTAGGGCGGGGGCTTTTGGAGGAGCTTGCCGGAGCGATTTTTTTTTTTTGGATATTCCTTGGTTTCCTTGACACCGATGTTATTGTGTTCAGATCTCATTTTGGGAGGGTGGACAATTCTGGGATTTCTTGAGCCATGTTGGGATTTTCAAAGAAAAATCTAGATACAGAAGTTAAATTGGTCTCCTCCAGATAAACTCGTTCAAATTTGTTTAGTGTTCAGGCTTGACCTGCCTCTTTGTTCCTTTATCACTGATTGATATTCAAGTGATTCACTAAAACAGATGCAACGTTACGGTAACCCTGGCCTTAGCAAGGAAGAATTTAAAAGGAATAATTATATATTTGATACTTATAGGTGGGTTGTTTGGATGCATGTGCACTCAACAAGGGTATTCTTATGTGGGATAGCAGGATCCTGTATTACGCGGATTATCTTTATGGTCCTTCTCTCTATCTTTGCTTCAAATGGAGAAGGCATAATTTTAGCTGGTTTTTCTCTGGTTTGTATGAGCCTTGGGTGAATCTGGCTGGGGGGCTTTTGGAGGAGCTTGCCAGAGCCCTTTTTTTTTGGGGGGGGGGGGGGGATAGTCCTCGGTTTCCCTGACACCGTTGTTATTGTGTTCAGATCTCATTTTGGGAGGGCAGACAATTCTGGGATTTCTTGAGCCATGTTGGGATTTTCAAAGGAAAATTTAGATACAGAAAGTTAATTGGTCTCCTCCAGATAAACTCGTTCAAATTTGTTTCATGGATGCGTGATATTCCATAAGATGAAGAACTAGGATACAACAAACCTGAAAAAAGGGCTCTGATTCTCCAAAGATACAACAATAGACTGATGTATCTATATATCTATATAATAAGGGGCAATGATTTTGAATCTTAAAAATGTGTAAGGGATAAATAATTGTGTGGCTGAGATTAGGATGCTTTTTGGATGGTAAATACTTAATAGTGCCTTTGGCACGGGTTACAACCCAATGCATATATGTTATCACATACTTTATATATAAATATGATAGAGAAAACATAAGCTTTAGCATTGTTTAGAGGCTTTTGAACATATAGTTTATAAGTGAAGTCAACGAATAGAGAGCATGCAAGAAAAGCCCTAGCATCGAGGACTCAAGGGTTTTCTTATTGGGTTTTGTTTTGGTTGGTAGATATTATGGTATTTTGGAGTCTGGGCACATGACAAAAAAGCAGAAACTTTACTTTCTATTTATTTTTTTGGAATTAAAAGTGTAATTTTTTAAAAGTACATTGAGCTCCCTCTTTTTTGTTTGAAAGGAACTAATAAATTTAACCCCAGCTATATCGAAGTTTACTAGATGAACCTTTCCACATCCGAAAGTCAAACTTGTCCAATTACCCAAGAATACCTGTTGCAACTTGCAAGGATAAGGTGCTTTCAAATTCGGAAGTATGTGGCTTAAGGATCTAACTCCCCTGAGAGAGTTGGTGTCATCAGAGTTACGAATTGGAAGCAAATGCGATATTTGTGCTGGCGGTGAAAATTAAGCTTCTTAAAGAAAAATTGAAGAGGTGGCCTAAAGATGACTTCTGTATGTTTCATTCAACTCGCTCTTGCTTGGGTTGTGAAAGAAATCTTGGATCTGGATAAGTAGTGTGAGGGCGCTTTTCTGAAAGAGACAAACTCAGTTCCAGCATCTACAGAGCTTGGACAGGTGGCCTTAAATCCTTATAACTAAATCAACGCAATTAAACACAAATTATCACCCAAAAAAAAGAGAGGAAAAATTGAGTTAAAACTTTTGAGTTCTGTGGTTGGGGTTTCTTGTGGGCTGAAATAACACACGTGTCCTCAACTATACAGGACATTCACAATTCTTTTAATGGGTGGTTACCAGATTTGCAAACATACTCGAACACAATTTTTTATGCAAAATGGATGGTTCACCTGTGGTGAACCGTACCTGTTATGGGATTACCCATATCAGGTAATTTCGCAGTGCCTCAAATTTCCTGGCCTAATGGTGGTTACATAATTGATTTGAGGATAGCGTCTGACGCACCCACTCTTCGCAAGGCTGCGTATTGGACACAGACATGCTTTGACACATCCCAAACGCGCAATGATTTATAGGAACATATATTTACTTTTGTTTTTCGGTACTTTTGACTTTTTCCAGATCGACACGTTGATTTTAAAGCATGATGTGCAAACACTCAATGCACTAATTGCTTTGGAGAAGTCAGAAGGGCTCTAGCATTAGCATTTATGTCGCGTCCTGGTCCAGCCCAAAAGGTAGGCTGCCCAAAGCAGACAATATGTTACCGAGCTGGACCACGATGTGACAATTTTCCTTATTTCATGATAGAAGTCTTCATTTAGTCCTCTTCATTTATGTGATTTTTAAACCATGCAAAATGGTCGATCTTCCTGGTAACTGTTTTACTGAATACTTTTTCCCTACTTTGGACTCCATATTTCTGTGTGTTTCGGGGTCCAGCCAAGACGTACTTTAGTTAATCCAACCACCGAGTAAATATTAATTAATTACATCATTTTTCTGAAAAAAAATAGGTGTGGGGAGGTAATCCAGCAAAGTTCTTGAGGAAGCTGACAGAGGAAGAAATAGCTTTCATCTCCCAATCAGCTACAAACTATACCAACTTAGCACAGGTCCATGCAGCTGAAAATGCTAAGAGCTTTGACGAGATCGAACTCGAGAAAATGCTACGCAAGAAGTTTGCACGCAGGGATGAGGAGTACGACTCAATGCTGGGGGTGGTACGTGAGACCCCACAGGAGCTCATCCTACCTGATAATATCCTCCCAGATAAAGCAGCAAAATCTTCTTAATGGGCGTATTTTGCCTTTTTGGTGGGGATTTATGTGGAAATGCCTGCATTCATTTTTAATAATTTTTGGGGCTGGGATCAAGAGTACTGCGTATTATAAGTCATGGTACGTCGAGGTTAATTCCTCTGTTGCTTGCCCTGCTCATTCTGAGACTTTAAGTTCGATGCTTTTCGAGTTTGTTTGAACCATTTTGGGAAGTTTCAGTACATGTACCATTTAGTGTCAACTTGCTGCTGGATTCATTTTTAACCCTTTTGAAAAGCAGAAATAAGAATGCTTTGACACAGATTGATTGATTAATCTTGTTTTTTCTCTTGTTTCTTTTACTGAATTACGATGATGTGAATTGAACATCTAACCCGTTTTCTTCCGATTTCCAATGCTACCCAGTAGGTCCGTCAACATATTAGATATGTACAAGATCATGTTGTATCCGAATCTGTGCCGATTGATAATATACTGAATCCGGTGGATATACAAAATATTTATTCACATCCCGCTTTGTTACAACACGGATATCCGATCTGTATACTTAATCCAATCCAAAAATTGAAGAAACTATTGGCCACAACGCAACTTCAATCAAAATTTATTGCTATCCCAATCAATATAATTATAAATGTGCAATGATATAAATACATACATTTATAAATGTATATGCTTGTCAAATTGGATCGCAAACAAATATGATTGGCATATGTCATACTCAATTTGTTAATCAAAAGGGTTAACAAATTCGGAATGGAATTGAATAATCAGATTAAGGAAACCTTATTATATCCGATTATCGGACCAGAATTGGATCGAATTCAGTCAACACTATCATCATGATACACGGGTACTGACAAATTAATGTTTTGTTAAAAAGCATGAAACTCAAAGAAAGGGACTGTTATAGTTGGGCAAGGTGGAGTACCTCTTTATTGGGTGATTTCTTTTGAAAAAAAAAAATTGTTCAAAAGACAGTTGCTTCCATGATACAAAAACTACATTTTTGTGCACAAACAAACTATTGTAAGTCCAGCCTTGTTTGGATTACAGAATATTCAAACGCATGAGATTAGAATCTTACTTTTATAATCTCTTGAAACAAGAGTAACAAAAACCAAAATTCCATACCAAACCAAACATGCCCTGGCCCATCCTCAGTGTAGCCCTTGACCATGTCATTTCAGAATCTCCTCAAACCAGATTGTGCTCCCCCACTAAGCTATATATATAAATATAATTTGCTCAACTTCATCCCATTATTCTTATTGGCCAGTGGCCACCCATTTTCCCGCTTCTTTTCTTATTAAAAGAAAAAATGCATTGACTATTTTGTACAATATTATTGCAAATGTACAACTAAATAGCTCCCACTAAGCATGACAGCCGAAATGCGCGGTTTCCGTGCGTTTATTTATTGATTTTGTGTATAATTTAAAATTGCTTAACATATGTTTAATTAATTTTGATTTTTTATTCCTATATTATTATGGGTGGTGATGTTGGCACCCCACAAATCTCTTGCTAACACTCTCATTCTTACTAACACTCCCACTTTTATAATTTTATCTTAATAACACTTATATGTTATACCTATCACTCCCACAACTCCCACTTATTTTTAGGAATTAATCTCATACTTAATTAATTAATAACATGATTAAGTAATTAATTACATAATAACATAAAACAAATTACCCTAAACTAACCCCAAAATTTCTCTACCATCTCCACCATCTTCTCAAATAAGCAAAATTAACATCTCTACCATCTTCTCTATCTAGCAACAAATTTTGGTAGTACCAAAACAACAAATAAAACTTTCATTAATGCAAAACTCTAAGTTTGGGAAGAATGCTATAAACAAAACAAAACAAAACCTCCATTGATGCAAAACTCAAAATTTGAAAATAATGGTAGAAAAAAGAGAAACTTTGTAATAAAAGAAGGAAAACAAGCAAGAAAGAGTTAATGAAAGAGAGACATACATGTTTTTATTTTTTTTATTATTTATATGATTTTTATAGCATACACATCAAATATACAAACAAAAAATAAAATTTTCTGTTTAAAACATGAAGAAGGCTTACTCGGTTCTCTGTAACTGAGTTGCAGGCTTGTACACTCGGCTGCTCTCAACCGAGTATGAAATCCTATAAAATGTCATTCTCTCGGGACCTTCATTCGATTGAAAGTAGCCGAGTGTTGTTATATTATGCTCGGCTGTGAGCAGCCGAGTGACATTAATCACACTCGGTTGGTCTCAACTGAATGAAGGTCCCAAGAGCATTACATTTTGTGGGATTTCATACTTGGTTGAGAGCAACCAAGTATACAAGCCTGCAACTCGGTTACGAAGAACCGAGTAAACCTTCTTCGTTTTTCCTTTCATTAACTTTTTCTTATTTGTTTTCCTTTTCTTATTTTAAAGTTTCTTTCTTTTTTCTACCATTATTCTTAACTTTTAAGTTTTGCATCAATGGAGGTTTTGTTTATACCATTCTCCTCAAATTTAGAGTTTTGCATTAGTGGAGATTTTATTTGTTAGTTTTCTTATCTTGTTCCAAAGTTTCCTTTTTTCCTTCCATTCTTCTCAAGCTTACCCTTTTGCATCAATGGTGGAGATCAAAGTTTTGTTGCCTATTTTGGTAGAAAAGAGAAATTTTGGAGGGGAATTTAATTTGGGGATAAATGTTTGATTAACTTTGGAGGGAGATTCATTAACTTTTGTTTTAAATTAAAACAAGTGGGTGAAAAATTAGTTTAGGGTTAATTAACTTTTTTACTAGATTAAATGAAGTGGGGTGGAAATAATAATTTACCTTTTTTTTAGGTGGGAGTGTTACCAATGGATATTGAGGGTGCCAACATCACCACCCATTATTATTGTCGTGTTATATTGGATTTATAATCCTATTATATACCATAATAGGTAAACTTGAAGGAGAAAGATAAATAACTTTGAACTTTATTTTATCAAAGATGATGAGAATGTGAACTCCCTGGGTGTTTTTTCCATGGGTTGGGGGGGTGCCACAGGCTTGATCTAGCAGCATCAATAACAAGAACTCGTTTAAGAGGATTGCCCTAATTTGTCACATGTGCACGCTCGTATAAGGTTCACATTCACATGTTAAGAACGTTGTTATTATTTTTTAAGATTTAACTAATGAACTAGTTACTGACTCACAACTAGATCAAGATACAACATGACTATTTTCGTTCTTATTATATCTGTTAGAACTTGTGTATATTTTCCAAAAAATCACAAGTATATTTTATTGAAATATTTGAGAAAATAAAATATTTATTATTTTATTTATGCTTTTATTATGTGACGGTTTCGAAATATTAAATCATTTCTTATTATCCCCTATTAAAATAATATTAATGTTTTATAACCATTGTTCTAATGACTAATTTATTTTGGTTTTTTTATGGAGATTAATGGGTTAAATTTATTTTGATACATTTAATGAATGGTTTAATGGTGAAATGTATTTTCATATATATATATATATGTTGGGATTTGGAAAAAGAAAAAAAAAAAAGAATGAGCTATTAGTCTTTTACAAAACTATTATATATTACTCTCAATATAAAGAAACCATTTTCCTCTCAAAGAGTTTTTCTATACCCAATATACGTTCACTTCATTCTTAGAAAAAATAGTTTTGAAGAATGAGACTATTAGTTTCAATATCAACTCTTCATTCTAAAAAAGAAGAAATAAAATCCGTTACCTTTAACTAGATAATATGAGAATATTTCTTGTATGAACTTTCTCATGAAATAATATTTCTTCTATACTTGTTTCATTATAAGAACCCTTAAACTTATATATGTATTTTGAGCAAGTGTTTGAATCTATATGTGTATTACTTGCCTATCTTCAGTGTAAAAAAGGTTAAGACATAAGCTGAATTTCTAAGCTTTTTATCCTGGGGGCGGCGTGAGACGGTGAACTGCTTGATCAAAGGGGGCAGAGCCGCAAAACGCCATAAAGAAAGTGACTTAATCTACGAATCAACCCAAGAAATTTTTCAACTTGAGTTTGACATCTATTCATTTCGTTCCTCATGTATTTGTGGTTAAATTGTTTTGGGTGGTAACCAAAACAACACATAAATTTGTATTTTTTGAATTATTATTTTTTAGTTTTAATTATTATTATTTTGGATTAATGAAATTACCTTTTTGCAGTACTAATTTTGTAATTTTCCCAATTTTGTAATTTTCAACTTGAGTTTGACATCTATTCATTTTGGATTAATCAGTCCGGCTATTAAGAGAGATTCCTTTACGTTATTCTTGAGGGAGGGATATCTTATTCCAATTGCCAAACATATGCACTCCTTGTTGAAAAAAAAACCACGTAATTCCTCCCCTGTTCTAGTTTTCCCCTCATTTTCATAATTCCTCCCCTTTTCCAGTTCCTTTCTAAATTCGATTGATTCATCTCTCTCTCTAGACATTAGCTTACACCATACACACCCTTCCCTCTCTAAATTGCCGACTCCCTCTTCGGTGCCATCTACTATGGTTTTTAGTTCATGGGTATTTTCTTCTTCAAGGTTTACCTTATTTTCTGTATCAACAAACAAATCAATATTTTCTCCTTCAATATAACCTTCTTTATCCATCTCTATAAATAAAATCAAAGACCTAATCCAAATAGGCAAAAATTAGCAAAAAATATATTTTGAAAATCAAAGACCTAATTTTATTTTAAATTATAAACAATCAGCATAAAATATATTGGTTAAAAATTTGTAGTAACACCTTCAATGTGGAAAATCAAGAATTTAGAAGTAGTAGTAGAGGAACAGTGGCATTAGGGTTTGACGGAGAAACGTGGGCAACACCGGACGGCGGACGAGGAGGGTTGCTAGCGTGGATGGTCACCAATCCGTATGCCTAACAGGAGAAATTACGTGATGATGGCTTTAGCGTCTAAAGAAAGAGGGAGGAATAATGTGGTTTTTTTTCCAACAAGGAGTGCTTACGTGAGAAGGGTTTAGCGTGAGGGGTTTGGCGTGTAAAGAAGGAGGGAGGAATTACATGGTTTTTATTTTTTTTTCAACAAGGAGTACATATGTTTGGCAGTTGGAATAAGATATACATCCCTCAAGGATAACGTAAGGGAATCCCTCTTAATAGCCGGACTGTTGGATTAATAATCAAATTGTGTTTCCTTGGAGCATTTCCATTGGTCTAAATCAAAACATCAATCATGATCAATTCTAACAATGTCGCTTTAAAAATTCAATCAAATGACATAATCAAATTTTAGTAATCGTCAAATCGCTTCCTTATAGTCAAAATTGACAATATTTTTCATTAATCAAAATGGTGGCCCTAATAATTCTATTTGCTAAAGAAAAAATAACAAAAATCTTTTCATATTATTTAATAAACAATATTTTCACTCCTAGTGAAAATTTCAAGCTGATTTATTTGTGGCTAATCCAAATAATAGATCCCCACAATTTTGATTATTGAAAAAAATAAACATTCTAACCAATTTTAATGATACATTTAATTAGAGATGTTCTTAAACATTGTTACTCGTGGCACGCAAACATATAAAAATGTATTGCTACACAAGCGTACCGACTTATTTGACCAAGCATTTTTTAGTTACTATCAACAATTTTAATTTAAACTTTTTAAGGTACTTATTTACTATCAAACTGAAAATTAATACAACTATCAAATCATTTATAATTTGTCAAACAATGTCAGCTTATCATTATTTAAAAATAAAAAAAATAAAAAACAAAGCAAACAAAATCCTATCACAAGCTAGTCAATAATGATTAAATTGTAATAAAGTTCATTTCCAATTTAATCAGACCAACATCTGCATGCGTGCTCATACACATACTCCTATGCATTGAAATCATAATTCCCTTTTCCATCTATTGTTTAATAATAATAAATGCAATTAATATACAAATATTTATATATGTATGTATCTATACATTGATTCGTAAAATACAAGATTAATTAAAGTTGATCAAGGAATGATTTAGGGTTTGGTAGATTTGAGCTAATTTTTTTTTCTTCAAATTGACAGCCTCATTTTTTATTAAAATTTTAAACTATAATTCTTGTAACCTATTTGAAAAAAAAAATGAAAAATTGTGATTGTTATCAAATAAAATAAATTTTTAATTATAAATTAAGATCAAAACAAATATTTTTAAATAAATACATAAATTTTTAATTTAAGACGGAAATGATACAATTGTACCTGCGGCCAACACAAAGGGCCCATAAAAGCTCTTCTTTTTTGTGTTTGGAGCCTTATAAAATGCACCCCAATTGCTATATGTCATGATGGCAGTTAGTTTTTTTTTTGGTTCCCCACCGGGCCAGCTCGCGCACCTCCTTTTTTGCCGCTGGCCAGCATTATTTTGCGCACCTTGGGATTGATAGTGGCAATACCACTGGGCCAAGAGGCTTGGTTAAAGTCCAGCAGCGCAATGAGAAGCTGATTTGGCACTACATCATTGGCTATCATGGTAACAATGAAGATGACCTGGACCTCTTTTATTAAAATATTGGAAGGTTTGAAAAAGATGCAATGTATTTCAAATTTGAATCTAATCTTTTTAATTTTAAATGTTTATGAATATTTGAAGTTTGAATATGAAGAAGGAAAAAAGTAAGTACAGAAAAGAGGAATTCTAGTTCTTTATACTTTGGCAGTTTGGCTTATGGTAGGCTTTCGGGGAAACAAAGCCAAAGTAATTAAAAAGAAGATTTTGTCAATGTTTCACTTAATCATCAATTTAAATAACGTTAGCTCAGATTTGACATTTATATTTTAAGGGTAAAATCGATGCAATTAATAGTGTGAGGGTTAAACTTTTTTTTTTTTTTCCTTTTTGTTTGGGTTAAGAGATTTTTGGGCCAACTTATACAAGCTCTCTGACTAGAACTTCTTCAAGCGATTTTAAGGGTGCATTTTTTTACATTATTCTGGCGCATTTAAGAGTTTATAACCTTTTAGAGTGTTGGCTCTAAAGAATTGTTACCTAAACCTGAGATAATAATTAATTGTAATCAAGACTCAAATTAGCGCATAAATAATAATTAATTAGGGACATGAGATAATCCAAACAAAAGAGTAATTTAGGAATTTATATGGTTAATTGTGATCCGAATTTGGAGCTGATTATATAGCAACAATATTCACATGCATCCCAATCTGGTCTGGTCCCTCATGTACCCCACTGCCTTGTCAATATTTTCCTAAGCAGTATGACAAGTCTATGATTTTTGTTGTTTAAGATAGATTTTATCGTTTGTGGGCAGCAAAAGTAATAATTGTTTTATGCTTTTAGTACTTTTGTGTTTTAAGGTGTGTTACACACGTCAAAATGTTATTAGCCGAAAAGAGAAACTATAAAGATAAAATTACTTATATTTTATTTTTGCTCTTTAAATGTTCAATTGATTTTCGTTGGGGCGATCGATTATTTCACATATATATTGATGGTGTCAAAATCTAGAACAGATAATTGACGACCGACCAATCAATGAATAATGGTGAATTGGATCGTAACTGTGAACAGTGATTGTGAACAGTACCACCGTATCTATGAACAGTACAAGTGGACAGTAATTATGAATAGTATCACTGCATATGTGAACAGTGATTGTGAACAGTACCGCTGTATATGTGAACAGTGATTATGAACAGTGACCGTGAACAGTACCACCGTATATGTGAACAGTGACTGTGAACAGTACCGGCAGAAACTGATTAAAAATGAAGATGAACACGAGACGTTTTTGTTAAGGTAGGTTCCCCCGGTAGCGCTTATGCTAGTCCGGCAGTACGTCCTCCTTTTGTGTGTGCTTGCTTTGTATTAGCTCAAAGGCAATCAATTTGGATGATAATACAAGCTACCAATCTCTCTCTCTTTCTATAATTTCCTTAATTCTATTTATAGGTATAGAATTAGGATTACAAATATTTCAACAGAATAAATAATAAACTGTGTAGGAGAGAGAGCGTATAAGGATTGGTATTTTTTTGGGGTATGAAAAGAGAGAGTATAAGACCCTCAAAAATTGGCTTGTATTTAGGAAAGACGGATGGATATTGGGAGAGGAGGAAGAGATGTTTTTTGGTGTGTTTTGAATGAATGAATGAGGGGGGTATTTATAGGTAAATGTAGAAGGGCAAAAAGGTAAATTTGGTAATGTATATGATGTATATGCTTAGGTCACATTATTCTAGAATGTATATGATGTGTATGCTTAGGTCACATGTATTCTAGAATGTACATGATGTGTATGCTTAGGTCACATAGGTAAAAATGGTATTTTACTGGAGGTAAAAAATGGTATTTTACTGGAGGTAAAAATTGGTATTTTACTGGAGGTAAAAGTGTTGAATTACCTTTGTATGCCAATGATAAAATTAGTATTTAACCCCATCATATATATATATAGATGTATTATACTAATTATAAAAGTGTGAATAAAATTAATTAATTTGTTTTAAAAGTGCTTTGCACTTTTATTAATTGATTAAAAATATTTATTTTATAATAGTTCTTAAATTAAACATGCCATATTTTAGTCTAGTCCTACTCTTTTGGTTACGATTTATTTAATTTTACTGTTAAAAGAATTACTAATCCTCAATTTATATTAGGATTCAGTTATTTTGTAACATTTAAATACAATTCAAAATCCTACTCTTTTTGGTATTTCAGTTAGGAACTAATTATAAATTGTATTATATATATATTTTTAAGTTAAAATCCTACTATATTTGGCCTTTACTTTGGTTAGCAAGTAATTATAAATGGAAGTCTTTTTTTTTTTAACTAGTTAATATCTTACGTATTTCGGTTAAAAATATTTATTAAGCTCAATATTCTACTCTAGTGGGTCTTTTGGTTAAGAACTAATTATAAATAGTATTATATTTTTTTTTCTATTTTATTTGGTTTTTGGTTAAAAATGTTTATTCTACTTGAAATTTGATTTTATTTTGTCTTTTAGTTAGGATTTAATTATAAATCATACTCCAATTTTATTTTATTTTTTCTCAAATGGTTAGGAATAAGGAGTATCCATCTGATAATTTATTTTATTTTGGATTTTTATTTTACTAAGAATCACTCAATTTAGAAATTTAATATTTATTTTGTGAAAAGTCATATTGAAACTTTTTGTATAAAAAACACCCGTCTACATATTAGCTCCCTATGAAACAAAGCAAATTTGTGTTATTTAAGTACGAGTCGTAAAAAATGATTTTATGTGAGTTTTGATTTTTTCTGTTATCGATTTTAGTAATGTTTTGATTATAATATTATTGTCTTTGTTGACAATTTATTATACCATTACTTCTCAAGCTTGTGTTAAATATATCCGATATTTGTTTATTTTATTCTACCCAAAAGAAAATTTTATAAACTTTCGCAATTTATGATTATCAACTATCCAAAGTTTGATGACTATCATTTTAATTAAATTAAAGTGTAATTTTGATTATTAATTATGTCGAAATTGATATTTGTGTAAAAATTATAAAAATCAAATAAAATTATTAATTTAAGATGAAGCGAGTATTAATTTTTCATTGCGAGGATTAGAGGCTTGTGATAGTCAGGCGCTTCACATGGAAAAATTGACAATATTAATTCAATATTTTTGCTTTGGACGAATGAGGTATATTTGCGTAGATAATTCAAATTACAACTCAAATTAATGAGTATACCCAGGATTTGTAATTATTTAAATTTTAATGCTTCTTGGTTCTAATTTAGATGGAGCTTTAATATAATTCAACTTAGAGTTTTTTTTTTTTTTTTGTTCTTATCCACGGGGGTTTCCGGACCAATTTCGCGATTTGTTTTTGCCTATGGTTAAATATTATTTTGACACTCTCAAAAATCAAGCTAAAAAGCAAATTCAATCGACCCCAAGACCATTCTAGTAGTAGTTATAGCACTGGGTAAAAATATTTAGTTCTCAACTTAAAAGTTAGAGCCAAATAATTAAACCTGAATCTGGTATCTATTTTTAATAAGTTTACTTTAAAAATATTATAAAATTTTATACTTTTCATATCAATAGAGAACCTTTTGGTTTATTTGAAGTACAGCATTATATATATATAGCTTTTGAAACAAGTTAACATTGCTTTTCATTTTAACTTTATATAATTGATATTATAATCACATATAGTACCTATAAGCCATATTTTGAATTTTCTCTCTCTTAACATGGATATTAAATATTATTAAAGTATTATGTTTTTCTTTGTTTTTAACATCAAGTCTTTTGTTTTTATAGTATCAAATTGATTTAGGAAAAATAAAATCTGAAGCAGTTATACTTTTGCTACACATTGTATAACAAAAACGATTATTCATATATCTTTCTTAATTTAAATTATTCTTAATTCATTTACTGTAAAAAAATTATTTTTAATGTCTTGATCAAAGTTATCGAACTTACCCAATAAAATAGTTAATACATATCAAACATTGATAACAAAAAGTCTTACTAGATTGAAATAGTCTATAATATAAAGAGAGGGGTTTTTAAATTCAAAGTCAATATTATATTTTATTTTGCATACTTTGATAGTTCATACCAAACTTATTCAATAAAATAACTTTAATGTGTGTTTCATTATGAATTTTCTTTAACATATTCATAAAATCTTTAGCTTTTTAACAACTTCATTTTATTAAATATGTTTGATTTTTAATTTCCTCATCAATGTATGTTATTGATAATGATTGTAATATATTTAGTTTATCTTATTGTTTTCATATTAAGTAGAGGAGAGTGGTTGACCCAGTGGTAGGCAACCTCCACCCTTGACTTGAGGTCAAGGGTTCGACTCATGGGGTGGGAGGGGTTTTTCTTTATTTGTAGGATTAAAGGAGAGACTTAGACCTCCCTTAATTTTAAAAAAAAAAAAAAAAGTAGAACTAGAATCCTTACTTTAATATATTGATTTTTTATTTAATTAGTGTACCTTCTTTTGATGAATTGGATTTATTATTTACGGGATTATTTTATTTATAATAATATCTCACCTAAATTGCACAAAGGTATCATTATTAGCCTCTTCAAAAAAAATGACTACTAGGGTACGTTTGATAATAATATAAAAAAAATAAAAATAATTAATTTTTGTGAGAAGATGAAAAATAAGTTGAGATATGTAGTGAGATGTCTTTTTACTTTGTGCCTTTTTCTATGAAATTTTTTTATTTGGTGGTTGATGTAGAAAAAAAATCACAAAAAATAATGAATAATGGATGACATCTATTTATAAAAATGAGTATGAGATAAAAAATATCTCACCACATGTTTTAATTTTTTTTTGTAACTTTTTATATAAATTAAATATTTTTCCTTAATATTTTTTATATTGTTTTTAAACGAAGTTCAAGAAAATATTTTGACACTCTTGATACGATTTTTTGAGTTATTTTTGACTCATTTTGAGATAAATTTTAAACCACTAAAAGGTTTGATTGGAAGTGGGACAGATACACCCTTTCACAACTAATAATATTAATGACTTTTGACATAATCACGTTACATTTTTAAAAAATATTAATAATCTTGATAATGACTATATATTACCCAGCCCTCGCGTACCCCACAGCTTTGCCACCCCTATCTAGAAAGTACCATTAACTCCATTAGTCCATTTTATTTTTAACACAACCAATCCAAACCATTTTAGTTAACCAAAAGCGAATTTGGAAATTCTTTTTTTATTTGAACTGGACTAGGTTAAGAAAAGAAGAAGAAGAAGTTAAATACAAACGACCATTCTTATAGGCTCCTAATGTAATTTAGTTAAGGTAAAATAGTGAAAACTAAAAAATTAAAATATTACACCTATATATAAAAAATATTTGGGTTGCACCATAGACACACACCTTTGTTAATATATATATATATATACTAATATATATATACATGTGCATGCGCGTGTAAGGAGAGACAACTATTACTTTTGACATATATATAAAATTATAAACTATTCTTTGATAGTTTAGAAGAAAGATTATTACTAATTAAACTAAGAATCAGACCTCTAAATACACAAATCTTAATCGCATAGAACATAGCTAATGAAATAACTAAAATTAGTTAATCAAAAGTCATTTTGATACCCAACTTCATCCTCGCACTCGTGGGTGTGTCCACCTTCATATATATGTGATATTTAACTTATACATATGTATATTTTGAATATATTTAGGTGGTGTGTAATTGACACCACTTAAATTTAAGAAAAAAAATAGCTAATATTAGGGTTAAATTATATAAAAATGAAAAAAAAAAAGAGTATGTGGCTCAAACATAGTTTTCAATAAGAAATGTTATTAAGCCCAAAACATGTTTCAAAATGGTGTCTTAGATGCATTTTGCGTGAAAGAGATACATTTAGTATTATATGTTTTTTGGGCCGAGTAACATCTCTCTTCTTTTCTATTTATAATTTAGTTAGTACAATTTTTTTTTAAATAAAAAAATAAAAATCTAAGTATCGTACTGAAGTATAACTATGAGAATTACCTAATATATGATATTAATATTAATTAAAATATATTTACCCTTGTTATTGTATTGTATCATATCGTATTGTATTGTTTGTTTGTTTTTTTGGGCCGAGTAACATCCCTCATTTTTTTTTCTATTTATTTAGTTAGTACAATTTTATTTTATTTAAAAAAAAAGAAGAAGAAGAAGCTAAGTATCACACCCATATATGATATTAATATTAATTATAACTAAAAAAATAGCAAAGTTTTTGAAAGCAAACAAATGTGTATATACAATTATGTTATAAAATAATAAA
Source organism: Lonicera japonica (assembly GCA_021464415.1). Taxonomy (NCBI): domain Eukaryota; kingdom Viridiplantae; phylum Streptophyta; class Magnoliopsida; order Dipsacales; family Caprifoliaceae; genus Lonicera; species Lonicera japonica. The sequence goes on from CM038464.1 coordinate 46,295,335, forward strand.
ATTTGATATTTTTCACCATAAACCATTGTACAAAATGAATATCTAGTGGCAATATGAGAGTTGGCAAAAAAAAATGGCACTATATTGTTTATTCGTGCAAAATATCACCACAAAAATCTAATTTATCTCGTACTACGAGCAATATATATTTACGCCCCCAAACCTCAATTCCTAACCTTATTTCTATTATGGGTGATTTTATTTTCATCCACCAAATTTTTCAGTTAATCCACATTAATAAGTTAATCCGCGTTACATATTAAGTTAATCCGCGAGCGCGGATGAACTGACAAAAAAATATTACGAATTTAATTTTATAAATATTATTTTTAATATTAAAATATCCACCAAAATAATTAATAGATCCACTTTAAAATTTTAAATTGTAAAGTAAATTTTAATTAGCCTTGAATTAAAATAGAAAATCAAACTTAACCCATTACGGTAGAAATTCAATTTTCTTCTTTCCCACCCACGTTCATCGTCTTCCTCCATCTTCCCACCCACTATCATCGTCTTCACCGTGAACGGCTTCATCTGCTTCCCACCGGAGCAACAGCATCCTTCGTCTTCTTCCCACCATCGCGACATCCGAGGTAAACTTGCTATCATCCGTCTTTCCTCACACCCATAATTTCGAAAATATTCGAAACCCTAACTTTTGGATTTTTGGGTAATCGTCTTTTTCTTCCCGTCTCATCATTTATATCAACCAAAATTTCCCTTAAACATGGCTTCTTCATCATCCCAAAGAAGGAAAAATTTCACAACTAAACCTACTGAATTGAAACCAAATCCACGAAGGGGTTATCAAGGATTTCGAAGTGAGGTCGAGAAGAATTGGCACGACGATTGGTTTAGTAACCGGATGGTTGTTGCTGAAAGGGCTGCTGTTATCGAAAAACTGGATGAGTTTGAGTTCTTGAACACATTTGAAAGAAAAGTGGGTTGGGTCGATTTCCTAAAGACGAACATTAGCGATTGCAAAGCAACGATTTGCCGTGAATTCATTGCTTCTTTAATCGAAAAGTCGGAGTACGATTGTTTTGCATTTATGCGTGGTAAAGAAGTTCCCTTTAGCCCTTATACTTTAAGCAATTTCCTACACATTCCTGTTCTTGGGAGTTACATATTACCGTATACTTCATCCGATGACACACCGGATGAAAACACTGTTCATGAGACGCTAACGGGAATTCCTAAACCAACTAACAAATTCAAAATCCCATCCACCAAAATTAAGTTCCACTATCATATTTCAAATAAGAGTGTAATCTAAATTATAAATTTAAAAGCAAAACAAAATAAAATAAAAAATTAAAACACACCATTGAACGTGCAGTCTCTGCTGATTGTAATGGAAATAAACCATTCTCGGCACTAATACCTAATTCCCTTTCTGCTTTCAATGCCGCATTAATCCATTCTACTGCAGGCTCTTCTTCGTGTTGTAAAGTATTATTTGATTCTCTCATTGAAAAATGATTTTTCATTATTGTATGCTTAAACTGTATAATGATATTAGGGTTTGTATTTTTCTTCAAAAATATATGTATTGAGATCTTCAGTTCTATCAAAACACACGCGAAAAAAATCCCTAAATCATTCAAATCTTTTAAAACGTAAATGTGAAGTACATTAAAAGAGTTATATTTAGATTAAGAATGTTTATTAAAATGGAAACTAAAATTATATAATTATAATTTAATTTTAATAGGTGGATATACTTATTAATTTTAAAAAGGGTAATATTGTAAAATTTTGTTTAAAATTTCCTTAATTTGAGAGTGGATTAACTGAAAGATTTGGTGGATGAAAACAAAATTACCCTTCTATTATTGAATGACTATACCAACGCATCAAATATAACCTGGTTCTAGTATGCATATATATATATATATATATATTCACTTTCAGTGTCGCAATCAAAATCTAACAAACGATATACATGGAACTGTTATCCATCTACCCTCGCTTTTAATAATAGAATAGAACAGAATAGAATGATATGAAGCAACTTTCATTCCTTCAAGCTTGCATCTTTCCAAATTGGTGACTCACGTTGGACCGGTTACCGGCTTTACGCGTATATATTAGTCATACATAACCCATATTTTATTTACCATTGATAATTTTACTTCTTCTTTTTTTTAAGATGTTTATAATTTAGTAGTGTTTTTTTATTTCGGTTTTAAGACGTAATCAAATCTCACATTAAAAAATAATTATAATCTTTATATTGACTATATTGAAATAATATATATAAGTGAGACTACTAATTTTATTTTTTTAAAAAGAAATGATACTACTAATTTTAAAAAAATGATTCGTATTTATTTGGGTTATAATTTTTGGTACAAATTTTTTGGGCAATACAACACTTTTTTTAACTTGTATCTCTTCTTGAATTTGAGAAATCTTTTTTTTATTTAACTTGTGTCTCCTCTCGAATTTGAGAAATCTTTTTTTTTATTTTGTTCTGGGTTACTTCTTTATACCTAATTTCTTGGGTTACGAGATTTGTTTATATTCTTCTAGTCTAGGTTAGCTTTTCTCCTAAGTGTGTATTTATTCAATAAAAACTGTCTTGTTTTTCATTGTATTTTTATTAAATATGGTCGTACCTATGTCGTTATCAACTTATCTATCATTATATACTAAGATTTTGTAGTTGTTTTTGATGATTTTTCTCCCACATTTTTAAAATCTTGTGACAAGATCAAGATGATCTTTGGGCAATGAATAAGTTTATAATATATATATATATATAGAGCACTAATGGAATACTAGGTACGTTCCATCATATACTACTGTGCGTACTTCTATAAATTAACACATTTTTAGGTCAAGTTGCAAATTTAAAATTTTAATTATGTTTACAAGATGCTAAAATGATTAATTGTTCAATTTGAGATTTTTTTCGTAACTGAACAAATTACTTTTATTTTTTAAGTAATCTATAATGTTCATTATGGTGTATTGGTGTGTGTATATATACTATAATAAGTTACACCACACTATTATTTATCATAAAGTAGCAAAAATATTAAGTGTTTGTGATATTAATCATCGTATATATACTTAATATAAAAATATTCAACAAATTATTACTCCTAAATATAACAGAAATGTTCAAAATTAAAGAATTATCTACCATAACCTATAGTGAAATAGTACGTGTTATTCTGCTCCTCTCTCTCTCTCTCTCTATATATATATATTTTTTATTCACTAAATTTATAATAATTGAAGCATCTTAAAATGTGAGTCATTTTCAAATATGGTGCGGTGCCCAACAACTTATGGTTCTTCTTCCTATTTAATTTCTGTTGGATGGAACAATCTTCCAATTTAGCTAGATATACACACAAATTTTGAATGCCCCAACATCTTATGGTTCTTGTTTCTCAGTTTTAAGTTTTCCCCCCTTTTTGTATATTTTCTCTTTTTTGTTTTATACAATTAATTAAACTCCTTAAAAATTTGATCAACTGATAGCCTAGCAGCATTAGGAAGGCTGCAGATGTTATCAAAGCACGAGTTCAATTCTTCTATAATCCAATCCATTTCTTTTTAACTCGAACTCAAATTCATTAAAAACTATAAAAACACTCAAATCTTTCGAACTTCTAAATATCAAGCTATCAACAGCCTATCATATATATTTTTAGTATTGAATATAAGCACGAGACACTTTAACCAGGGGTGGAGCTACAGTGGGGGTAGGCAGGGGCGGCCGACTCCACTGGAAGGAAAAAAAAAAGTTTTGGAGGGTTAAATTGTATTTGTAAAACTATTGGGTTCATAATTCAAAACTTAAAAAATAAAATATTGATTTGAATTTGGATTTGGATTTGCTCGTAAATGATTTTGATTCACGAAAGGATCATAGGGTTCAACTTTATTAGATTATATAGTTCCGTTTGATTACAAAGATAGAAAAAAAAAAAAATTTAGTTAATTTGTATGAAAAGATAGAGAAAAAGGTGAGAGATGTTGCTTCTTTTATGAGTATATATCTTATATCCTTTCATATTTTTTGTGGAAAATTTGTTCTCACCACCAAGCAAAGAAAATTTATTTATGGAAAAACTTAATAATCAAGAGGATATCACCCCTATCACTCAACTTATTTTTCATATTTTCACCAAAATTAACTCAATTTATTTTCCTTTTCCATCTTGCAATCAAACGGAGCCTATAATATATTTTTTTGTATCACATGCGACTAGATATAGCAAAAAACACTTTTTGTCTATTTTAAATCTCTAATTATGATATACTATTATATAAGTGTTTAGTATTAGCATTTGTTTCATTCAAATAAGTATTTATTTTTATTATTTTTAAGTCAATATTTGGTAAATATTTAAAAATAACCCTCCAAATTTTTTTTTGGAACGGTCCCCTCATATTTCTTTTTAGCCTAACCCGCCCTATGGATAAATCCTAGCTATGCCACTAATTTCTACTCCCACTAGCCAATAATCCTGACTTCCCACTGATTTTAATCCTTATTTATTTGTGTGGCATCTTCCATGTAGTGTTTGGAAAATATAATATTCATGGTTGTAATTAAGAACTTTAAGTTAGAACAGTCCAATTTTATTTTTTCTTTTTTGTTTCACCAAATATACACGGTAGCAATTTTTAAGAATTTCACATTTGCATAACTTAGGTTTTGTTTGGTTGAAGTTTTCAAATATTTAATTTAAAATTTATTTTTAACTATAATTTTTTAAAAATATTTTTTAATTTGATTTGTATATGATATACTATTTTTAAAATTTTATAAAAAATATAATCATTATTTTTATTCATTTCTTAATTTTTTTCTAAAATAGAAAAGAAAATATCAACAAGAAAAGTTTTTTTTTATTTGAATGAAGTTTTAATATATATATGGGTGAACTGAACACGATTTTTTTTAAAAAATACACCCAAAATATTTTAAAAAAACCCAACCAAACAACACCTTAATGCTCATTTGGTTTGAAATTTTGTTTCCTCTTAAAATATAAAATGGTAATTTCACATGAAAAAGTTTGAACTTTATCAACTCATCATTTAACCTGTTGACATAAACTACAAAAGACTCTTAGTATAAATTTACTTATTTAAGATTACAGGACAAATAGAAACTTGAACAATTCGAACCAAACGAGCACTAAAAGTCCCAATTTGATTAGTTATTTAGTAGGTTGCTAAATTTAAAAATTAGAAGTTCTATCGTAGCCACTTTTTCTTAATTAGGAATGTTTGAAGCGGAGTTGGTCTTTGCCAATTTTAGGCCTTGGGTGAAATTTTAAAATGATGTCCCTCTTATAAATCATTATATTATTTTTTTTATATTAAAAAAATTAATTACTTTTTGTATTCCACCAAAAACACATTACAATTAAAAATTCAAAGTGCTTACAAACTTTACTTCAAAATGTACGAGTTTACAGGTTTGTAAACCAATACAACGATAATTCAAGCACCTATATGCTACATTTTCAACTTTCATGTGCATTTTCATCTTTCAAAAAGCTTTTAGACGGTCCAAAATGACGCCAAGATGGCAATAATCAATTGCAAAAGGAAGAGTTGAAGATTGAAGAATAATAAAAGAATAGGCATAGCTCAGTTTTTTTTAATTTTGGTCAATGAAAAATAGGCGAAGACGAAGAGACCAACTTTAAAAATTTGTGTCATTTTATTAGAAAGTTACCTTATTAAATAAAGATTTTTGACAAGATATTTTATTTATTTAATATTTTTTTAACATATGCTTATTATATTATATTATATATATACATATACAAAAAATTTAGTGCCTCTTTTTATTTTTAGGCCTTGGGTGGTCGCCCTGCTTGCCCTGCCCCAAGAGCTAGCCCTAGTTTAAAGTTGAACCCTCCATTATGGACTTGGCTCATCTTCATTATACTTTTATTCTAATTTTATCCAATGGGATGTAGTTGGATGGATGAATTTTTTTATGAAATTTTGTGAAAATGATCTTTATAATGCGCAGATTGTATCAACAAAATTTCATTAAGAAATTCAAACCAAAAGTAAGTGTGATAAAAATGTGATACATGTGCTCATTTTTTACTATTTAAATTTTAGATGATCATCTTTATCTTACCCACTTTCGGTTTGAATTTTTTAAGAGATTTTGTGGAATTGATTTACGCTTTATATAAATCATTTATACCAAATTTCATTAAAAAAATTAATCCATTTAATTTTAGA